>CM021245.1:32513042-33113042 GCA_010577795.1 Isatis tinctoria
AAGCTCAATGGATCTTGTCCCGTTTGTCGGAATTCTCCACTTCCGACTCCGCAATCGACGCCGCAGTCGACTCCATTGTCGGAAGTTGTCCCGTTGTCTCAATACGCCGCCGATCGGAGAAGAACGAGAAGATAATACATTCTTTATATATTGTGGATCCATTGCATTTATTAATTAATATATCTTTTTTGTTCTTAATTGGAATGATATCATTTAAACTAGATCTATAATTGATTGATTTGCTTTACATATTGTTTTTCTTGTATCAAACTGAATGTAATACTAGTACTAGTGTATAAGATTGTATCCAAATCCCAAAAAAAAAAAACGATCGCTGCATCATTTAGTTAATCATATCTAGCTAATCGAGATTCGGACTATGAAGTCAAAATATGTATACAATCCAATTATATAAGATTAATTGTCCGAGATTGATTGTCTCTAAAGATGGGAACAAAATAGTTGGAATTTGAGATTTGAACAAAAAGGTCCCCCTATATATTGGTGGCGTTGACTTAACTATATGTTTGTCTAAGCAATTTGATCCCAATTTTGTTTGTTTTAAAATGTTACAGTTGTGCAAAAGAAGTCAACGAGTGTAAAAAAAAAAAAAGGATTGTCCCATAAGTAGCAAATAAATCAAATCGATAGCGTCGGTTCAAAAACAAAGCCTGTAATGAGACTTCCCTCTCATTCCCGAGTAATCGGATCACTGAAGCAGCAGATCAACGGCTCGCTCATCTTCTGCTTCAGTGATCAGATTATTGACACGTGTACAGGATTTGCTTAGCCTGGTCGGTTACTTTATGAAAGTGAAAAAGAAGCCTTACACACCGCACCAAGCCACACTAGACTTGGGTTGCCTCCACGTTCGAGGCACTTAAACGTTAACGTCCGTTGTTCCCTTTTCTTTTGCTCCTTCAAAGATTAACGCCGTTAACGTATCTTTGTGGTTCGGGTTCACCGAACCTTAGGCTCGTACATATGTACAAGGCCTCATAAACCTATTTTTTTCACCTCTCTCTCCTTCTCTCGCTTTGTTCCTTCCTTTCTCTTCACGTTGGATCGAAATCGGGAAAAAAAAAAGAAGTACAAACGATAATGGCGGAAGAACTGGAGAAATCTGTGGCGACGCAAGAATCTCTGATGGAGAAGATTGCTGAGAAGATCCACGATCACGATTCTTCGTCGTCGTCGTCTGACTCCGAGCACGAGAAACCGGAGTCTCCGTCGGCTTTGAAGGCGAAGATATATCGTTTGTTTGGGAGAGAGAAGCCTGTTCACAAGGTTCTCGGTGGTGGATTGCGTACGTTTGTCTTCTAATCTCTTCCGATTTTTTTTTTTTTTTGAAATTTCCTCTGTTTTTAATCTGCAATACGAGGATCTAGTATCTGAACCAAATGCTAAATAAACGCAGACGCAAATTGCATTTAAGACAAACTAATTTGTGAATCTGAACTGTTTATCGTGTGAATGATTAATAGGGACGATGTTTGGCTAGTTCTGTTCAGATAATTGTTTTGCTTTGATTTCAACCCATTTGGAATTGGCTGACAAGAGAAATACTATAATCTCATAATCTTGTTTGTCAAGTTTTCCTCGATAAAAGTGTACTTTTCTTAGTGGGTTATTTTACTTCTCTGTGCGCAGCCGCTGATGTGTTCTTGTGGAGGGACAAAAAACTCTCAGCAGCTGTTCTGGGTGTGGCCACTGCCATATGGGTTCTTTTCGAATTGGTTGAGTATCATCTGTTGAGTCTTGTGTGTCACATTTTGATATTCTCCCTCGCCGCCATGTTCTTATGGTCTAATGCTCATGCCTTTATGAACAAGTAAGCTTTTTTTTTTTTGGTTGACTTAATCCTGTTACAAGGTACAACTTGTATGTTTATTTTCTTTGCTTTGCTTAAAATGTTCAAAACTTTTTTACTCACAGGACTCCACCTAAAATTCCTGAAATTCATATCAAAGAGGAACATTTCCTTTTGATTGCTTCTGCACTGAGAAACGAGCTGAACCAGGCCTTTGTTATCATAAGGAGCATTGCGTTGGGAAGGGACTTGAAGAAATTTCTTATGGTATGTTTGGTTCGTTTAAGTAGATACCTGCAGTTACAAGCAGTTAAGAAATTGTTAAGCATGTGTCTATAAGTTAAGAACTTTTACAATCTACACTTGAATCCTTTCTGATTGTAAAACATAGCCTGGTTTCCTAGTAATGGGTTTCTTGTGAAGGACTCATACTTGGCTGGTCGTTATGCATTGTATGTTTATCTCAGGTGGTTGTTGGGCTGTGGATAATCTCGGTTGTGGGCAACTGGTTCAACTTCTTGACTCTTGTATACATCTGTAAGTATTTGTACCGGTAAAAAGTTTGAAGCTGCACAAAGCTTTCGTCTTTTCGATTGTTGAATTTAAATTATGCGTGTGCGTGTGGCAAAAACAGGTTTTGTGGTATTGCATACAGTACCGATGCTGTATGAGAAACATGAGGACAAGGTAGATCCAATGGCAGAGAAGACTCTGAAGGAGCTGAAGAAACATTACATGGTTTTCGATGAGAAAGTTCTTTCTAAGATACCTGTTGCTTCCCTTAAGGCAAAGTTGGGTTAGAGACTTTTCAGTGAAGTAACCTCTCTCTCTTCCCTCGACGTTTTGCTTTTTGTCTTGGGGCATTTCTGTTTCTTATTTTATTTTTAACGTGAAACCCGAAAACAAATTGTTACTGTGCTTTTACTTTCGCTCATTTCTCTCATTTGGCGAGAGCATTTTTCTCCCCTGGGAAACGATTCTCCTTTGTTTCTTTTGGCTCTTTGTAACGATGAGATGATTAAATGGTAAAAAGGTTTACTTATTACTCGTAGAGAATATGTATGTTTACTTCTTTCATTAACGAAAGAAAACAAAGTAATAAAGTAACAACTGATAACTTTTTTTTTTCTGAAATTTCCAACTCAAAATTCGAATTAAAAAAGCACCATACATCAGCAATTCCCTTCTAAAAAAAAACAAATTGGGACTGAAAGAAAAAAAGGAACAAACAACTGTATGAGATCATAATTACAACACGACGATTTTCAAACACCTATTTATAGTGTATATAAAATGTAAGTATGTGTATCTATGTACCATCTTACGGAAGTAATCTCGAGAGCCGTTGATTACTCTCCGATGATCTGAGAGGCACCGTGGAGAACTCCGAATCAGACAAAGTCGGGTCTTGTCTTGTCGTCTCCGAAACTTGTTTCGCTTTGGTTGCTGCTGCCTCTTTTGCTTCTCTTCTCTCTCGCTCTTCTGCGTCTTTGAGTAAGAAATCAACCCATAAATCCGCAAAAGACTGTAAAAACAAAAGAACAATCTCTCTCAGTGAAACTTGGCTATGTGTAGCGTTTCCTAGCCGTTGGATTAGTGCTTCATTGTGTAATAATGGGAGGAGTTTTACCTGGTTATCAGAAGCCGCATTAGCATGTGAATCTGCGGATTTCCCACCCAAGATTCCGCCAACAAAGCGACCGGGAAGGCCCAATACGCCTCTAACAACACCTTTACCGCCTCCTTGTTGTGCCACTCCAATCCGCTCTTTATCTTCCCCTGAGAATCCCAGCATCCTAACCATGAGATCCAAAACCTAGGCAAAAGCAATGACACAACTGAGTAAATGTCAGTGTCCGAAAAAACCTGAATTTGGAATTAACTCCAATGTTTACCTCTTTGCTATGATTCTTCTGGAAGTACGTAACCAGTAATTTGATAACGATACGCCTGCAAAAAGATTTTGGGTTTCACCGCTGCAACAGAACATCTAATCCTGACAGGAGAATCGAAAAATCTGTAGATTGGTGTACCTATCAACGAGATAATCCGACTCCACAGACATTCTATTTAGCCTCGTCATGCTCTGCTCAAGAACACGGCGTACGTTGGCATTGTCTTGTTCAACCTTGCTTACTCTACTTTCCCATTCAGCTGCAACCTTTTCGGCGTGCAACAGTTTGGATGTGAGGTCTTCCTTTTCTTTATTCGATGACTCTAACCGCTCATTAGCATCCTTTAAGCAATAGCAAAAATAGCATCAGACCAAAATGTAAATGGTAGGTCATAGTTAACAGAGGATAAGTATACTTGTATTCCTACTTTCAAACGAGCACAAAGCTTCATCATCTCGTCTTTAGCCATAACAAGCTCCCGTTCAAAATGCTCCTACAAAATGAGTAAAAACTCATCGATAAATTGAGTGTAAGAAAGGTAAGGTTTTCAATTTCCTCATAGTACCAACCTTAGCTTCGATTTCAGCATAGTACTGACCAAGAGCGGTTTGAAGATTTAGGAGTTCAACATTCTTGGACTCGATTGTTCTCAAGCAATTTGTAAGTTTTTGATTTAAGTCATCACTTGTTTCCTTTAACTTCCGGAGTTTATTGTCATTGCTCAGCCTGTTATCCTCCTGACTAGCCATTGCCTGCTTAAGACTTTTCTCCAACTGTGATATCTGAGACCTTTGATATTCATTAGTGTGGCGGAGTTCTTCGATCAATCGGCTATCTTCATCCATTTTCTCAGACTCCTCCGTTTCCTGTAAAATTAAAACATAAATTCATTATCTTCTCAAAAAAATATCAAGAGAAATACAAAAAGACTTTGTTTAGAATGAAGTCAAAACAAATTTTGAGAGTATTGCTAGAGAACGGAGATAATTTGCAAAGAAATGATCCACAAGCTAGTGATACGATTTAACTGATGTAATAATGATCCCACAATAATAAATTAAATAAAAAAAATTGCTTTTACGATAGCTGACCTTTTCTAGCAAGTGTTGTTTGAGCCGTTTTAGTTCTTGCCTTGCTTTATCCCTTTCTCTTTGTGTTTCCTTCAAATCCGTTTCCAACCTCTGGAGAGATTGCTCCATTTCTTCTTTTCGAGGAAAGGTTTCAGTCTTCTTCTAGTTAAATAAGGAAAAGGCATAAGGAACTATAGATACTTGCTCCACGTTTCATGAATACAATGCAAAACTGTATATAACAAACTCTCTTTTGGATTAAGAACCTTGTCCGAACTACTAGGATATCTAGTGGCGTCTGGGAAGACTTTGCTACTGGTGGGCTTCCTGCTTTCTTCCCAAGCAGCTTCTAGCTCAGTTCGTTTCAACTATGTAGTGATGAAAACAGAGATCAGGTTCGGTCCAGATTCCAAAAGTCAAAGTAGAGATACACACAGTTAGAGAATGATAGTTTTTGTGCTTGCAAAATCACTCAACAGTATAGAATACAACAAACCTTAAGCTCGTTGTTTTCCTTCTCTAGTGCTTTGTTAACTTCTTTTAGATGTTCCATGGCAGTTCCAACAGCATGGCTCTCGTGATCATTCAACTTCATCTGCAAGTGTTTGATTTCAAGTACTTTCGCATCCAATTCACTACGCACTTTGCTAATTTCCAAAGAGGTCTGCAAACAGATGGAATACAGAACATAACAAATTCGTAAGCAAGAGATGGTGATTCCTCTATGAATACAGAAAATGCAAGTCTTTTCTAACTTGAAGACTTACTTTGTTCTTCTCTAACCTCAGGGACTCGAGTTCCTCCTTGAATGAATCACTCCGTTTCCGCTCCTCTGATAAATTAAGGTAAGTGAGAAAACTAGATAACAGAAATACAAAAGAAACACCAAGCAACTAATGATATTATATATACCCTGCAGAGAAAGCTGCACATCTCTTAAGTTTTCACGCTCTTTAGCTAGACCAGCTGCCAGTGATTCTGTTCTATCTTCTAGCATATCTGCAAGGTCCTAAAATGGCATCCAGATTACCGCTTAGAATTTCGTGTTTACCAAAAGAGAATACTGCCTCGATAAACGATGGTGTTACCTTTTCCTTATCCTTCCCTTCCCCATTGGACATATGGCCTCGACTTCTTGAGTGTGATACAGATCTTTGTCGCCTGTTCGGTGACTGATCGTTGATTCCCTGGAGAAGATTGCAAGCCATATCTATTAGTTTAAGTCTTTCTGCATGATCGCAGACCTGAACAAAAACAGAAATTAAAGAAATCTACATGTTTATCAAGATAATGATGCTGACATAACATTGTAAATAGAAACGCCGATATCCAGCTTCCTGAAATTATGTTGATATTGTGTTCCACCTAAAGAAAAGCTTTGTATCCAAGTAAATGCTACGAAGACGGTATTAGCATATAACCATTCCGTATCAATAATGAATCCCAATTCACACAGTATAGCTCTATAAATAATATGTAATGCAACCTAAGTACACGCATGGAAACAAACATATATTGTGCCTACCTTGTTGTTTGATTCCCTGGAAATGTCGGTTCGAGCCGCTTTCAGTTTTTGTTTCAATGAGCCATTCTCCTGGTTCAATCTGGAAATCTGATCCTGTAATAATCCGTTGGCATTTTGGTGTAAGGAGACAGAGAGCGAGAGAGAAAAAAATAAAAAATAGAGGTGGCTTGAAGACAATCCATACCTCTTTTTCTCTTAATAGAGTGGCGTAATTCACTGATAAGGCTTTGATATCGGCTTCAGATTCCTGAAGCTTCATAATCTCTGCCTTATACCGCTCAATCTAAAAACACGAAATTGAAACATAAACCAGAGCCTATCATCACACACGCTACATTTCGCGACTCAGTGAAAATCTGATGCTTAATCGATAAAAGCGGGCAGGAGATTTATCTAATCATAACCAAATACCTCATGATGAGCAGGCGATTCGATTCCATTGGAGATTGGATACCTCGAAACGGACCTGGAAGACCTAAAACCACTGGAATTCCTCCGATTAGAGTACGATAAATCACCGTCGCCATTGGCGGAACCGTAACTGTGAAGATCCTCTTCATCTTCGTCGTCTTCGTGCACATCGAGCGCGATCTTGTTCAAATTCTCCTTCAAATTCTCAATCGAACTCCACATAGCTCTCTCTCCACACCTACTAAAGCCTCAAAACCTTAGACATATAAATCTTTCTTCTGGACTGATGAAGGTTTCTCCTCGCCGTAAAACCGATCAGAATCTGAGAAAACAAAAATGGAAGACGATTTGGGGTTTCCCGGTCAGAGAAACGCAGAAGAGATTTGGATTTAAAACTCTTCGTTACAAGTTTTAAAATAAATCACTCGATCGTAGCGGAAATAATCATTTTAATACTTTTGCAATTACTCCCTCCATTTCTGATTAATAGAACTTTTGGTGTATTCACACATTAAAATTTCATAATAAAGTATATCATTTTGGATGTTTAGCAGTTTTTAATAACTTTAAATTAATAGTAATTCAAGAAATTTAATTAATTTTCTTAAAATCTACAATTTATCATCAATAATCAATAAAAAATACATTAAAATTTTAAAACATCTATCTATTTGAAACAAACTGTTTTGAAAAAATATTTTTCTTTTAGAAAAGAGAAATACCCTCAAATACCACACTTTCATGTTTTTGTGACATAAATACTATATCAACGTGAAAATAACAAAATAACATTTATTTAATGGTTTAAAGATAATTAAACTAATAAATTTGGGTTCAAAAGTCATTAATTAGGGTTTAGATTTTTGGTTTTAGGGTTTATGTTTAAGGGATTGGAAAGAAACATATGAAAATAAATATATAATAGTCTTTTTTTTCTGAAAAAATGTCATTTTTGTCATTTTCCTCTTGGTGTGGCATTTTTGTCACAAAAACATGAAAGTGTGTTATTTTTGAGAATTGTCATTTAGAAAAAGTGAATAACATTTTTATTCCTCAACTATGGACTATGCGAGTACCAAAAAATAAATCTATAAACTTTGCAAATAGTTTGAATCGGACAGAACCAAGTCCTAATCGAAGAGCAAATAGTAAGTTAAGTGTACATATTAAGGAGCCAGACTATATATACCCCCTGTTCCAAAGGATAAAAAAAATCGAAAGGCCACAACAAGATGATGAGATTATCATTGGCTAAGCCTGCATAGTTTTGTACATTACCTTGGATGTTGTGAGAGAATAGGAGCTTTAAACAAAACATGTAAAGAAACCTACCTACAGGCGACAGTAATCTCTGTAGAAAAAATGGTTTTTATCGTGGTCAAAACAATTTGTAGTATCCAAGTTGTTATCAATCTTTTTTCTCTGATTTTGATGTCGGAGTTGCTCATTGGCTATCAATTGAATGGTGCGAACTTGATTTTTTTTTCTTTTTCGGCTTGGCGATTCAAGAGTGAAGTCTATAACACCTGAGCAAGCAACGAAAAACATCCACACTACATTTGTTTTGTCGGATAAAAAAATAAATAAATAAATTTGCCAACGTAATTGTAACCTAACTACAGAAACGACTAATTTGCTTCAAATGATTTAGCAATGCACTGAGCGAGGTACATGACAAGACATGCGGTTAGAGACGCAACATCTGTATATAAAGTGGAGAACCAGTGAAGAGGGTAAAGGGACATGACTAACGCCATTAAAGTTGCTTTTCTTTGGCCCCAAGAATCTGGCCAGAATCTGAGATACTTGGCGAATTAAAGTAGCCAATCCTGGCCAGATCTTTTCCTAAGTCTCATCCGTAGATCTTGGGACGCATGCTCGCAAGCAAAACGGGCACTCCAGCAGCTAGCTAGTCGAAATAATCCTGGGGGATTCCCTAGGCCGCATCCGTTTTAGGCTTTTTGGGATTAGGTCCTGAGTTTCCACTTGTGGAACGAGACCAGCATACTGTATCTTGTAGTACCACCAAAACCGATTGAGAAAACCGAATCCAAATCTTTTTGAGACAGAGTTATTTGGATCAAAACGTTCTTGATATAAAACGATTTATAAGAAAAGATTTGAAACGATTTGAAAAACGAGTATAAGGAAAAACGCAGAGGCGAGATATGATATCTCTTTCCTTAACTCAAATGAATCGCCCGTATGTGAGACGGTTTCTTTTGCGATTCTCGAGTCCCAGGATACAACTGGTTTGAGACCGTTTTGCTACACTCAAAACGGAATCTACGAACTCATAACTACGATATACCCTCGAGACTTACCATAGGAGATCGTTGGATTTGAAGAAAACTCGGTTTCTTATTTTGTGTGAAACTCTTTCTTTTTTCTTACACTCGCAGGTTAGCAAAAATGAGAGATAGGAAGACGATATAAAGGAGGAGGTGTGGTCCAGTCAAACCGCAAATCAAGGGAAAGGGAAGACTTTCGGGTGCATAATTATTTTGGGTGGATGGCCATGACTTTCATGGCACAAATCCGAAAAGGATAGGTTCCTAACCAGTCCGGAACGATCGTCTAAGAGTAGATCGATCGATCTCGTGTCGCATCCGGAACGATATCGATCGGCTCATTTAAATGAAATCATACAAATTTTCCCCAAACGCGTTTGGCCCGAAAGGGCCTATTCCCAGACCCGACCCGGCCGGGCGGCGGCGGCGCGCGTGGAGTCCTCCCTTCTTCCTCAGCTTTTAAACACAAACAAGAGTTCATGCCTTTATAAACACTGAGATTTTTTGTCTTCCAACCGATGTGGGACAAAATCCCTTCCTCATTCATTTGAAGGCTTTTTGGTTCAAGCCCAGGTTTAATTTCCTTTTCACAAAACATAAAA
This sequence comes from Isatis tinctoria, assembly GCA_010577795.1. Taxonomy (NCBI): domain Eukaryota; kingdom Viridiplantae; phylum Streptophyta; class Magnoliopsida; order Brassicales; family Brassicaceae; genus Isatis; species Isatis tinctoria. The sequence continues at coordinate 32,522,647 of CM021245.1, forward strand.
TTCGTATGGGCCCAATGGCCTTTTACGAAAGTCCAACATATCTAACAGCAATCCTGGCCATTCAGGGCTTTGTGGTTTGTTGACGTGCTGAGTAGGAGTTACATACAAAACATTTCTCCAAAGCCAGTTGAACAAATGCGTGCCCTCTCTGATTTGATCTGAGACTATGATCACATCAGGATCGTGCACAGGAGAGTCCATTTCCCATAGAAGATAGTCATGTAACATTCTGTTACCTCTCGTGTCCCCTCTGGGAAGAAAGTAGATTCGATAATCACCACTCCAGGGCCCGTTCTTCTCATCAACATAGGCAAAGATTGCCATCTTATCTCCACAACCCAATTCGCGAAGAGCTGATGCGATCCTGCAATAGATCTCATCAGGTTTGGAACCAAGAGGGAATGGGCAATCCACCACGTCCCAGAAGACGACTGCGTTATCCCCTTTGATGGGTGTGATAGGCACTGCAAGACATAAACAAGATGCAATAGGTTAAATGATCCGTTAACCATTATTTTTACTCCATCAGAAAGTCAGGGATCTTACCAGAGAAATCTTCGATCTTGGAGGTATCGAATTGGGAGATAGCAACAGAACGGGGATCAAAACTGTCAACTTGTGTCGGTTCAGGTTCAGGATAAGATATCAATTCATAATTGCCTGTATCAAGAGCTTCCTGGATTCTGGTAACGAACTCATCATCAAGGGGACAAAGAGCATTGACACGCGCTGCAAAGACATAAACATGTGATAACAGATCCATGAAATGAAATCTAAACAAAGAATGGAGAGAGGTGTTACCCAACACATCTTCCAAGGGTAACTTCTTCTCGGCAATCTCTTGACACAGTGTGGAGAGATACCACTCAAAATCACAAGGACAAAGAACTAAACCCCTATTTCTTCGTTCTTCTTTTCCTCCACCAAGCCAGCTACATTCAAGTACTGACTCTGCAGATTGAAATGGATTTTTTGTGCTATCATCAGCTAAGATAATCCCGTGATTTCTCGATTGCAAACAGCGCAGAACCCTCTGCAACTCGCTTCCTGGGATTTGTTTAGCCAGTACCAGAAAAGTTTGACGAGACCTCTGTGATAAGCAAATATTAAGCATGTCAAGAGTGATATTGCAGACAGCCGATACGTGAGGCTCTGGAAGGTAACAGATGCCCGCCTTGGCCACGACTTCAACTCCGCAGCATTGAAGATTGTCAGCATAGCCCCACAAGTGCGCATACGCATAGCCCATTTCCTTTAAAGCCTTTTTAATGTTATGAGGAATATAACTAAGATCGGCATGATGGATAGGGATTGGGTAATCGTCCAAATTACATAAAACCAATGGAGGATCAGCTGACAAAATTACAAAACAACAATCCATTAACCATTGTTTTATCGAGGCTACTGTAAAGATGACAGATCCATATCGAGGGAGTTCTTACGGATTTTCATTTCTTCTTCTATGTAGGATGATGCACATCCGAATAAGTAGATCTTGGAGAAATCTGCGATCTTCGATTCGCCCAAGGTTACACGGAGAGCATCGGGGACTTCCATCAGGCTGTCAATGTGTGGACAGAACCTCTGTGTGGTTTTTTTTTCCCTGCCTCGCTGAATTTAGGGTTAGGTCAGGCTTTCAAGCCGACTTGTTTAGTTACCTAAAAATAGTAAAATCCATTAATTACGTATTTGGTTATCTAACAATTTGATATAATTCTATAACATAAAATCAAATTTCAATTACAAAAGCACAAATACATATATCTATAGAGAGAGAGAGAGAGAGAACCCCCAGAAGTAACATATAATCGAAGAAGAATTTCCTCGTTTTAGGGTTTACCTATACAAAACCAATGGTTACCTTCTTGTTCACTCCAACGGTGGTTTGAAACAAATGAGAACTGGTGTAAGTCTCTTCTTCTTCTCTTACGTTTTCTGGCTAAGATTTTCTCAGTTCCTCACTTCATTTGTCTCTTCGCAGATATGCGATATGGTCGCAATCGCCAAAATCTTGAACGCTACTCTTCTTCTTCCATTTCTTGACCATTACTCTTTCTCGGGTGATCCAAGGTAATCACTAATCATCATCGTTGATCTTAAACATTATCTCCGTAATCATTCTTTATTATTTTCGCCAGCGGACCTTTTTTTACTGGAAACATTTCATCAAAGAGCTTTCCGAATGATGTCGATATTGTCAGAGTATTTACCGCAACAATTTTCTTTGATTTAGCCTCTTGAAAAGAATCTTGTGTCCTGGTCTAAGTTAACTCTCAAATCAATTTTTTTATTTGCAGAACAACTTCTCTGTTTACTCTTTTTTGGGATCTTGGGAGAATTTTACTCACCTCTGTAATGGGTCTGATTGTGGGCGAGTTATTAACAGAAACTGAATCTCCAAGTCCTCCTTCGATCAAACGGCTCAGATGTTACTCTGAAGATATAGAGAATCGAGGCAAAGTTCTCTCCTCGAGACTTATAGAAAACAATGAATCCTACACTGCTCTTCGCTTGCGGTACAAGCTGTTGATGTTACTCCCTTCACTCTCTTTAATGACCGTTGCTTCGACTATATAATCGAAAATTTTCTTCTAGATAGGAGAAAGATATGTTGTCGTTTACGCAACCACAGTCTGACTGAGGAGGAATCGATTGATCTTGAGAGGGATGAGATATAGTATTCCGCATTGGAAAGAAAAAGTACGTGATCAATGGTACAGAAGGGCGTCTTGAAAGGTAATTTCCCTATGACACCGCCTGAAGCTGCCGTGTTCCTTAAGGCAATGGGTTTTTCCTTGTATCATGAAAATCTTCTCATGAATGCTGTCTGACGTTACATGTGAGTAGCGGAAAATATGAGGCAGAGGTGAACCATCTTCCCATACCTTACACCCTCTAAAACTCTTCATTGGTGAACCACCCGCTTACACTGATGGGAAATGCCGTTTGTGTTGAGGAAACCTTGTTCATCATTACGTCTTTTTGTCCTTGTCCCGCCTGTAATTTTAGTTTCAAATTGTTTTGTATTATTAATCCACCACCACTACATCAACACAACCTAAACACTAATGATCATGTGGATGTGGAATTACCCATTCATGAGCATTCCATGACACCTTTACGAGATGGGAGGATGGGTGACTGCTATAGGCAATTTTATTAATCACATAGCTTCCGTATATATACAAGCTAGGAGATACAATAGATAGAGTTGAATCTATAGGATATACACTTAGCTAGATATTCTCTCTAGTTAGTTAAGTACAAACAGAGATAATATCTATCTATACTAATAACTGCTGTGGAATCATTCAAAGGCGTAAGTGATGGCTACCACTGCATCCAATGTGATTACTTCTTCCACAAGGCATGCAGCAACCCACCAAAAGAGATCAGATACCCTTCTCACGTAATGGAAAGTATGAACGGAAAATCGAAAGGAAAAGCGGGAAGATCACAGCTCTGATACTATTATCCAATTCAGCAGAAAATATGAAATGTGAAAATGTATTATTAATTAATAACTTTGACCGTACAATAGGTTCATACATACATGTGCAATGCCAATTAGAGGCCCTTTCCAGCCCATAAGTAGGCCCATTGGTCTAATTTCATTTGGCTAATTAATGGCATTCAAAATATCTTTTTCCTACCATAAAAAAAAACAAAACAAAGCTATAAGAGTTTATACCAATTTTCAAACATTAATATATATATCTATGAATTTTAGTAAAAACAAAAGGGAAATTAGAACATTTGTATGTTTAAGTGAATAGTAGTAATCGTTTTCCCACTGCTTGCCCAGTCTCCTTTATATATTCCTTAACAAACAACAAAAAAAGTCTTCCTTTAGTATCCTAGTTGAGGAAGTTCCCTCCCATTTGCTATTTGATTTGTAATATTTTAATATAAAAAGGGTATAATTATACATATATATCTGACTTTTTATTTCGGTTGTCCGTCACTGGATAGAATATCGGCACTTGAGAACAAAATAATAATTGTTTGGCTGAAGTAAAATACAATATATTTTAGATCTCAATGAGGAAAAATATCTTCACGAGTTAACAATAGACCAGAAAAAGATCTCGAACCGAACAGCTGTGTGTCTTTGAGACCAAGTCTTCATAGAGAGCAGTTAGACAACAGGGACGGTGCAAGTGCATTAAGAAATCGCTCTCTCTCTTTTCAACATAAAGGGTATATTGGAATATGCCAAAAGTCATGAAAATGAGGCTAAAACTATATATACAGTATTCTTTCAAATTTGAAATGTGCTTTTACAAAAAAATTTCTTTTTCATGTTAACAAGACGACAGATATTGCTAAGAAAAAGTAATACATTCATGTGATTTATATAGTAAAAAACTAAAAAGGTAAAAATTATAACTTTTTCATTAAAAGAGGATTCATTATTGACCAAAATATTAGTATGATATTTTGTTTCCGTTTTTTGGCCTTTGGGGGATACTATACCTTTTTTTTATGTTGACATTACCTTTTCTGGGAAGAACTTAGATAAAATAAAGAGAATTAGGAAAAAAATTGACGGGCACCAACCAATGAATGATAACAGACATACAGAAAAAAATATCTAAAGCTATAACACGTGGTCTGTCTTGCATTTCATAACTACGAGGGACAGCACTAAGTTTCCTCTATATAATAAGATTTTTATATATGTTTGATGGCACCAAAAATTAACACATCAACCGAATAATTTAAAAGAAAAATACAAAGAAGAGAGACTCACACGTGAGAAGCACTGACGTTGGCACGCTCGGCCACGTAATTTCGGTCCCGAGATATTCGTTTAATTCGAAAAATATAAAACTAACCATAATATAAGGAAAGATAAGGGAGTCGAGAAGAAGTAGAGAGATAACAAGCGCAGGGCGAGAGAGAGAAGGATTCGATTCAAAATTCCCGATTCGAGATCCCATTTCTGGGAACCAAAATTATATCTCATGTAAAGAAAAAAAGGTTTGTGTTTATCTAATCTTTAAAATCTCTTTTTTCGATTGAAAAAAAAAAAAAGCAATCGCCAGAGATTCGTCTCCTTCCCCTGTGTGTGTGTTTCGGATCTCCGAGCTTTTTGGTTCGTCATCAATGGCGCAAGAGACGGAGAAAAAGTACATTACGAACGAGGATCTGAGTAAGCACAACAAATCTGGAGATCTATGGATCGCGATTCAAGGGAAAGTCTACAACGTATCCGATTGGATTAAGACTCATCCTGGAGGCGACACGGTGATTCTGAATCTCGTTGGTCAAGACGTCACCGACGCGTTCATCGCATTCCATCCCGGAACCGCCTGGCACCACCTGGAGAATCTCTTCACCGGTTACCACATCAGAGACTTCGAAGTCTCCGAGGTCTCCCGCGATTACCGCCGCATGGCCGCCGAGTTCAGGAAACTCGGACTCTTCGAAACCAAGGGACACGTCACTCTCTACACCCTAGCCTTCATCGCCGCCATGTTCGCCGGAGTCCTCTACGGCGTTTTGGCTTGTACCTCCGTCTTCGCTCACCAAATCGCCGCCGCGCTGCTCGGACTCCTCTGGATCCAGAGCGCTTACATTGGCCACGACTCGGGGCATTACGTCATCATGGCGAACAAATCGTACAACAGAATCGCTCAGCTCATCGCCGGCAACTGCCTCACCGGAATCTCGATCGCGTGGTGGAAGTGGACTCACAATGCTCACCACCTCGCCTGTAACAGCCTCGACTACGATCCGGATCTCCAGCACATCCCCGTCTTCGCCGTCTCCACCAAGTTCTTCAGCTCCATGACGTCACGCTTCTACGATCGGAAACTCACTTTCGATCCGGTCGCGAGGTTCTTGATCAGCTACCAACACTTTACTTATTACCCAGTCATGTGCTTCGGGAGAATCAATCTCTTCATCCAAACGTTCCTCTTGCTCTTCTCCAAACGCGAAGTCACAGATCGCGCTCTCAATTTCGCCGGAATCTTGGTCTTCTGGACTTGGTTCCCGCTCTTAGTCTCTTGTCTACCGACTTGGCCTGAGAGATTCTTCTTCGTCTTCACAAGCTTCACCGTCACGGCGCTTCAGCACATCCAGTTCACGCTTAACCATTTCGCCGCCGATGTCTACATGGGTCCACCCACGGGGAACGACTGGTTCGAGAAGCAAGCGGCAGGGACGCTGGACATCTCGTGTACGTCCTACATGGACTGGTTCTTCGGTGGGTTGCAGTTTCAGCTCGAGCACCATTTGTTCCCGAGGCTGCCGCGTTGCCATCTCCGGAAAGTGTCTCCGGTGGTTCAAGAGCTTTGCAAGAAGCATAACCTTCCGTATAGGAGTCTCTCGTGGTGGGAGGCGAATGTGTGGACCATTAGGACTTTGAAGAAAGCGGCTTATCATGCTAGAGACGCGGCTAATCCCGTGGTTAAGAACTTGGTCTGGGAAGCTTTGAATACTCATGGCTAAGTGTTTGAGTTCACATATCAAACAAAAGAGCTTTTGTTTTGTTTGATCAATTCATCATCATAATAATGGGTTTTATTTATTTTTGCTTTTGAATCTTTTACATTTTCCTTTTTGTTACTAATGGAAGAGCTGTTAGATTGAATTGAATCGAGATTTAATTTATTTAGATAACTCTTTCGTTTGAGACTCACAGTATATCATTATTTGAATTTTTTTTTTTTGTTCTTATGTGGTTTTGTAATTGTCTTTCGCATGGCTCTTTTTGATACCTGTGACTTTTGTGGTTTGCTTTTTTCAATGTTATGTAGTATTATTACTTTACATCATTACGTGTGGGTGTTATTTGATATATCCCTGCTAAAAGATGAATGGTTTTGCAATTATTTGTGTGATCCGAAACTACGAAACGTTGCAAGGATGTGGGCTTCTTGCTTTTGTCGTACTTTTTAGGTAAGCAAATTAAAGTGTATACATTCATCCTCGATATTCAAATGATGGGCTTAGCTTTGCACCACTTTGCCAAAGCCCAAGGCCGTGGCATACGGAAAACTCTGACCAAGGTCCAAATCCGGAGAACACAGCGAATGTTGGTCTTGAAAGGTCTGGGCCGAGAATTAGTTTTCTGAATTGGTTCCAAGATTACAAACTTTAAAATCCACAGATTCTGTGGTCAACTTCATGAATCTGCAGGAACCACGGTACCTTGACACCTTGTCAGTTGTCACCAGACAAGTGAATGGGGAAGGAGAATTGTATAACGCGGCGGAGAAAAAGGAAAATTAAGAGGTCCATTTAGAAATTTCATTATGTTTAACTAGTGGGCTTTGATGAGATTTCAAAATCGAGTTGGGCCTTTGAGTCTATATATACCTAAAATTTTAAGCATGGTTAGTTTTCACTTTTCATTCATTTCGCTGTTTATAGTTTATACACTAACACGTGAGGCTAGAACAAACACGTACGTCTTCCTCGACGAAGGAAGGATTATACTCAGTTGTTGACAAAATGAGTTACTTCGCTCATGTTACTGAGACTTGTCTTCCTCGACGAAGGAAGGATTATACTCAGTTGTTGACAAAATGAGTTACTTCGCTCATGTTACTGAGACTTTTGTCCAATAAAAGGTGACCGGTCAATTTCTAAAACTAAAAGAGAGAGAGGATAGGTTTGTTTGTATAAATCGGAAACGTGGTAGAGAAACAGTAAAAAAAGGGGAACAACTAAATGTGGAGCAGAAGAGACATCATCATGATAAATGTGACTTCTAAGCTTGGTCCACTTCCGTTTGCTGCCAAGCAAAACATTAACAAATCAACAACAAAATATAGTCCACTTTTAACAATCATTCCTCCTTTTTATATTCTTTTCTACCTCTTATAATGTTACGAACCTTATTCGTTTATATGTTGGTAATTCACCAATCTGATTACTTTAGTGAAACGAATTCGTGTTGGCTCTCTTAGATAATCTTGTGGTGTGTATTGCCGATTGGAGAAAGCTACACATGTGTATACGTATGTATCCAGAACCAGTCCTCGAATTTTGAAGGCTCGAAGCAAAAAAATAAAATGGAAATGATCGAGTACCTTACCCTCCACCGTCGCTTTTGAGCTTTAGATATTATATAAAGTCTGCAAATAGTATCTAAAGATTAGTTTAGAATTCATGGAAAACAAAAACAGATAAAAAAAAAAAGATGTATGTGTTTGCATGTGTGAGTGGGTTTTGCTCCATATTATAAAGATTGAGAAGTGGAAGTGACTTAATGTGCACAAAGTTACCTTTGGCAGAAAGACCAAGGCCGGTCCATAACCATAAGTGACAAATTTGTTTTTGCCACTATGTCCTTTCTATCTATATTTTTTACCCATTATTTATTTATCATTTTTTATAATTTAATATGAAATCACCAGATATGCCAAATTGATTAGTGCATTTTGATCTTGCTAGATCTTCCAACAGTCGTCTTCACATCGCAATCTAGTCCTTTTAACAAAAAATAATGTTGTGTTACTCGATTTTTTATTAGATGTTAAACGCGATTTGACTACTGCGCAGCCTTTAGATTAATTTTTGGTTGTATCTTTAATTAAATCATACAACAAAATATCAAAGGTGGCTACTGGCAGTAAGACCAATCTGCGAAAGAACTTTCCACAACATCCTTTCTAAAATAACTCAGTGTTTTAAAAGTTTTATCTGGTGGATTAGCCAAAACTCAAAGTCTTCGAATCCTTAACATAACTAAATCGATTGTTATTTTTTTATGGCCCGTATTTAGTACCCCCTCTCCAGTGAAGACATTCGAATGCATAATCTGAGGGGATGTGTATTTTGAATATTTAGTTGACCACAGCTATAGGCATGGGCAGATCTACTTTATAATACAAATATTAAGCCCTAGCCCTGCTAAAAGTTCGTAGATCAGTCCTGGCTATAGGGTTTTCACTTTTAAGGATGATCTCACAAATAAAAGTTACAATTTTACTATGATAGTAATACTATCTACAGTAAAAAGTGTAATCTGCAGTTATACTTGGAACCAATCAGGCATCAAACTCGTAGAGCTAATCAATTTTCTCTCTATATATATATGCAGACTTTTCTTTTGCCATTATGAATTTCACATAGCGACACATACATATCCTGGAAATTTGTTTTGAGTTATTTGAAAAAATTAGGTGCCCATGTGCATAAAGTATTTTGAATCTTTAAAACCTTCGCTACGAAACTAAAGCAATAATTAAGACAGTGCATCACTAGCTAGCACATAGTATAAGGTATATGCCTTAGATTTTTGGATTTATACAAATTAAATGGTATATACTATATACTACTGGATATTTGCCATCGTGTCTTTTCTAATATTATTTGTACTCTAGGTACGTGATTCACAATTTTACAATTAACATATTAGAATCAGTTTTAGTACTGCGCGTTTCTCCTCTTGAATTCGTGATTTAAAACTAAAATATTACAGGTAAAAACAAACGATTCCGCTTTATGTTTTATAATTAGGTAGAGTATTATAAAAGACATGCATGCAAGCATAATTCGTTCAATATAGCTAAGACTATACGATGCTACGAATCGAAAATGAAATAGATATTCTATATCGAACTACCACGCCAACAGGTGAATTGAGATCAAAGTTCTGTAAAAGACATATTATATAACCACCAATGTGATCAGAGTATTGGTATACGAGGCACTGATTGTATATATGTTCTTATATGGATACAAATAATGGAGTGGTTACATAACTATAAAGGGTAAGGGCATATGATCGAAAGAAGAAAGAAAGTAAAGCGTATGAAGCTGAGATCAATATATAGCTTTACACGTTAAATGTAGTTAGTGCATATGAAGCCATCAACGTTTTAAAGTTTAAACTGTACTTGACTATATTTAATTTCCTGCTTCATGACGAAAATTTTAATTAATAATATGTTCAGACAGATTAATTATTTATTGATATTTGGTTTCGATTTTGTTATTGCATAGTGATCTAGTGAGTGTTTTAGGTAAAGGGCAGGCCACTAAGAAACTGCGAGAAGTCTAGGCTAAGGAAAGTAGAGAGACAGACCTTTCAGTGTTTGAAAAGCAAAGTATAATTACTAAATGAAATAATAATAATAAAAACATTTTGACTAGTTTATTGTTATATTTTTAAAATATAATTAACAGACTATATATGAAACAAATAAAAAGACAGAAAGGTTACCTCATGTGCTATGTCATTTTCGGCTAACCCTTCTGGTTGCAGAGGTAAATACCAAATTAAAACATATTTTGCTTCAACATTGTTTTACTGTTTTTAGTAAAATAACGATTGTGATGGGTAATTTTACTAATCTATTTTTAGTTTAAAGGTTACCAGCACCGTAACGGTGATAAAATTGAATGAAACAAAGAGGTCTATAATACATTCTTGTTTGTTTAACGTAAAATATCCAATTTTGCCATAAGGTTCTGCTAGCTTTGAGGATATGTTCTGATAAAATGAATTTTACAAATAATCAAGCACATAGGCCGAAACCTATATAGATAATCAAACTAAAAAAACAATTACGTTTTTTTGGTTTAGAGTCAAGAGTCACAAGACTAACGTATCACCAAGGCAGATTGATTACAGTACATTTTCAGTGATTTCACACTACAACCAAAATAGTATTGGTTTTTAGTTCTTTTTCCTTTTTACCTTACAATGTTATTTCTACATTTCCTTTTTTTTTTAATATTTACTTAGTTCTACTTTACCCCTAAAATAATGTTTAAACTTTACAACGCCGCTTAATAAATAAAAACTTGTAGTATTATTTAAAAAGAAATATACAGGGTGATGAGTAAGACAGCATTATTATTGGTGTTATGATATTTTTTCATTGTTTTGTGTTTGTAAGTTCCCATGAAATGCTTTTTTAAAAAGATGGTGTATAACAGTTACATATGTTATTCTTTTGACATAAAAACAACACGCGCGGACACGCGCCGATACTGTATTCCCTTTGTTTTATTTAAACCCTTTTTCCGATCAAAAAAAAAAACAAAATGGCAAAAAGAAAATAGAAAGAAGAAAACAGCAAAGAGCAAACGTCTTCTTCTCTCCTCTCCTCTCCTCCCCTCCTCGCGCTCTCTCTTTTGTCTTTCCCTTTCCGTTTCGTTAATGTTTAGAATCGAACCCGAAACGTCTTTTCTTCTCTGTTTCTGTCTGTTGAGCGGGAATTATCTCAATCTCTCCCTCTCTACTTGTCGATGAACAACCCTTTTGCCTCATTCTTACACTTGACCAATCCGAAATCCCAACATACCCATTTCGTTCCCACCTTCTATTTTTAGGAAAAACCTCATCTTTCGGGTCTTTTCAGTCACCAGCATCCACACAACAGGCATTTCCACACGCAAATCTGAATAAAAATTAAAAAAAAATCGATACTTTTCTTGGTTTGAATCTCGAGAATTCTGAAGATTCCGAAATCCACGAGTTCCTCGAATCGAAGGTATGTACTGAAAATCGAGATGGGTTTCTGTTTGATTTCGCCGTCACTTTCTGCGTGTTTTTTTAATTTCTTCTGGATGAGTTCATTGATCTGCTCTGTGTTCGTAATTTTTGATAGATGATGGGTTCTGGAATTTAATGATGTATGCTGTTACCAGATGTTCGATTGATGTAAGCGTTTAGCCTAATATCTTATGCAACAAAAAAGAAATGTATACCTAATATCTAATCTTTCTATTATTTGTCATCAGTGGAGATCTTGACGTTGAAAGGATGACACAAGCTTTCTCCTTACCTTTTTTTTTTTTAACTTTTGGTTTCTGTCTGAAATATGTATTGCAATAGTGGACTCGGTCTAAATATTATATCTCTTCTGCATGTCTCCTAAAGCAAATCTGGTTCGGAACGTTATGTCTTGATTTTTTTTTTCCTTTTTCCTTTACAAAATCTCTCCGTGCTGTGAAATGGATGATCTGTGTTGTTGCTTTTGTTGAGCCTCTAATCAGGTCTGAAATTTTGAATATGGAGTTTCAGATTCGGAAGCTTAGATTTGTGGTCCATTTGTTACTTATTTGATGTTTTTCTGCTAATGGATTGTTATGGTCTTCAATGTTTGATGTGTATAAAAGGTTATAAATTTTCTGGGTTTTTTTCAGTGGCTTTGAGGATGGAAGCAGAAACGTCTTGGACCAATTATCCGTATAGCTACATTACTACTTATGTCCCTGAAGCTGAATCATACTCCGAGCAGAGCGATGACGAGACCAAAGTCGAAACCTTTTCGATGGATTCTCTTCTCCCCGACGATTTGCTCGAAAGAATCCTCTCGTTTCTCCCCATCGCAAGCATCTTCAGAGCTGGTACGGTCTGCAAAAGATGGAACGAGATTGTATCTTCTCGGAGGTTCTTATGGAATTTCTCCAACAACTCGGTTGCTCAGAGGCCTTGGTACTTCATGTTCACCAGCACCGATGACCCGTCGGGTTATGCTTATGACCCGATTATCCGGAAATGGTACAGCTTTGACCTCCCTTGCATCGAAACATCCAACTGGTTTGTTGCGTCCTCTTGTGGGTTGGTTTGTTTCATGGACAATGACTGCAGAAACAAGATCTATGTCTCAAACCCGATCACCAAGCAATGGAGGAGGCTTATCGAACCACCAGGTCACAAATCGACAGATTACACCGCTTTGTCTACAGCCGTGAACCGAGCAGCAGACCAAGCGAACCGTGCGGTGAACAGAGCAAACCGGAGTTACTCAGTCTCGATAGTGAAGTCGAAGCAAGTTCCGGGGAATTTCTTCCAGTGGGAGATCTCTATACATCTCTACAGCTCCGAAACAAGGACTTGGACAACATGTGTAACCGATGTCTTAACCGGATGGAGAGGAGGAGACGAGAGTGTGATCTGCGACGGTGTTCTATACATGCTGATTTACTCCACCGGAGGCTCTGATCATCGCCACGGCTTGGTTGCTTCCAATCTGTCGTCCATGCCATCCTCTAGCGGAATCTTGATGAGGAGCTTCATACCAATGCCGTGCGCTTTGACCTGTGGAAGGCTGATGAATCTCAAGGAGAGGCTTGTGGTCGTTGGAGGAATCGGGAAACACGATAGGCCAGACATCATAAAAGGGATTGGGATTTGGGTTCTGAAAGGAGGGAGAGAGTGGCAAGAAATGGCGAGAATGCCTCAGAGATTCTTCCAAGGTTTTGGTGAGTTCGACGATGTGTTCGCGAGCAGTGGCACTGATGATTTGGTTTACATCCAGAGCTACGGATCTCCCGCGCTTTTGACGTTCGACATGAACCTAAAGTATTGGAAATGGTCTCAGAATGTCCTGTCACCAAGAAGTTCCCTCTTCAGCTCTTTACCGGGTTTTGCTTCGAACCAAGGCTCGAGATCGCTCCGTAGCTCTGGAGATTTGGTATTGCGGTTAAAGTCTTGGCCTTTTGAGGGTTTTGGTTTCTCTGCTGGATTGTTTTTAGCACAGAGAAATGAGATCGCCGGGGGAAGAAGATGGATGATACGGGTAATAATGTTTTAAAATTATTGGAAAATGTTTTTTCAGGAATATTGTTATTTCCAATTTGGTATTTTATTAATCACAGATTTATCAAAAGTACCTCATATATATTTAGTGTGATCAATCGAATCCTTGTTTCCTCTGTCTCTCGCTCTGTTAAAAATATAAGAAGCTTTTTAACATGTGGCCCACAATATCTCATTCTTCTGAAAACTGGAGGTTGTCTTGTTGCTGTTCCTGGAGGGTAATAAATAGTTTTCTTTCATTTTACAATTATTAATAATGATATTTTAACGTGTATCCATTATAGATAGCTGTAGATTATGAAAGATTTTATGTTTTTGTACTTCACTGAAAATTGGACCTGTTTTCGTGATGGGATTTGTCAGGTTTGGCAGTGTTAGGTTTACAATACAGGTAATGGACAACAGCTATTTTGTTGCATTTTTTAATTTTTTTTTTCTAAAGGTCACTTATTTCAATTTTTACTAGCTTTATTAGAGCATCCACATTGCACAGCTCAATGTGGAGCTTTTCTGAATATTTTTATAATATTTATAATGTTTAACGTATATTAGTTTTTCTTAAATTTCAAGTGGTTTGTACTGTCTCTCATAAATAACTCCGGTAAAAGTTGACGAAACGTTGTATGGATTCTGCAATATTTTTTGTTTCTTTCTTGATTTAAGCTTTTTCATTTGTTGCTTTGATAACCATCACAAAAATAAATTTAATATATGTGTGTTGGTCATTGCAATATGCCAGTAACTTAGACAATTACTCTGAGTCTCTGAGTCTCTGACACATCAAATCAGCAGATACCTAAAATACCAGATCAAAAGAAAAAAGAAAGAATCGGGCTTTGATGGAGATTATTTAAGACGAACACATTAATGGGGCACTAGCAGATTTTACTGAAGGTAAAAGTAACAATTTTTCTATAACTCTATATCCAAGTATATAGTATATACTAATGAATCTGAATATATATATATATATATATATGAGATAATTGCAGTATAGGTGACTTTTTATGTTTCTATTATCAGAAAAAAGTACTTATATGTTATTGGTGACTTATGCACAGCTTTCGAAAATTTTATCCCACAATTGCCCCTTATCTCAACGTACAACACTAATGAACGGGCCCTAATGAACTCTATGGATAACCACATCGTACTCTATGTAGAACCACAAATACATGCCCCAAAAACTAATGAACTCCATGTATAACCATTAACCACAAATACATGTCCCAAACAATGCCGAGAGTCATGGTCGAACAATATTTATTAAATGAAAAGCTTTATTCTTCTCACTTCTCATATAGATTTATCGTAGTCCAACACAAAGACAACCATACAATTAACCATACAGATTTATCGTGGTCGAACACGTAAAATTATAAATACATCAAAGCTCCCTGAGAGAGACATGCATTCGTCGTCCACGATAACGTCTCATATTTAATGTTACAACTACACACATATCTTACAATGTATATCCACACTTGAACTTCAGATGTTCGAATGTTCATCCACACTTGAACTTCAGATGCTGATGGCTTAAACCGTCAATTCGTCCATAAAAAGTGCACCAAGCACACAATATCACTTTTTTGCACACAAACTTTGAGAAGTCACTTTTATGGTTAACCTCTCTATATATATATCCAAGTATATAGTATATACTAATGAATCTGAATATATATATATATATATATAGAAAGCTAGATAATTCATAATTTTACTATCTATAGAATCTACTGAAACAACCCATATAATTAAAATCGTAATTAAAACAAAAATTGAAAGCTGATGTCCTAACCTTTTAGTAGCAAAGTTAATGTATTTTCTTCACTTTGTACAGAAAACCGCCGATAGAACATGAGATTGAATGTACTTGTCATACAATCAAGTTTTACATGAAAGCTTTGGCAGTCGGAAGCCCTTGACATGAATGCTTATAGCATGTAATTTCTGGAAATCTTGTGGACAAGTTGCTCCAGTGATTTTACTTGGGCAGCTTTTGATTTACATGTTCTTTGATGATCCTGCATCCAATCTTTTCCAGTTGACAAAGGTATGTCTTTATCATTCGTAGTCTACATGGTTTAATTTGCATATTCTTTCCAACACTCGTAGAAAATTCTCCAAATGATCTCACATGACCAATGTAGTGGACTCGTGACGTATCATTTCAAGTAGATCAAATTACAAATTTGACAAACCAAGCCAAGACCAGTATCAACGATGTCCATATTTCTCATACGAAGACTAAAAAATTCAAAAGTCTCTTTTTTTGTTTTTTTTTTTAAAAAGGAAGTAAACCAATAAAATCAACTTGTACATTACTACTATCCGACTCCTACAAAATATCGTAGCACCAGCTTAAAAAACGACAGATAAAACCGGAGATTGGCTCACAAACCGAACCGGTTAGGAGATAGATAAGAACACAGAGACATAAGTAGTGTAGAATAGTCGCTTCGTCTCGTAGCCTTTCGTCTCTCTCTCACCTGAAAGCCGTTCAGTTCTCTCTTCCGAACTTGGGCCACGATCATCAAGTTTCTTCTTTTGATTTCACCCTTTCAGTGATTCTGATTGGGTTCTTCTCTTCTGCGGTGGAGAATAAGAAAAGCAGACGGAGGAAGTTTAATTTATATTGAGTGAGTATGATGAGAGGTACTGAAAATACGGATCTGTTCGACCCCAAAACCCAGATGGATTCTGATTTCGCTCGTCATGGTTCCTCCTCCGACGGCGATTTTGGATTCGCTTTCAACGACAGCAACTTCTCCGATCGCTTGCTTCGGATCGAGATCATGGGTGGGCCCTCGGATTCTAGGTCCGACGCTGAAGGCTGTACGAGTATCGCCGATTGGGCTCGCCATCGCAAGAGGAGAAGAGAGGATATCAAGAAGGAATCTGGTGATACATATTTGCTTTTTTTGGGAAATGGTTTGCTTGGGGGGTTCTGATATGGAAATAGAATTGTTCTCTCTTGCTGGTTATTAAATTAATTGTCTGTTTAGGGTTTATGGCTTTCTCTTTCGGTTTGTTTGTTTGTGGCCTCTGCTTTTTGAATTCCAAGTCTTTTTTTTTTTTTGGTCAGCTCTTCTGTAAAACTTATGTGTCTTTTCATCCATTTTCAGTCACCATTTCAGACATTGTGGCATGTGCTGAGGAGCAGATTTTAACTGATGAGCAACCTGATATGGATGGATGTCCTGGTGGTGACAATCTCGATGATGAAGGTGAGGCAATGGTTGAAGAGGCTTTATCAGGTACTAATGAAAGCAACATCCTTCGAGAGTATTGCTAGCTTCAGAAGACGAAGAGCTATTTTTGTATGTAACTTTGGGTTTTGGTTTTAGGTGATGAAGAGGATACAACTAGTGAGCCAAGCTGGGGGATGGACTCTTCTAAAGTTGTTAGGGTTAAAGAACTTCATATTAGTTCGCCTATCTTAGCTGCGAAAAGCCCTTTCTTTTACAAGGTAATCAATCAATGCTTCTTTCTTTTGATGGTAGTGTAGTTTTGCTCATGTGTGTCCCACTCTTAATTCATTTCTTTTTTTTTTTGAAACTGTTATAGTTGTTCTCCAATGGCATGAGGGAATCTGAGCAAAGGCATGTCACTCTTCGAATTAATGCATCAGGTACGCCATTCCAAGAAGCTATTAGCTTGTTTTTTAACATATCTGAATGTGATATTAGTTTGTCCTTAGCTTATCTTTAACAGAACTAGGCACAAATGGGTTACATTTGTTGCGTGTTAATTCCACATGATAGATGGCTTTGATTTACATACATTCCCTACTTTGTGTGTATGGCAGAGGAAGCTGCTTTGATGGAGCTTTTAAACTTTATGTATAGCAATGCGGTATCTGCCGCCACAGCACCTGCGTTGTTGGATGTGCTGATGGCGGCTGATAAATTTGAGGTTGCCTCTTGCATGAGGTACTGCAGTAGACTCCTCCGCAATATGCCTATGACTCCCGAGTCTGCGCTGCTCTATCTCGAGCTTCCCTCTAGTGTTCTAATGGCTAAAGCTGTTCAGCCTTTAACCGATGCTGCAAAACAGTTCCTTGCTGCCCGCTACAAGGATATTACAAAGTAAGAGGCCGGAACAACGTATAGTTTTTTTAGGCATCTCCACGTTATTACTGTAATCATGAACTATGAGGCACGAGATGGCGGTTGGGTCAATTCTTAGAAAGCAATGGTTACTTTTCTTTTTCAGGTTTCACGAGGAGGTTATGTCTCTACCATTGGCAGGAATTGAGGCAATTTTATCAAGCGACGATCTCCAAATTGCATCAGAGGATGCAGTTTATGATTTTATCTTGAAATGGGCACGGGCGCAGTATCCTTTGTTGGAGGAGCGAAGAGAGATTCTCGGGTCACGCCTTGCACTCTCCATCCGCTTCCCGTTCATGACATGCCGAAAGCTGAAGAAGGTACTGACTTGCAGTGACTTTGAGCATGAAATAGCATCAAAGCTTGTTCTAGAAGCTCTTTTCTTCAAGGCGGAAGCACCACACAGGCAACGTAGCCTAGCCGTCGAAGAATCAGTGTCAAGGAACCGCCGCCTCATAGAGAGGGCTTACAAATACAGGCCTGTAAAAGTGGTCGAGTTCGAGCTTCCTCGGCCGCAGTGCGTGGTCTACCTAGACCTGAAAAGAGAAGAATGCGCAGGATTGTTCCCCTCGGGGAGAGTCTATTCGCAGGCTTTTCACTTAGGCGGTCAAGGGTTTTTCCTCTCAGCGCACTGCAACATGGACCAGCAGAGCTCGTTCCACTGTTTCGGGCTGTTCCTAGGGATGCAGGAAAAAGGGTCGGTGAGTTTCGGAGTGGACTATGAGTTCTCGGCAAGGTCAAAGCCATCGGAGGAGTTCATAAGCAAATACAAAGGGAACTACACATTCACAGGAGGAAAAGCAGTTGGTTACAGGAACCTGTTTGGGATTCCATGGACGTCTTTTATTGCAGACGATAGTCTTTACTTCATCAATGGCATCCTCCATCTCAGAGCTGAGCTTACCATCAAAAGGTCTACAGATCCTCAGTGACTTTTTCTTTGTACCTTCAGGCCATGCCACACTATCTTGCTACTTGTTTATGTTCTCTCTAACCAACTTTTTTTCTTTTGTAAGGCTCGACGAAGACTTGAGCTTATAAAAAGTCTAAAGGTTTTAAAAAACTTTTCCAAAGCGAGGACGTTTAAGAAGGATGTAAATGCGTTCGGATTAAATCTCTTTTTGTGCTTGCGCTTACTCTTGGCTTGGTTTACTAAAAGACTTTTCAATGATATTCGTAGCGTTAGGTTGTGTATTATGAACGAAGTTGTGGAGAGAAAAATAATGTGCAATATAAAATAGCAAAGTTGGTCTTCTATGCGATTTGCGTCTCCAGGCCTCATCACTTTGGGCCAACAATTGGGCCTGTTTCTCTCTTGGTCTAAAAGCTGGGCCAAGCTAGTGGACGAGGGCCCGAATTGTACTCTTGTTGTGATACTGAAAAATTGGGTCTGTGTACTCAGGAAAAGGAGATTTATTGTGTAATATTACTTAATCTATCCACGAGCCCCACGAAATTTTTCATTCATAATATTTTGCACATAATTATAAAATTTAACAGTAACAAGTTGTATTTTTTATTTAAGTTTGAAACTTTTTTTTTTTAAATCAAGCATCTAATAAATACTAGTTTTTTGCATAATTTTCCTATAAATTACTTTTTATATAAACATGGCTCGTTTTGAAAAAAAAAAAGAACATACATTACTAGTTTAACAGAACAACGTCATATCGTTTTGGATAGCGTATTTAATTATCCACTTGGATTGAAATAGACATGACTTTCGATTTGAGCCTTGCGTTTGTTCAAGTTGGACCCCAATTAAATTCAAATTATTTCAAAACAGAAACTGCCGTTGGTTATATACCGTACACGTGGTCCGGTGTACGGTGTCATCTACTGTTGTTCGCAATCATTTTATTATATATTAGACAATCATGAGACAGAGAGGATACATGAATTGTGATGTTACATCTTTTTACCAAAAAAATACTTATACAAATGATTTTCTGTGTTGCAATTTCGCAAGCTACGAAATTCTTAATGATGAGTTTAGGAAACTAAGAGCTGATTACAAAAAAATTATATATAATAAACTATTATATACTATTTATTTATCATTTAAGGTTTTAAAAACTTTGAAATAATTATCCTGAAGTCTCTAATTATAGAGATTTTGAAAGTAATTATTACGAACCTCTTATAGTAAATAAATAATATACAATATTTTATATTATTATTTTTTTTTGAAATTTTTGTTGAAAACCTCCAATAATCATGATCTAATTTTTTGTTTTATGAGAAAGGCTCTTAAATATGGTGGATATGTAACAAAAATAAAACAATACTATAAAAAATAAATCAACAGTACGGATTAGAGAAAGCGCAAGAGTTTTATCGGTATCCTCGTGCACCAAGAATCTAGTCCACTAATTATGGTATCATTCTTCTCCTCTAACCTCAAAAATTATGTCTGTATCTTATTTAATCAAAGACAGGTTGGACATTAACAAACAAATAAATGGTAATTAAAGTATAATAATTAATTAATATAATAAAATTTATAAAAAGACTTTCTTCCATACCCTGAAGAAAGTTCAGTTCTGTTTCCGCCATGTCTATCTGAAGCAATGCACGTAGCCTCCTCTCCTATAACTCCAATAAAACCACCAGAGAATCCTTATCTTTTTCCATAAAAAAGAGAGAGTATAATATAGTAATAGACTCTCAAGTTCATCAAAGTGTTTCCATAATCTGCTCTTGGCGTTTTTTTCTTTTGTTGGATTCCATCAGATCCCAAACTTGTTCTTTTTTTGTTGGTTCATTTTTTTACCATATAAAGCTAAACCTGAAATATTATTTATATATTTGTTATCCCATATATATAAAAAATGATATTTATCAGTGGGTGATAATTACTAATGATCAAGTAAGTATCCATAGATAGGTGTTTTGCTCATTCTATCGCCAGGTGTTGTGTTCCTTCTCTATCCTTTTTTTGTTTTGTTTTGTTTTTTTTTTTTTTCTGGAGGGAGAGTACTTAATGAGCAAAAGAGTAGATTTCCAGATCTAATCACGTCCTGGTCATGAGATTTTTGTGAGAAAGAAAAAGCTCTTTTGTCGTTTTGCTCTTTTGCTCTTTTTTTTTTTTGTTTCTGGGGTGTGAAACCATAGAGAGAGCTTGTCGGGAAGTTGTTGAGATTATTCAAAATTAGAAGAAAGAGTTGAGATTTTCTCAAGTGCGAGAAGAAATCGAAAAATGGGTCATTACGCAGCAGTGTGGGATCATAAAGCAGCTACTGAGATAGTCAAAGATTGGAATGGCATTGACCAAGTCGTTCTCAGAAACCCACATGGAGCTTCTGCAAAGGTAACAACTTTTCTTTTCTTTTCTCAACTTCTTCTTGTCTCTCCTCAAATCCGAGCCTTTTGAAATCAAACCTGTTCTGGGTTTTGGTTTTGTAGATTAGTTTACATGGAGGACAAGTGATTTCATGGAGGAATGACCATGGTGAAGAGCTTCTTTTCACTAGCAACAAGGTATGTATTAGACAACAAAAACACCTCCAACATAGCGAAGAAGAAGAAGAAACATAAAAATCTGAACTTTTACAATTCGTTGAATATTGTTTAGGCTATATTCAAACCCCCAAAATCAATGCGTGGAGGGATTCAGATTTGTTATCCTCAGGTAATTTAGTTAGTGCTCTCATTGTTGGATCTTTTTTCTCTGAACATTGTAATTGAGTTGTTTGTGTGTTTGTAAGTTTGGGGATTGTGGATTGCTGGATCAACATGGGTTTGCAAGGAACAAAATCTGGGTAATCGATGAGAACCCGCCTCCTCTTCACTCAAACGAAACCTTAGGAAAATCATTTGTTGATCTTCTTCTGAAATCATCAGAAGAGGACTTGAAGCTATGGCCTCACAGGTAAAAGCATCATCCCTTGCATTTATTTTCTTTCTCTCTTCACAGATTCTAGTTTCTAATGTGTTTCCCTTTCCAGTTTCGAGTTCCGTCTTCGGGTTTCACTTGCCATAGATGGCGACTTGACATTGATTTCTCGGGTTCGAAACATTAATGGCAAGCCCTTTAGCTTCTCATTCGCTTATCATACTTACCTCTCTGTCTCAGATATAAGGTACTTTTACTCGTTAACAAGACATCATCATCAGCAAAAGATTCTGTTTTTTGGTGAAAACATTCATCATAACCAAAAAAAATGTTCACTTTTTTGGGTCTAACAGCGAAGTGAGGATTGAAGGGTTAGAGACATTGGACTACTTGGACAACCTCAGCAAAAGAGAGCTTTTGACAGAACAAGGCGACGCTATTACGTTTGAATCTGAGGTAAAGCTTACGCAAACATTGATAGCGAAGAACAAACTTTTCTTCGATTAACTCATATCAGAATGTTTCTTTTGCTGATTCAGATGGACCGAACTTACCTTAGATCGCCCAAAGTGGTAGCAGTTCTCGACCATGAACGGAAAAGAACATATGTTATCGGAAAGGAAGGACTTCCTGATACTGGTAAAGAATCAGACAACATTTCGCTTTTTGATTACTAGTTCTTACATGATATGGTTTCATTAATTATGATGGTGTATCGGTGTTGATGCAGTGGTCTGGAATCCATGGGAGAAGAAATCGAAAAGCATGGCGGATTTTGGGGACGATGAGTACAAAAGCATGCTTTGTGTGGATGGTGCAGCCATTGAGAGACCCATCACTTTGAAGCCAGGAGAAGAATGGACCGGCCGGCTTATGTTAACCGCGGTCAAGTCCAGTTTCTGCATTGATCAACTTGAACTACAGAGCAAAGGATTCTGATTTTGACTCTTTTAGAATCCCACCCTAAAGAATGTTATGCTTATTCCATTGCGATATTTCTGCAGTTTTTTTGTGCTGCAACATTGGAAGAGCAAAATCATCTCTTTTTTTTCTATTTTCTTTGCATGTTTGTTCTCTTTTTTGCTCAGTAGAGAAGTTTAGAAACCGGTGATCTCTTTGACCGGTCTTGGCGATGTAGTGACAAATTTAAAAGCCTCTGTTTCTTTTCTCGGCAACGGCTAATGTATATGAAACCGTGTGTTCAATCCTGCTTTCGGTTCAACTCGAGTTTATATATTGCGGCTTCAATTTTCTCGGTTTAATTAGGATTCGCATATTAACCAGAAACAGCATGACTTTGCATTACTAACTTCTGAGTTTGGGAAAATTAGCAGCAGCATTAAACGAACTCATTGACAAAAATCTTGGTACATTTTCGTTTTTCTCTTACCCTGAAGTTTTACGCAGCTCGACGATACTCTAGCTGTTTGGTGTTTTCTTGAAGTACCTTCAGATCAAAATGCAGAATCAGAGATTTAGAAAACAAAGAATGCTCCTCAATGGTGGAAAAAAAGGAAACCCTAAAAAGATTCAGAATTCCATTGTTTACCTCCCGTACTCTCTCTGCAATCGCCTTGCAACCTTCAGAAGCCAAGGCGAACACTGTTTCAAATGTTTCCATAGGTAACTTTGCATCCATCTACACGTTTTATAACCCAGTACATAAACCGTCAACACACCAACTTGATTGTGGATGTAAGAGAAGTCTGATATAGAGAGAAGAAGATGAACCTGAAGGAGTGTCACTTTGTCTAATTTAGGTAGAATGCCGACGGTTACATCAGCTCCTCCAGCGCTATCTTCGACATAGTTCAGATCAAGAAGTGGAGTACTGTTCAAGTATCCGGCACTGCAGGAAACAGCAAGATCACGCATCGGGATTCCAGCGTCTGCAAGAGCTAGAGTCGCAGCATTGATACAAGCTGATCTTGTTCCTGACAACAGAACATAACATTAATGACGGATCCAGAGGTTTTAAAAAGAGGGGTTTTAGAAATTGAGAGCTCGTTAGCAGAACGGTACCTCCATCAGCTTGTAGAACCTGTAGGAAAATGTCAATCTGCATAAAAGAAACAATCCATCAAGAGGCAAGCGTTATTTTGATCTCATCAAGAACGAGATTTATCGGAAATATACAGATCCCTGCCATGGATATTTTGATTTCAACTTCAACGGGAAGTAAAAAGAGGTAAACCTGAGAATGAGGCAACAGTTCGGTTAATATGCACGCTTCCATTGTCTGACGGATGACAAGTGATAGCTCTGTTGATCGCCTGACCATACATAAACACACACAAATTCAATTTTTATGATTATTTGCAAGAGCAAGTGGGAGTCTTTTAGATATGTAGTTACCTGTCATTTTTCTGTCTTCTACGATCACCAGTACTAAAATGAGCCATACTATACTCACAAAGCACCTACATAATTATCCAATTAGAGCGAAGAAGCCGACAGAAATATAAGCAAAAAAAGATCAAAACATATACATACCAATGCATGACCATTCTTTTGTTGGCTCCTGTTTTGAATCTGAGGAAGCAAAGAGATACAATTTAAACACAGAAAAGTAAACCCAATTCGCTTAATTTACAGACTAGTACAATAAAAGCATCTTCAATCTTAGAGAATGTATACCTCTCTTGGGCCATAAACAGCTGCAATCACTTTCGTATTACCCATCTCGAAAACAGCAGAACTATAAAGATCAAAAGAGCAAAAAAGTTCGAGTTTTTATTCATGCAAGTGCCAATTCAGAACTGAGATGAAGATCTGTGTTTACCCGTCAGCCTTGGAAACCACTCCAATTTCAGCTACGATTTGCCTCATCTGAGATTTTATTACGAAAGCATCAAAGCACGAGAGAGATTAGCTTGTGAAGGCTGATAACAAAGACAAGGAATAGAGATTCAAAGATACCTCATTGAATCGGCGACCATCTAATCGAAGACCTTCAGGGTTTACGTACTCCATTGTTGTGAATTCGCTGAACTCTAAATCGAGAGATGTCAATGATGAGAGCACTGAAAGACAGAAACAGAACAAGTTCGATACTTTCTGCTTTCCGCACAGAGAACCCAAACAAACAAAAAAAACTCCGAAAGAAGCGGAGAGAGAAAGAGACGAGTTTAACCTTAGCTGAAATTTGCGGCGGCGATACGGCGGAGGTTTATGGGCGGCGTCGACGAGAGAACTCTAAACGAGTGTAAACCTAAGATTAGGGCTTTTGGCTTTCTTTTGTGAATTAACTGAGATTTTAAGGGTATAAGTGTAAAAGCAATACTACAAAGAGAGTTTGTGAGCTAAAGCTGTGCATACTTGCCTGCGTTATAATCGTATCTTTAAGAAATTGTTTGGTTATCATGTTGAAATTTTGCGTTATCTATAAGGTAGTTATTGGATTGATGATTTTAGAATCGAATCAATACACCAGAGTAATAACCACTACTACATAAAATCAAACTGTGTGTTATTTGATCCACTAAGGTTTTTTTACCTGTTTTTCTTCTTCTTTTTTCAATATAGAAAATAAGGACAACCTTAGTCAAAAAGAAAATTCAAAAGTCTGTTTGAATATCGAGTTATTTCATCAACTGTAGAGTAACTTTGATGTGCGTTATAAGGTTGATGTATTGATATATAGATTCATTGCTAATAGCCTAATAAAATGAAAATCGTCGTGTCGGGATATGTGTGTGTAGTGCAGATAACGAAATGAAAGTGGTGAGTCCGGTGACGTATATGAAAACGACGGGCTCGTGACGGAGGAGATGATGGAACAACCAATTTTTTTTTTTTTTACATGATTTCCCAAAGGCTTTCTAGGCCCAAGGACTAATTCAAGGGGCCGTACGCATTCCCAATTTTATTCCGAAGAATTGCGCGGTGGCCAGGACTCGAAGACGGGAACAACCAATTAAGTTTTTTTCTTCTTCTGTGTATATAGTAAAAAGCATACAAAACGTGATGAGACAATTCAAGACACACTTTCTAACTAGTACCTACTACAACTATGGTCATAAGTCCGACCGAGTGTCATGCAATTTATTGTTCCAAAACATCATATTACATCGTTTGACTGTTATATTGTATGGTCTTACCAAGAGTACAAGGCAAGTCCCAAGCTATTCAAATTTTGAAATCACATGTAATGTAAGTAGGAGAATTTTTCGTTTTAGGAAGTTATCGTATTGTGGAATTAAAGTATGGATTTTCTTATTTTCTAGTAGTAATGTTTTTTTTTCCTCCCGACCAATTCTAGTCAAAGCTCAATAAAAGTTTAGGAAATCTAACCTAGTTACCTTTTTCCTGTTTCTGACAAGATTGATTAAATATCCGAGGGGAGGTAGTGACTTGGTCTCCAAGCGAAAGATCAATGGTTTCCAAACAAAACATCATAAATTTCCCAAATAAAAAAATACGTTTCCAATTAACACGAGATTATATTACTTTTTTAAAATACATCATCAGACTCGGTACCATTAAAATTTTAATGTGAGTGACATCCTCGTGACCAATCTCACACGAGAGGGCCCCACTCGCTGGCGCGTGAGTTATTGGTAGACCAGACTGCGCGTGGAAGAATTAAAATTGCTTGGAGACCAAGCTATTAGAGTAGGACGAAGACTCTACTTTCGGTACGGTAACTAACACGTGTCAGAAATCTAACGTCTCAATCTGAGATGCGGAAAGCCGTTTTGGATCCCCAATGGCCGCCACGAACCGCCTTAACCCTCCTCATATTAATCTCGCTAATAATGAAGACTAGTGTAATTTCCGGTTTGCCATTACTCTTTTCGGTTAATAAACTACGTCAACTGAATAATATTAGTATCACTTTAAATATCAATTTTATAAAGAAAAGAAAGTTTTCAAAACAATTTTTGTATTTTACCGTGTTTAGTTTGATTTTCATGTGAAACCATTGAACTAAATCAGTTTAGTTTTCAGTTGATTAGGTCATAATCCATAATACGAGTACTGTTAAACCGGTTTGAACGCGCATTAAATTCTCTCTACAGTTAAACAAAAAAAGACACAATTTTTTTTAATAAACATTAACTACTTGGAAAATTACGTTAAATCGCCATAAAAAGTAAAAGAAAAAAATATGGAAATAATAAATAGTCCAGACTCCAGACTTATGGCAGTATATTTAAAGAAGGGATGGATGTTCCTAAGAAACGGCGATTCTTCTTTAGTATTTTGACTCTTCTCTTTCTCTCTGCAAACTCAAAACAGTGAAAAAATTATCTTTACTCTCTCTCTCTTTGGTAACTATTACAGAGCGAGAGAGATGGAGAGACGAACGAGAAGAGTAAAGTTCACAGAGCATCGCACGGTCACACCCGTGCCAGCTAAGCCATCTAACGGCTCTCCGAGAGTGGTCCGAATCACTTTCACTGACCCTTTCGCCACTGACTCATCTAGCGACGACGACGACGGCAACAACAACGACGCCACCGTGGCTCCTCCGACTCCGAGAGTGAAACGATACGTGGAGGAGATTAGATTCGGTGAAACCTCCTCCTTGAGAAAAGCTAGATGCAAGGCGGAGAAAGGCGTGGGAGAAAGAAGTAGTGATGACGTGTCGACGTCAGCATATCCTATCAAGTACAGAGGCGTGAGGCGGAGACCGTGGGGAAAATTCGCGGCGGAGATTAGGGATCCGTCGAGCCGTTCACGGATTTGGTTAGGGACTTTCGCCACGGCGGAGGAAGCTGCTATGGTTTACGATCGAGCCGCGATTCAACTCAGAGGTCATAACGCGCAGACGAATATTCTAACTCCGCCTCCTTCGCCGGGTAAACCGCCGGTTATCGATTTGCAAACGGTTTCCGGCTGCGACTCAGGGAAAGACTCTCGCCAGAGCCTCCGTTCTCCGACTTCTGTTCTTCGGTTCAACGTCAACGAGGAAACAGAGTATCGAACGGAGCTGGAGATGGAACCAATCGAGCTGTCGCCGGAGGTAAAGCCGACCGTCGCAGAAGAATCGCAGACGAGCTTGTTCCAGGATCCGTATTCGTTGCCGGATTTGTGTCTCGCCGGCGAGTATTTCTGGGATTCCGAAATCGCTCCAGAGCCTTTGTTTCTGGATGAAATCGAAATCCAGAAACCGTTCCCAAACACTGCGATTCCGAAAGAAGAGAACGAACCGGAAGATTTCTCGTTCGGTTTGATCGAAGATTTCGATGCGTCTCCATGGGATGTGGACAATTTCTTCGAGCCTGATTAATTAAAAAAAAATATCTGAGATTTTTGTGGGGGTGATGATGACGCGGATGCATCTTGACCGTTGGTTTTCCTTTTCCGTTCATCGACGTGGACGGTTCTGATCGGCTGGAGCGGGAGAGTAGCTCTATTTAATTTATTTGTGGGTAAATTGTAAGTACTAGTAGTAGTATTAGTTAAGATCAAATGTCAGTGTTTATGAACGTTTTTGGCCCCCTAAGGACAGCAATTTCGTTATTTGTTTTCCTCTCTGAGATTGTCTCAACGCGAGGAAGCAGTATATACGAAGTGTTCATAATGTCTAGATCAAGAATATTTATTTAAATGTAAACCCCTATCTTTTTCTTTTGTTATTTCGCACCTTGAACGAATCTCTAATAGGATTATGTGACAAGTCTTGTGATTTCTAAAAATGAATATTCAAAAAGTTTTTCCAAACTCTAGTTGAGAATATTTAATCCGCAGTTTACGTCGGGGTTACAGTTAGATTTGTTTTCTAAAACTTTTTCCCTCCAGAAATAGTATTCAATTCGAATGCAGGTCCAATAATATTAAAAGCATAACTTGAACCGGTTAAACTAATATTTGGTCAAAATTTTAACAGATGTCATATGAGTGAGTTATATCCTAGTAGAGCTTTGAGTGGGTGTCGTGTGAAGTGAGAGGATACAAGATATACAGCCGAGAGACATGTTCTCGTGTCTGGTGTTTGTTTTCCACTTAAAGTATCAAAGCCCATTCATGTGAAGAACCAGACCATTTAATCCTATTTAGGCCTACCATTTGCGTCTCTCCACTCGTAAGAAACGTCCTTCACATTTTCAAATACACCCA
The DNA here is from genome assembly GCA_010577795.1 of Isatis tinctoria. NCBI lineage: Eukaryota > Viridiplantae > Streptophyta > Magnoliopsida > Brassicales > Brassicaceae > Isatis > Isatis tinctoria. Next base: position 32,551,175 of record CM021245.1, read on the forward strand.
TAAAAGATTACCAAAGTACTTGTGCTTCTTTTCTATTTATACTATATCAGATACAATAATCGTATAGATGCATTATTTGCATTCTATCAGAACTTGGTCGAGGTCTACGTGAAGAACTAGACAAATGGAGTTTGGTATATATCAATTGTTCAAGGACAGAAGTGTGTTGTCTTCTAATCAATTGGCTGTTTTCTGTTTTGTATTGTGGTCCGTCCATGTGCTTGAGACAAAGGTTATATAAACCTAAAGGGTTTGATCATTTATATTCTTTAACTAATGCTCTTTACATAAATAATAAGAGAACGTTTTATCAAATTGATCGTAGTACCCAGTTCCACTCTTTTTTCTTTCTCCATTATACAGTAGATTTAACTAGCGACTTTGTTTGGATTAAATTATCTCCTAACACTATAATAAATCAACACGTCAATAAAAAACAAAAGAGCAGCAGAAACAACTTTGGTCTTTCCGAGGTCAAGATTTTGACCAATTCAATAATTCTTTATAGCTTTGCACCATTTGAAATTGGACCTCGGAGTTCGGCTTTTCCAGTGTGAAAAAAACAGTGGAAGTCTCCTAATCATTCAGAAGCTTCCTTCTCAAACTGTTAGTATATTCTTGAAATAATACAACTGCATATGGTGCGGAAAAAATAATATACATATGCGTATTTCTTCCGTTACAAAACGGTGAAATTAGAGTTGCAACTTACAACTTACACAAGTAATTAAGTACTCCCACGCCAATGATAAAAATGGGGGGAAATAAAACCACTAAACTATAGCCACAAATAGTGCATTAAACATTGAATATCCTTTGACCTGCCAATGGCTCCGAATGGTGAGCGGATTTTGAGCGGTGCGGATCAAGCGATCAAATGTGGATCAAGCGGTTCAAGTGGTTCAAATGTGGATCAAGCGGATCTGACAATCGAAAACATATATTTGAATAGTAAAAACGAATAAAAAATCGTTCAAAATACTATATATTTACAATAATTTTAATAAACTTTAAATTTTTTTTTTGTATAACTAAAAATCAGTCATCTTAAAAATTAATTTATAAATGCATATACCTAGTTATATTTAAAATATCATATAAAAGATAAATTCAAGTAAAATATACTGGTAAAAATTGAATTCTTAAAAATATTTTTTAATATACAAAACTTGTATAATGTTATTTTATATGAATTAGAAAATAATACACATAAATAAACTATATAACACGTATGGACACACACACAAAAAACAATTAGTCAATCACATCATAAACAAATTATATATATATATTATTTATCAAAAGAAAAATTAAATAAAAAACTAAAACAGTAAAAACGCATAGAAAACACCTCAAATTGGAAGTGTATAGAGGTTTTGTATTTATTACTTGTAAAAAGCGAACCGCTTGCAGTTCAATAATATTTTAGGCTCCGAATGGAGAGCGTAAATCAGGCGTTGCGGATCAAGCGGATCAAGCGGATTAAGCAGATCAAATGTGGATCAAGCGGATCAAGTGGTTTAAGTGTGGATATAGCGGATCTAGCAGTCTAAACATATGTTTGAATGGTGAAAACGGATAAAAAGTGGTTTAAAACTATATAAATTATTAAATTTATAATAATTGATAAAAATTTAACTATCATTTTAATTTTTATAGCTATTAAATTTTTCAACAAATACATTATATTTAAAAAAATTAGAAATGCATATACATAATTACATTAAAATATCATATATATGATAAATTCAAATACACTGGTAAAAAATATGAATCCTCAAAAAAAATTATAACTATAATAAACTATACAAAACTTTTATAGTGTTATTTTTATACATGTGAATCAATTTATGAGATTTTAAAATTTACTTCTAATTTTGCATAAATGTTAATTACTAAGTATTTTAAAAATTATATTATAATGAAATAAATATAAATATGAATTTATTCAAAACATTACATATAAAATAAATTTTTAGTTACAACATACTAAATAAAAACATAATTTTTATATATAGAGTGTTTTAATTGGTCCAGTCTAAAAACTAATAATATACAGTAATATATCTCTTATCATTTAAATTATAAATATATATTTTATTCTCTGAAAAACAAATCAAATAGTGAAAAAAATAACAGTGGAACCACTCAAAACACTCTATAAAAAATTATTTTTAATATAAATTATGAGATGGAGATAATATCATATTATATACTATTTTATTTAAATTTTAATTATTAATAAATCTTTGTTTTTAAAAAGTGTCTATCTCAAAAATAAATATAGTATGTTTTTAATTTAATAACAAAAACAGACAAACAGTAAAAACACTCTAAAATAGCTGCATGGTTACTGTAGTTGGTGGTTCATGATTTTTTGTTCACATATTTGAACCACTTAAGGTTCAATAATATAATATTCTAAATAAAGTGGATCTGTGTTTAGCTAGAAAAAGTGATGAATGGGAACATGAAGTACGGGCGGCACGCTTACGTGATATCCGTCTTTTATCCGTTTTTTATCCGTCCACCATTCATACCCAGTCCATAAACATGGTTACAAATGTTACAAGTAGATTTGCGGAATCCCAAAGAATATGCAAAAAAACAAAACATAGAGATGCACATAAGTCAGAACCACTCGCAAGTTGCAACACACATGTAAAGCATCGGAGCATTTAATGCCTGCCGCTTGGACCGATACAAAATTCAAATATTTTAGCCAATTATATTATGCTATTCAATTCGAACTGGGTGGATGATTATTCGATAGGGTCTAACTGTAATATCCAACACATATAAAACGAAATGAAAATTCTGATTTAAAAAATATATCAAGTTTGAGTTTGGCTAGAATAATTTAATTTTAGCTAAAACATTGTGTGTTAAGCTTTTTCGTGTAAGATAAACAATAACTATTTTGACCCCAAAAAAAGATTAAATAATTATTATTTATTTTGAACCGATTGTATTAATAAAAAAAAACGGTTCGGAATAAATTTGGAGTACATATCTGGATGGAAATAAAATAGAACCACTAAAAACTGAATGAGATCACGATTCGGTTTCGTCGTCAGCTTAATAATCTTCGAGCAGGTATAACTCGGATTGGCTTGGCTAGTCCTAAAGAAGGTGCAATTTTGTTGTAATGCATCTGGAACAAATATTAGATTCGAGGTTTCAAACGAGTAAAATAAAAGGAAAAGGTGGGTCTAAGCCCATATAGTGAACACGAGTTGGTCAACGATTGGGCCACAAGAGATTGAGAGGTGAAGCAAGTTGGCCACTGGCCACAAATCTAATCTACCATGGGCCCCAAATAGATCTTTCAACCCCTCTCAAGACGCCTTTACAAAGTTGTTGCCGTTTATATTACTCTCTTTTTTTTTTTTTTTTTTAAGGTCAAAACGAAGATTAAAATAAAATGCGATTTGCCAAAAAGAATAAAATAAAATACTAAGATGCAACAAAGCATGTGTCACTCGCTTGGGATCGAAGAATTGGACGCTTGGATATTGAGATTGACTCCGAACTGGTGGTGGGTTTTCTTAAAAAAGAGATTTGTCATACTCATCCCCAGTCATTCCTAGTGCATCTGTGCTATGGCTATCTATCGAGGGACTGGAGAATCCGGATTAATCATATTTATACGGAAGCTAATCGTCTTGCCGATGGATTAGCCAACTATGCTTTTACTTTGCCTTTAGGCTTGCATTCCTTTGATTCTGTTCCTAATTCCGTTGTTTCTGTATGGCTAGAGGATGTTGAAGGTCGAGCTTCTGCTCGAGAAATGTGTTTGTAATGTTTGATTTGTTTCTTTATAAACTTATACGGGGATTTAACCCGTACTTCAACCAAAAAAAATGTTTAAAACTGGGTCAATTTGAACTTTTTTGAGCACTTGTCAATGAAAAATTAAATTAAATGTATTCCAATTTTTTTCAAATGAAGTTTTCGAACACATATCAATTATACTTACTTTAGTTGTTTCTTACGATAATAAAGAACTAGACCCGGACCCGCGCGTCGGCGCGCGGGAAATGATTAATGTTTTTGCAATAAATTGATAACTATATGAGATTTTTTCAACTTTTGTGATATAATTATAATTTATAGAATTATTAAAAGTAAACATAAGATAAATTTGTGATGTGAATTATTTTGTGAGTTTTTTTTTATGGCTTGATTAGAATGTAGAGAAAAAAGTAGTTTTACAATGTGAAGTAGATAAAAAAAAAAAAATAATTTAATGAAAAGATAAGTTGAAGTAAACTGTAAATTAGTAAATATAATATTTTCATATAAATATTTATAAGAAGGTTTGGGTTAGTATTTATATTTTTTAATATATTGGTCTTTTAAAATATTTGTTAACATTTATATTTTCGAACCTAACATATTTGAGCTGAAAACAGAAAATCCCCATAATTATTTCTGATTTGGGCGGATTTAAATATACAAATATTTGGGCTGATTTTTTTCTCAACAAAAAATTGAAACCATAACTCTTCACACAAATACCTATCGACACTCAAAACTTCTATCGAACTCTCCGTCATCTTCTTTGGTTTCGATAGGTCAATCTGTAATTATTCATTAATTATTCTAAATTTTTTTGTTTTTTTCTCCGTTTTAACAATTGGTTTCGCTCAGGTGTCGTCTACGAATTCTCCACTTCTTCTCCTATGTACTTCTTACGAAACACACACAATCGCTTGTGAAGAAAAAGAATCCATTTCCTAGATTCTGGTCCCGCGTTCACGTGCGGGTGTAATTTTAGGAATTTTATTGAAGTAATTTTATATTTCTAATTTAATTTAAAGTATTTAATTATGAATATTATTGAATATTATATTGTCAAAAAATAATAATTGATTTATTTGATTTTGATTTTTTATATTTGAGTTTCTCATAAATAGTTATTAACCCGCAATTGACATCAATCGTAAAAAAAAAAACATATATGCACTATATAATTGAATAGTTTATAATATCTAATTTTTTTATTCAATTTAAGATGTATATGCCTAATTTTTAATATTTTAATTTTTTCAAACTAATTAAATAAGCTGACATCGTAATTAGATAAGTTGATTTTGTGTGATTGAATCAACTTTTCTCGTTTTTGTGGGACTTTAAACTGAACCCGAAATCCGAATTTGAACCCGACCCGAAAATCCTAACCCGAACCCAAAATATTTTTTGTTAAAAATGCCAAACGGTTTTTATTTGTGTAAACCCAAAAAAACCGACCCGAATCAATAATATGAATATATAATTTCTAATATTTTTATAGAAATATAATTAAGGTTTATGTGTATCATTTATAAATCAGATTAATCAATTCTTATAAGAATAGTATTTTTTCGTTTTTATGTTTTTAGTACAAAGTCAAAATTTTAGATATGTTGATTTTCAAAGTAACTTATTTTCTTGGTTCAAAATTTTAACCCATGCTAATTTAATAAAAACATGAATATATAATACTTTTAATATTTTTTATGAAATAGAAAATAGACCAGCTTAATTTTTAATACTTTTATAGAAATATAATTAAAGGTTTATATGTATCATTTATAAATCAGGTTAATCAATTCTTTTAATCATCTTACAATATTCAAAATTTTGTTTGATAACTAAAATATGAAATTCTTTTAACTAAGTTGAGAAGATAATCCAAAATAGACATCAATCATAGAAAAATATTAATCTTAACCCGTCTACAATATAATCAAATAAATTGAAAATTTTAATATCTGTATTTTTATTAAATTTAAAATATATCATATAATTTGCTATATTTTATCTCGTTAGCGAACAACATTTCTATTTTGTTTTTCGTTATTTTAACTCATTTTATAGTGGTATAAAACTTTGCAAGTTTGATAAATAACCGTGCAATAAAAATCATTTCGTAAAAACATCAATCCAAACCCGTCCATTAAATATTGAATAATTGATAATATTTAAATTTTATTAAATTAAAAGTTTTTATCTAATTCTAAATTTAAATAATTTGTGTACTAAGTTATTTTATTTACATTTACCACTTGATTTAATAATTTAACCATATTATAGGATTTCCATTTTTTGTTTTATAGATGAATTATTTATTTTAGTATTTTCACAATTTCATAGTATTTTTAAAAAAAAATTTAAGAAAACATATGAAAGATATTTATTTTAGATTATGTTGTAATCTCAACCCGTCAACTTAAACAAATATCAATCCGAACCCGTTAATTATATAATCGAATAATATAAATATTGAATAAATTTTAATATTTTACTTTTATTAAACTGAAAATATCATCTAATTTCTAATATGAAATGAATGCATTTTCACATTTATAAAAATAAAATAAGTTAATCCGTTTGTCTTACTATGTTATGTATCAAATATTCATTTCTAAACTAAAAATATATATTAAAATTTACGAAATATATCTACATATATCTATATATTACGAAATCTAATATTAAAATTATTTATATATAGTCAAATCTTGTTGCATAATTTGTTTTCTATAATATCTAAAATCCAATATTCTTAAAAGGAAGTTTCCATTTTGTTTGATTTAAAAAGATATTATCTGATTTAGTTTTGATTTAGTTTTGATTTATTTTTGATTTAAATTTTAAGCATAATTAGTAACCTAGTTAATACCTAATGAATAGGTCAAAGGGTCCAAACAACTTTTTTTAGGTAGGTGTTTCCTACTTTACTAGTATAGAAGACATAAAAAGTATAACCATGTTGCGAGTTCGGTCTTCATTTTTGTTAGAGTAGATATCTTTGTTCTCAATTGCTAATTATTAGACAATACACCAACTTTTTTTTTTTTTTTTCTTTCTAAACAATCGGCATGCCTAAATCTTGTTCATAACAAATCAGGATCGGCACACGGTGTGCCGCACACCAATAGTTTAATTCTTTTTTTTTTGGTCATCTACGTTACAATTGATAATAGTAAATATCTAAAGGATCACAATTCCACGAGGGAAAGCCCCAACAGCCTCAAAACACTATACAAACCTAAAAGCAAAAGGTCTAAACAACACCACATCCGGCACACCACCTGGTCCACCCAAACTTATACTAAAACAGCATAAATCTCATAGCTCACTCTGCAATCCAAAAGATGTTCTAACAGTAATCAAATCTCCACTACTTTGAACCGAAAAGAAGGCCAAGCACCTGGCCTATTGATTGCCTTCACCAAATCCCTCGCTTCCGATGCAAACACCACATTTGAAACGCTATGAATTCAACGTATTTTCGATAGTCCAAACCAATCTTGTAAATCACGTGTCTTCCGAGGAATCAAGGCAAAAAAAAAGCACGTCTACTATGCAGCAAAACAACTTCATCTGAGTCTCTTAATTAATACACAAAGTCTTTTCTCCTTTAACCAAACTGCTCCAACGCTACATTTGACCCGAGTAATAGTGGGCACAGCCCATCTGGACTCAGCCATCACTCCATCATGAACATGATCAGCCGGATCCACCTCTTCCAGATGCTGCGCCATAGTCCAGAGCTCCACTTCTTTGATCTTATTAACCGAATTGGTACCTAGAAACTACGTGCCTTGAAAAAGAAAACCGTTCCTATTTTTCCACAAACACCAAAAAATCCAAGGAAAACACCTCCTAAACTCAACAGGGTATAAAAACTTCTTTGCCACTCGGAGAAGATTACGAACAAAGAAGAAGCATCATACCCTGAAACCGGAGAAGGAAAATCCGGCAATGCTCAAACTTGACTGTTAATAGAACAAGTGAAAAACACGTGATTGATAGATTCTTTAACTCCACAAACTTGTCACCAACCATCTTTTTTTTTTATATATCTCTCTTCGTTAAACGATCATCGACCGTGAGTGCACCCAAAAGAGTTACAAAAACTGTTGGAGCGCCATCAAAATTATATGGTTTAAATGATCTGGTCTGTTCCAAGGCCATATATGGTTTAAATTATATGGATTCGAATGAAAATAAATCATAAACGTGTACGAATCATAGCCAAAACCCAAAAATAGCAGTACATGTGTAACTATAGAGAAATAAGTGGAAGAAAAACACATGATAGTTGGAAACACTTGGCAGTGGACAAGATCACAGCTGAAACTATGAGAACATATACATGGCAAAGATCAAAATGAAAGTATGGGAACATTCGTTAAAAACTAAATTACATAGAGAATAATGGCAAAAGAATACTTTTGGTGATCACAAGTAAAAAATCGAGGGGGTTGGCAATAATGGATCATAAACTAAACCAACAATAAACAAAAAGGATATACGAAACAGAGATAATAAACAAAATTATTTAGTGCAATTATAAACAACAGAGGCAATGCATAATTAAAAGGCAGACGGGGTACAGTAGAAAAAAAAAGGGTAAAACTGAAACTAGAACTGAGAAAGACGATTTGAGTCTCCGTCTCCAAAAGGATAGGATGATCAGAAGAAGAAGGAGGAGGAGGAAGATGCATCAAGGGGATGGATGAGATACGTGAGCACAAGTGCGACCACCATTAGCAAATATGCAATCCCTTGATCAATCGATGTTCCTGTTCATTCAAACAAGACATCATTCATTTTTTTTGATTTCCCCCCGTGGTGGTACAGAATCAATGTGAAAAAGAAGAAATCGCCAAGATATTTTGGAATAGTTTAAAGAGCAATTTCGACATTCAGATCTGGGAAGCGAAAATAGAGAATGTGATGTCTCTCAGGAGAGAGAGAGTGAGAGGGAGAAGTCATTCATGCTCACCGTCGCTTGTGGGAGAAGGAGCAGGAGCTAGGGATTGAGCGCCGGCAAAAGGAGAAATGACGGCGAAAACGACCAAGGCGAGAACGGCGATGGTATTCCCCAGCGCCATCTCTGGATATTTCCCGGTAGACCTAGAGAGAGAGAGAGTGAAAATAAGAGAATGCGAGAGAGAGAGACGAAGATGGAGCTAATTCCGGCGAGCGAGAGACGGGGAAAGGAGAAACCTTATGAACAAAAGAGACTTTTATAAGACGGTTACCTGCTGTAGCCGGTAATCACTCCAGGATTCTTTCTAGTCAATCCACGGACACCTGTCTTTTTTTTTTACTCGCTGGACCTTTCCTCTATGGTTCCTTGAATTTTTTCGTATTGGAACCTTTTTCTAGATAAATGTAAGTGCAACACGTTTTTTTTTCCACATAATTATTACGCGTTCACTAAAATCTCTAATTCTCTCATTTTTTTATTAATTAGAGTTGGATTTTAAGTCTCTCAGAAGTTAACATGCGTCTCTAAAATTTGGACGCGTATTTCCAAATCCATGAATTTGTATCCAAGACTTTAACTGATGCAATTTAATGTGTATATACAACAACCTCGGCAACCAAATAACAAAAGGTGTCTATAGTTAATGACCATAGTATATAACTATATATTCGGGAGGGAATATTTTAGTTACGTAAGCAGTTAAGAGGGCCATGAGCATGTGATGATATTTTTCCCTCTGTCTTACTTTATTAAATAATAATGCAAATGGAAAATATTTTGGTGGAGCCTTTACAGACTGTAAGCAAGCCCAGGACGTGTTTGGGGGAATCAACTTTGCCATTTTCGCGTTTCATATAAAGAAGATATCTAAAACAACAACAGCAACCCTTAAACATCTTAATGAACACCAAAATGTTTCATTCATCCCTTCTACTTTCCCAATTGTTTGATGAGTTCACGACCTTTATGTTTTGGAGAAACCATTGACGCAAGTACATCATGTCTTCTGATCGCTAAAGACAGCTTACGAATTGCTCAAAGAAGAACAACGAGAAAACCCTAATTAATCGAGAAAAAATTAAGAAAGCAGAGAGAAAGACAAACCTTTAGCAAGTTCGAATTTGTTTTCTCAGCTTTAGCAACAAATCACTTTGAGTGATATGCCGAAGTCCTCGAGCAATCCTTTGAGTGATTTTAATTCTCAGCTTTAGCAAGTTCGAAGTTGGATAATTGTATACTATGTGGCTTTGTCAGTTTTGTAAGACACCAAATCCTCTTTTGTTCTTTAGCCCAGTGTTATGGCAAAGCCAAGCAGGTTGATGATGTTGTGAGGACATTCCATCAAGTGTTGGAACTTGGTATAATTCCGGACGACAGATTCTGTGGTTGCCTTCTGAATGTAATGACACAGACACCGAGGGAGGAAATCGTTAAACTCATTGGCTGTGTCGAGAAGGCTAAGCCAAAGCATTATCATAAAGGGAGACACTCCTTACAAACTAATTTCATCTTTCTCATTTTTCCATCTGTTCAACTCATCCGAAAATGTACTATCGCAAGTCTCGATCTAGGAAATACCAAGAGAACACATTCATCTCATAAATTAAAACTCATCCACATCATAATACATTAATACCATCCAAGGTTTACGTGCCAACACTCTTTATCGTTTCTACTTATCCTACCAAAACCCAAAACCTACCATGACCTGAAAAATCTCAGTTATAAATAAAAGTGAAACATCATGACTTTACTCTGGATTTTCATCTTTTTTATTCAGATCGCCAACCTAGGATCCACGACTCCTGAAGCATTGCCTTCACCAGTTAAAAGCTGTTCAGGATCCTGATACAGAGAGGCACATAGTATACAAGTATCGTTTAGTGTTCCTCCATAACTGTGGATATGATATAGATGGGAACAGCTTTCTAGCCTGGGACTATTTACATACCTCCATTCCCCATTTGATGTAATCTGGAGATTCACAAGCCTTATATTCGTCTACCAAACTCTCAATGATGTCCCTTGATTCATCAAACTCCGAAAGATCATTGTCCTGTCCATATCCACATGTATATATTCTCATGATTATAGTCAAAGCTTTGGTGCACCAAACATAAACCGAAACAAAGTCAGGACATCTAAGGGTTCAACTTACAGCAAACATGGGAAACTTTCGGTAATTGTCAAGAAAAGCTTGCTTCTTCCTCAATTTCTCATATTGGCTCAAACATTTGCTGAAAAGGTGCCTGATACTAGTGTGGCTTGCCAACATCAGACCACTGACCTGAAATATCAGATACACCACTAAAGTAAGAGACTAAGAGTCTTCGTACTGGCAGTCTGAACTACATATATATAGAGCAACGTAAGATTACCCTATGAGCAGTTTGAACATATGGGGACTTCTTGGAAAGTGCAACCTGTCGAGAATAAAATATGGAAAAAATTGTGATGCAAGTTCTTGGTCAAGTCAAAAGCAATAACTATTTGCAGACCCAGTTTGGTTGGAACCTGTATGCTTGCAGGTCCCCACTCAATGAAATTAACAAGCTTCCTTTCTCGAATCCTCTGCAAACTCTCATGCACCTAGTATCACGTAGTGAAACAACCAAAGCAGATCACATCAACAAGACATAATTAACAGATTCATCCTCAATATGTTGACAAGAAAATCATTAGGTGCCACACAACTTGTACCTGAGTGGGATCAACTTCTCCTTGAATTATATTCAGTATTGATATGTACTTTGCCTGACTAGCTTCTTTGTTTCTAGCATAAGACGACACCATGATATTTTTTGTCTGCGAATACAACCATGTTAGAAGAACATCCGATTCAACTTTCGAGAAAAAGGATGGAAAAAGCAAACAACTCACCTGTAGAAGCCTTCTCATAACATCCAGCACGGTAGTCTTACGAATGACATTTGCCTGCCAAAAAAAAAGAGAGCATGAAAAAATACAATTGGAGCATTGCATACGTATGTGCCTTTTAAAAATGCAATACACACATATAGAGTCAATGTTCAAGATACTCCCACAAACATGGATTCAGTGATTGATGGTCCAATTGTTAAACACGTGAGATATCTTACTTGGCGCTCAACAGTCAACGGAGTATATCCTGTCATGAGGAAGTGACACCTTGGTGTTGGGATCAAAGATGCTAGCAAGCCAACCAAGTCATTATTCATGTATCCTGGATAACGCAATGTTGTTGTGCTAGCAGACATCACAGTTGACACTAGCGAATTCGTTTGAGCAAAGGTAGGATTTGTAAGATGTAGACGCTCCACGGCAATTCTATTCAATGCAGTGTTGTCAAGGACAACAACACAATCAGCATTTAAGGTGAGTCGCTTCAGTGTCAACAGTGAGTTGTACGGCTGGACAACTACATCACTCGTCTCCATCTGATTGGGGAATACACTGTATGTCTGGACCAACTTCTTGCTATAACGATCATTCAAAGTCTCCAGTAGATAAGAGCCCATACCTTGACGCGGGGTAAAAAATCCAGTCAGATCACAAGAAACAGTGAATAAAGCCTGAGAACGTTAACTCAGGAAATGCCTATATGCCAAGTCCCAGAACAAACACTTAGCATTTATCATATGTATTGCAGACTAAACAACACCATGAAGGCAGGTCCTTAAGGCTAATATAATGTAAGGGTTGCGATAAATGCTTAATAAGTCATAACTTCATGATTGCGAACAAAGAAAAAAAAAAGTCATTCACGCTAGACGCAGCAGTGAATAAAGCTGAGAACCTTAACTCAGAATGCCTACATGTCAAGTCCCATAACATAACTTGTATAAGTTTGCAAACTACCATCGAGGAATGACTGACTTTTTAATCTAAAAGTAAGATAGAGGTTGCCCAAAAAAGATGAAAACCTGAGCCAGTTCCTCCAGCAATGGAGTGGCAAAGAACAAATCCCTCAAGGCTGTCACTTCCATCAGCTTCTCGATCTATCATGTCCATGATTTCCTCTTCGACACCCTTCCCCTGGCCAAATTTAGAAAAGTGAAAGAAGATATCATGTAACCATATTGAGTCTTGTTGAAAAACATCAATTGAATAAACATAATGGACACACGAAGAAGCCTAGTTGAATCAAAAGAAGAAGCGAATTGCACACATTCTGGAGAAGTAAAGTGCGGTAACAAACAAACCTGGTGATATCCACTGGCCCAGTTATTACCAGCACCACCACCGTGGTCAGAAACGAAGATATTCTCATGATTGTAGAGATTACGGTACTCCCCATTCTGAATGCCATTGATAACTCTGGGCTCCAAATCAATCAACAGAGCTCGTGGTATATAGTGCTGGTCATCCGCTTGGTAAAAAAACACATCTTTTCGATCACCTCCCTACATATATTATCAAATCCACAGCACAAACACAAAGCCACTCTTTGTCAATCATCAGCCATTCACACACACAAAAAAAAAAAAAACTTAACTTGCTTTTCTTAGCACACAATATCCGAATTTACCAACAATTCTATGACCAACCAAAACCAAATCCAGAAACGATTTGGTACAAATCAGACTGTCCAATACACAGTACAAGAAGCTTTTATTCGAAAATTAAAATAAAAAATGGAATGAAAGCGAGAAGGACCTGAGTAGCGAAGTCCTCGAGAATACCATCTTTACTGATCCCGTGCTCGAGGCAAAGCTGTTTCCAGAACTCCATCCCGATCTGGTTCCCACATTGTCCCACTTGCAGAGTAATAATCTCCCTCGGCATCTCTCTCTCTATACTCCAGAAGAAGGTTGAAGAGAACTAGGGTTTCGGAGAGAGACTGTGAAGAAGATCGATGAAATGATTAAGCTCTGGCGCGGATGCCTTTTTAAAAGTCCAGTGAAGAGGAAAGATAAAAATATTTAGAGATAACTTAATTTAAATAAAACGAATTTGTGCGTGAAAGGAGATGATAAAATTACTTACCCAAAAACTGACTCTGGCTCGGTGATAGCCCCGCATAGGCGTGCTAAAACTAACACACTACACAGTCTCAGCTGCTACTAACCTGCGCTGAGTGTTTGTTCGCAAGTCACGTTGGGCCTACTTTCAGCCCGTTTGTGTATTTCTCGGCCCATTATTTCTTCGGAGAAAAAAATTGCAGATAAAAGGAATATATTTCTTTTGCAACATGATTTATTTATTCCTGAGAAGAAAAATGTAAGTTGAGGTGGACATTCTATGTTGGGCAGTGTCAGATGCTTCATCAAAAAACACATAAGAATCTTTTGCGAGATGTAATTAGAGTACGAGATTATTACACGTCACGTCGCTTAATCGAGAGTGGGTCCACGTTGAATTTGGAGATTTAAGCCATTGAAATGTGCTCAACATTTATATTGAGCATGGCTCGATTTAATTGGAATTTTATTTGCTCCATGAGTCATTTTATTGGTGCAAAACAAAAATCAGAAGTTTAATCTACGATTAAAGACAAAACACGTGATCTCTCTCGTATTCTCCTTCCTTCTTCTTCAATCTGATATCCTGAACTCAACTCCTAGAATGTCCTTAACCTTCTCGTATGTCACGAACGCAATCGCTATCGATGGGACAACCTGAAACAAAACACACAGCAATCGAACAACATATCTGATTCACCCGCGAATCAGGAGAAAAAATGATGCATTGAGAGTTTTTCTTATAGACAAACCTTAACGGAGTTAGGGACCAGACCCTTGTACAATGCTCCCACGCCTTCATGTCGAACAGTTTTCTTGAACGCATCAATCATTCCAGAATACTCGATCGGAGCTTTGCCTCTACCATCACCTGTGATAACCGATGAAGCGTCTTTCCAACCAACCATCTGCATTCTTCTACGAACAACATCAAGAGGGTACGCAACAGTTTGGCCGATAGTTCCAGCAAAGGCTCCACATGCAAGCCTTGTTGTCACCGTCAGCTCCGAGTTATTCTTGTCCATAATCCCAAAAGGTTTCGATTTCACCAACCAGTCTTTTAGAGACTCGTAGACTGCAAAGTTAAGCCCAACGTAGGGAACCTGAGATTAGAAAGCATTAGTCTTGATGCATCATGTAACATATGTATATTGTTGCAGTTCAGTTTGAAGAAGATGGGACTCACAACTCCAATAACAGATGGAAGCCATCCTCTGTACAACGCTCTTGGTCCTTCCTGACGCAGCACGGTCGATAGTGCATGGACCATTCCTCTGTATTGATAAGGAGATTTGTCTGTCTGAATAAGAAAAAAAAAAAAAAAATATGTGTGTGAAATTGAACAAGATAGACCACAATAGACCGGAGAAGAAGCCGCGGAACTTATTATCTCATGAGAAACGAAGATGATTTACCTGGACAGTGAGCCTACCCCGCACCATGTCCATCGGGTAAGTAGCTGACATGGCAATTATTCCAGCACAAGCTCCAGCTCCAAGCCGTAAGAGAGGTGTGAGCTGAGCCTCATCTGTCCAAAACAAGCGCCACAGAAGGAACAGTTAACAATATCCGCCGAACATGGATCAAGCACAAAAATGATCTCCATAACAAGTTAACCGAATATAGCATATCATGGGGAATTACAATTGTAGATTCAGCCATACACATATCAGTAGCTCAAAACGTAAACAACTTAGCAACACCTCTCATTGGTTGTATACATTGCAATTGACTGGTCTCGTAATCATCATAAGATTTTACTTACCGTTCCCTGTTTGCTGCCGGTAGAGGTAGAGTATCCCCCTGTCATGAAACAAGGTGATAAGAGTGTGTCGCAAAACCAAAGCAGAGGGAAAGAACTAAAACAACAACTTCAAAGATTCATATTTTACAAAATGGATCTGTTTTGTTTAGAAAAGCCTTCCAATAAACTCATAGAAGATAGATATCGGATAGGGGAACATATTCACAGCACTATCATCCCATAAAAGGATGCGCACACAAACACAGGAACTACCTTAGCATAATGATCGAAAGAGACGAAATTTTGAATGGATCAACAGAAAGAAAAAAAAAAAAAGAAGGAAGGAAGAGAATCATAATCATACTTTGAAGCCTGCTCGTAGCTGAAAAACTTGACGGCTGAGTTTGGAACAATACGGGCACAATTAGCACCATTCCCTTTGAACAATCCACGGAAACCTTCACTTCTCCATATATACTTCAATCCTTGAACTGTCCCATTGTATTTTATACTGTGTGGATTTTGAACCTGAAAAAAACGCAATTGGCATCAACCAATTAAAATCTTCAATGTCAAGAGAACAACAAAAGGAAAGTACCACAGCAACACCTGTAGTAAAATCTTCAGTCTCTCTAGCGGAGCCACGGCAGTCCTCGACCTGATGCGAGCAAAACCCAGATTTTGATTCACGAAAACGATCCGAAAATTTGAAGTTCTGGAAGTAATCAGTGCCAAATGCAAACACACAGATAATCACTCGAAAGAATGAAAATTTGCAAGAGAAACTCACACTCCGCCGGCAACTCCACCGGCGAATAAAGACTTGCAGATCCCGATAATGGCATCGCTCGGGGCTTTAACCCCTTCACTCGCTAGCTTCGCTTCCTCGGCCAGATTTACAATCGTCGATACGCTCGTCTTCACATCCTCCGATGCCATAAAAGAAAGAAAGAAGAACAAAGCTAAGTATCTTCCCAAGCCTAAACCCTAAAACGCGCCGGAATCAAATCGGGTTATCGAATCGAACCAATCTCCCTCAACTTGACACACATGTAAGATCGGATGTCTTCTCAATGACTCTGTTCTTTCTCGGTTGAGTTTTAAGGTTTTTCTGTCCGTGACGGCTCCGCGCAACAGAAAGTGAGGTTTCAACTCTGCAAACAAACGGCTTAATCCTTAACGCCGTGCAACTTTATTTATAATCGCTCTTCTGGTGTCGACACGTGGCGAGCCGTCCACCAGAGCGGTTGAACCGGATAGATCCTTGTTGTTTGCATTTAATGTCAGCCGTTAGATCATATTGTCAATCGAATGGTTCGCAATGATTTAGTAAGTCGTTGTAATAAATCTTCTTGGTCCTTATCTTATCCCGTAGACTCTTATTTAGAGAAATATAAAATGTAATCTGTGACTATCTGAGACAGAATGAAATATTATCCATATACTATCTTTGCAATTTTCGTGTTTTTCTCCAACGGTAGTCAACTAATATAAACTTTAAAACCGATATTATGCTTTTGAAAAGTTCTCTCACCGACACCGGATCATAATTAAATTTCAAATACGATTCACAAACATACATATTATTTACACTATTAGTTAACCGAGTGAGGTTCTGAAATAGAACCGCTGGGTCTGGTCTAAAAGTTGATGCACCTTGCAAAAATCTACTTCTTTATTTATGCTCGAATAGTATAAAAAAGAAGAAGTTTGATTCAATTTAATACCGTCGATGGACCCAACAAAATAAACCTTTACAAAGCGCTTTATGTAACGAGCAAAACCGCTAAGCTCGGAACAGTCTTCTTTAGGCCCAATAAATTACTGTAATTGTTTTTTTTTTTTTTTTTTCCCGAGAGGCCATGCTTATCTATCTGTATTCTGTGATCTAATGGTCTTTGCCTCTTCTGGTAGTCAATGTTTTTTTCTTATTTGTTACTTCTTTTACGCCATATGACATCCATTGAATATGAAAACCAAGACGGAGGGGGATAAAAATGTATTTAGGTATATAAAATATTTGGTATCGAAATAAATGCATGAGTAAAGTTTTCAGAAATTTGGTGAATGAAAAACGAAAGAAGTCGAAAATAGTAGTGAGACTAAAATAATGGAGACAACGAAGAATAAAACTAAAATGTTTAAACAAAGGGGGAATGTTATAGGCTAAGTCACATCAAGTGAACTTTTTCACCGTGACAGGGACGTGCATGGTAAAAAAGTACAAGTAAAATATTTGTTTTTCAATTTTTTTTTTAGTTTCACTAAACTCAAAACTGGTTAGTAAATTTTGCTGATGATCCACATAGCATATAATAGAATGATGAACTAGTGGTTCTACGCTTTCGTATGTTTTTTCCTTTTACTAAACAACGGAATCATCATCACGGTTTGAATTAGATTCAATAATCCCATGATTTTTACCAAATACTTGCAAATTCAAATTCGTAATTTAATTCTGTATATATTTTGTCTTTCTCCTTCTTAATTAAAATGCTGAAGAAAAGAAAACTATAACATGTAACTAATCGCCAATGCTGCAAAAGAAAAGAGTAATTAATCGTCAAAAACAGAAACAAGTATCGCCAGCTCGGATGTTATAAGACCATACGACCAAAAACAAATAAAATAAAGGAAGAAAACAAAAAACCTAAAAAACACTTTAGATAAAAGACACTCTCACGTTGTCAGAAACTTACATCGAGAAACACACTTCCACACACACACGCCAATAGCCATTCATGAGAAACACCACAGAGAAGACTGAGAAAATGGTTGATGATCAAGATAACGATCGTATACTATGGGATTGTGGAAGTCCGCTTTATGATTCCTACGAGCTCGTCTCTCTCACTCACATCATCGAGCGCCATTTCATGTCTCTCCCCTTTCTCTCCGGCACCGGAAAAGTTTGTTGTTCTCGAACACCGTCCGATTTGGGCGACAAGGCGAATCGCGCGGCCAGCACCGTTGTGGATCTTTGCTGTTCCTCTGATTCCACGACGGGTAAATTATTGTTCGGTGTCTTTCGGACGAAATGGTGGAAGAGAAAGAAAAACGCGAATGACGTCGAGGATGAATGCAAGAAGAAGAAGAAGGTGTTTTGTCGGGTTCTCTCTGGGTTAAGGACTCCTACAACAACGAGATCAGGTTCTCCGAAGATGTGATCTTTCTCTCCTTCGTAAAAATATTAATTACTGTTTGTTAATTTGAATTTAATCGAATAAACTGTAACGAGGACGGGATCTGAATTGTGTTGTTCCACTGATTAAATGCAGATTTATTACGTTTTTTTTTTAATATAATGACATTATCATCATATACTGAGGTAACTGAGCGTTGGAGCATGTAGGGCGTGTTAAGTGTGAAATGTCGATTCACATGCAATCCACGTTTACGTCGCAAAATATATATGAGCTATAACGCTAGAATTAGAAGCAGTTAAAATACCATCGGTTCAATTGTTTACTATCTATAAAAATATTTTCATGCAAAATCTTTGCAAATTTTGTAATATGCAGATCGACGTCATACAGAAAAGTGTCGTTTGCATTTACAATTTTCGATAAGACATTATAACAATATTTAGTGATATATAGAATAAGTATAACGTTTTCTCATCTTTTTTTTTTTAAAAAGCACGTGTAAATTTGTGTGTTATACAAGATGAACCTAAGGAAGTAAAAAAAAAAAAAAACAAGGAAAATCTTGATATCTGATGTGCTTTTCGTAGGAGATTCGTGTTGGTTACAAGCTTGAGACGAGATCACGAGAAAACAATCTTCTTTATTACTACTGGCCACTACACATTTATCACCCTACCTCTCAGGTAATGTTATTGTTTGCCTATAGTGATGATGGCATTTTTCTGTGGTAAACTGTAGACATTAATTAATTATTGGGATTTAGCTAAAAGGAAATGATTTGAATTATTAGCATATATATTACTAATAAAGAAAATATACCAACTTTAGATCTCGACTCCAAAAGGGAGTGTCAGAAGAAAAATGTGAAGTTGATAGAAAACACAAGTGAATAATAGGAGAAAACATGTGAAGCAACAATGTGTATGGTACTTGCTTTGAAATATATCATGATTTGTCTGACAATAGGCTAACAAACAAATGATTTATTGACCCAGTCAATGATTTTAGTCTTCGAAACTTGGTAATTTCGTAATTTCGTTTATTAGTATATTAAGAAACCCGCAAATGGGCTTATTGGTTAAACTTTATTATGGCCCATTCGAATAATACAAAATTTGAACAGAGGTAAATGCTATTGTGTTTCCCGTTAGAATTCCCTTTTTCTTTTAGTATATAGTTTTCCCTATAGTTTAAGTTTAGCCGTTACAAGATATATTCCTTCACACATAAAGCAGAAAACCTCAAGATATCAACGAGCATCTTTAAAAGCTTTGATTCCTCCCATCCTATCGGTACAAACTTATAAATTCCATGTTAATCTATATAATTTAATATACCAAATATTTCCCAAAGCAAAATAATAATAAAATATATACAACACGATGGTAATTTTCAAACAGGGAAACTATCATTAATGACATCGAGGTGTTTGATTTACACTCCATACTATCATCAAGTACAAAAGGCTGCTGGAGAAAGAAAGAAAGGCACGAATCATAATTAAACATTCACAAGAACGTCTAAAATCAATGCGAAACAGACCAATAGCTATTATTATTGGATTATGCTCCGGAATGTTAAGCTTGTAAATCTATCTCTTATTACCAAAGAAGCAGTTTTGCTAACATCAAAGCAAATATGCAAGAAATGAAAATCTAAAAAGATATATAAATAATGCACCCCAACATTGGTTATTCGTCTGTGGTTAGTAGTAAAGATAAGATCCCATTAAAGTAAAAGTCATAAAAAGGGTTAAGAAAACAGTCAAAAGAAGCACACCGAGAAAAATGTGGTGAAGCTTCGGTTTTTATTCCGCTAAAGAAATCAGGAAAGCGGGCCCACCATTGGTGGTTCGTTTGGTGCGATATTAGGTCCCACTATATTTACACATGGACCATCTTCAATTAACGTTTGTTTTTCTTTGACCTTTTAATTTATGAATATTTCCTTTTTCGCCATCTCATTTCTCTTCATCTTTCGCCATCTTATTTTCATTTTTGTTGTTTTTCCCCCCTCTAATTTATAAAAGTGCGATAAAAACTTATTCTGTCACATCTTTTAACAAAGGCCAAAACCCTGCTTTTCTTTTTACCTCAGTGGTCGCTGACATCGAACCTAAAAAAAAAAGCTATACATATGGTTGTTATAAAAGCAAAAAAGCAAACTTCTTCCTATCAGTTTACATTTTTTTATTTATTATAATTTTGTAATTCTTTGATTGTGTTGGTGTTGGTCTCTATCCATAACCCAATACGTTGTACAATGTTCACTGAAAAGTATAAAACATATAAAATTCTAGCAACCATGGAAACAGATATACGTGTAACGTATGGTTGTATTTAGCAACATGATTATTATTTTTTTTCATTTTTTTTAAAAAAGGGTGAAAGCAGAAGAAGAAAGAAACACCAAAGAAGTGATGAACGTACACGTCAGCATAAACCACTGACGGGAGAAGATTAGACGGAACTCAGAGTGCTGTTCCGGGGATGGTCCGTTTGGTTTCAGTGTGGTTGCGTCACAGCTCATCAGAGGGAATAATGAAACTAGTAGTAAACGCTCACTGTTAAACGCAAGTCGTTTTAGGACGCCGTTTCTTTCGCAAGTGATTGTTTTATACTCTGTCTGATACCGTGTGAAAAGGAGCGAAAATTACAGAAACATAGCAAAACCCCAGATTTTTCTCCCAACAAGACCAAACTTCGAACTCAACGAGAGAACAAATAACCAAAAAAGGCAAAGAGAGAGATTCACAAGATTGCTTACTTTTTTACTCCAAAGTTATTATTAATTTTATTTATTTCAGACAGCATTTTCCTCTGTCTTTTTCTCTTTGTGATTTTCTCTTCTTCTGGTTTTGGTTTTCCCGAGAAAATCAAGCTAGAAAAGAGGGGATCCAGTAGCACGAGAGAAGCTAAACCCAAACAAGAAGAAAGCTCTGAGCAAAAGCTTCAGTTTTTTTATATTTCTTCCTTCAAAACTGTTTCCTTTTTCATTCACTGAGAAGTCACTCTCTCATTCTCCTTTTGATTTCTATATCAGAAGGTTTTGGGCTTTTCGTTTCCTTCAATGGCTGAGTCGACCAAACTAAGGCTAGTTCGTTGCCCAAAGTGCGAAAATCTCTTATCAGAGCCTGAAGATTCCCCTTTTTTTCAGTGCGGTGGCTGCTTCACCGTCCTTCGTGGTAAGTTCTTCACTTTTTTGAGTTCCCAAAAACCAACAATAAATGCCTAAATTTGTAGTATTTGATCAAGTTTTTGCTTTTGGTATCTCGTTTTCGAGACTTAGTTCTTGGTTTGATGTTCTTACGAGAGAGGTTTATCTGCTTCTGATCTGGTTTTTCTTTTTAAGTTTTTTTTTTCTTTTTTAATGTACCCTTAAGAGACTTGTTTTATATACAGCCAAAATCAAGGAGCGTGAAGCAGATTCTGTTTCAGACAAGTCTGTGGAAGATACAGCCAAACCAGTTTCAGTTAACTCTGCTAGTTCCCCAGAAAAAGCAATTGCGGATTCTAGCGAAACGTCATCTGACTCCGACGTTCCAACAACTTCTGCTTCTTTGAGACACCAGCAAAAGGTTCCAGTTGCCGTTGAGAGCGATCCTTGTTCAAAAACCAAATCTTTCGATGCCGCTAACAGTTCTACATTAGGGGATAAAGATGACCCGAAATCTCAATCGGGGAGACAAGAGCCGGGTTTGGATCGGTTTAGGAAAAGAACTACCAAGAGATGTGATTCTGATGGTGTCATCAACAACAGATTATCCACTTCAAAGTATCCTCCTTGTGATGAAGGCACTTCTTCTTCTGCAAACTACTTACCAGATTCACTCCATGAGTTCCAGAAACATTTGAAAGAGCAGAGCCATGAAGCAATCGAGCAAGACCGAGCTGGACTTCTGAGACAGTTGGATAAGCTTAAAGAACAGCTTGTTCTGTCTTGCAATGTGGCTGGTGAGAAACCTAAAGAACAGGTTCCCTGTTCTTCGTCTTCCACGGGGTTGAACAAGGCGCCTCCAGTGCGGTTTTACAGTTCGGGGAATCACGCTGTTGCAGGTCCTTCTTATTACCATCAACATCCTGAACCTCAATTTCCTTACAACAACAACAATGACGTCTCTATGCACCATGGTCTGATGCATCCCAGTTATGGAGACCCTCACAGGTTCCAGATGCACGGAAGGGGACCTCATCCTCTGCAACCGTCTCATCCGTACTTCTCGGGACAGTATGTTGGTAGCAATAACAACGGTCATGATCTCTTTGACGCATACCCGCAGCAAAACGGGCATTTTCATCACTCATCTTGCTCTTGTTATCACTGTTATGATAACAAATACTGGCGAGGTCCAGCACCGGTGATCCCTGATGCACCTTATAACGCCGGTTTTTATCCTCCTGAGAGTGTTATGGGTTTTGCTCCACCGCATAATCCTAGGACCTACGCTTCTCGTGGTCTACAGCCTCATGGAAGATGGCCTAGTAACTTCAGTGATGCTCAAATGGACGCTCTTTCACGGGCTCGTCCTCCTAAAGTTGTATTACCAGGCGGATCTCGACATATCCGCCCTTTGGCAGGTGGTGCTCCGTTTATAACATGTCAAAACTGCTTTGAGCTTCTGCAACTGCCGAAGAAACCGGAAGCTGGAGCGAAGAAACAGCTGAAGATGAGATGTGGCGCATGCTCGTGTTTGATAGATTTATCTGTTGTGAATAACAAGTTCGTTCTCTCGACAGACACAGCTTCAACGAGACAAGGAGAAGCTCGTGTAGCTGCTGATTACACTTCTGATGACTATGATCTTCTTGGTTACGTGTTTCATTCATTGGATGATGAACCAAGAGATTTGCCAGCTGCTGCGGGATTGGTCTCGGACACGTCTCAAGATATGCAAATCGTTCATTCTCATTCCGCTAGCCTCTCCGAGGACGAGCTAAGCTCAGACAGTCTAACAGCTAAACCACTTGCTCAAGGTCTAGATTCGCCTCTACACGAAAACTTTGTTAATTACTCTTCGATCAACCACGACCGGTCTGGAGCAGGGAGCCGTAGCTCTCGTTCAGAGCAAGACAGGGTCACGCTGAGTAAGACAATGAGACAGAACTCCATGAAAGAGGTTTCACTTGCAAGTGAGATGGAAGTTTCTTTCAACGACTACTCTCATCACAACAACGGAGTATCCAAAGATCACCAGCAAAGATCCAAGAAGAACGGGTTCGCGAGCATTGTGAAGAAGAGCTTCAAGGATCTGACGAAATCCATTCAGAACGACGAAGGGAACAAAAGCAATGTCTCGATAAATGGGCATCCTTTAACAGAACGTGTGCTGAGAAAAGCAGAGAAGCAAGCCGGAGCCATTCAGCCAGGAAACTACTGGTAAAACATTTCGAATCTTTTATGATCATCTTACTCATTCATGACTATTGTTAAAATATGTGTTCTTGGGGGAGTTATAGGTATGATTACAGAGCTGGATTCTGGGGAGTAATGGGAGGTCCTGGTCTTGGAATAATACCGGTACGTACGTAAACACATAATATTTGGTTCTTGTCAATATGTTCTCACGAAAAGGAAAAAACTTTTTGTTGTTGTTGTGGCAGCCATTCATAGAAGAGCTGAATTACCCAATGCCAGAGAACTGCGCAGGTGGAACAACGGGAGTGTTTGTGAACGGAAGAGAGCTTCACCTCAAAGATTTGGACTTGCTTGCGGGAAGAGGTCTTCCTCCAGACAGAGATCGATCATACATTGTCGACATTACGGGTAGAGTCATAGATGAAGACACCGGTGAAGAGCTCGATTGCCTTGGGAAACTCGCCCCGACGTAAGTCTTGTTATATCTCTTTTGTTTCTGGCCTTCTTCACAAGAAAGTTGATGTCATTTGTTTTCTTTTCTGGATGGTATAGGATTGAGAAGTTGAAGCGTGGCTTTGGGATGAGGTTTCCAAAGAGAGCTACGTGAGCCAGAGATTTTTGTCAAGGGAAACAAGTAACAGGGAATGTGTCAACCACGCATTTGGTTCGCTGTCAAACAGACGACCAAACGATTCGAAACTTTGAATAGAAAACGCACCGGATAGGATTTGTCCATGCTTATAATCTTGTTTGATGATTGCAGGCGAGGGATGTTCTCTGAAACTCTCATCTGATATTTTGGTACCTACTTTAAGAAACAGAGAGCATGTAAGAAAACGTGAATAAAGCATTAAAACATGAGGACATTTGCTACATTCTCTGTAACTGATGGTGTCAGTTAGAGACGTTAATTTAAAAATTACTAACGTATTATGCTTAGATGTCCTGACAATTACCAACAACACTAGACTGTTAAAATAATTATATGGCTGAGGGACGTTTAATGTTTCTCTTGGAAAATAAAATAAAAAAAATCGATCCTAAGTAACTAGCATTATCTAAGACCCACGTAATGAAGAATATTCAAAACAAACGGGAGACCTCCTCTAGAGTTGCATCGATCATCTTGTTGGAGGTTTTTATAGCATCTTGGGTTCTCCCAGAATTGACATAACCATTGATCAAAGTCGTCCAAGTGGTATTGCTAACGTAACCGAAACCATCAGCAAGTGACTCAGCAAAGATAGACTCTGCTTCCGATAGCATCCCGTTTTCGCAAAGCCTTGTGATAATGTATCTGCCAGTTAAGAACCTGCTCTTGGCCCTCGCCTTGTTGTAGGTCTCGATAGCCTCGCCACAACGACCCATATCAAAACACTCGTTCACCATTATCTCGACTGTACTAGAGCTCACGGGTCTGTCAAGGGCTTCATCGGTACCATACCGATCTAACATCTCATGGTAGAGTGCCCAAGCATGGTTCTTTTTACCGTACTTGAGCAGGATTTTCAAAACACCGTCACCGGTTTCTGAATAAATCAGGTACTTGTTGGCTACCACAGAACGGTCGTAACACTCCATAGCTTCCACCTCTTTACCTTGCTTGAACCAGTACTCCATGAATGCCGCCATCAGGAATGCGACTCTGTTTTCATATCCAGAACATTTTGAATAGAAAAAATCATACGTAGACTTTGAAAGAGCAATAGCAGAAGAAAACGAGCGTTTAAATTCTTCCAAGACTAGATTCGCCTTGTCTAAATTCCCAAGATCCAAAAACCCTCGAATAAGATAGTTGAACGCCACGTGATCAGGGTATCTGTTCTTATGGACTGTCCTGTCCTTAAGCAAGGCTTCGGCTTGGTCCAATCGACCGGAGTGGACTAAACCTTTGGTCAATACCCTGAAAGTACCTTCGCATGGGTAGCCGCGGACCATACTGGATTTGATGGATCTGTGGTGGAAATCAAGAGCCTCGTCAACAAGACCTTGTTGGAAACGAGATTCAATGATGTAGTTGCAGCAGTGGCTGTTGGGTCTGAGCTTATGCTTGTTGAAGAAGAAATCGTAAAGATCGTAAGCGTCCTTGTGCCTTTTAGCCAATAACATACCTCCGATGATGGATTCGCATGTTTCTGTTGTGCCCTCAGCGTCACTTCTGGCGAAGACAGCCAAACGAGCATACTTTTCCGCCGTGTCTAAGCCGCCAACGGAGCCGGCGAGGTATCCGACTCTGAAGCTTAGCTCCGTAGGACGGAAATTTGGGTTTGACATTATGTCCTCCGCTCTCCTTGGCGCAGCGGTGCAGAATCGCCGGCCAATAACGAGGCGGCGGATCAAAGACATTATTATTAGGCCAGCAAAACGACGGCTAGCTCCAGAGAAAATTTGGAACATAGGGTTTTGAACGAAACAGATATATATATACAATTAATGTCCCGAATCTAATTCAGATAGAAAGGAAATCTTAGTTATTTTAAAAACTCCATCCTAGAGTTGACCTGTTTGTGGTTTATTATTTTTATTTTTTTTTGTGCAAGTGTACTTGATAACATAGAGCTCTTTTCTTTGGTGTTTTTCAGTTCTATCTGTTTGTTTCGGAACTGGTTTACCCAACCCGTCTCGGACTTTTCGTCATATACTCTGTTCGTTCGAAGTCATTAACTTTTTTTTTTTTTCAGTTCTGGTTGTTTGCTTTAGGACCTGGTTACCTAATAATAATATATTGGTTCGTAATCATTAAAAGATTAAAAAAACATAACAAAACTAAAAAAAGATATGAACTTTGAGGTGTGAAAAACTTAAAAAAGAAATCTATGGGGAATTGGGGAAGTAACTAAATAAAAACTGATTGGTTCCTACAACCTCCTTAGTCAATATGAAGAAATGCAAAGCACCATTACGCCAATACTAAAATAAAATAACGATAACAAGATTCCAAGGATCAAAGAAAAAAGAAAGCAGAATGCAAGTTTTTATGTGGCTCGATGAATAGCAAGCTTTTTTAGATTTGTAATCTTCATCTTGTCCAACATTTTGATAGCATCATCGACTCTCCCCACCTTAACATACCCATTGATCATTTCTCTGAATGTTGAAACGTCAGGTCCAGCCGCCATCAACTCGTCGTCATCGGAAAACATCTCAGCAAAGAATTTCTCTGCCTTGGACATGTTTCCGTGTTGGCAGAGACTCGCGATCACCGTCCTATAACAAGTCGGCCTAAGCCGCTCGAACGGGATGGTCTCTTCGCTACAACCCTTCAACATTATATCAACCGTCTCGGAATCGCAGATTTCTATCATCTCTCTGAACAACTCCCAAGCCTCTGTTTTCTTACCGTGCTCCACCAAAACTTCCAAAACCCTGTTTCCGACGATGGGGTTCAGCAGTTGAGCCTGTTCCAAAGCCGCGTAAATCTCCATAGCTTCCTCATCTTTGCCTTGGTTGAACCAATACTTCATAAACGAAACATTAAAGATTGTAATTGCCTTGTGATAATCTCTCCATGGGAGTTTACTATTCGGTCCTTTCAGTTCCTCGAAGATCTGGCTAGCCTTCACGAATTTCCCTGTATCCAAGAACCCGCGAATGAGAATGTCGTGGACCATGAAATTACAACGCCTCATTGATCTCACTAAAACACAAGCTTCATCGAATCTTTTAGCAGCAACCAAGGCTTTCGTGAGTATCAAGTACGTCTCGATCCCCGGAGCTAAACGTCCGTCGAGGACTATGTGACGGTAAAGCTCAAGAGCCTCGTTGACACGCCCTTGGTCGCAATGTGCTTTGATGATGAGATTGCAAGAGAGCGTGTTTGGGAGAGTTTGACACTCGTTGAAAAAGTAATCGAACAGAGAGAGGGCTTCGTCGTACCGTTTGGCGTCGCACATGGCTCCGATTATGGAGTTGCAGATGAAGACAGTGTCTCTGTCGACACGATATTTTTCCAAGACAGCGTGACGCGAGATCCTGGCGGCTTCGTCGAGATTAGACATCTCGATCATTGCCGTGACTCTGTAGCGCAGAGAAATTGGGCGGCGATCAGTGTAGGTATCGCAGGTAGGATCAAATTTTGGGAGTGAGGAAGGAACTCTTCCAAGTGGGTAAGGCACGAAGGCCTTCGCAGCCGGAACAGCCTTTGATACGGTCGGATTTTGGGCAATGCGTCGGAGGAGGGACATAGTGGAAGAGGAGGAGTTAGGGTTCAGTTTTAACGCTGCCGCGGAATTGAATAATTAAAATAAATCTCGGTCTAATAATGGTGAGCTCAATATACATATATATATATACTAGTATTTCGGCCCATGGGCATTAACATTTTTTTACTTAAAAAATTAGTATTATGTGAAATAGCTAACATAAAATCGGGATTAGTTGACAAAAAAAAAAAAAAATCGGGATTAAAAATTAAAGAATTGGTTTCAAAAAAGAATGTATCTAAATAAAGAGATCATAAACCTTATTAGGTTTGTGCTATTACATTCAGAAAAAACAACGAAGAAAACAAAAAATTGGAGAGAGAAGTTTTTTTAGGAAATAAAACCGTTGACATGGTTAGGAGTTATGAAATTGATTTAGGCCATGAACGTTTAACTAGTTTTTAGATTTTAGATTTTGGTTTTTGGCTTTTGGATTTTGGTTTCCAGATTTTGGTTTTTTAATTTTTGGTTTTTGATTTTGCTGTAGATTTTAGTTTTTTAAGAAACCTGAATGGTATTTTTTTTAGATTTTGGTTTTTGCCTATATATATATATATATATTTTAAAGTAGCATTATTAATAAAGCAATATGTCAATAGTAAAAGACTTTTATCAAAAAATAATCAATACCTAAAACATATTTCAAATGCTTATAAATTAAATTCAATTATTTTAACTTCAAAATTCATTTAAATATATAAATTTATGTAATACATAAATATCAAAAAAAAAATTAAGCTAGTTACCCAAAAATAAATATATAATATGTTTTTTCAAGGTCATAATCTTATATATTAGAAAAATACTTACTCTCACAAATTTATAAGTAAAGTTTTTTCATAGATCTTAGTTTATAAACATTTTAAAAAAACAAGTATATTATTTTAATTTGTAGAAATGAGATTTTTAAATTTCCTTAAGAAATACTTACTATTTAGTATGAATTTTTCTTTATATACAGAAAATAGCATTAAGTTAATTATTAATTCTTAATAATAAGTACCAATATTTGCATAAAATTAGAAAAAAAGAAAAAAACTGACGACAACCATTTCAAAACCCATAAATTGTGGTTTTTGGTTTTTATGTACAAAATGATAATAACTGTTAAAAACTAGTTTTCCTAAATTTTAGGGAATCATTTTTTCCAAAATCTTGAATGGCTAATAAAGTGGTTTTTGTAAAATCAAAAACCAAAATCTGTTTCAAAATCTGCAAACGTTCAGCACCTTATTCTGAGAAATTTTAAGAACTCAGGTATCTGCAGTTACAAAAGAATTTGCAATGGAAAGATTTTTTTTTTTTCATTGACATATTCTTAAAAATTAAGTATTCTTAAAAAAATACTTAAGCATCAGTCATCTGTTTTTTTCGTCGTCTTCACTTTTCAGAGCAGCATATACTTCTGCAGGTGTCTTCACATTATCTGGTTGAATATTCTCCCAGTATCCTATAACCCGAGACTGATTTGATGCCGGGCTATATTCTTCCCGATGCAATAGCATTCGACCTCCAGTTTCTCTAACCTCAGACAATATATCTTCTTTTAACCGTGTTTCTATGCTTTCTACCTGCATTCAAGATACAAAATCAATAGAGCCGCATTTGAAACTTGAGTTATAGTCAAAGGTGTGATTTGAGGCATACCACTGCACCGGTTATCCCCACATGCTTGAGGGTATCGACTGGTTTGCTCAGTTCTCTCAAGACAAATGGAGTCCCATTGATGTAAACAACTGCTTCTTCTCTCAAGTCTGTTACTACTACTCTTGCTGCTAAGTCCCGCCTTCTTCTTTTAGTTTGGTTCCTAAATAGGCGAGCATCTTTTTAGCTCCGGAAATTGTGGGAGTGGCCATGCTATACACAGGATATCTATCGACCTGAAATGATTTTTTTGCAGATTTATATTAGGTAGTAATGTCAAGGTGAAGGACGTTATCATAGTAAAAAGAATCAGATTTCATTGAAGCATACCTTGTATACGTGAGGTGCACCATTAATCTGCATACGACTTGAAGTTCTTTGACCAGGGAAAAAGTACATTTTAAGTATAGAACCTTTGCCCAAAACAGAACCACTCCGTTCGTTGACAATTGACTCCATGACTGCGTCCCCATGTTGCGATTCGTGTTGTGCCCGTAATTCCTCCTGCGCGAAAAATATTCAAAGCTGTAATGTGCAAAGTGAAGAAAACATTTACAGTTTCGCAGCCTAAAATAATGAGGCAGTGACTCACAGGAATAGTAAAAAAGCGTCCAGGCCTTAGCCTTATGCTCCACTTCATCGCTTGCACCTCAGGTCTCTGATGCAACCAATTCTTGAAAGTCACCTTAGACTCTCCTTTCACAAAGAACTCATCAAGAGTTTCACTTCCAAGATATGCTGCAAATGCAATCAACCGGAAGTATCTCTCCAAGTATTCAGCGCCACGTTTCAATGCAGCACTTCTTACTCTTGGCTCAACATGTTGTTGGTTGAAAACCTTTCTGTACTGCAGGACAGCATCACGAATATTTTGCAATGCAGAACATCTATCAATCACAGCATCTAACGCCTCACGAGATTCAACTCCATTATCGAATAATCTAGTGATTTTCCAGAGCAGAAGGATATCGTCCATTCCAAATGTACGGCCGTCTTCGTCCTCAGTTCTTCTTCCTGAAATGCGAGGTCTTGTTTCAGCGTTATTACTTCCAGATTCTTCACCACCACTTGAGGAATCTTCATCCACAATTTCATGGGTCAGAACATCATACAGAACCTTAATAGGTCTTCCATAATTGATTCGGAGCTTCACTAGACAAGCAATGACAGTTCCGGTGGTTGTTCTACCTCTCCCCATCTGTGAATATTGAAATAAAAAAAGGATATTGTCTTTGTAAGTCGAACTGAAAAACTCAAGAATATTTAATATATTAAAATACCCAAGCAGATCGGGAAGCTCAACCTGGCAATTGAAGACAAAAGCAGTGTCTTTGGAAGCAGAAGCAATATTCGATGTCAATGTGTCAAAGTCAGAGCTCTTGGGCGCTTTACCATCGGTTATAGGTACACGCGCATACTTAATCGGAAAACCATCAGCCTCTAAACATTTGTAGACCTCGAGGGGTGTTTGAACAGAATCAGCATCCACATGTTCCCATAAGTCAAAAATCTGTCCATCCTTGGTTTCGTGAATGACCATTATCGCACCATCATATCGCCTAGCTTCTCTCAGAATATCCTCTTTCAGACGAGCCTACATTCCTTCGACTCTATCGCGATCAATCCCCTAAACAAAGGCATTTATGTAAGCTTTTCAACCAATTGATAAGAGTCGAAGAGAAATTAATAATAGTCACCCAAGGGTATTGCAAATAAACAGTATCTGTAATATACTGAAAACAAACAGATTACGTACCGTATATTCTAGCATGTTCTTATATGGTCTTTCAACTTCACGTAGAACAAAAGGTTTCCCATTGATATATATAACAGGTTCTTCTCTCAAGTTGTGCCAAAAAACCGGCCGGCCACCTCTTGAACTCCCAACCCTTTCAATGACAGATCGAATACCATCTATAGTTGGGTTCGCTACACCATACACAGGAAATCCTGGAACCTCTCTAAAATTCGGTGCTCCTTCTACCCTCTCTGGTAGACTTAAAATCTGACAACCAGGACTATGATCACTCTTCAGAACAGTTTGACTCCCCAGAACTGCCCCATTTCTAAGTGCAGCGACGACGCTCATCTCATGAGGCCGCCCATCAGTAGACTCTGCAATCCTTGTTAAAGAAGGCTTCATAGCCGCATATCCAAGGGCACCCATAGGGTCTCTCCTGAGCAACCTAAACGAGGACAATGAACTTACATGAGACACCTGAAGATCATATGCAGTCTGAAACACGAGTGCCAGATTAATTTTTGGCATTCAAATTCTTATAAAACACCTTGAATAGATACAACCAGAATGATTTTAGCATTCAACTTCAAAACTAGAGACAAAAATAACCGCTTGTCCAGTACCTGCGAAGAATGCTATAGAGCTCTGGCCTAGCTCGCATCCAACCAGCAAAACTGACATGGCCAAGCGAACCAGATTGGAGGAAAGCACCTTCTGAATGAAGGTATACAGCAAAGCATATAAGGAAGTAATATCTTTCCAAGTACTCAACAAAGAATGAGAGTGCTGCCTCTCTTTTCTTTTCATCAGGTTGACGCAAAATACTACTGCGATAGGTTGCAATCGCCTCTCGTAAGTTCTGTAAGTTAATTCAAGGATAATATATTTAGACCTTTTACCCTAAGTCAAGACCCAAAAGATTACCACTATACAGTTTCTTATATATCAGATCGTATACTTAGGTATTAGAACTAACAAAAAATACCTGCATGGATGCACATTTGTCGATGACTTTATCAACTTGCCTTTTGCCTTCTACACCACCCTGGAATCATGAAACCAGTTGATAGTTAGAACCAGCCGGACCAGCAAGATGATCAAATAAAGACAAACAGAAAGGACTAAATACCTCTAAGACTCGTATCAAACTTCTAACAACTGCATATTCCCCTCTACGGATTGCCTCCTCAGAATTTGGCAGATTAATAGTAATATTTTCACCGGCTTTAAAGATTCTTCCAAAAGAGTTGTTTCTTGGGAATCCTTGATCTTTATTCAACATTATATACCAAAGAAAAAAAAAATGACAGGTTAGCAGAAGCTTCTACCATAAGGTACTGACTTAAACACTAATCTATAAGTACTAGTTGTGTCTAGTTTATATTCTGTTCCAGAAAACGTTGCTCCTGGTCTTACATATATGTTTCAGAGGGTTGGTTGAGATGTGATTATTTGGTTAGTTCATACTGTTTCATTTTTCTCTGAACTATAAATCACTCGCAGATACGACATTCCAAAGGTATAAAAGTTTCAAAATATATGTTTCCCAAAATTAGGTTCTTTTTGTTTCGAATAAAACTATAATTCATAGAAACAGCATTCGCTAGAGTCTCTTCTCATCTTCTTCGCAGGTTGAGTATTCGGAGAAGATGAAGTACCTGATGCTCCAGTGCGTTTGAAATAGACGAGAGTTGCAATCACCATTCCAGTGGTTGTACGTCCACGTCCCATTTGACAATTGAAAATTATCTCCGTATTGATGTCAGCCTGAGATATCTTCCTAATCTGCAAACACACGTGTACACTGATATTTTAATTGACAGGAACATAGTAACCCGCATATAATGTTATGTGGCTAGCAAATAGCAAATGAAAAGAGATAAGATCACTGAAGGTTGTCGGCGTAGACGAATGGCATAACAAAAAGTTCTCCTAGCCTGGTGTTTCGTGGAAGTTACTCATAAAAATGCTCTAGATAGTTTCGTACGCATAAGACTTACCAACGTATCAAAATCCGTTTCTTTTGGTGACTTTTCATCCGTAACAGGAACACGCTCATAATCGACAAGGTAGCCCTCAGCTTGCAGTTCTTCGTAAACCTAGATTCAGAGAAGTGTATAAGCAAAAATAAATGGTGCATGCTATGTATCATACACATAGGATGCTTCATTCCAATGTCCTACCTCAAGCAGTGTCTTTAAAGAATCAGTCGAGACTGGCTCCCATTGGTCCACCATCTGACCATCTGGCAGTTCATCAGTGACAAGTATCTTATTCCCATATCTGCCAGGCAAATGCTCAAACACACGCCGAAGCAAAAACAAAGATACAAACAAAGACACAGTCGCAAGTTCTGTAAGTTAATTCAAGGATAATATATTTAGGCCTTTTACCCTAAGTCAAGACCCAAAAGATAAACACAGTTTCTTATATATCAGATAGTATACTTAGGTATTAGAACTAACAAAAAATACCTGCATGGATGCACATTTGTCGATGACTTTGTCAACTTGCCTTTTGCCTTCTACACCACCCTGGAATCATGAGACCAGTTCATAGTTAGAACCAGCCGGACCAGCAAGATGATCAAATAAAGACAAGCAGAAAGGACTAAATACCTCTAAGACTCGTATCAAACTTCTAACAACTGCATATTCCCCTCTACGGATTGCCTCCTCAGAATTTGGCAGATTAATAGTAATATTTTCACCAGCTTTAAAGATTCTTCCAAAAGAGTTGTTTCTTGGGAATCCTTGATCTTTATTCAACATTTTATACCAAAGAAAAAATGACAGGTTAGGTTAGTAGAAGCTTCTACCATAATGTACTGACTTAAACAC
Organism: Isatis tinctoria; assembly: GCA_010577795.1. Classification (NCBI taxonomy): domain Eukaryota; kingdom Viridiplantae; phylum Streptophyta; class Magnoliopsida; order Brassicales; family Brassicaceae; genus Isatis; species Isatis tinctoria. The sequence continues at coordinate 32,585,554 of CM021245.1, forward strand.
TAATATATCAGCACTGGTTGTGTCTAGCTTATATTCTGTTCCAGAAAACGTGGCTTTTCGTCTTACATATATGTTTCAGAGGGTTGATTGAGATGTGATTAGTTGGTTAGTCCATACTATTTCATTTTTCTCTGAACTATAAAACACTTGTAGATACGACATTCCATAGGTATAAAAGTAGACAATTCAAAATAATGTTCCCAAAATTAGGTTCCTTTTGTTTCGAATAAAAATATAATTCATACAAACAGCGTTCGTTAGAGTCTCTTCTCATCTTCTTCGCAAGTTGAGTGGTCGGAGAAGATGAAGTACCTGATGCTCCAGTGCGTTTGAAATAAACGAGAGTTGCAATCACCATTCCAGTGGTTGTACGTCCACGTCCCATTTGACAATTGAAAATTATCTCCGTATTGATGTCAGCCTGAGATGTCTTCCTAATCTGCAAAACACACATGTACACTGATGTTTTAACTGACAGGAACATAGTAACCCCCATATAATGTTATGTGGCTAGCAGATAGCAAATGAAGAGATGAGGCCACTGAAGGTTGTCGGCGTCGAGAAATGGCATAAAAAAAAATTATCCTAGCCTGATGTTTCGTAGAAGTTACTCATAAAAATGATCTGAATAAATAACAGTTACCAACGTATCAAAATCAGTTTCTTTGGGTGACTTTTCATCAGTTACAGGAACACGCTCATAATCGACAAGGTAGCCTTCAGCTTGCAGTTCTTCGTAAACCTACATTCAGAGAAGTGCATCAGCAAAAAATAAATGGTTCATGCTCTGTATCATACACATAGGATGCTTCATTCCAAAGTCGTACCTCAAGCAGGGTCTTTAAGGAATCGGTCGAGACTGGCTCCCATTGGTCCACCATCTGACCATCTGGCAGTTCATCAGTGACAAGTATCTTATTCCCATATCTGCCAGGCAAGTGGTCAAATACACGCCGAAGCAAAAACAAAGTTAGATCATTTTAAAGACATAGTGGCCACAGTGAAATATATACCTAGACGCCTCCATGAGAATATCTTCTTTCAACCGTGCTTCCATTTGCTCCACCCATACCCTGTTGATTCCCTGATCAGAAAGAAAAACTTAAGGTCAGAAATGAAAGGAGTCCACGGATACATAGTATTGGATTGTTCTGACATCCCGGGAAATGACATACGCTTGCGCCGTCGATCTGAGGTGACATACGCTTGTTCTGACATCCCGGGAAATGGTCGCTCTTGAGAATCGTCTTCTTCCCCAGAACGGATCCATCTCTCAGCTTCATCACCTGCTCTGGCTTTTTCGGTATCGACGACATCTCTCATCCAACAAAACTTCCACACAATTCTCGCCACGGAGCTTCCAAAACTCACAGATTCGATTCCGGAAAATAAAATTAAAAAAAAAAATCTCCTAACGCCTCGACTCCTCTTTTCATTGTGACAGTGGGTCAGATTGGATTGAGAAGAGAATAGAAGGAGATGAGAAGAGGTGAAGAAGAGATAAGAACGAGAAGAAAGAGAGAGAATTTGGATAATCTCCTATATGAAAGTTGCAAGGCTCTCTCCAGGGCTGACACGTCAGCATGGGAGAGGGGGACACGTGGGAAATAAAAAAAACTTCTTCCTCTTTCGGGCGTCATTGGAAATCACGAAAAAAAAAAAATTATTCCCCGTTTCTCTCCTCAGTTTCCTCGGTTCGATCTTTCTCCTCCTCTTCTTCCACCGGTGTTGCCACAAGATCCATTACAATACCCCACTCCAGGCCATCACCATCACCATCACCGAATTTATTCTCTCTCTCTTTCTCTAAATCTCCAATCACCACCCACCTTGGACTGATCGATTTACAAACTCTCACCTCAAGGTGAATTTCTGATTTTCTTCTTCGATTTGTTGTTTCGTTCGATCGTAATTGGTTACTCTTTCTATTCTTTGAATTTGATTTGTTTATAGAAGGATTATATTCGAGTTTCACGGATCGATCTCCGCTTCAATTCTGGTTAGGGTTCGTGATATTCATGCCTCGATCTGTGACTTTCTTCCATTATCAGGATCCTTTTAGTGTTTGTGCGATCAGATTTTAGTATATCGATAGTGATTTCTTTAATCCCCGATGTGTTTTTTTTTTTTTGCTAAGCAGAGTTTTTACCTTAGTGTTTATCTTTTGGGTGAAATTCAGATGCAGATCTTCGTGAAGACTCTCACCGGGAAGACAATCACCCTCGAGGTGGAAAGTTCTGACACGATCGACAACGTTAAAGCCAAGATTCAGGACAAGGAAGGCATTCCTCCGGATCAGCAGAGGCTCATCTTCGCCGGAAAGCAATTGGAAGACGGCCGCACATTGGCTGATTACAATATCCAGAAGGAGTCGACCCTTCATCTTCTTCTCAGGCTCCGTGGTGGTATGCAGATTTTTGTTAAGACGTTGACTAAAGAATCATGTCACTGATTGATTCTGGAAACGTTGAGTCAGATAGCTAAGGCTAAAGAAGGAGCGTTCAGTAGAAAGGATAGATTGGACCAAGTCGAGAAATGGATGTTAGCTTGTGAGGAAGAGAGCTGCCTAGAAGACTACAACCGGGTAATGCATAGTTGTTTCTCAATCACACACTACGATACATAATAACACGTTAAGTTTAAATTGGATCTTGAGCTTTTCCACGGTTTTGGTTTCTGAGAACAGGATCAGAACATGTACAGTGCAAGCAGAGGCGCGCATTTGAATTTCAAGAGACCTGAGAAAGCTCGGATTCTGGTTAGCTAGATTTTTGCTAATCCAAATAAGACGACTACTTTATCATTCAGCGGGCCAAATCATCGACCGTCCATGGTAAATTTTAAGCTCTCATAATCTCTGCGACGTAACTTAATAGTGAAGATAGTTTTTAAAACCCAAAGGGAATGGCCAAATTGGTCAATTCAATCTTCCGTAACCCCAAGGTGAACTTGTTAATGACTAACAGTCAAAATGATCATTATCGCAATAATGACTGCAAATATTCAGCGTTACAAAGCCAATCAGTTACACAACAAATAATAACACTAACACCGCTGCCTATAAAACCCCATATCTTATAAATAACATACACAAGGTTACCCTCTATTTCTGCTTTCTTTCCCTTCCGACAAACTGATATCACCATGTAAAGAACTCCTTGCTCACATTACACGAATCTCACACAGTTATTATTAATTTCCTACGAATTAACGCACTAAACACGACCTAATATTTCTACATATTTGCAGGAACGGGGACAACCAAAAGGATAACATATCAGGAAAGCGCCCACACTCCATGTCACTGCAGAAAGTCTTGCTTCAGTACTTTCTGCACCGTCTCGTCCTTAAGCTTCTGATGTTATGCCGGCAGCAACGTTTAAGGTCTGGTGTGTTTAGGCTCTCCCACAAACAAGAACCTACAGTCGCCATATTTGTGACGCCCGGAACCATGGTAAGGGTACCATATCCAAGTCACAAGTGCATCCTTCGAATCAAACACAAAGAAACACAAATCAGGACAAGTTTTTTACGACGAAAAACCAAGAAAGTACGTCTGGGATAAAAGAAGTAAAATGTGGGTAATGAAGATTAAATAACCTACATCACATCCGACTTCCGCGCTCTATTACTATTACTTGCTCCACTTTCCTTTCAAATATATCCAACTACAGCATAAATTACAGCTACTATATCTCATGCCACATTTACTCCATTACAATGGATTTCTCGAATAATGCAAATCTACGTTTCTTATCATTGCAACCATCTCATTCCTCTTCCTCTCTGTTACATTCCCTGATTTGAACAAAAAAATTACACGCCATTCATCTAAAAACATATGCCAAATTAAAACAAAGTAATAAAAACTCGCTAAAAGATCATAGTATATTTACATATACTTTGCGTCTAACCAATTTGAAAATCTACCGCATATTATTATCCTCGAGTAACAGTAATACCAAAACAAAAAACCCCCTCCTCCTTCACGTAACGTTCATATATTATTTCTCACCGTCAAACAATAAAAAAAAAAAAAAATTCTTTAACCACACCCCAAAATAAATCAAACAATATTGCCTGCGTATTAAAAAAGGGGACAAAAGAATAATTACACAATCCCACTTTAACACAATGCATCTACGACCCCCTCATCAACACAAATATACGTTACATAAATAGTTCTCCAGTACAATTAAAGCTTTTACAAAATATACGTAACGGTAAGGGGACAGAAAAACACAGCAAATAAAACTTCGATTGAAAATGGAAGAGCCCCTCCTCTATTAAATATATTCTTCTCAATCCGGAAGGCATTCTAAAAAATCATCAAAATAGGAGACCCATGCTATTCTCAGTTCTATACAGCTAAATTTAAAAATGTCGTATCGTTACATATACCACAACAGCAAGAACAAAAAATAGTATCAAACACGTTACGAAACTTAATTCCTAAAGTCAAAATAAGTTTGAACTTTAAATACTGCATGGGACTATTAAAGTGGGAAAATGCGAATCCCAAATTAAAAATATGTTTAATACGAGAGAGAACGTAACGGTTGACGCCATAGAACGTCCCATTACTGCATGGTGATTTAAATTATTAATATTACACCACCCATTACTCATAGAATGACACAATCCCTCACGAAATACAAGAGGACGCATTGAAAGAAAAAAAAGAAGGTAATAACGTAGATATAACAGCTATAAAAAAGAGATGCCCACATATAGCTAAAATTTGAAGAGGCCCCCTGTGAATACAATATAACGATGAACGATCTCAGTCCGAAGGGAATTTTTCTTAAAAAAAAAATTAAATAAAAAAAATTAAAAGCGGAAGCGGAAAGATTTATAAAGTAAAGGCAACCAATTCACACCACGACCGAAATCGCAATAAATAGAATCCTAAAGATAACTATAAATAGACCACAAGACAACGACAACACCCACTTCTTACACACTCCGCTCAATCGTGCCCAGATAAAAAGGTATTACTTATTTCCAAAATATCCAGGTTCTATACACATTGATCAAACCATTACCAATTTTTCTTAAACGCAAACGACGCCTCTTTACAAGGTAGTAGCATAAATGGAGTCTGTGATTTCCAATGAAGACAGCCAGCTACAACAAAACAGCATCACGGTCGACAAGCTCGTGCTTGGTACAAGTATGCGCCATATCACCGTACGCCTTATGCGCTTGTGGGAAGCCCGTAACTTCAAACGCAACGGGGAGCTAATGAGTTTAGATCTACTCCTACTAGATGAAAAGGTAAACATGGTACACCGTTTCACAATAATAAATTGTTATACACATATAATATTTACTAATTAAAACTACTTGGCAAATATAAAAGGACAATCTAATTCAAGCGTCAATCCACCATCGGCGCATTTCCATGTTCAGCAACCGCCTTTCAACAGGGAGTGTATACTCCGTTGCAGACTTTGAAGTAATCCAAGCATTTGACCGATACAAAGTCACCGACAACAACTTTGCAATAAGATTTACTGATACGACGGAAATCAGGGAGTTGGTGGATGATTCCATCTCAATCAAAAAAGAAATGTTCAGATTCTTCCCTTACATTGAATACATGTCTCTCGCCAATACGAACGTTAAATTGCCAGGTATGCACAGATATACTTGACCATTAAAATATCACCACTTTATCTCCACCATAGGTTTAACACCACGTAAACTTTATCCAGATGTGGTTGGGCAAGTTATGAGTGTTCAAGGATCCAATTTGGACAATCCATCATCTAACCAAAAAGTTGTCATCGTCTTGTTGCTGCGAGAGTAAGTATCGACACAAAGGTTATACAAGTAAGGCAAATTCATATAAAAGTTTAACACACGCCTGTAATAATTTTCTCGCCGACGCAACACATAGGCGGACGACAGTACCGTTAACCGTGTGGGATGATCAAGCAGCTGGTTTTCGCAAACAATTCAAAGAAGCGGGTGGGAAAAATAATGTCATTGTTTGCACATGTGTCAACCCAAAACTTTATGCTGGTAATTTTCATCACAATTAATCAACTAAAAATATACCTCAAAATTTATATTTTCAAAATAACACGTTCTAAATTTACGGATTTAATAGGCACTTTATATCTCAACACAACAGGAGCATCGAAGTTCTATTTTGATAAGAACTTGAAAGCTACCCAGGAATACATGAAGGAGTTAGTAATATTACGAGGGAGAACACAACAATTTAAAATCTTTAATATAATTTTTTATTTAAATTGGTTCCAATACAACTACATTTCTTCCGGACCCATATTACTTATTGACAGAATGGGGATTGAAGACAGCACACCATCTCCGACCATCCAAATTGACGACAACACAGATCAGAATTTAGAAACTTGGAGTATACGAAATTACTTGATTACTCAAAATCAGGAATGGAAAAGGTAACGCAGCTTGACATCTGGGAGTGTTGATACATATTGATATATTAATGCATTTCCCGGCTACCAATAATAATCCGCCCTTATGATTAATTAATTAATGTAGCAATTATGTCAAAAATGCAGGAAAAGGAAGTAATGTGTCGCGCAACTGTACAATCCATCTCCGAAAGAAACGGGTGGAATTACGTGTCATGTTCAAAATGCTCAAAGAAACTCACTCTCGGCACACTCTTTCTTATGCAATACGTGTCATGAAACTAACGCTATTGGAGTTATCAAGTAAAGTTCTATTCAAATAAAGTATCATCATTTGTATATTATAATATCTCAGAAGCTTCCACCTCAACAATCGTTCAACAACGGCATTCTATATTGTACAGGTTTCGCATTGAATTGTTGGTTGATGACGGGGATGCCAAAACCAAATCTGTTATCTTTGACAGAGATGGAAGAAAGCTCACAAATGACACAGCTGAGAACCTGAACACGACTAAGGTATTATTTTAAAAGACATGGATGCTGTTCTTTCTCTAACTGTTGCCTGTGCCGTATATAACTGTGCTTACTGCAAATATGCTTTTCCAGGAAAATGAAACAACCGAAACAGCAGTTGGTCCTATACCTTTGTGCATCCAAGATATCATTGGCCGGACACTGGAATTCCAAGTGAAGATAACTAAATTCAATTTCAGAGCCTCTTTCCAATCTTTCACCATCACGCGTGTCATAGAAGAAACTAAGACACCCAAGAAACAGGTATCTCACTATTTACAACAACATTAAACAGAATAACATACATATTGAACACAAATACAAATTTCATATTTCCACATTGCAACCAAACAGGAGGAAGGCAACGGTAGCGATGAGACTGAAGCGGCCAACCAAGACAAGACACCACAAACCAAAAACCAAGACACCATGGCAGAGCAAAACAGTGGAGATGCAGGAGACACAGCAACAAAGAAGCATCGCCTTAAGTAACAACAGTTCAACCACACAAAATCCTTCGCAACTCTCAAATTTTCATTCACCCGTTTTTTCCCACAGTTTGATTCCCTAAAAAGATCACCCAGCTGGGTGGTTGTAAAACTTTCGCAAGTACTTACACCATTATGTTCCCGCGTTTAATCACAACAAAAATGACCTTCATACGAAAGCTATTGGTCACCGTCGTTTTAACACAATTACTTATAAAAATTCAACAAAGGAAAAAAAATAATAGTCTCCAAAAAGTGTGACCCGTTAATACTTGAAATGAGTCGGATAAACATATACAACAAGGATTATTGTATACCATATATATATCACTAAGGCACATAGAAATAAGTGATTGTCAAAATAGTAAACCTATATTCATTTGTACACTAATGCCAATTAACACGCAGAAAGGTAGAGTACTGAAATTAAAAGGGGGATGTCGGACAGTCATAAGTTCCAATACGCATAAACAAAACCATACGTCACCAAAGTCGCAGGCCCAGTAGAAGCAAAATTTGAAGACGCTAGATGAACTCGTCAAATTATATCTAAGATTAGATCATTATAACGTGGCATGATAAAGCCGCATAAAGAACAAGCAATAATGGGAAAACACTTGAATCACAGAAACAAACAAAACTTATAACCTAAACTTAAAACTGAATGTATTAACGACAACGAGAAATTTTTTTAAAAAAAAATTATAGAAAACAAATTAACAACACAGGCATATGTGGATAAAAAAAGGAATCCCATATAGAGAAAAAAACAAATCACAAATTGCGATCAAATACAACTATGATCGAAGTTTAATCTGACTCTCGGGAACACATTCAAATTTCAAAATTATATAGAAGATTTGATCACAGATTAGTAGGTTATTAATTTAATTGAAGAACAAACAAAGAAAAACTGGAAAATAAGATATTAAAAGGCTTGTAACAATACTAAATAACAATTAATGACGACGGGGAAACAAAAAGACCCAAAAAAAAATACGGAGGGGCCGTTACTTATCCAATGTTAAATGATATTACACCTACAACTTAACAAAAACGAAACAAATATAACTTCAAAATCAAAAAAAAATTCTAATCAGACGACAAAACCGTGAACAAATAAAAATAAACACCAAAATTACCAAACTAAAATACCCGCTTACCTGATAGGTTCACAGGCTGATATTTGCTCCTCATTGCTACCCCGTATGGACCGAACGGACCGGATCCTGAAACATTGAGGAGCAACTATGAAATGCTTCTAAATTACCACCAAATCAGAGATGCAGACGCTCAGAGAATGCTTGACGGCATATTTTTATTCATCACCATAGCCCAACTGATAACAGAAAATCCAGAAGGTATACCCAAAAACATCTATTTCACCATTACAGATTATAACTCATATGCAATAGCAAGAATGGACAGAGATTTTTTCCTACGAGAGCTAGACAGAACAAAGAGAATGGCAAACGAAACTGAGGCAACGGAGAAATGCTCCATTTGCTTGGAAGCTTTGAGAGAAAAAGAACATATCAACAAGCTCAAGTGTGGTCACATATATCACTCTCAATGTATTATCACCAGAAAAGTTCAGCAAACCTACAAACAATAAAAGGACATCAAAAAATTATACATGCTAAAAATTAAATATTAAAGTCAGACAAACAAAACAAATGAATAATAACAACAACACCAAAAAAATATAACATAAATTAAGAAAATAGTTAAAACAAATATACCGCGCTACGCGCGCGCGGGTTCTCCCCTAGTATGATTTAATTTTCCAAATGCCAAAAGAGGCTTACATAAGTTGTTGCATCGAAATGCTTAAACCAGAAAACCAAAATATAGTTTCATCGGTTTACATATTGAACCGGAACTTATGTAAATTATAAGATGCATAAAGTAAGATATGGGAGTGTTATGAGGCTATGACACAAACTCTCTTCAATCCGAAACACGACAAAATCCAGCGCCAATGCGGAAAGAAGAATCGCAGGAATATTCTCGCAGACAACAAACAATCTCGCGCGAGAAAGAAAAAAAAAAAGCCGAAAATATTTGGAACAGATGAAGAAAACGGATAAGGTCGCTTGAAATGGAACGAATCGAATTAACGCGGAGGATAATTCAAACAGACAAATCGGAGAATATAAGAGAGAAGAGCTCACACGCTAGATTGTTAAACTTAATTTTACTTCAAGGGATGTAGGTATATGTATATATAAACACACATAGATTTATAGGATTATTATATAGTTGATAAAAAAAGACTAAATACTTATCAAAATCAACAATATAACTCTTATTTCTATTAAGGCACAACGAGAAAACTATCTAGAAGTTTCGGTTTTTGATTCTTGGTTTATAATGGAGTAGAATCAAACTAAAACAATGTTTATTTTATTTAATATTTGATTAACCGTTTGATCTTTTAAAACAATTTTGAGTTGATAATTATGTTTTTGAAACGTTGTGTTGTATAGTGTCACCGGATCATTCTTCTTAAGCTTGGAACTCTCTTCTTTCAGCTATTATAATCTTCATACAAATGGTAAAAAGTACTCATTTGTACTAAATTCAGAGCTGGTTAATAAGTTTGGCTGGTAAATAATCCATAACATATATGACAGAATTAAATGAACTAGTAATTCTATGTCTTTCGTATATGTTTTTCCGTTTACTAACACATTTGAAGTCACGATTGTTTCACTTTTTAAAAAATTTCAGATCTTTTCATTTAACAAATTGGTAATTTGATTATGTATATGTTTACAAAAATAAATTAAAATTAGACATCTTAAGTCTTGTGCTTTTTGACAAAACATCTTAAATCTCTTTATGTAATTTGCTCAAAATCTTTATTTTAGATATATTGATTTTTTTAATAAGACTAGAAATACTGTTGGTATAGTACATTTCTTTCTATTCACTCAGCTGGTTCATAGTGACTATTGAATCATTTTACTAGAAACAAATACACTACATGCTAACAAATATATTTTGTTTTCCTGTTATTTAACTAATTTGAGTCGTGACAAAAAGAAAAAAGAAAAAAAAAAACTAATTTGAGTTTACAGTCCTTATTGCACTTTTTATTTTGTTTATGCTTTCTCTACATATTCTTTTTAGGAATAAGTTTATATAGATATAAGTTACTCCATCACAAGAACAAGACAGTTTGAATAAGAGATTATAACTAACAAATTCTCATGCATCACAAGAAGATCGATCATAACAAAAATCTTATTCCATCAAATTGATTAAGCCAAATCTCACATCCAAGACCAATATCCAATACTTATTTTGCCTGTAGTATTTTTTCTTCTTCCTTTTGTACGTTGGTGTTTGATAAATAAAATTTGTCTGGTTGTGGTGAATCGTGCTTGCGGTGAATCGGTGCTATTTTAATTACTGTCGCGCTAAAAAAGTAAAAGTTCAAAATACTTTCTGCACACTTTTGCATTAAATCAACTAAAGTCCTTCGCAAAAAAACGGAGAGGGTTCGACCTGTCTTGTTATTAAATATGAGCAATTATTTCTTTATATGACGACTGTTAATATCTTTATTTAGACAGGGCCATATGAAAGTTTAATAGTACCATTTTATGTATTCTTGTCGAAAATCTTACTTATCTAATTTAGCGCAAATATTATCATTAGCACTTATTTTCACCTAACTTAATTATTTGGCTTATACTACATATATACGAACTTGATAATTAATGCATTCAGCCCCAGATTATTGTAATTACCGCGTAAAATATATTGGAGAGATAATTTTTTTGTCTTGGCACGTTATTTGGACTCGGTTATTACTAACATAAGAACTTTGTAGATATATGTATGTATGTCGTAATTCGTACGTAAGAAATTTACATGCACATTTCTATTGCGACAATATTTTTACTTTTCGATCAAGTTAAATTATATACTACTATATATAAACATCTGAAGCTTTTACCGAACCGTAGTGTTTATTTTGATTTTCCCGAGATTAATCATAAGCAATATATTAATAGTTAATTAATCATAAGCACATTTTTGTTGTTATTCAGCAATACATAAATGACAAAAAGAACCACCTCCGTACGACAAAAAGAATAACGGATTTGATTCTGTTTGACGGATGACTCAAATTCACAGAAAATCGTCATGAGCAATCCACCAGCTGTGTAACTATATATAAACGTGTAAATTTACAGAATCGTCATCACTCTCTCTCTCTCACTGTGTACTCGCTCAGGTGCAATATTCACCGAAACGAGGCAACAACCATTTTTCTCCTTTGGCTACTTTCTTTCAGGTGAGATCTTCTTTCTTTTATTCTTATTTTATGAATCGGTTCAAGAGCACCGTAAAATTTACATATGGATTTATATAATAATCAAACGTCCTGATTCTCGAAATGAAACATCCTTTTACGAAACCAATGCATGATAAACGTCCTAAAAAATGTCTTTTTTCCACAGATCTAGAAAGATGTCGTTTTTGAAAAAGTTTCTGATTGATCCACTCACAGGTACCAGCATTTTCTTCTTGTGTATCTTCATTTTGTTTTATTAGTCTTTTTTTTTTGTATCTTCTCTCATTGTAAAAGTAATTGTGCAGCAAAGACAAATCTGAGCAATCTGGATTCCGTAAACCTTGGTTAGTTTTTTTTTTTATCTTGTTTTGGGTTTTTTCATTATCTTCTTAAGTTAACAGGTTTATATACGACGTTTCTGCTTTTGTCTATGTTAGCAAATTCATCGAGGAGGTTCAAAACATCTGCTGATAGCATTTACCAGGTATAGAATCGAATGTACCTTTTGTTTTGGGTTTTTGAACGTTTGGGTCACCATCTGGGCTAACCCAAATGTTATTGGGCTAGACAAAATGTTATTAGGCTAGCCCAAATGTTATTAGGCTAGACAAAATGTTATTGGGCTATGTTATTAGGCTAGCTCAAATGTTATTGGGCTGGACAAAATGTTATTGGGCTAGCCCAAATGTTATTAGGCTAGACAAAATGTTATTAGACAAAATGTTATTATATGTCTAACATGCTCTTTTTAAGAAGAAAAAAGATTTTAAATATACTTTCTTCTTATCCAGTATTAAAATTTAGGGATAAATAATTAAACCATAAAATTGAATACGTTCCTAGCTAATACTTATTATTAGATATAATTTTATCAATTCAATATATTGATCAATTTATATGGTTTCATAAACAAACTATTAAATTGATCTAAATACTTATATTAATTATTTAATTCTTTTATTTATCAAAAAAAATTATATAATTTTTTCATTTACATATATGTTAAGAAAATAATTAAATAAAATAAGTAAAACCATTGAAAATACTTGAAATTTATAAATTTATTGATTTTTTTGATTAAAGAGGTTTAAAATTACTAGGGTAAGAAAAAACCTTAACTTTTTCTTGAGTAAACCATTGTAGGCTCAAAATTAATCAACAATTAACAAAAACTGTTGTTGACTTTTGTTGAATGCCATTTTATTGTTGACTACTTCTGAGACTTTTTTTTTTTGTTTTGAACAAACCATATCGAATTGATTAAAGAGAATTACTCCCCAACGGAAGCATTCCTAAGTTCCTGGACTACTTCTGAGATTAAAGTGGCTTAGTCAACCAAAATTTAGGATTAAAAGATTTAGTCAATCAAAGTTAAAAAATTGTTTGATTGATGAAAACGGTAGATATTATTTTGGTCGAATGTTAATACTTTTGGTTCCTTTTTGTGTTGCAGGAAATAGAGACACTTGTCTCTGTCTTTGAGAGACGCATATCATCCGTGGTACCGAATGCACACTGTAGAGGAGACCTTGTCTATGCCATACCTCCTGGAGGTATCTTACAAGGTCTACAAGAAGCCTTGCTTCAAAATCAGGGGGGAAATCATCAGTATGATCTGCTGAAACACAGGGTGAAAAAGTTGATGAAATCTGAAGAAGCTCTCACAGAGTATGTGAGATCGGGAAAGGCTAGTTCCTTGGTCTTAGTGTACCTCACTGATGGGGCTGGTGCAAGAGCGAAGCTTGTTAGGACCGTCCATGGTTTGGCATTGAAGACAGGCATGGACGAAGATGAATATAACAGCTCCAGGCTCATGGGACTGTATTCTTCATCATTAGGAGATTTTGGAGGGACGCCTGAATATCCGGAGAAGATATTCAAAGCAGCAATCAAAGCCATAGGACAGAAAGATGGTAGGAAAGGCATCATGCTGTACAACAGCATGATGTTTGTGTATTCTAAATGTTGTCCTTGGAAGGCCGAAGCACTCTTTAATGAGCTTGTCAAGAGGTGCCGTCCGACAGTAGTTACCTTCAGAGCTTTTCTGCATGCCTTGAGTAGTAATGGGGAGTCCGATAAGGCCTCTGAGTATGTTGAGTTGATGAAAGAGAAGTATGAACTAGTACCTCAATTTTACCACTACGGTGCAGTAGTGGATGCTTACGCCAGGAAGCAGACTTCTAAAGACATCAAGAAAGCTGTGGAGATTGTAATGAATGTTAGGGAAGCTCGTCACCAGTGGGCCATCAACGCTATACTCAGTCGTGCATTCATTCGGGTGCTCCCTACTACAGAAGCCATGAAAAAAGAAGTGGATGATACAATGGAAGCTTGCCAACTTTTGGTGGACTTTCTGGATCATCAGAAATTTCACTATGCTGTCCTTATGGACACCCATCGGAGGCTAGAGGAGCAAGGGCTGAAGTGGCCTAAAAGTGTCGCCAAGATGGAGGAGGTGAAATTGTCGAAACAATCTGTTTTCTGCCTTTTTCTTTTGTTTTGGTTCCTCGCTAACTTTGTTTTTTTGGTTTTGAATGTATTTGTGCAGCTGGAATAAACGAAGAAGAAGGATGGAAGGAAGTAAGAAGACTTATGTTTAAGGGTTCGATTTGTTTTGGCTGTCTAATAATTGAAACCCTTTCGGTTTATTTTAGTTTGTTTTGAGTTCATAACAATGAAACTCTCTCTCTCTCTCTCTCTCTCTCTCTCTCTCTCTCTCTCTCTCTCTCTCTCTCTCTCTCTCTTTCTCTCTCTATTTCAAGTTAAGTTTTCATGTACTTAAAAGACCATTTTCGTGAAACTAGTGTATTGGTGGTCCATGGAATGATGTGAGCATACATTATGAAGGCAGGAGCTGATGGTGACATTATTTCCATCAGAGTCTCCGAGCAGCTACTCTGACTTGCTGATCACAATGTGTTATTTTTCCTGAGTACTCATTGTCTTGTGGTTTCAACTTCCATTGCACCTACCGTCATGAGACAGCATTAAAGCTTCCAAACTCAGGACCATTTCTCGTCTGAGAGATGGGTTATACAAAGCAGCTCATTCGCCTAAAGGATCCTGATAGCTGCTTAGCCAGACAGCTTCTCAACTTGAGTTCTTCCGAATCTCCATTTTCTCAACTACACACCTCTTGCTCCTAAATAAGGCGTCGTCAAATCCTCCTTTTTACAAACCCATCCATTGCCTTTGTAATTCCACGAGAGCTAAGTGGTGCGATGGCGTCCTCTTTACAAGACTTGGAAGGCACCACTTCTTCCCGTTGACAACAACGATCAAGACCTCTCGCTTAAATGTGAATCACCGGATTGCAGGTTGTCTGTATTTTACTCTGTTTTGTTGCTTCATAAACAATACCGTACCCTCCAAGTCAAATGCTTTGCATACATACGTTAACTCCAGTTAATTTCTTCTCTCACATACATACCCCAACCTGAAACCAAGGGCTAAAGTGGCCTAAAAGTGTCGGCAAGATGGAGGAGGTCGAATAAACGAAGAAGAAGGGTGGAAGGAAGAAGACTTTTGCATTTTGATGTTTAAGACTTTTGCATTTTGATGTTTTGACTCTTGCTAAAGGTACATTCCTAGTAAGTTACGTAGCCACTGTTTATAGCTTACACAACCAGTACACCCACATGGAGGAATCAGTCATGGAACTGTCCGAAAAGGAGTACTAGAGGTTTAAAACTTGACCACACTCAATAATATAATATGCACGACTCTTTGGCTATAATACATTCAAAAGGCAGAAAAGGGCAAATAGCAGAAGCTAATAAGTTTGTCACATAATCAATTTTGGTTTACCAATGTTGCTATACGATCTTACAGTTTGAGGGAGGAGACTAAGTACAGGGATGCATTATTGATACGGAATGGTTATATGCTCAGCGTCTTCGTAGCATTTACTTGGATACAAAGCTTTTCTTTAGGTCGAACATAATATCAACATAATTTCAGGAAGCTGGGTATCGGCGTTTCTATTTACAATGTTATGTCAACATCATTATCTTGATAAGCATGTAGATTTCCTTAAGTTCTGTTTTTGTTTAGGTATGCGATTTTGCATGAAAGACTTAAACTAATACATATGGCTTGTAATCTTGTCCAGGGAATCAACGATCAGTCACCGAACAGGCTACAAAGATCTGTATCACATTCGAAAAATCGAGGCCATATGTCCAATGGACAAGGGAAGGATACTGATTCACAGATAAAGGAAAAGGTAACACCATCGTTACTTTAAGATAGAAGCTTTGTGGTGTTGAAATTTGTTTGGTTTGTAAGATACATACTTCTTTTATTTGTCTACAATATTCTCTTTTGGTAAACACCAAATCCTAAGCGGTAATCTGGATGCCATTTTAGGACCTTGCAGATATGCTAGAAGATAGAACAAAATCACTGGCAGCTGCTCAAGCTAAAGAGCGTGAAAACTTTAGAGATGTGCAGCTTTCTCTGCAGGGTATATAATATTATTAGTTGCTTGGTGTTTCTTTTGTACCTCTGTTATCTAGTATTCTCACTTACCTTAATTCTTCAGAGGAGCGGAAACGGAGTGAATCATTCAAGGAGGAACTCGAGTCTCTGAGGTTAGATAAGAACAAAGTAAGTCTGCAAGTTAGAAAAGACTTGCATTTTCTGGAATCGCCATCTCTTGCTTACGATTTGTTTATGTTCTGTATTCCATCTGTTTGCAGACCTCTTTGGAAATTAGCAAAGTGCGTAGTGAATGGGATGCAAAATTACTTGAAATCAAACACTTGCAGATGAAGTTGAATGATCACGAGAGCCATGATGTTGCAACTGCCATGGAACATCTTAAAGAAGTTAACAAAGCACTAGAGAAGGAAAACAACGAGCTTAAGGTTTGTTGTATTCTATACTGTTGAGTGATTCTGCAAGCACAAAAACTATCATTCTCTAACTGTGTATCTCTACTTTGACTTTTGGAATCTGGACCGAACCTGATCTGTTTTTTCATCACTACATAATTGAAACAAACTGAGCTAGAAGCTGCTTGGGAAGAAAGCAGGAAGCCTATAGTAGCAAAGTCTTCCCAGACGCCGCTAGATATCCTAGTAGTTTGGACAAGGTTCTTAATCTTATATACACTTTTGCATTGCGCTCATGAAACGTGGAGCAGGTATCTTTAGTCCCTTATGCCTTTTCCATATTTAATTGGAAGAAGACTGAAACCTTTCCTGGAAAAGAAGAAATGGAGCAATCTCTGCAGAGGTTGGAAACGGATTTGAAGGAAACACAAAGAGAAAGGGATAAAGCAAGGCAAGAACTAGAACGGCTCAAACAACACTTGCTAGAAAAGGTCAGCTATTATAAAAGCATATTTTTTTCATTTAATTTATTATTGTGGGATCATTATTACATCAGTTGAATCGTATCACTAGCTTTTGGATCATTTCTTTGCAAATTATCTCTGTTCTGTAGCGATATACTCTCAAAATTTGTTATGACTTCATTCTAAACCTTTCTGCAGTGGACTGGTTCGTTTTCACATTTTACATTGTCTTGCCGAGCCAACTTTGGCTTTCTGGTTTTTGACTGAATAAACCATTTTCATAATATCAAATATGTCGCTTTTTTGCATGAATAAACCGTCTGAGACTTAGTCGTCGGACCTCACTCTCTCCGGTGGCCGTCTTCTTCAAACCTTGAGAAGATGAGTATTGTGCTATCATTTTCCCGGCGCCGGAGCTCCTGAAATCTGCTCAAACATCACCGAATCCTCCGTAGGTTTTCTGGTGATGCTGAACCACCGCCGGGAACCAAACCGGAGAGCCAGGAATCGGTGGAAGTCCAACTTTTTGAGAATCTTCGAAAAATCCCGCAACGTGATTGGGCGTCCAGCGAGAGGCTAGGTTCGCTTCTCGTGTCTTCTTCTTCTGTTTCTCCTATAGCATTCTCGCAAAATCTCAGTCTCTGAACCCGACTCAAGGGAGAAACTTCTCCGTCTCTACGAGACTGCCAAAGAGAAGAACATACCGCTCACCGTCGTCGCCACTAAGCTTCTCATCCAATGGTTTTCGCGTATGGGTATGGTGAGTCAATCGGTTCTTGTATACGAACGCCTCGATTTGAATAGGAAAAACACGCAAGTTCGTAATGTTGTCATCGACGTCTTGCTCAGAAATGGACTCGCGGATGATGCATTCAAGGTGCTCGACGAAATGCTTCAGAAAGGTTCCGTTTTTCCTCCTAATAGAATCACGGCTGATATTGTTTTCCATGAGGTTTGGAGAGGAAGGCTTCTGAACGAAGAAGAGATGATTGGGTTGATTTCAAGGTTTAGCTCCCATGGCGTCTCCCCAAACTGTGTTTGGTTGACTCGGTTTATAACTAAGTCTATGTAGAAATGCTCGCACTGATGTAGTAGTCCCGATTCTGTTTTTGTAACAAAACAAATTAGTGAATCCTTAATTTGTGAGAATTTCACAAGAACGAAAATATATAATAAGAAGGTTTCTTCATCTCCCGTTTAGCTTTTAAGTAGATCAAAAAATTTAACTCACTTTTTGGTGGTTTAGATTTTTCACAAGTAGAAACGTGATCCTAATGGTAAAGGTATATTCCTAGTAAGTTACATAGCCACTGTTTATAGCTTATACAACCAGTACACTCACATGGAGGAATCAGTCATGGAACTGTCCGAAAAGGAGTACTAGAGGTTTAAAACTTGACCACACTCAATAATATAATATGCACGACTCTTTGGCTATAATACATTCAAAAGGCAGAAAAGGGCAAATAGCCGAAGCTAATAAGTTTGTCACATAATCAATTTCGCTTACCAATGTTGCTATACGATCCTACAGTTCGAGGGAGAAGAGTAAGTATCGGTCCATAACCTCATGTCCTGTCCTGAGCAGCCATTCTTTCGCAAACATTGGACAGAGATTTGAGATTGCATTGGATAAGAGCTTCCACGAAGTAACAAGTCTCGTCTTTGGTGTTCCCTTCTGGTACATCCACCACGAATGACTCAATTACCATTGTGCCCGCTCTTCCATCTATTATCTCTGGATGTACTGTAACTACTGATGAGTAGTTCTGAAAGAACAATAGATGATGAATCCAATTAGAAACTTTGACTATACATTCTCATCATACAAAATTTCTCAACCGAGGTTCACTAAATCCATACAAAAATATTGATCAACATGGAATAATTAATTGAAAGATGCCATATAACTTTATTCTTGATCAGATAACTTTGGAAGTGAAGAAATATCTGGTGTATTAAGATAGTATTTGAAAAGTGGAAAACCTTAAGCCTGTGATCACCACCGACGATTCTGATACCAAGAATGTGTTCATTATCGTCCAAGAGCTCCAATCTCTCGGTGCTAGTGGTAGCTGGGAGGCCAGATCTAACGTCTACCTCTCGGACACAGCCGATTCCGATATCACCTTTCATCACACACCTGCTGACAAAAGGCTTGTACTTCTGTGGCTGGTCGAATCTCCTCACCAGAGACCAAACCTGATGATAATCAAATCAGGAAAGTTTGAAAAATCCTGGAGAAACAAACCAAGCTTCTTCTATATCTCCTATAATCAGTATCAGAACAAATTTTTTTGTTTGATTTGCACGATCATCAAATCTCAAAATCAAATTAAGAGATTGTGAACTAAGTCAGTCGCACCAATCCAAAAGAAATCGAAACGAAGATTGAATCAGAGACTTACGAGATGAACAGGGGCTTTGATATGCTTAACAAGAACGGACGTACACTGATTCTCCTTGGCCTCGTGTCTATGATTCAACCTAATCTGAAGAAACTCCGCCTCACCACCGTAAACGCCTACACCTCCGTCTCGGGCAGCCATCGTCGAATTCATATTTCAGATCGATGATTCTAGTATACAGAGAAAAAAACGTTCGCTGCCCTTTTTTTTCTTTTTAAATTATCTTTTGTGATACAGAAGATTCGATGATTCGATGATTCGAGAGACTTGATGAAGAAGAAGAGATTGAGATAAAGATGGAGTTTCAAGTTGCAGAGAGTTTGGTGCAGTGTACAGGGGAATTAGCGTCAGCTTCATATTCCCTCGAATTTTTAATTTGAATTCATTATTTCACTAATATTGTATATGTAGGCGGGCCCATTTAAATATACGTAATACTTAGTTATCCGCATATTCGATTTTTTATCGTGGATATGTTGGTGAAACAAATCTTCGGGAAATCAACATTACGGTCCATAATTTTGTTTATTCCCGGTGAGTTAGGCCTAAGTGTTCTTTATTAGTGCTGGCCCCTTTCTTTTTCTGTTTTTCAAAGTGTTCATATACGTTGTGATCTAATTCTTTGTTTTTAATAAATTGCACATCATTTTCAGAAAATTTTATAAGATGTATAATCAGTTTAAACCTAACTTTCTTTCAAGTCAATTATGCCTAGCATTGTCGGCTGTTTTAATTTAGAGCTTTATAAATTTATCGCTATCATCTAAAGCTTCCAATCTAGAGTTTTCCTCTTTCAGATACAGCTATATACTATTTTCTTGGTAGTAATAGATGATACATTTTAATTGAGTGTGACATATCAATCAATAATCATTGATGTAAAACTGAAATATTTATTGACCAGCTGACTTTTGACAAAGAAAAGACAAACCAGCGTGGGGCAAATAAACTGATGGGCCTTTTGGAGAAATAAAAGCCCACTATCCAAGGAAGCCCGTGAATATTGTGAAACGGAGGGTCATTACGGAAACACGTGGGCGAGCGGTGAAAGCTGACCTTCGAAATAAGGTTTTTGAAAAAGTGTAAACTAAAACAAGAGGAAAATTGAAAACCGGCGGGAAACAGAGAGGCGGCTGTGGTTGCCACCACCTGTGGCACGATATGTGGAGATTGCCGACGCTCTTCGCTTCATGCAACCGAACATTTGGCTCGTCGTGGTCGTTTTCTTTCCCTATATGGAATTACCTTTTTAACCCTTTCTTCCTCCGTGGTCAATTAGATATTTTCATCTCTCATGCACGCCTCCGATTGGTAATGACGAAAACACCCTTGTCCGCTGGGATCAATTACATTGTCGTATGGGAATTTTTTTTAATTCTTTCACACTCCATCGATTTTGTTAGGTTTTTGTGGTTTGACTCAAATTTAGAGGAAGTCGAGGAAACTTGTGGAGTATAAAGTCGCGAATATACGAATTCAAAAGAGAGAATTTAGCTCTCTTTTTTTTATTTTTCCTTTTCTTTTCATAACGACATTTACCAAAATTATCTCGCTAATCAAGCAAAAGAATGGCGAACTACTCTCCAACCACCACGGGTTTTCCGATCTGTAAATAAAAGACCACGACGAGGGCATTTACGTCCTACTTGGCTTTTCTTCCTCCCTCCACGTGACCTGGTTCTCTCTCTCTTCTTTCAGTTTTTCACATATATATAAATCCGGCTTGCATCTACATCTGTGAAAGAGAGAGAGAGAGAGAGATTCATGAATCTTTTATACAGAACAAGAACGAGTTTCAGAATCTGGTCCGACACTTTGTAACCTTCCCGTTTAAGATTCATCGTACGTATATATCTCCATTTCTCTGCCATTGTATATTGGAGTCTCCGCCTCGTTAATTATCAAAGATTTGTTCAGTTTCGTCTCCTCCGAGGAATGGCGACTTTCTCAATCTCGATGATTTGAGGATGATCCACTCCGGCTGATCCGACGCTGTTTTGTTCCTCCATTGTCGTTTGCCATCGATCGATCAACACCCAGAAATAAGGTAACGCATCTCGGGACTCGTGTGTTTTTCAGTCTCTGTTTTGTTTCTTCCAAATTATTCTCGTGAAAATCCGTAAAAACTCCGTATATTAATGAACAACGCACATATCATATACTATATGCTTTTGTCTGTTTTCTTTTTCAAAGTTTTCTCTTTTCTTCGTTTTAAAAAATTTCGATACTCAAATGAACAAAAAGTTTCCAGGTAATTTTCGTTGTAGTTCATAAAAATATTATAACAAGCCAAACAAGAAAGTAGATAGAACATTATTTAAAATCGAAATAAAAAAATTAGACAAAACATTTTTATTTCTCGATCTTGATTGTAATGAAAAATGTTAATACGATGAGCACATCGTACGTGGCGCACGTGGAAGTACCTCTGTACGACGGACCCAGTCCAACTATTAAGATTCGAACCCCACACATCAGTCCCATACGAGAGATGACGTGTTAAGCAAAGGCTGTTAGTTGGTTCTGGTTTGTAGGTGTATTGGAATTAATGACGTGCCACTTCTTGGATAGCTGGCTAGTTACCTAAAATCGGTCTATAATAACACACATTCCAATTGTTTATGCCAACAGTTGACCCTGGTCAAACTAATTAAAATGTTTCACTTTTTCCGCCAATTAAAACGTTTACATTATGTGCCGCATATGCCAAGTATGAGACAGTAAAGATTTTCTACTACATTTTGTTAACGAAAAGACAAAAATGAACGCTTAGACACTTCAAAATTGTTTTTTCCCCTTCTATTTTTGTTTGATTTTCTTACAAGACGCTGCCTGCTGTGTTCCTTCTTTTTTTAGTAATTGGGGTTATTGTCTTGTCTGTATTGCTACAGTTGGAGTTTCGTTCATAAAGAATGGCGTTTAATGCGGCTATGACGTCTACATCTCCAGCGGCGGCGAACGACGTCTTCAAAGAACGTATCGGGCTCCGTAGATCGTTGTCCGGTCAAGATCTCGTTGTGAAAGGAGGTGGAATACGGAGATCGAGTTCCGACAATCACTTGTGTTGTCACTCCGGTAATAACAACAGGATTCGCGCTGTGTCTGTACGTCCTGGTCCGGGAATGAAAAGCAGCCGTTCTGTAGGGGTCTTCTCGTTTCAGATATCGAGCTCCATAATCCCGGCTCCGATAAAATCAATGTTATTTGAAACGGACACGTCTCAGGAAGAAAAAGAGAGTGATGAGGTCGAGGTTGAGCCGAATCTTGATGGAGCCAAGAAAATTAATTGGGTCGAGAGGTTACTTGAGATCAGGAGACAGTGGAGGAAAGAGAAAAGAACGGAGAGTGGAAACGGTGATGTGGCAGAGGAAAATGTAAACGTTATGTGTGGTTGCGAAGATGGGGAAGGCTGCGTCGCGGAATACGGATCTGAAAACGGTGATTGGGAACGAGAATCGTTTTCTAAATTGCTTGTCAAGGTTTCTTGGTCTGATGCTAAACAGCTTTCTCAGTTAGCTTATCTGTGTAACGTGGCTTACACGATACCTGAGATCAAGGGTGAGGATTTGAGAAATAACTACGGGTTAAAGTTTATTACATCTTCATTAGAAAAGAAAGCCAAAGCAGCGATACTTAGAGAGAAACTTAAGCAAGATTCGACACGGGTCCCTGTTATTACGTCCTCAGAATTGGAATCCGAGAAGCCTCAACAACGATCATCTTCATCTTCTGCTTACAAGATTGCTGCTTCGGCCGCATCTTACATTCACTCGTGCAAAGAGTATGATCTTTCGGAACCGAACAACCCAGTTTATAAATCAGCGGCTGCCGCACAGGCTGCAGCGTCTACGATGACCGCAGTTGTTGCTGCGGGTGAGGAGGAGAAGCAAGAAGCGGCGAGGGAGTTGCAGTCGCTACAATCTTCTCCTTGTGAGTGGTTCGTGTGTGACGATCCAAACACATACACTAGGTGCTTTGTGATACAGGTAAAAAAATTTCAAAGTCATAAGTACAAGCAAGTCCTCTGTTTTTTTTTTCTCGAATTCTAATATCCTTAATGTGTTCATCGATGTCATAATTTTTGCAGGGATCTGATTCTTTAGCTTCTTGGAAAGCAAACCTCTTCTTCGAGCCAGCTAGGTTTGAGGTAAAGATAGTGAACTATGTTAGGGATGGACATTTGGTTTTAGGTTGGGTTTTCATCGAGAGGCCTTAGTATAGTAATATTGTCATTACAGGATACAGATGTACTAGTCCACAGAGGAATCTACGAGGCAGCAAAAGGAATATACGAACAGTTCTTACCCGAAATAACCGAGCATTTGTCTCGACACGGTGATAGAGCCAAATTTCAGTTTACGGGTCATTCTCTTGGTGGCAGTCTCTCGTTAATAGTGAATCTGATGCTGCTCAGTAGAGGACTCGTTAGCTCTGAAGCTATGAAACCTGTTGTGACATTCGGTTCACCGTTTGTGTTTTGTGGTGGTGAGAAGATTCTAGAGGAGCTTGGACTTGACGAGAGTCATGTTCATTGTGTGGTGATGCATAGAGATATCGTCCCACGAGCCTTCTCCTGTAATTACCCTGACCATGTTGCTCTCGTCCTCAAACGTTTGAACGGCTCGTTCCGTACGCATCCTTGTCTCAACAAAAACGTAAGTCTTTAGTTTTCTTTTTGTGTTTGCATGTTAAGATTTATATAGCTTATTTTTTTTTATCAATGTTTTTTAAAAAATTAAACACAAACGCAACAAACTGAGTTTAAAAAACATGCGTTGTGTTTTTGTCTTTTGCAGAAACTGTTGTATTCACCGATGGGGAAAGTATTTATTCTACAGCCAAGTGAGAGCGTTTCACCAACGCACCCTTGGCTACCGCCGGGAAACGCACTCTACGTTTTAGACAAGAGCAGCGAGGGTTACTCTCCCGCGGCGTTGCGTGGGTTTCTAAACCGCCCACACCCGCTCGAAACGCTTAGTCAACGCGCAGCATACGGCTCGGAAGGTTCGGTATTGAGAGACCACGACTCCAAAAACTACGTCAAAGCCGTGAACGGAGTTATCCGGCAGCACACGAAGCTCATCGTTAGGAAAGTCAGGAGACAGAGGAGGAGTACTGTTTGGCCGGTGCTGACGTCAGCAGAACGGAACTCTTGGATCAACGACAGGAGTCTGACGGCGACAGAGGAGATCATGACACGTGTCTAGTGAGGGGTAATTGACGGTCGATGCCTCGTTGAGCTGTGTATATAGATGGAGTCTATTCTGACTATGCGTTTTGTTTACATTTCTTGTGGTGACCCGAAACGAGTTAATAAAAGTGTTGTAAAGCCGTAAATACCTTTTTTCGGTTAACGGAATATAGGATCGAAAGCTATATATTATCTGCAATCGGAAGCATTTTTTGAATAACATATAAGCCAGATGAACTGGTTTTCAGCATGGTTTGCATAGTGGATAAATTGTCCTTTTATTCAAAAGCCATGGATCATTTGTATTCGGTGGGAACGTAATATACTAATGGGCCTGTCAACAAGAAACAATCAAGCCGAATACTACATTCGAATCTTCCATTGTGTAGGCCCATTAAATAAATCAGGCGTATTAATCAGAGAGAAAAGAAAAGTAGAAAACTAATCCTCCCAAATATCATACTTTCTCATGTGATTAACCAAGAAATACGAAACATTTCATATAACACGCAGAAGAAATTTGTTTGCAGAGCCGAAAGCAACACCTGATATATCTATATATATATATTTACACATCAAAATTAAATCAACAGAGTGATGGAGGTCGATAAAGTCACTTCAATGTCTTTTATTGAATGGTTTTCATCCATAAGAAATTAGCGAGCACGTGGAATATTTGCATACTCAAAATAGAAATACGTAACATTTATCATTTCAATCGTTTTTATTATTAGTAACGAAAACATAATTTTATTATTGTGCGAGTGTGAGACTTTACAATGATAACTAGTAACTAGCATAACTAAGATCAGCAGCATCAATGCCATCAAATGTGTATTTAGAAAAGTACGAAATCACCCCAGACATCGCCCCGGAATTGCCTATCCCCGTCACCAAACACTCCCACTTTTTCCTCCTGCTCCCAGAAAGAGATAGCAGAAAAGGAAAAAAAAGAATATCAACAAAGAGAGAGAAGAAGATAAAAATAAAAAAAAGCAAAAAAGAAAAAACCTAATCAATATATACATCTTCGACATGTCTTCTTCGTCATCTTCTTCCGCACGATTTCAGTCCGCCAGTGTAACCCTGATCAATCTCGCATTTGCCTCTCGATTCGTCGATACTGCTAGATTTTCTCTCGATTTATCCTAGGGTTCTTATTGATTTCCGCCCATCTGTTTTTAGAATCTAACTTCCTTTCTCCTAGGGTTTTCTTCTTCCTCCTCGCTTCTTCTTTTGGTACCTGCTTATTGTTGAATTCGATTCCCCCCTCCCCCACTGCGATTTCTTAATTTTGCCCAATTTTTCGGTGCCTGAATCGTTCACAATCGATTAGATTCTTACAATTTTTTTTTATGTTTGGGGGTATTTGTTAGATAATCTGGGCAGATCGAAGGTTATTTCGGCTCGTAGCAATTAGATTGATTCCATTTTCGTGACTTGGAAGATAGAAAATCTGATGGTTGCTTAATAGCAACCGTAACGGTTGGGCAGAGTCGTCTTTGATTAGATTAGAGGGTGAGGTCAGACTCAGAGGTGACGTTGTGTACAAAGAGTACGGGAGAGATTTGCATGGGTGAGCATGAATCATGGGCGGCTTCTCCGCCGTCACCCAGCCGCTTGTTTCCGAACGGGCTATTGCCAGGGAAGGCTGCATCTGTGACCCGCCCGCTCGATGCGGAAAGATGGGCCAAGGCGGAGGAGAGAACCGCTAAGCTCATTGCTTGCATCCAGCCAAATCCGCCTTCCGAAGATCGCCGAAATGCTGTTGCCAGATACGTGCGCAAGCTTATCATGGATTGCTTCCCTCGTCAGGTCGAGGTGCGTTTTCTCTTGTGGCTGGCTCGATAAGGCATATGGATTTTAAAGTACTTGTTTGCGGTTTCCTCCTATTATCTACATATTTCCACCTTTTTTTTTTGTTTTCCTGAGCAAATATGTTATTGATTCATATCTGATACTTGACTTTAACTATCACTTTTCTTGCCTACCAGATCTTTACTTTTGGATCGGTTCCACTGAAGACTTATTTGCCTGATGGAGACATCGACTTAACGGCCTTCAGTACGAACCAAAACCTGAAGGATTCCTGGGCTAATTTGGTTCGTGACATGCTGGAAAAGGAAGAGAAGAATGAGAATGCTGAATTCCATGTCAAAGAAGTCCAGTATATTCAGGCAGAAGTATGCCCCCTTGATCCTTCTGATTTTGCTTTTTTTTTTTTTTTTTTTAAAATCTTCTTGTCTATGAGCCATTTATATTGCTTGAAGTACGGATGAGTCGCTTCACATACTCCACTGTGTATTTAGAAGCTTTTGCTGGTACAATGTTTCAGGTTAAGTTAATTAAATGTCTGGTGGAGAACATTGTGGTGGATATATCTTTCAACCAGATTGGAGGGCTGTGTACACTTTGCTTCCTTGAGGAGGTTAGCTGCCAACCATACAGAACATCCCACTTGCTTTCTCTCTCTGCATTTGGCCCATCTTTTAATTTCTATACCTGTATGTTGTTATGTATGCAGGTTGATCACTATATAAACCAGAACCATTTATTCAAGCGTAGTATTATATTGATTAAAGCCTGGTGTTATTACGAGAGCCGTATATTGGGAGCTCACCATGGGCTTATCTCAACATATGCCCTGGAAACCTTGGTCCTTTACATATTTCATGTTTTCAACAACTCATTTTCTGGACCCCTCGAGGTAGCGACATTACGAAACTGTCTTCATTCTGTCAAGAATGGTTCTTTGAATCGTCTGACTGGATTGCTTGCATTTGTAGGTTCTCTATCGTTTTCTTGAGTTCTTTAGTAAGTTTGACTGGCAGAATTTTTGTATTAGCCTCTGGGGACCTGTTCCAGTTAGTTCTCTACCAGATATAACAGGTATTTACAAAATGCTGTGTATCTCACCTTTGCTTTAATTGTTCATCTAACTGTCTTTAGTACTGATTGTCTTGCTATGCAATGTTTCACAGCGGAGCCTCCTCGAAAAGATGGTGGGCATTTACGATATAGCGCAGCGTTTCTTCAAGCTTGTAGTAAAGTTTATGCAGTTAACCTTGTTGCTCAAGAGACTCAGGGGCAGCCTTTTGTTACCAAACATTTCAATGTTATAGACCCTTTGCGTGAAAACAACAACCTTGGGCGCAGTGTCAATAAAGGTGCCGCCTGTTTCAGATTTTTATTTATTTTTTACATAATACGTACTCTTATAGTTGAACTGCAATATGCATACTTTGCATATCTTGCCTTAGCAGCTTATTAAAGGTGTTATTTTCTTTATACAACATGAAGCTAGAAGATGCACAAACGTGTTGATTTGCTAACGTGCTTGGATTTTGTTTTTGCTTTTCATTAATTGCTGTGACAGGTAACTTCTTTAGGATACGTAGTGCATTTACTCTTGGTGCCAAGAAGTTGGCTAGGTTACTTGAATGCCCTAAGGAGAATTTGATTCATGAGGTCAACCAATTTTTTATGAATACATGGGAAAGACATGGCAGTGGTCGTCGTCCTGATGCTCCTGGAAATGACCTATGGCTATCAAGACTGGGAGATCCTGAGCCCTGTCTTCAATCTGAAAATGTTAGTAATTCTTCAAGCAGCAAAAGAAGCCAAAATTCCGCCCGTATTGGTGGGGTTCAAGGAGCTCGCAGTATGCCCTCTCAACAGAATAACTGTGGAACGGAAGTTATATCTAAAGCAACATATCAAACCCAAAAGAGTTGTGGCAACTCTTACCAACTTGCTCAGGAAGTTCGTTCTAATCAAAATGCTTCAAATGATAAACTTCAGCAAACTGTTAAGCCAGAAATCATGGTGAATAATTTTCATGGAAGGCATCTCTTTGCTAGGACACGGTCTAGCCCTGAGCTTACTGAGACATATGGTGAAGCCCTATTGCAATCAAGGCGTAGTAGAGCCCCAGAAGCTGGAAAACGCCAAACTGATTCTATGAGGGATGATAATATCAGGAAAAAGAATCTAGAGTCTGAAAGTTTGTCAAGCAATATCAGATATGCGGCTGACTCATCGTCAGTTAGGCATACACCATCCCCTCGAAGTCCTGATAGTACTGCTGACATGAGCACTGCAGTGAACAGTTATTATGATGATTTAGGTTCAGTTTCCGTGAATGAAGATTTCTCTGCCGCAGGGGAACAGGGAATGCAACAGGAAGAACAAGATATCGTTAACTCGATGACATCTGTTACCGGGCAAGGTTTTAATGGACACTTCCCTTTTCCTTTTAATTTTTCTACGGGACACTTACCGTTTCCAATTACGCCTGCCATCTTAGCTTCAATGGGATATGGTCAGAGGAATGTGCCTGGTATTGTTCCTTCTCACCTTCCTTTCATGGAGACACCTTGGAGTACTAATGTGCAATTTCCGCAAAACTTTGGTTCTTCACCATTTACCCATTATTTTCCGAGTGGATCCCATCCAATTTCGGAAAAGCCTAGTAACGAAGAGACGGGGTCTCCAGAAGTGATTGTTGACGAGTCTGACCATGATCACTGGCACGAGCAAGAAAGGGGAATTCATGGTTTTGGACTTGAAAACGGTGGTTATAGAATGCATCAGGCTAATGATTTACATCATTCATCTTCTGCAGAGCACAGTTTTGTACCCTCAAGTCGTAAAATACGGTCAACAAGGGGAGATGATTTAGAAAATTCCCACTCTCCAGTCAGAGGCAGTCAGATTCAGAGTGAGGAGAGAAATGCAGGCTCTAGATCTGTTTCTTGTGCTAGCTCCGTTAGGAGCAGGACTTCATCTGAGAGCTCTTGGGATGGATCAACTACAAGGGGCTCAAAGCCAGCTAGGGATAAAAAAAATAGGAAAGTAGTTTCTGGAGCTGCGTCTGCACTGTATGGAAAAGGGAAGGGTGTTCCTGAGCACTCAATCCAGGTTGAAGATGAAAGCAGAGAATGGATTCCTGTATCAACCAATGAAATAATCGAAAGGGATCTGGTCCCTCGGCCTACTGTTGCTTCATTCCAACTTCAGAGGCATCAAATACATGGTCATGAACTAGCGCAGGCAAGTGGATCAGAGTCCACAGTGTCTCTTGCTCCATTTATTCTCGGCCATGGCATGCAACAAAACGAGACTGATAGTTCTGGATATACTTTTTATCCCACTGGGCCACCTGTTCCGATCGTTGCAATGCTTCCAATGTACAACTATCAAGCTGGTGGTAATGCGACATCAGATACTTTGGCAAGCCATCTCAGTGTGGATGAAAGAGTAGGTAATCATGATCCCTGTAAGAGTTTTGATTCGTTCAGGGGACTTGATCAGTCTGAGATAAATGTGTATTTGCAATCCACCAGAGTTGGCTCTTCTGTAGAACCAACGGAGCTCAAAAATGATATTCTCAACGGAGATTTTCTCAGCCATTGGCATAATTTGCAGTATGGCCGCTCTTGCCAGAATTCTCAACATTCGCCGGTGTTGTATCCTGCTCCTGTCGTAGTGCCACCTGCTTATCTCCAGGGGCGTTTACCATGGGATGGTCCTGGAAGACCTCTTGCTTACACCAATGTAGTTAATCAGGTCGTGACCTACGGACCTCGTCTTGTACCCGTTGCTCCTGTACAACCTGTTTCTACCAGGCCACCTAACATTTACCCTCGCTATGCTAATGAAACTCCCAGATTTCGAAGTGGAACGGGGACCTATTTTCCAAATCCTGTAAGAACTGAATCCCTTCCTTGAGCTTCCATTATATTGCGTGCATGCTTTCGTCGATCAAGGTACAACCTTCATTTTGTTGTCTGGTCTTGTGAGTGTTGGTTGTTCTCTGTCGAGAGGTTTTGTGAAATTTCTACAGACTTGAGCTTCCTAAGGCATGGAAGAGGAACTTTTGTGTTATTTTGTCAACGACAAAGTGTTTGACAGTCTTATGGCCTATGGGCCTTGAATGAATTCATAGCATGATCTGCTGCTTACCTTACTTGCATTTAAAGTCTGCTACTTTGAGAGGTCTAGGCATGATTCAGGCTATGCTTTTGCATCTTGTTTGTTTTATCTTTATCCGCCCCTGCTAGTTATATGCTTTTCTTATATTGATGAAGCATTGCTTTCTCCTCCTTTTACTGATTCTATATTGTCTTTTGTTTGTTTGTATCTTTCGATATAAAACTCATGACGGTTTTGGTTTGTTACGCTGCTCTAAACTTTTGTTGAATCTGTTGCAGAAGATCTCCCCTAGGGAGCAGCGGCCGACATCTGGCATGAGGCGAGGGAATTATGGGCATGACAGAAACGAGCATCAGAGCGATAGAGAAGGGAATTGGAATACTGGTACAAAGGCGCGGGGTTCTGGACGTAGCCACAACAATCGTAACCAAGGTGATAATAAGCCAAGGCAAGATCGATCTGATAGGCATTGGGGGTCGTCGTTCAGGCATGAATCGTCCTCGTATTCTTCTCACCATTCTCAAAACGGTCCGATTCGCTCAAATAATTCACAAGATGCTCCTGGGAATGTTGGTTATGGCATGTACCGAGTGCCACCGGGCATGAAGCAGAACAGTGTGGCTTCTTCAGAGGGACACAACGCTCCATCTGTCATGATGTTTTATCCATACGATCATAACACTGTTTACAGTTCACCAACTGAACATGTCGAGTTTGCGTCTCTTGGACCTGCGGGTGAAGCGCCACACCTTAATGACGGAAACCTTTCAGCTGGTGGGGCATTCGAAGATCAGCCAAGGTATCGTGGTGCTCATATGTCTTCACCTGATGATCCTTCTTCGCCTCGCTTCCCTAGGTAAGTTTGGTATTGTAGAATTCCAATTGCAGACAAATGTTGAGCGAAACAACATTTTTGATCCAGATTTTTCGCTCGATTTACACCAAACAGGGGAAAGTAACATGGATGCGGGTGCTCAAGTTTAGCTGAAATAAACCCAAAGACATAGAAGAACAGCGTGATCACATCACTAGGATCTTTGGAAATCAAAAGAACGCAAAAAGTTGTGAAGCCGTGAAAAGAAGAGTCAAGACAGGACTTGATCAACCTTAGACCTATCTGGAGTGTTGTGCTCAAGCAACAAAGAAAGAAACCAAGTCAAGAGGAATCGGTAAGCATCACTCAGCGATCCAACCTGGTTAAAAAACCGCAGCGATCCAACCTGGTTGAACTACGCAGGACTCTTTCGCAGACGATTTACGGTTAGGTAACTTTTTTTCTTCTTCTCGTTCTTTCCTTAGAATTTATTTCATAGAAAATGTAGCCTTTTTTTCCCCACATAGAAACTGTTAGAATTCAGGGGATTATCGTCAACCATGTTTCTATAAAAATTCAAGAAATAATTTGTCTACTTTTTTTTTAGAAAAAGAAAATCGTACACTTTTACCTGTACTTTGTAGTCTTGTTTCGATTATTATTATTATCCATTCTTATAAAGATTTACCCTTTCTTGCCAAACAATTAAAAAACTTCGTAGTGCTGCTGTTTTGCTTTGCTTGTAGTTGTGTTACGTAACAATGGTTTCTTTCTACCAAACTCTCAACGCTGCAGTCGAAAAATGCAACAAAATCAATAGAAAACACAGAACGTGGAAGAGAATGTTTTTAATTGCTGTAGCAAAAAAAAAGATTCTAGATATCGTCGCATTGCCATCATACGGCCCTGCCCCTGTGTTTGAACTTTGAACACGAACCAAACTTTTGTCTTATATGTTGGATACAAACCGAAATTTTAAGGGCTCGGTTTGGTTTGGCGATTGTTGATGATCTTGTTTCCTTTTTCGTTCGTTGTTAAATTTCAAGATTGTGTAAACGTTTAGCAACATGATATGATTCTTACTTCCATAATTAAAAACTATATATTTAGATATGCACTAGAAAGACCGCTTTAATTTTCTATCGCTGCAGTAGATTGAGGTCGTTCGCTGGAGCTGTTGAAAACAAGAACATCAATAACAATGAAACTGGAAACGATACTGAGCTGCAATCTGCGATAGGGAGTGCGAACGCATCTACGTACGAGGCTCAAACATGTGTCATACTTTAATTTGTTCTAGTTTCTTTCTCTGTCAAGAAGACACATTGTTTGTAAGCTCAGTTTTGCTAATAGTGTGGACTGCTTTGCTTTGCTTTGCTTTTGTTTTGGGCCATTCCTGGGCTCAGTGTGGACATACGAAGGATTTAAGTATAACCGAGCAAAAGCCCATCATTCCCGTTTCGCCAATATCTGTCTCATATGCAATATCTACTTTGTATTAGGAGTGTCAAGACTCAAGATAGATACAAAACGCTGTCCACGCCACTTCAAATCAATCAGTCAGATGAAACCAAAAGAAAAGAAGAAAAAGATGGATCCAACGAAAGAGCAATTTTGATCTGAATAAATAAATAAACGTTAATATTTGCATTTAAATCTTAAATAAAACACACACTACTAGAAACGTCTAACCTAACTTCAAGTCTTTACTTCTCTAAAACAAAGCAATAAATACACTTGTTTGGATATATACAAATAAATATTAGAAAATTAAGATTTAAGAATATAGTTGTGGAAGCGTTTTTGGACGTAGTGACATGTTGAATAGTCAGTCCATCACATTGCAAATTAGATGATGAGTTACTAAGTTCCTCTGTGTATAAATAGTATACAAGATAAACAATTCGAGTGAAAGGGCAGTCAACATTGAGTGATGAGATCTTGTTTTGGTGTCTAGTTAACAGTGTGACATAACCATTTCTAACTATTTATCTATTTCCAGGAATAAAGGCTCGAAGTGAGACCACCACTCGTTATAAGAAGTAGAATAATTAGATACGAATGTAAAATTAAATCATAGTATAATTTTTAAAAGGGAAGTGGTCCTGATCAAAATAATGAAAAAATGCCATTTCGAAAGAGTTACGCAGAGCAGGTCATGCCATGCCTTGTCGTAACACAGCAATCAACAACTTGACCATCTTCTGGTTTGGTTCGATATCGAATTATATTGTTCTTCCGTTTGCTTTAAACTTTTTTCTTTCAAGTTGGTTAATAATAATTAATGGGATCATGATTAGTATGTAGGAATGCTGGTGAAGTAGAAAGGTTCAAGTTCTTTTGTCATAGTAGTTAGTGAGACCCTTGTTCACATTGGTCGGGCTCATGCATTGCAAGACTCGACCGGAGATTAATAAAGTTTGACTCGGAAGTAAAGTAAGTTCTTGATGTTGGTCAGTGGCAGGTAGAGGTATATCCCTTAGAGTCAGTTGGATCGATAAAGATAACAACCTCCTTCTTGATCTTCCCGATATGTCCTGACTCGGAGCCCACGATCTTTGTCTTTGCTCGGTATAAATTACATATGATACAAGGAAAAACAATCCGAGTGAAAGGATAGTGGAGATTGATTAATTCTGCTACTCGCAATCAGGAGATCTTGTTTGGTAGTGATCGGTAGTAGTAAGTGACAAACCGTTTAAATTCTCATTATTTATTCATTTTCAGAAAAGAAAAAAAAAGCTTCAAAATCGGACCACTCGTTGTGAGAAGTATAATTTTTCTGATATGAATAGATGGAAGAGTAAAAATCATTAGAAGAAAAGTGGTCCTTACCAAAAAATAATGAAAAATGCTATTCCTGGAGATAGCAGGCGATGATGCCATATGCCTTGTCGACTGTCGTAACACAACAACTTGACCATTACGCGTGGTTTACTTCAAATTCTTTTCCGGTTTGATTCGGTTTTGTAACGGTAAATTTTGAAGCTATAGCCGAGCTTTCCTTTCATTGGTTTAGTTCAATTTTTATTTTTTTTTACTCCTTCTCCAAGTAGTCAACTACGGTATTTGTTACCTTTACTGACTTACCGCAGATTTTAGCTCTATTAGAAAAAAATTCAGAAAGCTTTTTTTATTTTTAATTTAATTTAGTTTCTCCATCTCGTCCAGACTGGGGTATTTGGTTTGGTCTCTCTCTATTTCTAGTTTTCTAGGTCACAAATTATGGTTCGCAATTTCAGTGTTCATATGAATTATTGAGAGAGACTCGTTCCTTCAGTTTTTTTTTGGGTTTAATCAATTCGTCGACTTTACTTTGTTTTCTAGACTAAGATTTAGGGTTCACTGGTGGCTTCAAGTTCGCGGGAAGGTGAGATTCGCTTGGATCTTTAAACTTTCGTTTTGTTTATTCGATGTTCTTCTGGTCACTACAACACTTTTTTCTGCTTTTTGATTTTCTTCAATATTTTATTACAGAGTTTCTGTTCATGTGGGGTGTTTATTGCTCTTCTATTTTATTTTTTTTAATTTTTTTTTCCTTTTTATCTTTGTTCTATTTCACCATCTCCAGCAATTTGGAATTTTGGGTTACTTACTCCGACCTCACTGAATCTGTTCCATCTTCTTCAGTTCGTGATAAAACGACTTCCTTTTTGTTTTCTAGTTCCACAAATGGGTAACGCTTCTTGAATTAATTAAGGTTCATTTTAATTCAAAGTATCGATTTTTTTTCTTTCATATATATGACTTTATTAGAATATAATCCCATATCATCATCTTAAATAGATTATCATTGTTGGTTTTGCAAGTTGGAGACTTTATTACTTGTGCTGGTGTTGTTGATATGAATGTGAAACAATTTACATACAGTGTCGTTGAACTATTTTTTTGTTTAGTTTTGGTTTGTGTGTGTAACTTTATGAAATAGTATTTTTTATATATTAGATAGATTCTGTTATGTGTGCTTAATTGGGATCTGGAACTCTATTAAACAATGATTGAGGGACTCACTTTCCATGATTGTTGACAATTAACAATTCACTGTGGAACGCTTTATATCCTTCTTTTTTTATTTAGCATTGCTTTGACTGTTAGCTGACTATTGGGCTACCAGTATCCAAACTGTTTGGTATTAGTGTGTGGAGGAATCATGGCCTATGGCTAATTCTTTTTTCTTTTTTCTTGTTATTCAGGTTTATCTTTGGTTTTGAAATTATAAACGAAAACTGACCAAGATGTTGAGCTCTATGGACTGCGTTGTTGGAAATGGTGCTAACAAGAAGAGTTCTGATTGAAGAATCCATGCAGTTTATATTCAGCAGTGATGAAGAACGGACAGGTAACAGATTCTTCTGTAATACAGTCTTCTACCTTTTATTATCTTTCTCATATTGGCTTGATGCTCTTCAAAACTCAGCAACTTGTGTAACTTCTGCTATTTTCTTTACAATTCCTTGGTTTTGAGATGCCTTTCCCCTTTTTGTAAAGTAGCAAGTAGTTCCTGTTCACTTGTAGCTATCTGTTCATATTAGAAATTGATTGATGAATTACACCAGTACTTTCATATAGGAAGGTGGACAATGTTTAAATTTCTGTCCTAGTTATTAGTGGTCCTGTCTCAGTATTTGTAGATTTTTTGTTACCCAAAAATGAAATGTTTTCGAATGAATCTTATTTAATTACAGTGCGCACAGGAACTACAATCTTCCACTCAAGCTTCACATGAGTCCCAAGGTGAACAGAAAAATAACCAATCAATAGATGCTCCTATACAAGATGCTGTTTCTGTATCTGCATCAAGCAATGACAGTAGGAAAGTTTCAAGACAAGATATTGAACTCGTAAGAATATATTTGACCTCCTCCTTGTTCTTTCAACTAAAAAATGTAGGCTTTACCTCCATCTCTCTATATCTATTTTATGTGTATGTATGCGTGTGTGCTCTCCTCGTATATGTGTAACACTGATGATATACATGATTGATGTAGGTCCAAAATTTGATAGAAAGATGTCTTCAGTTGTACATGAACAGAGATGAAGTCGTGAAGACCCTCTTGACTCGGGCAAGGATAGACCCTGGGTTTACAAGCTTGGGTAAGCTTTTGAAGTCCCTTTCTTCACTTTGTTTCTTTGCATCAGAACCTTTCTTTCAATCTTAGATTTCTGATTCTTATTAGCCTAACTCCATTCTCTGTACTGAAGTGGGATAGGAGAGCTTCCATATGATAGTGGTTTGTTGAAGCGTGACACAAATTGCATGTTAGATATTGTTGAAAGTATGAATTAGTTATAGCATTAACAACGATGAAACATAGACTGAATCCATTATTGATCATTCTTTTTTTTTTCTGTGAAATCAGTTTGGCAGAAATTGGAAGAAGAAAACGCAGACTTTTTCAGGGCTTATTACATCAGGTTGAAACTGAAGAAGCAAATAATTTTGTTCAATCATTTGCTTGAGCACCAGTACCATCTCATGAAGTATCCTCCTGTACCTCCAAAAATTCCTTTGGCACCGATACCAAACGGAATGCATCCCATGGCACCTGGTAATTAGTCTTAAACCCTATGTTACCTGGAAAAAAAAAACTTGTATAGTTTATATGCACTCACAAGTAAAAATTTTGATTTCACTATTATTTAACACCGTTGTTTCGCAGTACAGTAGTTACCATGCCAATGGGATATCCAGTACTACAACATCCTCAAATGCATGTTCCAGGGCATCCCCATATTGATGCAATGGGAATGTCAAGCTGCCATGTTGTTAACGGAGTCCCTGCACCTGCGAATTTCCAGCCGTTGAGGATGAACTCAACGAATGAGTAAGAACCAACTCGCAAAGTTAAAGTTAAATCTCGATCGTTTATCCAGTTGATGTCTTAACTTGAAAATCTCTCCATCATTCTTAGTATGGTGATCGATACAACCGTGGGTGATGCAACTCCTCAAGTGATTCCACCAAGCAGTGGTGGGATGTCTGAGATGGCAGTGAGTCCAGCTTCTGTGGCATCAAGTGGACACTTTCCATTTGCTCCTTCAGATATGGTAATGGACACATCAGTGCTTGATTCTGCGTTCACGTCCGATGTTGGGGGAGATGGAGGAGGAGGAGGAGGAGCCGGGAATTCCAGAGATTCCCTCAGGTCATTTGATCAGATTCCCTGGAATTTCAGCCTTTCTGATCTCACAGCAGATCTGTCAAATTTGGGAGGTAAGTTTCAATTGTACATTGCTTTTTTTTTTTCTTTTGGGGGAGTATGTAAAACTTCTTACAGTGTGTGTTATATTTATTAACAAGAGCTGACTGATTATTCGATAAAGATTTGTATGTTTCAGATTTAGGAGCCTTAGGAAACTATCCAGGCTCTCCGTTTCTTCCATCTGATTCAGAGATTTTGCTGGATTCTCCTGACCAAGAGGACATAGGTAACTAGATAATCTCAAATTTTCAGCTCTTCATAAACCACTAGTCTTTGAAACATTTCTATGATCATTCATTATGTATTTTCTTTTAATCATTCATCTAATTTTTCTTCTTCTTCTTTTGATTTGCATCAAATAGAGGAGTTTTTCGTGGATTCCGTGCCTGGACCTCCTTGTTCTAATTCGGACGAAGACAAGCCTTGAATTGAAACGGAAACGGCCATATATAATAATAATCTTCTTGAGAGAAACACCAAGCATTGTTTTTTATTTAAATAACTTCTATTGTTATATAAATCAAAAGTATTTATGAATAAGAGAGGGTTAGAATGAACCTGCAGTTACTTGTTAGTCTATTGTAACCCTAGTATTACCATTTACAAGATCAAAGAAGTAGCTAGGTTTAGACTTGCAAACATTTTTTTAAAAATAGTGAAAATGCAGTCATAAGCTTTTATTTTATTTTATATATCACAAATTCCATAGATGTGAGAGTTGACATATTTAGGATTATATCACCTTTATTATTCATGTTGAAACTTTCGACCAAAACAAACTCGCAATTTAAAAATAAACAATTTTCTATGTTAAAACCATCTTTTCCAATTCTATAAGCAAAAGAGAAAGGCACCCTTTTCAATCAACGATCTAATCTCATGAGTCATGACCGTCGATCTGTCGAAATCATTGTTCAAAATGTTTCGGGTACACCGTACACCACAGTCCTCACGCACTTGATCCTATAATATCTATACACGTGTGCGACACAACACCATATTAGAGGAAAGAGAAGAAAAGCAGTAAAAAACCACCGAAGAAGCCTTGCGTCTCAAGTTATATAAGACAAGGACGACTAATGTGCATTCAAGGATAATCTTACCTTTTGTAATGAAATGGCTTTAGATAATTTAGTTTAAGTTAGATAGATAGATCTCCGTTATATCACCCGAAATCGTGTTCAATCACATACCGGCAGGTGAACTCCTTTTAGCACCCTTTCTCTTTTTGTTTAATTGATCTGCGTCGTCATTTATATATATATGGTGGTTTCGGGAGATAGTGATGTGAGACTTAGTAAGTTATTAACGGACTTATTTTGCTGGGCTGTTGATAATCCTGGAAGACGTCTCAACACACGATGACTTTGTCGGCAGTGTTCACCATTTGTTGGGGGCAGGTTACAATGTTATCATAGTATACAGCCTAAAGACGCTTGGTGCTGTAGGCAAAAAGATGGCTTTGGAAAAGCCTATCAGCAGCTGGAGAAATCGACATCATCCAAAGGCAAGATGTTGGCAGTACTTGTCTGGATAAGGGAGGCCGACAAGTGTCCGAATATTTCTGTTAGGAAGCCTATCAGGTTCTTGCTTGCTGGAGCCGGAACATCAGTTTGAACATCATTGACTATTGTTGCTAAGCCTATAACATCATCAAGCCTAAGATAGCCCTAACTCGTCTTTTGCCTAGAGAAAGTTTAGAATCGATATCCATCTATCTGCTCCTATGCTGCTTCTCCTTCTGCTGGATGAGTGTATAGAGAAGTAACAAAATATATATATATATGACTTGTACCAATTTGTACTATTGTGATTTTTCTGTAGATAAGAAACCTTTCACACAAAGCTAGAAAACTAACGAACTAAAAGGGTTATATACTGTAATAAACACAATATAAAAGAGGCTGTACAATCAGGTATAACCGTATAAGCATCACTGTTTTCTTATTATTCGATGTTAAGAAAATAAATGCTTCACACAAAGTCACTTATTTCATTTCGATCTCCTCATGACCTTCTTAAGTTTTTACCTGACGGGTTATTAGAACCAGGACCTCGCTTGGCGTACAAGGAACCAGCTGCTGATACATC
This sequence comes from Isatis tinctoria, assembly GCA_010577795.1. NCBI lineage: Eukaryota > Viridiplantae > Streptophyta > Magnoliopsida > Brassicales > Brassicaceae > Isatis > Isatis tinctoria. The sequence continues at coordinate 32,625,214 of CM021245.1, forward strand.
AGAAGGCAAAGAGACCGTTGCAGAGAGTGGCTGGAAATTAGTGTTCCCAACGAACCAATAGAGAGCCCATTTCAGGTTACAAAGAGTGTACTTTAGTGCTTTGGTCCAATTCTCTTGCTTGTTGAAGCTCTGCGTTATTGAATATGTCTCCACTTTGTCATTTTCGATTCTGCCAAAAAATAAAAGATATTACATGTATAAGAACTTCTGGATTGTAATCCATTAACAACAGAACATAGGCGACTCTTGAGGTCCGACTCTTGAGGTTTCTCAAGAAGATTTTATATGAGAAACTCTTTAACGTTTTGGATTTTACTCGGTATGCGATGACAATGATGTTGGTAAAGAGAGTGGAGACTTACTTGAATGGGAGTTTGAGGCATTTCTCTAGTGGAATATTGTTCTCTTGATCCTTTGAGTTTGCGAAATCGGCAAAGTCTTTAAGACATATCAAATACAACGTCATGGCTTTATCGTACCGAGTGCTCCAGAACAAGTTTACAGGACCAAACCTGAAGATTATCATCACACATTTGTTTAGTAAGAAATGCTGAAGAAAGAAAAACAACACACACTAGACTATGCCACTGAAGCATTGGGAATTACTTACAGCTCATAAGTGTTGTTGGTGCTATCCACAATTCTAGGATAACTTCCCATAGGCTGTATTTTGACTCGACATCTTAGAAAGGATTACTGGTTAAGGATAAACTTCATAGACGGTAAATAGTATCAAACACAACAAAAACAATGACGAAAAGGATTATTCAGAGGTTAACAAGGATACTGAAACTTTGGCCGGAAATAGTTACACATCGTGTGAAGGAGAAGACAGGCTTGTCCCCAAGCAGCATTTATCTCATCCCACTCAACCTAATATTGTTTCACGTGACCTAATTTTAGTCTTTATATGAGCAGGAAGAGGTTATGCACATCACATACGCAGAAAATTGCAAATTTACCGGTACTTTAGGAAGTCTCCCAAGTCGAAAATTGTTAATTGTACCAAAATCTCCATCATACCGTATGGGGAAGGCATCAATCAGTACATTTGTCTTATTTAATAACTCCAAATGTGCTTGTGAGACTTCAATCTTTGCCAAGATTGCATCTCTCTCTTCCTGTTTTCAAAGACATATCTTTAGCACTAATACTAAGAAAGTAATTGTATGCTGATTTAGCCTATCTCTTCACAGACTCAATATTGACTTAAATAAACCTAACCAACAGCTGCTAAAACTAATACCACACAATAAGAGAGAACTGTTCTCGAGAACTTGTGAAGGTATGAATATCTTTGGACTCTCGAAAGTCTTTCAAAGCATCATTAAGTGAAATGAGCAAGAAACCTAAGAGTATCACCAGCAACGCACCTGATGAGCTATTAGTTGAAACTGAAAATTATTGAACTCTTGCCAATACCTACAACAAAAGACACAGAAAAGTAATAAAATCAGGTGAGAAAATAAAAGAGAGCCGTGAAGAGGTATCCTTAACTCAAGTGAGAGCATCATTAAGTGAGAGAGCTTTACCGATCTTCCAGTTCGTTAAAGCGATTTCCCTTTAACTCAAGCTCCTTCAGTTGACGGTTTACCTCAGCATTTTCTTTCTCTGTTTCTTCTATAGCTGCAACAAGTTTTCTTTCTTCTTCTTCAATCTAAGTAGGGCAGGAAGCACCAAAAAACAAATTATTACTTTACATTATATGCAATTCATATCAGTGTCGAACAATATGCTGAAAACTGAAACTTACCTTCTTTTTTTCCTTGAGAAAATCAGCTTCACTAAGAACATCTTGTGTCTCTCCTTCTAACCGTTGAATGCATGCTTCGTATGCTTCCACGTCTCTCGTCACATCCTCGACTTCCTTTTCAAGTTTATCAGACACTACCCTCATGCATTCAAGGCACAATGGCTGTTCAACCTGAGAACCAAAAGATTCAAGTTTATCAGCCTCATTCAATCCGGAGGATATGATCTTCAGCGAAGAGGCAAAACGTTGCAGCATCATACCTGCGTCTGAGTTCTTGCAATATCGAAAGCACGAGTTAAGACATTGATAGTCGCACTAAAGCCAGAGTTGTTCGAATGTAAGGGACCATTTTGGCCCACTTCAAGCGACGACGACGTATTTTGAGAAGCGCCTGAATCAGAAGGTGACTCAGATTTATAGACGACTACAAAGGAATCTTCCATTGCCTTCCCAGAGTGGGTTGCATCAGGCTGAGCAGAAGCCCCACGAGGACGTGGAGGAATGCCCTGAGCTTGAGGCTTGTGCCGGGGTAAAACAACAAAAGAGTTGTCCATGCGAGTTGAACCAAGAACACTGTTGGCTCCTCCATGGATGGAAGAGCCTTGCACTGCTTTGGGAAAAACAAATTTAGCCATACAATCTGACGATAAAACTGAACCAATCCTAATTCGAAGAGACCCGATTCGGTAAACCATGAAGCAAGTTCGTTTCTTTGGGGAACAAGAATCCTATAACCAAACATAAAGGTCCTAAATTTAATTGATACTCCGAGAGAGAGAGAGAGAGGAAGAAGGCCTAACCGGAATGAGGGGAATCATTGAAGAACTTGCCGGCGTAGGAATCGACTCCGACGATGGTAAGGGAGTGGTGACAATTTTGGCAGACCCATCTCGGAAGATTCGGATCCACCGGGAAAGCCCGACTTTTATCTGCTAACGGATTCTCCTCTTTCCTCATCAAAACGTACGCAAATCTAAAGGGTCTTTCGTTTGAATTTCAAGAAATCAATCTCTCTACTTTATCGATAATCGCGCAATGATACTTGTTTGGGTAAATTTCTCTCCGGGAGATAAAATCCGGTGACTTCCGATTGATTCCACTTTCAAATCTGATCAAGACCTAGCAGCTTTTAACGAAGGTCTTATAAGAAAGCTTTGTTTTTGTATTACGATTTCTTTATGGAAACGTGAAGCACCAGTGGTCTAGTGGTAGAATAGTACCCTGCCACGGTACAGACCCGGGTTCGATTCCCGGCTGGTGCATTCTTTTAATTTTGAAGCTTGAGTTTATTAAAGCTTTTTTTTTTTTTCCAGTAGATAAGACTTTTTGTAGCCCAACATCAAGTGTGACGTTTTCGTTTCTACGAAATCGAGCCACACATATAGATAAGTTCAGCCCGGAAACAGAAAATCCACTAAACCAATATTAGCCATAAAAAGAAAAAAAATCGTTTTAAAACTGGAGTCATTCAGAGTATGAGGTAATCGTTGGTCGGCAGTCTTCTGAAGAAGTTCATGAACCCACTGGGCAAATCGTGGTAAAGAAGCCGAAATCTAAGACAATAGACAAGCAAAGCAATTAACCAAAACTGATACGGGATGTTGTAAATGAAGAGCAGGATGACATAAGAGCCGACGCACAAGCCAATCTTATAGAGTGGATCGTCATCACACCAGGTCCATAGCGCGTAAAGCCTTTCACTTTGCGACGCAGCATCGCCCATTAACAAGATCACTTTCTCCCCCATCTTCCTCAAATTCTCGTACCTCGTCATAAGTACGGCCACGTTGACCTCCGACGACGACGACCAAAACTCTTCGTCCAACTCCTTTATGTCGGGCGAGTCGAGCTTTGAGAGCTTCAAATCGACGAGAACCAAAGGAGGAGGTTTCTCCATCCCATTCCTTATCCTGTTATATCCTCGACATACGAGTATCTTCGCTTCTGGTACAAGTTTAAACGCAAGGCAGCACGGTATCACCAGCCAAACAGCCAACCACCATATCCAGCACGGGAACAATATACACAACATTCCGACCACCAACGCACCGAGTTTCGGAGGATACTCTGTCGTGGATATGACATTTGCATGGATCCAGCCACACGGTCCACTCCTGCTGGTCAACCACGTAAGGACTTTACAGAGCCTCTCGAAGTTCACTTTGGCTCTTCTCAGACTGAAGCTCGTACTCTTCGGCTTCAACATGTCCCTCACGACCTCGTTTCTCAACGGCGGCTCTGTTCTCGCCAGGTTCATACAGTTCACCTCAACAGCTAGCGCTCGCAGAGCCTCGATCTGGAGCAGAGACAGTGGAGATTTGTAATGAGATTTCGGTAGCAGCCAACGGAAAGGAGCCGTGGCAAATGCGTACGTTAGCCGCGGAGGACAAGCGCAGCGTAACGCCAGCTGGATCTCACCCATTTTCTTCAATCCTTCTTTCCCCAATACCATTATCGGAAACGAACCCGTGTATATCACGTTCCATTTAAGCAAACTCAATGGAATCCTCACTTTCCCAATCGGAGCATCATCGTGTCCTTGATAGTTACTAAAGATTTGTTGGTTGTCGTAGACTCCTAGCGTAAAGACCGTACACTTCTCGTATATATCCCACGAGTACTGCTCGTTCCACTTGGGAGACGCATTATTGACCACGGTTCGAGTCCTGGCCCATTTATTCCCATACTTGGCCACAACGTAAGCATGCCTTTGCGTTGTCGCGTTCTTCATCGGCGTTAAACCGGTAGCACCCAATATCCCAACCTCTAATTTCCCGAGCGTACCGGGCCATAACCCTTTCACGAAAGATCGATAATCGCTACAGTACTGGATACATTCATCAAAGACGTGGTAGGATTGATCAGTCGCTAACTTCATCTTGATTCTGCTTGAGAACCGCCTCGTATCGCCTGCCGGTTCGACCTTACCCGCCGGTTCAATGTCGTAGAACAAAGCCGGTGCGGCTCCTGGAACTTTGACCGCAGTCATCTCTGAGAGCTTCTTTTTTAATTTCCCTATGCATTCTTCGTGAAGTTCATCGGTTTGATCGATAAGGCTTATGTAGACCGTTCCTTCTAACGGCTCCGATGCAACAAATATGAGATCTTGATTCCACGACGGGTTCGAACCAGTAGCTTGCACGGTTTTTAGAGCGACTTGACCAAGAGTTGCCTTCACGTAAACCTTTGGAGTCTTTTTTGGGTCGCGAGAAATCAAATCGTGACCTGAAACAATTGTAACCCTAACGTAGCAGAGCCTTGGAGCTAGGTAGAGCTTAGGCCGCGTGTTGATCACGCAACTAGCACTCACATCAGACGCGTCCGAAAACCAAGCATTTGAATAAACTTCATCGGCTTGTGTACCGAACCAAATCGACATCAGCAATGCCATGTGATAACCATTTTCGGTATTCTGCATAGAGTACCACTGCGGCGCCATTCTTGCATCGGGAGGTACTCTCGACGGAATATCCGCGGCCAGCTTGAAATTTTGCTTGCCAATTAAGGTATTGTTACCCAACTGACCGTCTTTTAGAGTAACCGACAAGACATCGCCTTTGGATTTGTCGAAAGCAAAGACTTGGTTCCACTCCCTGTTTGGTCCCATTGGTAGATCTTTGGTAGAGGATTTGTAGTTCCCGAGAGTGATTTCGACGATGGGGATACATGTGTGGGTTATAGGGTTTACGACAGAGTTGTTGATGGCTTTGATAACTTCTACGTAAAGAAACTCCATTTGCTCGACGAGGTCATGAGAAGAAGTTGGGCCATTAGGGTTCCGAGTTCCTCTTTCTCCGCCGAGCTTCGGAGAGATTTTCTTGACGGAGAAGTCAGTCATCTCTGAAACAAAACCAAGAGAGAGAGAGAGTGATGAGTACAAGAGATTTGATTTTATATACAAAAATAAGTTTCAGAAATTATAGAAACATGTTGAATTCGTTAACATTTTTTAACGGGCTAACTTAGACACTAAAACAGAACCTTGAAGCAAATACAAATCTTATGAGGAACAAGAGGCAGATTACTAAAGATAAATCCTTCTAATTCTTGACCATCCGACGGTCTGATATCAACAGTTTTCAAGTTTTGAGTTACTTCTTGCACAAGAGAGATTACCAAGAGCCACAAAAAAGAGAGACATCATGACTAACCTGTGTCTAGTGATTCAATGAAGCGGAGTATATGTTCAAGGCTTGATTATTCCTTTTGATTACACATGTATATATATGCACAAAGAGTTAAATAGAGAAACTTTAATTAGAGATATGGAACAATTCCCAGTTTACATGGATTATGAAGAAGCTGAATCTCGATTTCCATATGCAATATTTTCTTTCCTCGTCCCCAATAAACTTTCCCAATATTGGACTGTCACCGGATCTGCATAAATCCTTTCTTGAGTTTCGCAAAATCGATGTGTACTTAAATTGTAGCTCAACTATTGTGTTTGGGCTTCGTTTGGTGCCTTTTTAGTCCAAAAGTTTTTATTGGTGCATTTTTCTCAACTTTGTATTTGGGCTTCGTTTCAACACATTTTGAGCCCAAATATGATGGTCAGTGAATGCAGAAATTCACTCTTAACACAACCATTTTTGAGAATCCCAATAAATCCAAGTTATATATACATACAGATAGTGCTGGGTTTGCGGGTCAACCTGCCCCGCTTGACCCGACCCGCAGCGGATTGAAAAAATTTTTGACCCGCAAAACCCGCAATCTGCATAACCCGCAGAAGAAAATAGCATACCCGCACCCGCCCCGCTTAAATTGCGGGTGACCCGCGGGTTACCCGCCAAATATGAAAAAAAAATTTATATATTTTTAATTATTATTTTGTTTTTAGTAATATAAAATAAATATTTTTTTAAAAAATTTTAATATTTTTTATTATTTTTTTATATATTATATAATATTTTTATTTTAAAATAGAGTAATATTACTAATTAATATTTTTTTTATTTTTCTTTTAAATTGCGGGTACCCGCTAACACGCCGGACATAATATGCCGACCCGCATCCGCCCCGCAATTGAAAACTTCAACCCGCACCCACTCCGCTTCGATTCGAATTTAATTTTTTTTGACCCGCACCCGCCCCGCAGCGGTTCAAAACCCGCGGGACCCGCGGATTTTAACTCAAATTTTCAGCACTACATACAGACGCAGAACACTCGATGTGACATATTAAAGACTCTCTCTCTCTCTCTGAAATTTTGCTCTGACCTCTCACTAAATATCACCTTGATCTACCGAACCGTCGGACTCTCTCTCAGGGTTCGGTTTTTTTGTCTTTTGTTTTTGTGTCATCGGATCTCTGACTTGTCCGGATTTACCTTCCGATTTTCGGATTAACTTCTTGGTTTCTGTTGTTTGTTTATATGTTTGTCTTTTGTTGTCTCTTCTCTTCTTCTGCAGATCCTCAATCAAATTCCGGTTGTAGATGAAGATATCTCTTCGTTCTAATTCGATGACTATTTTCTTCTCGCTTGGTGAAGCTTTTCTTCTCCGCTTGTTGTCGCCGTGATGTTGCAATCTTAGTCTAGGCGGAGCTTCCTTTTGTTGGAAGCAGAGCAGGGATGAATTTTAGTCGTCGTGCTTTGGGTAGGAGATCTGAATCTGCGACGGTTTAGATGTGGAAGAAGTATGGCGGTGTTTGGTGTATTTTCCGGCGATGGATGCGAGGAGTGAAGCGTGTTCTTCCGACGGAGATCGAGATATTTGCACAGCATCATCACATCCGTACACGTGGCATCTTCTTTTGCTTTATTATCATTAGATTGAGTATGTTAGGCTGGACTTAATTATTGTACCAAGATGTTTTGATGTTGGTGATTCCAAACGCTGTAATCTAGCCCGTTGGACTTTATAAATGAAAGTTTGTCGTAAAAAAAAAATATACATACATACAGACGTGAAACGTTACAAGACTATTCAAAAAGATTAATTTGAGAGCCGGAAAATCAGTTCATACATACAATTATACAAAGTTAGTTGCACCCTTCACGTGCCGGAGAGGGATTGCTCCGGCAAACCGGACACGAACTATGCAACTTGAGCCACGCATCGATGCATTCGGTATGGAAACAATGTTCACATTCGGGTAAGCACCTAACGGTCTCTTTGGTTGCGTATTCCGACAAACAGATGGAACATACAGTATCATTTGATCCGGTCGGGAGTCTCCTACTCTCACCTAACTCAACTTTCTTGTATGACTCAATCGTAGACTCATCGAGACCCGTCCTCGTGATGACTTGGTCGCTTGCTGGCTGCGGTGCTACGGATCCGGAAATCCGAGCAACCATGGCGTGGTTTATCTGGGAGGAGGCTCTCTCGGAACTGCACATGACAAGACCGACACAGAAGGTCAAGGCGATGAGTGGTCCAATTAGGGAGAGGCAGATTATCTTTAGTATTTGTAAGCTTGTGTTGTGAAGTCCTGTTCTCAAAACAACAAAACAGGCTCAACGGTGAAACTTGTGTGTGTATATATATAATCTAATGTCACGACATTCTCTAATATTAGCCTATTTTAAGATGTGGTTGATTAATTAACCAAAGTCAATGAGATTATTAATGGCAACTAGTATTGTTTAATCAGTAGATAAACTACCCAAAAGAAAGAAAAAAAAAAATCAAACAATTCCTTGGGATTGAAGCTTTCCACCATTAATGGATTCTTTCGGAAATAATATGCTCGAAATTAGATGATGTGTTTCACTTTCGTAAGGTTGTGAAGTATAAAGAAAGAGGGAAGAATTGAGTTTGTTAGTACCGGAGTTTACAGAACTGAAGCATTGGACTTGGAGGGTGGTTTTGTTTATAAATCCACATCTCGAATTGGTCCTCTCACAAACAGTGCAATTCGGGGAGTCCCATTTCAGCCAGAGGTCTTGGCCGTTGAGGTCACCGGCGAATCCTGCCATGAAGGCGATAGGCTCGGAAACTGGAAGAAGTAATTTCTTGAAGATCTGACAAGAGGGCGGCATCGAAGCCACGAGCTCTAAACGGGTGGCGAAGAAGGAGGTGGTGGAATTACCAAGGCAGTGAATGGGTTTGTAAAGGGAGGAATTGGAGTCTTCTTTCGGACAGCTCAAGAAGGCGTAGTTGAGAAGGTGAAAAGGAGAAAAAGGAGACCCTGAAGCGTCAAAGCTGATAAGTCGTCTGGCTAAGCAGTTCCCGGGGTCGTTGAGGCGGATACGCTGCAGTCGATAGTCGATATCTCGGACGAGAAATGTCTCAGAGTTGGGAAGCTTTAAGGTAGTCTCTTGATGATCGTTGCATAGGAGGTTGAAACCTGTGTGGCCACATGACTCAGGTTGCTTGGGGAATAGCCAGAAAGGGAAACGAACGTTGATCTTTCCGTCGACCTTTCCGTGTCTACATGAAGAGGTGTAGCAAGGTTTTGGGTCCGAGGCGTTTAGGAGAGGGAAGAAGAAGAAGAACACAAGGAAAGGGATTTGTTTTGAGAAGGTCATAATGTGGTTTGGCACTAAGGGAGAGGAACATGACGAGTTTTTAGTACTAATACTTATAAATTAATAGAAAAAGTCAGAGAACGATTCGCACAATTAGATATATACCTCTAAATGGGTATACTCGTATATAATGATCGACGAAAGTCTTCATATATTCATTGACATTCATATGTGTTCATATATTAAAAAGCTATTTCGAGTCACCGAGTCCGAGAATCCATAATCCTCATATCAATTACTGTATGAAATCATACGTAATTACAGATTTACATCAAACGGTGTAGCCATTAGCCACAAAGAATGGTAGACAAAGATTTTCTTATATTCATTGGTGTGTGTTTCGTTCTTGCTAAACAATGTAAGGCTGGAAATAAAATAAAGGGGCTAATGTAGATTTTTCTTTTACTGAAGAGGAAAAGGATTTGCATACCAGAAATACTTAGAGGAGGCTGCGTGTGACTTGGATAACACATTGTGTGATCAGGAACTCAGAGTAGCTGCTGGGAGATTCTGATGGCAACAATGTCACCATCAGTTCCGGCCTTCATCGTGTGATACTTCACATGGATTCCTGCAATTTGGATATGTAAAGAATTATTTTTTTTCTTTCATAAAGATGGTTGATTATGCAAAGTGGTATGGACTAATGGACAAATATATAATACCTTCGTTTTCTTGTAACCTTGTGTGAATAGCGACTGCGTGGGGTGTGATAACTGCTTTGGGTTGGGAATCCTCTGGCTCTCCGGTCCAAGACTTGAGGTGGAGAATACCTATAAAATTTTCAATTCATGAGAAGGTGTGAACCAGAGTCAAAGGTTTAAAGTGGAGAAAGGGAACCCTAGATTAGAGTATAATTGAGCTTGAACTTACCTGAGGATGAAGATGCTTTAAGGTGTTTGAGATCGAATATGGCTCCACAAGCTGCAGCTGCGTCTTTCTGTAACTTATGAGACCCAATAAGATTGTAGTCCCAACTTCCATCTTTGTATCCTTCATTCAGGAACAGCTCAAGGTGCCTAGCATCAAGTGTTTGCATTGTTCCTACACGGTAAGCAGAAAAATCTTAGTTGCAAGTTAGTTACTACAGAGACTAATACACTAACATCAATAACACTTTTGAGTTAATAAGCGCCTTTTACCTTCACAAGTACTGAGGTCACATACAGGGCAACGAACAAGCTGTAAATCTGTAAAATAAAAGAGAAGCCATGTTACATCTCTTTCGCTTGTTTGTGGACAAGTTTCACAAGGTATGATGAATAAGAAATACTTCTTACCTGCAATCCAAATACCGCTTTTGATGTCTTTTATGATACATGAACCACTTGATTGCAGCATCCGTTCTATAGTTCCTTCCCTTGGGACTTTCAGCTGACCACTCAAACTCTCAGTCAGGAGTGACGTTCTAGAGTCAAGAGTAAAGGCACCGATTCGCATCCAGTCTGTAATTACAGTGTCAAAACCAGATAAGTTGAGGCGGTGATCAGAAAATGAAGTACTTCAAAGTCAAACATCTAGACAGTCTATAGAGAATACTCATATCGCTTGACATCTTTAGTAACATGACTTTTTTCCAGTTTACGAAACCAATAAAATAGGGATGAATCAAATGCAGGGACTGACCAATATGCTTTTCCTGCTGATGGAACAAGTAAGAGTGACTCCCATCTGCATTGCCCCATCATCTCATTTCTTAGTTTACCATTGTAATGAGACTATACAAGTCGGAAGTTGATGTAAATGTTATCTTGTTCTCTTTTGATGTAATGTAATACTTACCAAAAGCTGAAGCATATATCTTAATCCAGCTTGAAGAAACAGAACAAGGCTTTGGCACCTGAAGGTCACGCAAGCAGGCAAACCTCCATATAGCATCCTCCATTACGATCTTGTAAAACCATTTGTTTGTTGCGCCCAGCATTACTAGTGATTTCCCATCCAAAAACCTTGAAATGTATGTCCATACATCTTGCTCAAACCTGATTTGGCAGAGGAAATAATAAGAACAGACTCAGGAAACTGGCGCAGATACTTGGATCTAAGGATCCTGATTCGAAATTGGTGGAGTTATAGCAATCGGTTTTCGAATTCATCTTCGCTGTATCTGGATTCAAATTTTTGATGATTGAAAGCGAGAAAATATGAAGAAAATCTCAAATCACAGTTTTCAGCAACCCACACATACACGAACGAAAATCGACTTGTCATACACTCTAATGGATTCCGAGAAATCGTTTCCAGAAGGTACCGAAGATGGTTGATCGAGTTCTATATCCGAGAGGCATAGATGACAGTAAGATTAAACGCTTTACAAACATTTCAAAATCAAATTGGAGCTCAGCCCAAACTCGCATAGTAAAGTATTAGTGAACAGATCAGTTTCCTTCATCAATCGAAACTTCGTGTAGTCTAGAAGAGAAGCAAATACCAGGAGAAGGTGGAACGGTAAGTATAGGCGGAGCACCGAGGAGATATACAGCCATGGATTCCTCTGAGGATCTTCCCCTTCTTCTGATCGTTGATCGGAGCTAATCTTCTCTTCCCTCTACCGTAATCGTCTATCTTAGGAGCGTTCTTCTGTTCGTCGCTCTGCACCGATCTTCTCTTCCCTCTGCCATTTTCGTCTCCTTCCAGAGCTTTCCTCTTCCCTCCATTAGCTCCTTGGACTTCACCGGATCGCGTCCTCATTCTCCCTCTCTCTGCTCACTCACTATCTCACTAGTCGCTAGGTTGTTAAGCAAAAAAAATAAAAAGAGATTCAAATATTGTTCTAGCTCTGAATCGCTCTGCCTCGCTTCGTAGTGAGTTTATACCCGCGTAGGAGACACAGCGAATTTTGAAAATTTTGAATCTGAATGACGTTTCCAACCCTGTAACAAACTTTCTGGGCCCACCTCTCTCACTCTCTCAATACTTCAATAGTCAATACTCGATATAACACATTTTTAAATCGGTCTGAATTTTGAACCCGGTTTAGCACCAACCGACGGAACCTTAAGTGAGAGGGTCGTCCCAAGCTATATTGTTATTATATCGGCCTAGTTAAAATTCGACATAATTCATCGAAAATCTAGATAAAATATTATGTAAACATGAAAAGATATCAACACTTTTGATGAGCTCTAGGATCAAATCACATGTAAAGTCTTCTTTAGTGGCCTATGGGGTTGTTTTCTTAGAGTGCCTACACATTTACAAAATTGCCAGACGGGGAAACGTAGCCGGCGGCTATACAATTGAATGGCGCGTAACCAAATGAATCAAATATCAATCGTCAAGAAGTCAGCATGAAGCAGCCGCGGCTACTGTTCAAATCGGTGCAAATTGTTGCAAGAATGATTTCGACTTCAGATCAGTTCATGAATTTGCGGCAGTTTGGAGCTCTACAAAGGCAAGGCACTTTGATTTCTTCAGATTCATCAACCTCAAAGAGATAATCATACCTGTAAAAAATCGGTTTTCATGGTCTAAGGTCAAGAACTTGGAGAAATATGAATTCTACGGCAATAGAAGCTGTAAAAAAACAAGAAGCGTTACGTAAGCTCTTCGCCAGGTGAGACATTGGTCTTTGCAATGAGGACGATTCTGTTCTCTTCTCCATCACCCACACTCACAATACGCGCATAGCAATTAGGCATACACTGCACAAGACATGAGTGAGTATCATTAGTTTTAGTTACCACTAGGTTTTGGTCTAGTGTGTGTAACAATTTGGGGAAACTTACTGAATGGTTGATCAGCCGGGCTATATTTCCAGAGTATGTGGCATCAATCACTATCTCTTCGCTTATCTTGAACAACTGTGTTGTTAAAAGGGTAAATTGGCCATTAGAAGCAGCGGATAATGGTGAATGTAAGCAAGTAACCTGAACTTACATAACAATCTTTGCCTTGAGTACGATAGTTTGCCTCTCTAAGATCTGCAACACTTCTCCTAACTTTCACCCCACGGTACTCGATGATCTGCACAAGAAATTTGGTATCCGTACTTCCTTAAAGATGCACATCACATTCAATTAAGTCATCAAACTCAATACGCCGTAAACCAAATACCATTTCTCCTTCTTGAATACTTGTCCTTGCAAAGAGACCCCATCCATGTATGCCAGATTTACCAAAGCAGACCCGAAGGTTTTCCGTCCTCTAAAAAGATAATATTCTTTATAAGATTACAGGATAACAAGATGGAGAAAATATTAAACACTTCTTGATTCAATGTTTACCTGCAAATGCTTTAGCCGTTCTTTAAATGATGTAAATTCTGACGTATCTGCTCCCTGGAGTAACAATGTAAAAGGGAAATCAAGATCTTGCTGAGGTATTCAGAAGAAAAACATTGTCCCTACAAAGCGAAACATTGACAACATTAAAGGAGCTCCCAATGAGAAACTTGCCTTAATAGTGTTTAGATCCTCGATTGCACCCAAAGAATGATGGCTTGGTCCCTTCAGCCTGTGGTGTATCGCCTCCAGATCAATCTTCTGACATCAGCAGTGACAGAGATGCATTAGTACCAAATTTCATCGAAACCGTTTTGCAAGGGAATACTTAAGAATGAAGGACTGTCCAAGATTAAATGACATCCCCAGATGCATACCTTCGTGTTTGATCTACAATAGATACGGCATCTTGCTGCGGAAAGAGAACCAAATTCATGATTCTGTTCGGCTTGGGGTTGTATATCGGAACCTGGAAGCTTCATCTTCTTGGTCAAAACGAGTCTTGAACCTTTCATGCGCCCGTTTTGATTTTGAAGCAAATTTCTAGAGCCAAAAACTCCTGCAGGTGTGTGCACAACTACATTACTATTTGGATCCGGCTTCCTACATAGTGGGGTAAAATGTTACAGGCGATCAGCAGGTAATCACATAAAAGATCAATAAAAGAATATGTTGGGAAAATAAAAACCTGTGAAAAGCACAGTAGATTGACTTCCTGGTTCTCTGCACTCCACCTTTCTCCAGGCAGTGCAACTAATATTTCCACAGACAACAGCATCAGTTACACAACACTAAGATGACCAACTAATGGAACACCTTTATTAGTGTATAAGATAAAAAATGAAGATTGTCATAGGCACAACAGAGGCTAAGAAGATTAAGGACTAACCTCCATGCTGTAACCTGCCCGTGATGCACACATTGCGTGGAAGTGAGTGGCACACTTGCAGCATTGCACGCACGAGCCATGTGTCTGCTTACAAATTCTGCAAACCTAAAACATATTTTCAGAAAAATATCAGATGTCAAATGTTATAGAATATAGTAAAAACACATTGATTATACTTTCTACTTTCACCAATTCATTATACCCTAAGAAATGACTTTGCTGGAATTTTGAAAAGTCCAACAGCAGGCTCCATATTTTCATGATTCAAAAACCCAACTTCCGGCCGGAACCAAGCACATGTTACATGAACCCACAAACCCTCAACGTCGCTTGGTTTTAAAGCGCCACCTGCATTAGTAGAAGGTAGATTCAATTTCAGATTCAGGAAAGATGTACAGAGAAATGGAAAATGAGTTCAATTTATAGCACCTCTGTACTTAATAATGTGACCCTGTGAGATGGAAAAAAAAAACATAGAATGAGCTAATTCTGCAGTAATACCTTTTACAGGACAAAGACAACACTCTCTCTCAATATCTGGTGTCTCGCATGCTCTGCATACCCAGGAGGTGAGGTCTTGAGTTTTGCTTACCCCATAGCATTCTTGATGCACAGCTACTTGACATCTGAAGACGTTCAAAAGTTCAGTTTGAATTAAATATTTATGACTCATGTTTAATTATACAATCGTTGTAGAATTCAGTGTAACCAAAATGGCCATAGAGTTACCTGTTACAGATGATCATTTTGTTTTCTTCCCAGTCTTCTACCCATCGACATACAGCACACCTTTCAGTAGTCCACTTTGCACTAACTGGCTCATACTTTTCTGTGCATACAAAATAAGTAGTAAGCAAGTCTACCAAATATGAAATCCGAAAGAGAAGCCTGTGCATAAGCGTTGAGCTGTAAACTTACCTTCCAGCAAAGAGAGCATCCTCTGCTTATCTGATACCCTGCAATCTGCAGTACCTTGTTCTAGAGTGGGGTCGGCACTAAATCCTGCAATCTGCAGTACCTTGTTGTCAGCATAAAATATCGTACAGACATAAAGGGATATATAAGGGCCAGCTTTGAGTAGAGTGAAAGGGATGTACCCATTTTTCTAGAGTTAGCGTTGTGTCTTTCACTTTTACACTGTACTTCCACTTTTTGGCTCTGCAGCCTGTATGCCGTTCCCATTCACTTGGTGACTGCTTTTTTGCTCCACAATCACCACACTTGCACTCAATTCTGAAAACAATATTCCAGGGATTGATAACAGTTTCCTAGGGTAAGCGTGTATTGTAGCTTTAAAAGAAAATTCATTTTAGAGCAGGCGATACCAACATTTATATATTTTGTTGTCTACCTATATTCAATAAAGAAATTTTTGTCTAAACGAGGAAATTAAAATCTAAGGCTGATATATCTAACACTTACACATGAAACTTTCGGATATATGTCCCTTCCATGCCATTGCAGACTACAGTAATCTCATCAGGCAGCTCAGTAGTTTTTTCTGTAGACCTGTCTCACAGAAATGTGAGGACAGTTTTCAGATCAAGGGATTAGAAACAAAGCAATGCAAACAACAGACGCAGGAGAAGCAATGTTTTTCAAAGAGTATAATGCGAAAAACATACTTGAACAATGAGTTCTGATCATCTAATACTGTCGGTGCGCGCTCATGCTGCACTCTGCAATCAGGGCAATGGTAATTGTTGTGCTCCAGTTCCTTCAGATGGTAACAAATTAGTCCAATCCTTCGAAAATAGTCTTAAGTACATCAAATCAAAAATGGATATCCAAGTTGTATAACTGCACCTTAAAACGCTTGTTCGTGATGTTGTCGCACTCAGCATGTACCCATATATCACACCCATCACAACATACCTATTACATCAATCAAGTCAGCTACATAGATGTGATAAATCATCACTCAGGTCAGTATCACCAAACATGGTCAAACATATTCTCACCCAATCTCCACCATCTGAAGAGTCCCATGATATCTTGCAAATGCCACAATACTGATTGGATTTCCGCAACTGAAACAACAAATTTAGATTCAATCCCTATTCACCCAAAAAAAACGAATAGTAAAGAAATTTCCTAAGAACCTTTGCACAGTGCTTGCATAAAAGCTCTTCAGGTTCTGATCCTTTTGTCCTTTTCAGAGATTTTAATGGCATTACTGTGCCACAGCCGTCGCAGGTCCTTACGTCTACATGACATGAACCCTACACAAAATATTGAATCAGCACATCGTTTTCTGGAAGCATTCCAAAAAAAACCTGTACTCAATTGATTTGCTTTTTCTTCTCGATCAATCAGTACAGCAAAACTTGAAGATCTACAGAAACAAGATATACGTGTCAAGAAAACGTGCCTGAAATCTATAAGCAGGCCCATGCTCCTCGCCGGATTCAGTGGCAGAGGAATCTGGGCAGCTGATTTCAGCAGCCCCACAATTACCATCTACCCCATTCTCTGCTAAAACTGCTTCCTCGAGTGCCTTCTTAAATTCGCTTGGCTTGTTATTGTAAAAGTTTGTCTGGCCCTGAAATCTGAAGAGGCAAAGACTAAGGAACAGTAGAAATAGACATATATGAAAGATTCCAGAAAGAGCGTGTCGTGTACTTACTTGTCCATAAATTCCGTGAACGGAAACATCATTCCTTGTCTGACCCATCCATAGTCCTGTAAATAACCAGTAGTTTCAGAAAAATATCGTTCAAAGAAAGTGCATCAAACGCCAGCTTGAAGACACGGAGATATTAATGAGGCTAGTTTCTTACCCTCTGAGTTCCGTTCTTCGAATGCCCAAAAAACATGACACATAGTGATCCCGGGACGCGATGTTTCAAGACTGCATCAGGCGCTTGTGAAACCGGATCGATCACTTTAGCCGGCCATGCCGGGAATCTTTTCCCACACTTGGCCCAGACAAGATCGCCGACCGCAAAGTCTTCTGGTTTGTACACGCCCTTTCTCATGGCGGCGGGATCTTTCAGCATACCAGATTCGGCATAAAACTGCTCTCGACCTCTCACAGAGAAAGAATTAGCGTCGTCGGAGGAAGATAACATCGAAATCCCGATATTCGCATCCTTTTCATCAACCCAATCATCGAAATCAACTTCGCTGCTGTCTCCGTTATCCTTACGCGGAAACAGCTTCGAGCCTTTGCTAGGATGAAATTTCGAGCTTCCATTCTCAGCGCTCTTATCATGGCCACCTTTGACTTTCTTCACTACAGATATGTCGTCATCATGGCTAGACTCCTTCGGCTCGACCTTGCGACGTCTAGAACTCCATGCATCAACAACCGAATCGTTGAACCTTGACGGAACCACTCGAACTCTTCCCCGCGAGGACTTGGACTGGTCGAAACCCAGTTGAGACTCTTTGCTGGTCAAGGAGCCTGCGCTGCTTGTACGATCTTCGGGTTCTCTACATGGTTGATCAACGCTTGCTCTCTGCCGTTTCCTATACACCATAATCTCACCTTTTTTGCTCCCATAATCAATTTCTGAATCAATTTTGCACCGCTTCAGATTCTGATTCTCGAATGTCAAGGTCCGTTTCAGAATCATGTCCTAACTCACTAATTCCTGCCTCGTCAACATAAACGACTACCCAGATTCCGATTCCAAAACCCTAATTTCATCAAACAACAGATTCGAGTCTCGGACCTCCAGAAAAACCACGAAAGGTATCAATTCCTCTCGCAATTCGACTCAATACTCTATGAACCTAATGCGAAACCGTATTTTCAATCCCAAATTCGAAACGAAAACTAATTCGCCGAATTCGTACGTTTCCGGAGGATAGAAGATACAAAAAACGATAAGAAATCAAACGGGGAAAATAACGCCAAATTGTAGACTTCGGAACGACGGGGAAACAAACCAAATCCTCCTCGAAAAAACCTTCCAAAATTATGGAGAAAATCAGTCGTATCACTAACCGAGAAGATAAACCCCAAAGCTCCTTATAATCGACGGCGAGAGAGAGCAAGCGGAGGAGAAGGATCTGTTTAGAGCGTGTGCTTTGGAGAAGGAGACATACCGTCGGTTTATATATTTCCTTATTATTTTACGAATTAATCACGGTTTTGCCAATTAAATTCGCTTTAAAAAATATTTAACAAATTTGGAAAATCGGGTTATGCTGACGTGGCGGATGAATGGAACAGTGTTTGGCTCCAGGGATTGGGGACGAGGGAAGAGTGCCAAAATTTCAGGCCTACAGAAGCGCCAAGTCAAAAAAATTCTTGATTAAATCCGACGTGGCGCGTCCAAAAATAAATTAAATGATAAAGCTTGTTGGGCTATATATGCTTCGGATATATTAGTGGCCTATTTTTAATACTATAAATTGGGCCTGACTCCACGATCATAAATGTATATTTATATTTATAAAATACAACATATAAATATAAATGATATAAATTTTAGGTCTTTTTGAAAATTTTGAAAAATGTTGGTACTTCAAAATTATCATAAAATATAATAATTCAAAACATAAAAATTTAATATTTAAATAATAATTTTTTGAATGATTAGATTATACAAATTTATAAAGAAAATATAGATTTCTTATAACAATAATAAATTCAAAACATGAAACGGATACAATGGCCTTTTTTGGTATGGTTTGGAAAGCAAAAAAAGCATTGCCAATTTGGCATACATATCATATCCGAGGAAGACGAATAAAAAAGAATGAAACTAGCAATATTTTGAAAGGAAGCGTGTTTCTAATATGTTTCTTCTTATTTTCATCTTCAGTAAATGGCGCATGTAGTTGCTTATGTAATCATTTGTATTCGATGTTTTGAATATAACTTTGTAATCTTCTGTATTTTATCAATGAAATGACGTTAAAAAACAAAATATTTAAGATTGAAATAGTAGCTAATATTTCATTGGTACATTGTAGCTCATTTTTCAATTGAAATTTCTTCATATGACATAATAGTTAATTCAATATACAACTCATCGTTATTAATAGTTTGATTTTAATTAAAATAATTTTTAAATTTTAGTATGCAAATTTAATAATAAACGAGTTGGTGTATGAACACTTATCATCATCGTACTTAAATTTAGTTAAGACATATTCATGCCCTTTTGTACATTAATATATGTAATCTCTACGGTCTACCATACCTTAATTTATCATGATATCTGAACGCTAATGTAACTCTCGTTTCTCATAATAATAAAAAGGATTTATAGGAAAAGCAACCTTGAAACATTTCACTTTACAAGTCAAAATGACAAAACAAAAAGACGTCCAAAAAAAACAAGAAAAAGACAAACGTTCGGAAAAGAAAAGACAAAAATTCCAGCAAGCTAGTCTAAACAAAATTCACTCAATGACTATAAATTCAAGGACCATAATGACTATAAATTCAAGAACCATAATGACTATAGCCAACAAAATCCAAAAAAAAAAAAAAAGTGTGTAATGTACAGAGAAGGAGGAATGACAAAGAAAGAGAATAAAGAATCAGACACTAATAGAACTTGGATGTGTCTCAAAAGAGGGAGGGGTGTGAGAAGAAGGTGAACCAATAGAGCCACGAATCCTGAATATTTCAAGAACGAGAAAAGCAAGTAATGTCACTGACAAAAGAAATCCATATCCAATTTTCCATCCATCTTCTTCATTACTAGCCATTCGAATCCCAAGAACAATGTTCACTGCTCCAAAGAACAAAGAGATTCTCCCAATCCAATGATGATACCAATTCCAATATCGCCTCATCTTTGTCTCCTTTTCCGGCCGCGCAAAGAAAGCCAGAACCTACAAAACACATCCGAGGCATGTTCAACCAAAACTTATAATCTATTATCTAAATCCTTAAACTCGAGCAAGTCTTGATTTTCAAACCTGAAGGATGCTGAGGATCAGAAGAAAGATCCCAATGCCTCGATGTGCAGGTATATCTGCTTGGATCTTGTTGTAAAGACGAATTCCGAGAATAACAGCGGTTAGACCGAAGATAAATCCCGTGAACTGAATACCGATGTGAAGATAATACCAAAGAGGGTCTCTATGTCTGAGATATCTCGCGAGGATTGCCCCTAGAGGAAGTAAGAAACCCCATCCGAGTATCGCCATTATTCCATGTTTTGTCTTCTCCGTAGAAGCTGTCGTTTTTGTGGATGTTACTCCATTTGCTACATTGACCAAGAAAGAACACACAAGAAAATTAGTATCACAGTATCCCCTGTCTTTAGCTAGTCTAGACTCTAGACTAAGTATAGACTTCATTGTTGTTAGAATTGCCAACGTAAAACACAGATTAAATGAGAAGATACCGTAACCATTTGTTTTGATAGAAATACTAAAACATTAGAGTTTCCTCCAAATGTATACTCAAAAAGTCATGTTGAGAACGATTACCTTTGGAGAAATCGACGATGACCGTAGTTTTATCATCATGCTTAGTCAAACGGCCTAGCTTCGAAGGATAAGCTGTGCTAAACGCTAGAATCACTGCTCGACGAGGAACTTTAACGGCGAACTTCACCTGAAAAGCTAAGTAAATCATTGCTCCGTGGAGAGCTACAACTGGAGGGACTTTTTGTAGTTGTAATTCTCCTTGATCCGGCACGACTTGGTCTCTCTCTGTTCCTTGGAGATAGTATTGTTTGATTTTGGCATGACCCTTCTTCGAAATCCACCCGATCATCGCGCTTGATCCCACCATTCTCCCGTCTTTGGAGAATCCGATTCCGACCCACCCGGTTGTATATAAAGCCGATACTATGATCGTCATCACATTGTCTCTGTTTTCTGAGTACTGCAAAACATAATGAGAAATTGAAACCTAAAACCATGGGTTTTGTGAAACAAAATTGTTGCTTTTCGTGTGATGAATGTGTAAATGAATCATTTTTGAGTTACCCTTAAGACGAATGTGTTCCAGAGAGGTGTACATGGCATGGAATCGGAGATATTGCTGTAGGGTGGAGGGAGGAAATCAGATAACCGGTTTGCGAAACAGAGATTCTGTGTCGAGTCATTGATGAAGTTGACGTCATCTGCAAGTAGAAAAGGCAGATCTTGTCCGACTAAAATACAGAGTATGCAAAAACCGACAAGGGTTCTCATGGCCAAAATCGAAGCAGAGACGAGGAGCAAAGCGCGGAGAGAGAAGGACAATGGAGGCTTTTTTGGTGATGTTTACTTGAAGAAGAAGAGTGATTGAGTTTGGTGGTGAAAGTGGTTGAAGATGGCGATCAATCATAATCACCAAATTGTTTTAAATCTCCTCCTCGGTTGAATTTTGGGAAAGATGCTGGAGTTGATGTTTCACTGGTTAAGTATCGGACAATTTATGTCCCCGCTGTCATTAAATCGACACGTGAACCGACAGAAATAGACCAAAATGCGCAGAAAAAGTATTGCTTTTGCCAGTTAAAACAATTGTCAATTGCTATTCGAGGTTGGGAAAATTACGAAATCTTTTTAAGATTTTTGAGAATCTGGAGTTTTACTTTGCTTATTTTGAGGAAAAAAGAAAGAAGACAGAGATGGGAGAGAGAGTGGGGTCGTAACTGGACCAGACTGGGAAGTGGATCAGTCATAGTCTGAATCATTACTCATTACTCATTAGGTACATTTGGTCAGTATAGTGCCACGATCAACATCATCTACTTTTTTTCCCTTTTTTGTTGGGCCTGAGGCGATATTGGAACAGAACTTAGAAACAAAGTAAACTTTAATAATTTTCTAACTTTTTGTTTAGTTTCTAAAACTTCCATTATTGTGGTACGAACCTTTGCTGCCTCAATGATTGTAAGCTTATACCCAATCACACAGTCGTATTTAATTATTGAATGTTAGCGTTTGTGTGCTCCTCTTTTCTTTGTTTTTGTTTACAAGATTTGCATTTGTGTTAATTACAAACGCAAACAACATAAACCTTGCGTTTGTATCTCCTGTTTGTTTGCCCTTTACATTCCACAAAAAAAATTATTAGAAAATGAAAATATTATACGTTTCAGAAATGCAAGAATTTCATGTCTAAAATATTAATACTAATTATGTGATTTCCAAAGGTGTTCATCAAGGGGATGTAGCTCATATGGTAGAGCGCTCGCTTCGCATGCGAGAGGCACGGGGTTCGATTCCCCGCATCTCCATTTTTTGAAATTTCCATTCTTTTTTTTTTTAAAAAAAGGAAAAAAATCACAATTGTTCTGCTTCATCTTCTTCCTCCTTCTCTCTTTTGACTCTTCTGCATCTTGAGGTTTTCCGGTGGATTGAAATACAGAGTATCGCGTCATACATTGTTGTCCGTGAATCCTAGTTTTTATAAATTTGATCAACCTTTTTTCTGCCCCAAAATAAACTTGTCTACCGTCTTACAAAACTTATTCAGTAACAATGTTAATTCGAACACCGATTAAAAACAAAGAGAAACAACGGAACAGGAGAGAGCAAAAAAAAACGTATCCTAAAGAACAAGCTTTTTTGGTTTGTTGATAAACTGTGGGAGCTATCTCTCTACTTGGACCAAGCAACTGCTTCAATATCTGTTTGAGCACTTCTATACAGTTCCAGCCTCTTCGCAATCGAAGTTCTTCGCTGCTGAACCGCAGGATCCTCATCCAACAACTTCGACAATTTGCTCATCTATTTTAACACCAACCCAGTTTAGATTCTTACTCATGTATAGTTAGTTAGTTTGTTCAATGTTGTTATTGTTACCTCTTTCTGGCCAAGCTCAGTGAAGAAGATATCGAGAAGGCTTCGTTTTGCTTCACGGACTTGACAGTAAACGATGGATTTCGGAATGGAGTTTCTCAATCCAGCGCAGACCATATTCACATAAGACAACACGTTGGAACCGATTCTTCTGAGATAAGCATCGTTGTACCTGTCGAAAATCGAATGTGTCGGATTCCCGCCTTTTTCAGAATCTTGTGGGAGTTTCCGGAAGAACTCGACGGTTAAGTAACCAGACTCCATGTCCACTAGTAACAGAGTTGCTTTCCTGCTCTCGTCTCTCATTCGATCCAGTGAATCCACCGCTGCACCTGATACTTCCACTCTCAGTGTTGGATATTGCTTCAGTTCCTGTTGTGATGAGATTAACACCCATAATCATGAGTCAGTAGGGTCGCTGTTGTGGTTTATGATTGTTGAGCAGGATTGTTTTCTTACAGATGTTTCGCCGATGGATTTATGGATAAGATCCTTGAGAATGGAATGAACCGCATCAACAGCTGCTTCAGCTGGGCCTCTGATGGAGACTAAGCATGATTCTATGAGACGGCGGTAACCTTGTTCAGGAGCTATGAGATGTGGTTGATATCCATCTGCTTCAGTGATCAGTTTTCTTACATTGTCCATGGAGAGATGTTTGTCGAATTGCAGTCTTTTAATGGCAGCTGGGAACTGACTGTCGAACACAGAGTTTATTTTTTCACCACCTGATCGTCTGTGAGGTTGTTAGTAGTAATAATCATAAAGCCAAAAAAATCGCATTACCAACAATCCAGAAATATGTGAGATCACTCACGTGCCGTCAAGGTGTTCTTTGAACGTTTGATCAAAAGCACGGCAAATTTCCATGATCATATACAGTTTTCCCTGCAGTCAAGAGAGCGAGTATTAATATAAGAGAAGAAACATCAAAAGGGGAAGGCAAGAGGTCTTTAAGGCATAAGTTACTTACACCAGCATCAGCTGCTACAGGCTTACCAAGACGGCTCAGCTCTGTCTCTAACTCGGAAATAGTCTTTGTGATAAGAGACTGAAGTCCCGGAATTCTCGACTTGATAACAACTTCCAAATGCTGAGAAAGTTATAGCTTGTTTTAGAGCAGCTACCAAATCTTTTATGCCAAAATATCCAAATACTCAAAGAAGAATAGGTCTTTTATACCTTGGAGAGCATCTTTCCTAAATATTCTGAACCCATTCTTTCCGTTAAATGTCTGTACTCTGGGGTGGTCTGGAAGTAATCACGTTCACGCCGACGAGCGGCAATCATATCAACACTTTTGTTGATGTCAGCTTGAGACCGGTTCACAACACCAACCCAAGGATACCTTAGTTTGTATCCCCTTCCTTCAAGTATCTGAAGACTCCGAACAATTAAAAGACTTAGGAACTGTTCAATTTTCACTCGCTACTAATTAGTGACATTCTCATACTTCCTATTTCAGAATGCAACTAGAGATGAGTTGTTTACAGATTAGACGATAGTACTAACTCATGATATGTATTACCATCGTCTGAATGTAAACTTACGTCAACAGCATTAGTGCCTTGGTCCATGAGATCAATTTTTGTTAAAACTCCAAACGTCCTGTCTCCTGATAGCAGCAACGAAGCAAACATTAGACAACACTGAATCAATCCAATCAAACTACTATCAAGACATTGCATGGGAACATTGATCATAATATTATCCTCATCTTAGAGAACCCCCAGGCAGTGGCCATTCAGCCAGCAATAATACCATGCCCCAGTGAATTAAAACCATGTATACCATGTCGCAGTAGCTCAAATTGAATGCAGAAAGCAGTTGTATCAAACATTTTACAGAAGGAAGAATCTGGTACCTTTTGGATCAACTTCACGAGAGATCTTAATGGCATCAGACGTAGCAAGATCTTGATTGGCAGGGGAAATAGCTAGAATGATGCAGTTGGGCTGTCAAAATGGAAATGGGCAATCTTTGTTAATTTTCCGTAAAACACACAGATTCCTTAGAGGATATAAGCATCATTGATCTTCGATTTATTCTGCTTCACTCTTAACATCTTTCACATCATAGTTACCTTTTCAATAAACGATCTGACCATGTTCTCGATGTCTTGAACAATGCTATCAGGCTGACCCTCTACAACATCATTGGCACCAAGTTTTCATTGATGTTTGTCAATAAAGGGAGCTTGGGGTGGGGGATGATTCCAGTATCACGAATAAACAACAAAGATTGTCTCACTTACCAACAGCTACCTTTGTCAGACCAGGAAGATCAACCAGTGTCAAATTCACAACTGCAGACATTTTAAACAAAGAAAAATTATTAGAATGTGGAGACGAGAATACAAGTGGCAAAGATGGAAGAGAAAATGAACTTAAATTTTGACTAAATTTCACATCCTGTGTATGCAATGCAAGAAAATGGTACATTTACAAGATCTGGAACTCATAAAGCATGTTTTAATTTTCCCTCTATGCGAATTAGGAAATATAATGCTTCTCTTACCATTAGGGGAGAAGATGCTGAGATGAATTGGGACTGTAGATATTACTTTGCTGCTGCGACCAGTTTCACGATCTGTCTCATCCGAGATCTCCTGCCTCACAGCAGCTACATACCAAGAAAAAAGGAATAAAAATCTCCAACATAAAAAACCAGAGCATAAATAACAAGAGCGACATAGTCAGACGACGTATACCAAAATCAGTGAACTTTTTCTTAGGAAGATGCATAAACTCAGCATACTCTTTGCCTTCATCAATTCTGTGAAGCTGAAGGACAAGAGGTCTACGTGTAACAATCCCTACATGGAAGACATTGTTGTTCTAAGCAAAATGTTATATCATTGTTGAGTTATATATCATGTACGTTTTAATCAGCCTTACCTGCTCCACGAGGTAGAAAATCTTTCCCAACAACGCTCTCTAGCACTGAAGACTTTCCAGAACTCTAGAAATTATAACAAAATTTCACCAAAAATATCAATTAACACGCAACAGATTTGATCAAGAGCACAAGGATTTCACAACTTTTCACTGAGATCGAAAGGCTAATCATCAAAAAAGGGGATAAAATTACTACGTTGACAACACTAACAGCATTATCAATTTTCGATCAGATCAACGAATGAAGGGGAATGTATCAGATGATGATGACAAGCCGACGAAAAATTTACTATGAAACCTATTTCCTGAATAAACGAGATCAGACGAAACCCCCGCAAAATGTACGTTCACGGAACGAGAAGGCAATGCCTAAGATCCAAAGATCACCGATCCAAACTTTCATCCACAAGCAGGAAAAAAAGAGACCAAACCTGACCGCCGACGACGGCAATGGCAGGCAATGAGTCCCAGAGAGTTGGGAGGGAGCTTCCCTCGCCGTGATCTCCCAGAGCCGTACAAGCTCTCTGTATCTTGTTCACAAGCGAAATCAAACTCTCCATCTCAAAAAAGAAATTAACCTAATCAGTTCCGATTACTTCAACGGCGGAATCAAATCGTCCGGCGTGATTCGGTCTCCGACGAGTCCCGCACGAGAAGGAGAAGAGAAGGCAAACGTAATAACCGCGAATTGCTATCTATTAGGCGACCGTTGAATTTTTCTAAGGAATATATATAAAGGTCAATAATACCCAAAATATCCTTGTTGAAAAGTCAAACCTTTGAGGGAGGCCTACTCATAATATATAAAAGGCCCAATATAGAAGAACATTGGGCCCTTAATAAATACGAAGTTTGAGGAAATGATGACTCATTTAAAAAGTGGATTTGGTTAATGATTAAATTCTCATTTGGACCGTAATGCGTAAAGACAAAACTAGAACTAACACAATTTTGGGTATATTCCTTTATGTTCGAGTCACGATACTCGAGTGGTATTTCCGTTATAATATACGAAAACATTTCCTCTCCAGTCTCCACCACACGATTTCTATGTTAATAATCTGTTAAATACCAAAAAAAAAAAAAAATCGAGTTTTAATTAGCTTAATTTGTTGGTTAAGGAATTAAGATTATGGAACAAATCTGGCCCAGCTGAAGAATCAATCCCCCAATCTTTGTTCGCCAAGTCTTCCCACACAGTTTCTTCTAAATCTTTCTTCTCTCTTCTGTATGTCGCAGAGTAAGCTTAAAAAGCTAAGTAACATTCTCTCATGGAGTCGCTTACATCAAATCCTTCCTTCGCCTGTTTCTCAAAAAGCTTATCTCATTACCCTTCTTCTCGTCTTTCCTTCGTTAAGCTAGCTTCTATCCACAAGCTAGAAGCTCCCAACAGCACCATCTCCTTCTGCTGTAAATCATCCTCGAATCCTAAACCTGATTGCAATGCGAATAATCGCCGTATCCAGTTAAACCCTCTTTGCGTGTTGCGCCCACTCATCCGCACGATTAAAGGGCTGGTTTCGTCTCAGTCCCGGCTATGGATGTCGCGTTTCCGAGCTTACAGAGACGATACGGCGGCGTTTTCGGAACATTTTGCTGGAGATTTGAGGCAGAACGGTGGATTAGGGATTGCCCTTTTGAGCGTCACGGCTTCCGCTAAGGTAAAGATTAGCCCTTTCGTGGCGACGCTCTCGGCGAACCCAACGTTCGTCTCGGCTGTGTTCGCGTGGTTCTTTGCGCAGTCGAGTAAAATGGTTATCAATTTCTTCATTGAGAGGAAATGGGATTTTCGTTTGTTGTATGCTTCTGGTGGGATGCCTTCGTCCCACTCGGCTCTGTGTATGGCCTTGACGACCTCTGTGGCGCTTTGTCATGGAGTTGCAGATTCGCTGTTTCCTGTTTGTTTAGGGTTTAGCTTGATTGTCATGTACGATGCAATCGGCGTTAGACGTCATGCCGGTATGCAAGCTGAGGTAATGAAACCATAACTGCTTCTTGTTCTTCTTCTTCTTCGTTTTTGTGTTAAAACACATTTCTTCAAGTTTTGATCTTTTATAAATTTTTACTGAGTTTGACTTTAGTCTTAGTAGCTGACTTGTCTATTGTAGAAGTTTGACTAGATTTCTATGCGAGGGACATTAATGACTGAGTATACTTTTTGATGTATTACTAAAGCAGTGAAGTTGTTGGAATCTGATGATGGGGTTCAACTCAAGGCTCTTTACTTTATGGTTGAATGTTGACTTTCTGATAGTATATTAGGTTCTTGAAGCACTTGTGAGTGGCTCATATAAAAGTTGGTTTACTTGAGGTTATGGCCTTATTGTGCAAAATAAAAGTTCATCACTAGATATATGGGACTATGGACGTTTTTGCTAAAGTTGATGTCTGTTCGTGGTTCTTAAATGACCTTTTGTGTTCTGAAGAAAGATTCCAGAACAGAAGGCACAATAGAAGTTTCTCGAAATTGTGGACATTAGGCACATATTGATGATAGCTGTTGTTGGTTCTAGAATGATGTGTCGTAATCTTGATAACATTCCCAGATAATGAAGAGTTTTGAAAGAACATTACTCCAAGTGCCAATCTTGATAGTTTTTGTGAGATAAGATGACAATGTTGTCTTTTGTCTTGTTGGTGTCAGGTTCTGAACTTGATCATAAGGGACTTGTTCGAAGGACATCCCATCAGTCAAAGAAAGCTAAAAGAGTTACTCGGACACACTCCTTCGCAGGTTCTTGCAGGAGCATTAGTTGGCGTTGTGATTGCTTGCTTTTGTTGCCAAGGCTACATCGTCTCAGCCTAAGATCTCATTAACTCATAAGTTTTCTGATTGGTTTACTCTTATTGGGTTCAAGTTCTGCATTAGCAGAAACACTCGTGCTTTGAGTATCGCTTAGCATCGATTTGGCTAAGATACATGGTTGTATCATATGTTGTGTTCAGTAATAGAGAAAACTCCCGTTTTCTTTTTTCTTTTTTGAAGTTTTTGTAATCTCTGGAAAATGCAATGGTACCTTTGTTTCATGTGCCTATCTTCTCTCTCAATCTCTCTGCTTTTCCGGTTTGGTTAAAACCCTCCATAAGGCCAGCCATAACCAGTGCCTTTCCTCGTCAAACGAGATTATATTCGTATTACTCTAATCACGTAATCTTTTGAATTGAATATGAGTGCAAGTTGGTTAGTCCTAGTGAAAGGATTGTGACAAATTGCTTCACTCCACTTAAATGTTGTGTTCTTGACGAATCTAGATAAGTTTCAAAGGTTGGGCAAGATACAATTACTAGCGCCACCTGATGTGCATGTTCTTGGCAGCAAAGAAGAAGGCATGGACTACTTGGTAAGCATTTCCAAGAAAAATGTAATATTAGATGTATAATTGACCCCTCTTTTGGGTGAAGAAAAGCAAAACCTTGTTAAAGGTAGCAAGAACCATCAACTGCAATGGACCCACTACTACCATCCATTATCCTTTCTTCCATTGTTATGATATGCTTTTTTCAAAACAATATAGACTTAACAATGAAGAAGATCGATACAACCTAGAAGTACAGGAACTTAACTCTCTATTAAGGCACTGAGATATCATTCTGCTTTAAGTTCTCCGACCTCTGTTGCTACGCCCTTTTGGCTTGGTGCCTCAACTACTTTTCTTGCTTGTATCTTTCAGAGCCTGCTTCGATCGTTTTCTTCTTCGGCCGGTGGGTTTGGTCTTGAGGTTAAAGACACCTTTCATCAACGAGCTAATATCTACAGATCGATCTCCCATGATCTTATCATGGTACATCTTGCTTCCTATCTCACATATCTGTTCCTCTACTTCTTCTAATGGCTCGTCTATATTCAACTTCAGTTCTCCTTTCCTAATAACCGTTACACCAAACCCGTTCGCCTTGGCTTCTCGAAATGTATCCTGTATATATATATATGATCAAGATACCAATTGTAAAATTGATAAGAGAATAGCTCTGGTTAAAGTTTCTTCCTTGGTGAATATCCTTTACCTTTGGCGGGCGCGGAACAATGAAAACGTTTCCAGTTCTAAGCATATCCAAATGAGCTTGAATAATGTAACAGAGGTTTTTACAGTCCGCAGCGTTCTCGAAAGCAATCACATGATGTGGTTTGGGTTCTAACTCGAGATCTGTTGCCATTTCCAATGTGTAGAATCCTACTTGTTGCTCTCCTTTCTCATCAGCCGTGTACAATTCAAGGCACTGAAACACGAAAAAGTAGATAAGATTTTTAAGGACTTTGAGTTTCTCCAATCTCAAATGTTTAGGAAGAAAACATACCAGTACATGCGGAAGATCCAACCACCATAGATAATCTTCTTCCTTATCTTCTCCATACTCGCGGTATTTGCTCAAAACAGCTTGAGGACCAAACAACTCCATCTCTCTCTTGAGCTTGTTGAGTTTCTTTTCCATGAACTTCTTGTTCCTCTCTGGCAGCTTTTCCATTATATCAGCTGCGTCTTTGATTTCGTCTTCTGTAATCCATCGGTCCAAGTCTTTTCCCATGTCTCTCATAACAGCTTTAACTTCTGGATCAGTCTCTGCATTGTACAGCTCCAAGAACCCGCGTGACCATTTCTTCGTGTGCTGCCAATACTCCTTTCCTGACTTTTTCCCAGGTCTAACAGATCCGTCACTTCCTTCGACAACAATCTTTGGCTGGCTTGAGGTAATTTCAGATGAAGAAGTGAAAGTGTCCTCAGAGAAAGCAGACTGTGATGATTCTTGAAGAGAGCTCTGTTCTTCCCTTTTCATAGGAGACACAGACGCAGCCTTTCCAGAAAACAATGCCTCTCGCTGTTCATGATAGTTATCGAGAAACTCGGGGTTCTTCTCAAGCGGAGGCCCTTTCCATCTCGGTATGACTTTCTCTGGCGGATCATACACACTGATGCCATCTGAATGATAAGAGAAGGGATACAAATTGAATATAGTTTGACAAGCTTATATATATCTGAGCTCCTAATTTGAGAATGTGAGATATTGAGCAAACCTTGTTGCAAATCAGAGTGGTAGAGAAGATATATTCATTACCTACGCCGTAGTCGAGATTTTCAACGTTTGAATGAATCCACTGATGCAAATGAGACAATTTCTCATTTTCTTTCTCAACTTTCTTCTCCAAGCCTTGCAAAAACATAGCTTTGTCTGCGGCGTCAATAAGGTGAAATGGATCCCTACCAGCCAGTTCATTATCTCGAACAAGGAAGACAATGTCTCTTAGCTTTTCGTCCTTCATCCACTCAAGCTCATCACTATCCTCATTGCGGTAAAGTTCTGCAATTTCAGCAATCGTACCTGGCTCCTGAGTTTCTTTCTCCCTTGCAGCCATATAATTATCTCTAAATCCAGCTCTCATTTTCTCAGCAATAGGTTCAAAGTCATGGTAGTGTTTCTCCATCCAGTTCTCCTTCACTGATGGTTGTTCCTTCTCAATATGTTCAGTACTACCAGAAGAACTTTCAACTGATTCGAAAAGACTTGTTTCGCGCTCTTCTATTTTGTTTGCAGAATTTCCTTGCTTCCTCAATCCATTTGATGTATTCTCAGCTTCTGAAACTTTCTGGTTATCATCCTTCCCTAACGGTTCAGAATAAGTAGAGTCAAGCGCAGATTCCAAGGTTCCATTGACAGCTGCACCTACGATTTTATTTTTGTCAACCAATTTGCGTTTTCTAGCTCCACTACGCTTTTCATCGCTCTGTTTTGGGAAGATTTCATCGCCGTCTTGGGCTATCGTCTGAGACGGTTCCTGAGTAAGCTCTTCCTCACCACTACTTCTTGAGAGGAACTCTTTAGCTTCTTTAACAGACCGTATGACCCGTGACTTACGACCAGTGCGATTCTTCACCATACTTATTTTATCCTTGGAAACATCAGAAGATTGGATGATTCCGTCTGTCGGAACAAGTGGTACCACGTTTATCACCTTTTCTGCGTCAGATGCTACCATTTCATGATTCGGAAAACCAGAATCTACCATTGCCCCGTTCACCACTGGCATAGCCAAACCATAAAGTTCAGTGTTTTCTTGATCACTTTCAGTCGAAGTCCCCAAGCTTTCATCTTTATCATCATCATCACCTTCACTGCGTGTCAAACCCTTATGTGGAAGACTGTTCTGTGACCGCATGTTTATATATTCATCATCGGCGGCCGTTTCTTTGTTCACATCGCGCTTCTCCTTTTCCTTGAGTTCAATGCCAGCTTCTATCTCCCGTGCTCGTCTAGCCATTGCTTTGATTTCATGGATCTTATTATCAAAGTCCATGGATTCACCACTCTCAATCTGAGGAGAATTCAAGAGTTCCAATTTCTTCTCTGAACCCTTTACTTTAGATATACTGCTCATAAGTTCTTTACGATCAAACATAGGCTTCTCAAACGACACCAATGTCTTTTCCAAATCCTCTTCCTGCAAAACTTCAACGGTACCTTTCTCCATTATTTCCTTTTCCTGCCGAGCTTTCATCTTCCTCATCATCATCTCCTTCTCCAACTCTGTGCACTCAACCTCATTACTTTTCCTATACACAAGCACCGTCTTCAGCAACCAGAGTCCTATGTAACCACACAAAACGGCTCTTCCAATCGCCGGCAACTTAGGAATTAAGTCAAGACGAAGAATTGCGTTTTGGATTGAGCTAACGAACTGAAACTCTTCCTTTGAAGAAGAAGAAGAAACAAACTTGACCAGAGAACTATCCTTATGAATCACATTTTCCCCATTCTCCATTTGTTTGGCTAATTTCTTTGCATACAGAACTTTGGAACTCACTGTTTCCAAATCCTCGAGACCCGATCTTCTACTCAAAACTTCGGCTTCATCAACATCTACTTTCTCCACGTTTCCAAGTGAATCCTGATAGACCGTGAAAATGGGATTCGAACCGATTCCCCAATACTCAGCTTCCTTCTTATAGCGAGAAACCCAGTCTTCAAGCTCATTCAGCAAATTCGAATCCCGAAAAACCTTATCTTTCGACCCCTCGGTGCTGCTTAACTCGACGACCAAATCATCACTATGATCCAAATTTCGAGATTTCGTACCTTGGTCAGAAGGAGTCGGGTTCGAACGCCAATTCTCATCACCGATAATCTTCTTCCTCAGTGAATTACGTCGCCTCGAGGTCTCTCCAAAACGAGCCGAGACTCGGAGAATTGAAGCGCGATAGAAAGGGAATTTGGAGATGGGCAAGTTGAATCGATGTTGGTTTCTCTTGTTAGTGAGTCTCTTGTTCGAATTGGACGACAAAGACGAGAAATTGAAGAAACCATTAGGAAGAGCAGAGTTTAGAAGAACCTCCATTGATGCAAAAGGGATAATCCCTTCGGAATGAAGAAGATGTCAAAACCCCAAAGCTGGGTTTAACAGAGAACAAAGGCGAAACGTCGTCGTTCACACACAAAGCTACTGCCTTTTGAATACAGCACAATCATTAGACTTCTTTAAAGTGAGAGATTGATCAACTTGCGGGAAGAAGTTCAACATTTACATTTTCCAGATACATCCGACTTGTATTGTACTATTTAAACCCTCCATGACATGAGAAAAAGCGAGAGAGAGAGAGAGAGAAGAACAACCCAAGTTTATCGTAGATAACAGAGAAAGCCCTAATTACAGACACTTCCAAGAACCATGGTTACGGAGACAGCGAGCCAAGTCGGCAAAAGTTTCAAAATTTAATTTTAAGACAAGTTTGGGATGCAAGCTCCTCCACCTTCACCACTTTGTTGCTGCTCTTTCCAGATTCTTCCAGTGACTCGCAGTTTCAGCTCTTTCCTGTCTCCACCTGAGAAGAAGAGGGCCATGTTTCTCTGTATAATTAGTCCATCATGACTGTCTCTAACTTTCCTGTGACTGTCTCTTACGCTTCTCGGTGTTCCTTCCCAAATCAGCTTCCGACCATAACCTCCCACTTCTAAACTGTAGTTGTAGTTCCGAGCTTCTGTTTCGTCCCCCATGAAACGCAGGAACGCCATGTAGACTGGAGCCATTCCGAGCTGGAATGCCTCAAAGTGAAGACAGAAGTATTGACCAAAGCAGTGAAAGACCTGGTTTTAGAATCAGAAACAAAACCAAAAGACAGAAACTTTGATGAGCATATGGGACGGTTACGGAATAACAACTCCTGGATATGTGTAGAGAGATGGAAGATTCACAACCACTGATCTCGCAGAGCAAGAGCTTAGCCATAGAGTTTTGCTTTCAGAACAAGTGTATATATATATAATCACTCAGACCAATTTCCCTAAATAATTGGGCCTTCTCTAGAAAAGACACTAGGTTTTCATTCGGTTTTTATATTCCATGAACCGAATTGGAGATCCCAGAGCAGCAAAACTGAAACCTGACTCGCAACAAAAGCAAAACTTGACTACTCTGATTGCTTCACGTTACGGTTTATGCTAAGAAGATCAAGTTTCATCACATTAAAAAGCCTAATGACTCTTAAACAACTCCCCATAACAGATCTAAAATTTATAGATAGCTACGAAGCATGAATCATATGTACTTACAGTTAACATCCATGTGGCATTTTCGACTTCACGAGGATTAGACTTGACATAACGATGGTTGAAAGTACACCCAGAGTGCATATCCACCTTGTGATCATCCCTCAGATGAGCAACTAAGAAAGGGATATCACCCATAACAGAACACTCGGATCCAGCATACGGACAGTTATAAGGCCTAAAGTTACATACAGTCTCGTGCTTGAGCTTACTGTAATAAGGGAATATCTCCGGACAACCAAGTGACATGTACTTGCACGGTAGCTCAAGAGATTCCGCTACTTTTTCCAGTGCCAAACAACGGATATCACCGAGCTCTTGTCGACAAGTTGGGCAGCGATTGTGAACCCTGTTTTTGCAAGTTGAACATAGAGTATGTCCATTGTGACACTGCAGGGGAATTAAATCGTCGTGTAAGTGTTTATTTTTTTCAAAAACATTCTCTAGAGAGACAAAAGGAATCTTAAAGTGCGTAGTCTATTTAAGATAAAGTTATATACAATCACGATCAGGTTTGAAACTAAAGCTAGATTCCACATATGTATGAAATTAGGAAAAGCTTATAGATTTGGCAAAGTTTCTCGTGAGAAACACAAAAACCCTAAAACCAATCAACAAAGCAGAGATCGGGGAATTCAAAATCAGGGGAAATTCAGGCGACACAAGACCTGATGAATGGGAGGGTACATAGAATTGGTGCAGACAGGACATTCGAGAAGCTCATGAACACTGGTGGTGGTGGGAAGAAGCCCAGAAGCAGCATTCGCGTTGCTGTTATTACTGTGATGCTTCGAAACCGATGCGTAGGAATGTCGATCTTGATGGATCTCTTCGTCATCTGTGACATCCATGGTTGAAGTACAGTCCATGCTATCCAAATCCATCGAAACGCCCCCAAAAACGATTACCGAAGAAAGGTGAAAAATTGATCAATCTTCGATCGAGACGAAGATCAAATCCGATTTAGAAATGGATGAATTGAGAAACACCACGGAAACAGGTCAACCCTCGTGAAGTGTTAATTTCAAAAGAAAAAAAAGAGAGATGCTTTTCTTCATGAATTCCAGAGAGAGAGAGAGAGAGAGAGAGAGTTGCCGTCAAATGAACCGGCAACGCTGATTTTAAATCGGACGGTCACGAAGGCGACTGTGGTATAGAGGGAATGTTATTGGAAAATCATAATTATAAGTATGAGATGCAGAAGAATTTACAGGATAGGGAAAATAATCATTTTTTAATAATATCCTCTTACTCAATGATTTCTTCGTTTTTTTTATTTAATGGTATAATATTGTTTATTAAAAAAAATTACTCCAGGGCCATGGTCCAGTAAAGATGGGCCTAAACATGTACATTGTGCACATGATTGCATTTTCTTACTATTTTTTCTTTCGGTGTCTATTATGATGAGTTTTTCAGTTTAAATTAAAACAATATTATATTGAACAGTATACGAATTGAGAAAAAA
Organism: Isatis tinctoria; assembly: GCA_010577795.1. Taxonomy (NCBI): domain Eukaryota; kingdom Viridiplantae; phylum Streptophyta; class Magnoliopsida; order Brassicales; family Brassicaceae; genus Isatis; species Isatis tinctoria. Next base: position 32,661,165 of record CM021245.1, read on the forward strand.
AAGAGGTTACGTAGGAGCCGCACAATCTCGTTGAAAATAATAAAATTTGTGGTATTTTTTAATCGTCAAAAACTCTAATAGTCAATACTAACGTAGATCGACCACTAAATAAACTTCAAAGGCTCATGAAAAACATTACTCATCTTTCTTTTTACTTTAATAAAAACTTGCAAGAAATCGACAAATTTAAATAACTTTTAGACGTTTAGAATATGAAACCGAGACAAGTAATGAAATGTCGCTTGGGTTCAACGCCACTTAAAAAGACGAATGATAATGTAAAAGAACATTTTACTCTTCTTCATCTCAAGCAAACTCACGATTTCTTTGGGAATGAAAGAGAATTATTCCATAAATTATTGGTCTCATGATAGTGATCATCCTTAAAGAGACACAAGACGGTAAAAGAAAAAGCGAACAACAACGATCCAGCTTTCATGATCTGTCATTACTTTTCAATACAACATGTCATTGTACAAACTTCTTCCTGTTGAGATTTCGTCTGAGAAAAGAAAAAGCTCCAGAGAATCTGACATATTTGACATAAGAACTGTTTCTACATAAGTTAAGATTGACCTGGGAACTGTTTTTACACAAGTTTTGTCTCATTTAACAAAGATCAATCGCTACAGAATCTGACTATTCATCCAAAAGTCAATAGCATTTTCATTCCTATTTGCATAAAAGAATCAAATTCAAGAATACAGAATGATCACTAAACTAGAAAGATTTTAATTTTTTTTTTTGAATAAAATGTTAACTTTAATTCAAAAAAAAATAACATAAGTGTGGCAAGAGTTAAGAAAACCTTTAGTAGAAGATTATTTTGTTACCATTGGTTAGCCGATGTTTCCCGGTACTTCTCATCATCGCCGTGAGGCAACTGCTTCGGTTTAGTACCTTTTACCCGGTTACTAAGCAGTCTCTCGGATATTCTATCTTTTGCTGTTGTTTTCTTACGCCGCGTCAAGGAAAAAGTTTGTTTCTTCTTCTTTCTTTCAGCAAAAACTCTATCAAACTCTTCGTCGATAACAGCTGATCTAGAAGTTGAGGCTAAAGCAGCATCACGCAGAACTGAAAAGTTATGTTCCTTAACTTTAGCATGCTTTGCTCGCTTTGCTTTCCTCAACTCTTCTTTGTCTTTCTCCCGGACATTCTTCACAGCTTGTTTCGCTATTTGCCTAGCTAACTGATTCGGATCAGAACCTGAACTTGTTTCACCCATAAGCACGTCCTCCTGGTCGATCCCTGTAGTTGAAGAGGTTTGGCTTTGACTCTCATCTAATGAAGATTCCTTGATTATGGGGTTCCCTTCATCATCCCGAGGTACAATGGGTCCGTGAAACGGGCAGACTCGTAGATCTCTTCTCTGGCAAAGACCACCTTTCTTTAGAGGAGCATGGCACGGAGGTATCTCTGTTCTCTCTTCTCTATAAACAGTTGCCTGAAGATTTAATTCTGCTATTTTATCCGCTGGAATTACAGCATCTTGATCCACCCTGCCCCAGTGGCTTTCGAGCTCTAAGCCTCGGTGATTAGCTCGAACTTCCGTAGTTGAGTCCCAATTACTCAACTGCGATCCCCAATTCATTACCGGCGCTTCAGAAATTAGTTTATCCCTAAGAGTATCTCCACTTCTTCCAACATTTTTAGTGCTCGACGCTTTGTTGGAGCTAGGTTCTGATGTAGACCTATTTGCTGCACTTGATGACTGGAAGGACGAACCCTCACCGTTCTGAACTCTCGCCAAAGGAGCCACGTTTTTGACAGGATCACTTCCAACCTTGCCATCATATTCCTCCCAGATATCTTCTTCTTCTTCTTCCTCGTTTGTTACTTCTTTCTCGCGAGTGTCAATCATTCTCGAGATTGTAAAACCAGCTTGATCCCATGTCTTCTCGGTTGCCAATATGTTATTCCTAATATCGATGAAATCTTTCAACATGGAATCTCTGGTCCTGTTATCATCTACATCAACCTTAATGAGAAGAGAGATCCCATCTTGAACCGAGATCAGATGCTTTTTCATTAGAAGCTTGCACTGTTCCCTCAATACATCGAAGACCACTCTGTTCTCACTAGTTTCTTCGACCTTATCTGATTGTTTCAGTGAATCCATACGAATCTGCCTCAGCTGGGAACAACGGATCTCCTCGTAGTCTTCCTCATCTAAGATCGCAAGAGGAATACCATCATCCCCTCTCCACTGAACAATCTCCAGACACTCCTCGATTTCCTTTACTGTTGCGTCAATCTCATCCTTTAAGACTCCAAAATTATCCCTCAAGGAATCAAACTTGGCTCGTAAAATCTCTTTTGTCCGCGTCTCTCTCTCCTGTCTCTCTCGTTGAATCCGTGCAGTACTTGCCTGCAAATCAGGGAACTTGAGCTTGAGGGTATTCTTAAGGTAATCAAAACCCAGCCTAATCTCCTTGTAGTGTAGCCCAAATGACAAATTCCACTTCTCCAAGAACTCAATAGCCTTTGCACGCAAAATTGTGGCAACAGCGGGTGGCCCAGGAAGAGGCAGGTTGGTTCTAAACCCAACACTTAAACTCAACAGCTGATCAAACTTTTCAACTATTAGAGCTCTAAAGAGCTTTGATCTCATGAAAATCTCGTCGATTATGAGAAGCGTCAATAATCGAACCTGCCAAAGAAAATGATCTCCCGCGTTACATTCCCAGATAAACAACTATGATCACCATTGCTTAAATTGAAACGATCAGATAATATAGTTCCTCTTTCTGAACAGCCGGTTTCAAATAAGCACAGAGATGCGATTCGAAGAGGCTGAATGTAAGATACAAACCTGAGAGTGGTTGTGTTTCATGAGCTCCATTAGGGTTTTCGCACCGAGTCGAACCTCCGAATCCGAATACCGAAGGGTTAATTTGATCGCCTTGAGCAGCCTCGGGTCAACCTCTTGCGCTTTTGATTTCGTAGCTTCCTCTATCAACCCCAGAACTCTCCCTCCGACGTCATCTCTCCCTTCCATCGCCGGCAATCAGAATTCAGAATCCTCCTTTCGAATAAAAACCTAAAAGAGAAGTTTCCGATCGATGAATGAAATTTCCGATTTGTGTTGGTTTAGTAATATATGTTTCCACTGTGCAAAGTCGGTTTACTTGGTTGATCGAATTGACTTATCTGTCTCTCGTTTCTAATTTGTTGGTTTAATCGTCTGTTTCCACTGGGCTTGTCGGTTGGTTTGGTTCCCCTCTATCAGGGAAATGACGTATTTGCCCCTCTTTCTGAACATCTTTCTATGGGTGTTTATGTAACTACGTTGAAGATCGTTTATATAAATAGTTCTGAACTCTGAAGATATTCCCACCAAAATCACTCAAACCAGTTGTAAAAACGAGAAAACGAAAAAACGGAGAGACTATGATGACGACGATGACGCAATATGCTTCCTGGATCCTCTTGATCTTGTCCATCTCAACGGCTTCGTGCTCCACGATTCCATCGGTAGGAGGTAAAATTCCGGTGATTCTGTTACGATTTCCCGAGAAAAGTTGAGTTAAACAAGGCTCGTTTCATTGCGTTTCCATATTCCTCCTCTCTTTCTCTCGTTTTCCTTCAATTTCCCGCTTGTTTTCCAGTTCCGGGAACCGGAATCAACTACGGACTATACAGCTCCAATCTTGGAGGTATTCTTTTAGATTTCTGTTGAGAAAATTGATAGAAAGCTCTTCTCTCTTCCACTCTTAACCAAGTTTTCTTGTTGGTTTTCTTCTTCGCTTTCTCGCTTCTGTTTATCCAGTTCCAGAAATCGGAATCAACTATGGTCGTTACGGCTCGAACCTTCCTCAACCAGAAGCCATACCATCGCTCGTGAACTCTCTCTCCATCAAACATGTCAAAACCTTCGACATGGACCCAAGAGTCACCAAATCCTTCGCCAAGACTGGCATCTCTCTCTCCCTCTGCATCCCCAACGACAAGATCCCGATTCTATCCTCCAATCTCTCCGAAGCCGAATCAATCATCAGAAACTTCATCTTGCCTTACCACAAGAACACCATCATCACATCCATCGCCGTCGGGAACGAAGTCTCGCTTCTGCCGCAATTCTCCGGACACCTCGTCTCGGCCATGGCGAACGTTCACCGAGCAATCAAGAGGTACCGATTGCACAAGAAGATCAAAGTATCAACCACGCACTCCCTCGCGATTCTATCTCGGCGTTTCCCTCCATCCGCCGCGGTTTTCCACAGATCCATCGCTGAATCAGTCATGAAACCACTCTTGAGGTTTCTGCAGCGGACGGATTCTCCTCTCATGGTGAATGTCTACCCGTACTTGGCCTACAAGCAGTCGTTCCCTTCGATTCCGCTGGACTTCGCTCTATTTCAGCCGATGAACAGCCCTAAACGCCGGAAATACACGGATCCGTACAGTGGAGTCGCATACACCAACCTGTTCGACATAATGTTGGATTCGGTGGACTCCGCCGTGAAATCTCTGGGATCACCGAAGGTTCCGGTGGTTGTATCGGAGATCGGGTGGCCGTCGAGTGGAGATCCAGGCGAAGTGGCTGCTAGTTTGGAGAACGCTAAGGTTTTCAACCAGCGGCTGATTGAGCATCTGAGGAGAGGGTGGAGAAAGGTTCCAGTGTATATCTTCTCTCTGTTCGACGAAGATCAGAAAACCGGAGCCGCCGTTGAGAAACATTGGGGATTGCTCTACGGTAACGGCTCGAGGAAATATGATCTGAATGTCTCGCCGCCGATTTGAATTTCGAACGTCGCGAAGAGAGAAGAAGATTGTGATATAACAATGGGCTTTTGTTTTTTGATATGTGGGCCGTATTATACAACATAACGGGCTTTTCTGAACTGGTAAATAAATAAGGGGAGATACGTATATCTGAGTGATTGGGTTGTATTTTCTTCCTTTGTCCGATATGTCACGTGCAAGATGACATTGATTCGTGGACTTCGAGTCATTTCACATATATATACAAGAAGACATTTGTCCCGGAATAAATAGGAAATGCAAATTGTCATCATGTTACGGAAAAGTTGTCGTCTGTTCAAATTATCTAACAATATTCGATTATTTAATTAATGCTGTGTGGTTTACACGAAAAGGAAAAAAAAAAAAGTTGAAATGTAATGTAATTAAAAACTGACACTTATAGATGATGTGTTTAAAGTTGAAAATAAAAATAATGTTGGCGATCGACAAGTATAAATTTTTATGTTTTATTTTCTACCGCGCATTATTTTATCTCTTAATGTCTGCTATTTATTCTGATGAATTACTGACAATTTAGAACCGCAGCATAAAAATGACCGATCACACCTCCACTAACAAAAAATGCAAGTGAGTGAGAGGAGATATTTGCGGAGGAAACAGCGGGAAAATGCGTAGTGGGTATAAAACTGGTGGCTCGTTCGGTGGCTGCATTATTCTGACCATGTGGGGTCCATGTGCCGCACTTTGTCTCTGCATCGTCATCATCGCGGATGTTTTTTCCTCTCTACTCGTTTCTGATTATTGATTATTATCATCGATTTGTTACTTGCCGAGGAAATTGTTTTGTTTTCGGTTGCCAAAATGCACATTGCTTCTTAATACACATAAGACCAATAACAGCCAGACTCTACACTCTCTCACTCAATTGGAGATAAAACAACAAGAGTGCGTATGTCCACCCTATTTTAACGATACAACGTGACGTTTATGTCTACATTCATATATATCAAATGCACCGGACCGATACTATATATGCATTGTGCACTGCACGTGATTACAAAAGGGATGAATCACGCAAAAATAAAAGTAAATAGCTAGTGGTACGTAATCCAGATAAGTTTTGTCTAGTGGTAAAGAAGGATTGTGGCCAAGATTCATGGAATTTAGTTTTAAAACTAATTAATGTAATAAACCTATATATATAGCTAGTGGTCTATACGAAACAAGGTAAGTTAGGTGTATTAATAATTCATGAACTAGCCTAGTGGTTGACAATTAAGGTAAACTTCTAAATGGTTCTGCAAATAACTTTTACAAGAGTGTATACATGTTTCTGGCTTAGTTGTTTGGTTGTCTCAATCTATGGACTCTGGTGCTATATATACGGTTGGATAAGTGGAAGATGTTTTCTTTTGTCAAAAGATCTATTACTCTGAAACTTGATTTTGACGTAAAGCGAAATGAATACTTGATGCCAGTTAAGAGAGACTCGTTAGTGCGTTACCAATCATTTCATTCTTCTTTTCCTTATTAAAGATTCAAAGAAAAACAACACATCTACGATTTACTTCTCTCTTTGACTTGTGCATAAAGAAGCAGTACAATTTTTAAATCCGAATCTAAACCCAACACCATGCAGTAAAAAAAAGTCTCCATCTCGGGATCTTCATTAATATTGAGTTAAATAACTAATGAGTGGTATGATGATGATGTCAATATGGATAAATTGCTCTGTTTTTTTTTGTTCTTTATTATTGTTCTCCCATAAAGAGTTTGGGAATAAATCAGTCAACTCAAACTCAAAATCTAACACGCGCGAGACAGAAACCCGACCCGTGACCCGACTAAGTCATAAGCGACCCGGAAACCTTGTTGCTGTATGTTCCCAATTATCGACAAACTCCCCATTGTTCCGGCGAACGAGAAACAGAACCGTCCTTGAGTGTTCACCGGAATCAGATAATTACTCGCCGGAAGCGAAACCTCTCCTCCGCTGAAATGAAATACCACTGTCGGAACTTTCACCGTCGTCATCCCGGAAAGATCGAAGCACGTGTCGAACAGAGAGTACGACGGAGCACGTTTCAGCTTAGCCGCTCCGAGACGAAACGCGTCTCTAAGCGCCACGTAAGCTGGTTGGGTCAGGCGAGTAACCGAAGTACCGGAATCAATAATAACCCCGCCGTTTCCGGCGGCGTCAAGCTTAAACTGCGACTCCGAAACGCCGCGAACGCGCGAACCGCCAACGCTGATTCCAAGAAGCTGCAAGTAATAGAACGTGTCGAGCTTCGGGTTCGTCAGCAACGGCGTGAAAACGGAGGTTTTCGGAACGGCGTCGTTTCCGAAGACAATTGTTGACGGCGGTTTAGAAGCAGAACCGGAACTCGTCCGGTCAACCAAACAGTAGGAGAATTTCCCGTTATAACGGTTTTTCGTCTGCGACGGAAACGACAATCCTCCACGGCCCAGGCCCAACAGCCCAGCAGCACCCACGAACAAGCCTTCGTTATCGTGACCGCATCCTAACGCCACGTGATCCACACGCGCGCCGCGAAACGTCAGCGTTTCGGTGGAGAAATCTCCTAGAGTGAACGACCCGTCACCGTACGACACTTGGTAGAGGCAAGACTTGCTTCGACGGCTGACACATTCAGACGAGTCGTCTAATCTCCGGCAAAGACGAGATCCACATGGGACGGTGGCAAAAGTTTTTGATCTAGCCGGGTTAAAGATCGGGTCGGATTGGTTGTAACATGCTTTGCAAGGAGAGCATTGGAGCCAGACGACGTCGCTCCCTGTGTCGAGAACCATGTAAATGTTAGTCGCCGGAGTCCCAACGCCTAACCTCATGAAATACTCTCCGCTTCCTTGTGAAAGACCGGAGATGACAGCGCCGCTAAATCCACCGGCCGAGCGTGGAGTTCTTCTCGTAGCATTCCGGCCTGCAGAGACAGCGGCAAGGCTGGTGAGGGATTTGACGCGGATGGAGTCTCTTCGGAGACGGAGGTTGAAGAGGTCAGCCGGAGATGCGTCGGAGAAGGAAGAGAGAGCATCGACGTGTGATAGATGGACGGAGAGTGAAGTTGTGGATTCGGATACACTGGTCAAGGATTCGGATTCGGGCGATGAGAGGATTGGGGAAGAAGGGAGAGTGTTGACGACGAGTGTGTTGTATTGGGAAGAAGAAGAAGATGCGGCGGAGAAGAAGAGAAGAGCGACGGAGAAGATGAGGATGAGGGTGTTTACGACTTTTCTCCCCATCGGAAACAAAAGAGAAAGCAAGTGAGGTTTTAAAATTTGTAACTATTGTCACAAGGATCTGTATAGAGTTTACTCTGTCGAATACAAAGCATATAAAGGCAAATGAAGCTCCTGTCCTGTGTGAAAGCTTACTTTACTTTAATTATGTACCGACTCTTTTTCTTTTTCTTTTTCTATACCGTGCAAATCATCATTACGAAATTATTGACTTTGTTCCCACACTTCCTCCTAACGAACTCAATTAATTTTTGTTGTTGATGACGATACAACTTTTGTTCTTGTCCTGTCCTGTCCAAAAATGGTTCCATGGTCTAGTGGTCAGGACATTGGACTCTGAATCCAGTAACCCGAGTTCAAGTCTCGGTGGAACCTTCAATTTTTTTTTTCTTTGCTACTGTTTCGGCTCGTTTTATTGAGAACTAAGCCCATTTTTACTGCCAATATATAGGCTTTGAGGCCCAAGCAAAATATCTAGAGGGCTCTAAGAAAATCTCTCTAAAAGTTCTTCAATAATTCAATTAAGAAAATGTGAGCTCGTTGGGTTTGTACTCAAAAGCCTCATGTGGCCCATGGATAATAAGAATTTTGACAAACACACGGAACAATTTATGGTTAGTACTTAACATTAGCAAATTTATGAAGATAATAGTTGGGTGTATGTTTGCTTTACGATCGGTCTTGAAGTTAATTAATTTTTCTGAAAGAGCTATAGATTAACTAAGAAACAGCGTGGAAGGAGGAGTAGGTGCTACATTTGGTTTTTCCATTTCAAATTTAAACTAAAATGTTGCAATGTTGTTGAAAAACCTCTTCATAAATGGAAATGGAAGAACGACTAGGAATGGGAAGTCCCTTGTCTACTAATCTACTCTAGTCTATGAATTAATTACACACAATTGACTCATCTCTCAATAATTTCTATTTCTTGAGTCACTAGCCTATAAAACTCATCCGCAACTTGGTCCCTACCCTGTCTCAATAATTGTCACCCTTTTTCACATTAATACCTGTTTGTGAGATATTCAGACATTGCGTATTTCAGAATAACAATCTGATTATTACTTGAATTTTAAGGTAGTTATATGCTTTTAGATTCCTGTGTTTAGTATTTATAATTAACAGAAACAAATATATTAATATTACAATCACAGGAGACAAAGTTTATGTTATATCCAGTCATTCCTTGTTTGGAATGTTAGTCACTACAATTTTAATCTTCAACAATGCTAAAAGTCTTTTTATTGCAGAAACATTTAAACATTCAAGTAAAGACCTATCCAGAACCAGAAGGTTTTGCAGGGACACGTAATGGGGAGGAAGATAAGTTGAGGCCCATTTTCAGAGAGCCAGAGAGAGATCATGTGAGATATCTATCTTTATGGTCCCCTCTTCTCTTATATTATTAATTTACCCGTTTTCACATCTAACATGAAATTTTATCATTCATCCACCCTAAACTACGAGATCATTTTTTTACAGTGTACAAAGTATAAACTTATCTTACCAATCCAAATATATATATACGTGTGTGTGTTTGTCTTTTGGATCATTTATAAAATTGATCACTTCCCTCGAAGTTGTCAGGTACCTTTAACATTTGATTAGCTGAATAAAAATTTAAAACAACACATGTATATTGACTATTGAGGAATTCTTGGAATCTTACCCAGCCATTTTAAACAGATAAAAAAGAGCAATCATGGATGATAAAACAGAATCTCACGTAAGTTAGTCCTGCATTGGTTAGAGCCTTAGAGGAGATATATTTCGGTTTCGTAAATACTGGATTTGAGTGCGGTTGTTATGCGTGGGTATGAAGAAATAATGATTTACGTTTTAACATAATACTGACATGTTTGATCAAACAGAAATGATAATAATAACATGTATCGTTTAGGATTAGGCTTGAACAAGTAAAAAGGGTTGAAAATTCGATTATTATCGGTTAACACATCATTTTTGAACAAGCTGTATGGAAGACAAAGGCAAAGAAGGTTAATAATGTTTTCAGCTCTCTGACTTTCATTACATCTGTGGGCAAATTACAATTATATTTTGGTTATTCTTTCTTTGTCTACTTTTCCTATTTTAAAAGCGTGTATGGTTTTTTATGTAAACATTCTTGGTAGAATTCAGTCGAAAGGATTGTGATTGTACATCGTCCATATTGCAGATGTTATCAAGAAGAAGAAAAAAATGTTTGGATCATCAAGACCGTGGTCAGGCAGTTTCGAGCTCACGTCAACTCATATATATACTTCGATGTTAAGCCGTCATTTGTTTTCTTTTGCTATATCTTAAAATTTGCGGAATGATGAAGTTCTTGAGTTTATTTTTAATCTATGAGTAATGAAGTTGATGGAAAAAAACTGTGATTACTGATATAATTGTACAGTTTGTCAAAATTATTCCTAGTTCTGTCATAATGCAGATTAAACAATGGTATTAATTGGTAACATGACTGAATAGAAAAAATCATGAGAAACTGGAAAAAAAAAGAAAATAAATAAGTATGTAATTTAGGATAAGATAGTTAAATAAACCAAAAGTCCACAAAACAAATAATATGATTCCTTTCATTATGGTTACTAAACTTATACTATAAATGACAACAAGCTTGGACATAAGACATAATTCTGAATAGTTGTACGATTAATAAAATCTTACAAAATGATTTCTGTCATTCGGGAAATGATCGATCAGAGCCAATGCACAAGTATAATAGTCTCTCATCCGGCTTACATACTGTCAATTCAGAAAAAAAAAAAAAAAAAAACTTAGTATAAAGAAAGTACGGACTGCTTAAAAATTATCGATAATGGATCTCAAAAAGATTCTCCCAGATGGGAGCTTGACCTAACGGTTAAGTGGGAGTGTGTGTTAACTATTGCACAAACGGTTTGGTACCAAAAGGCTTGCTTCTGATCTTATTGAACAAGGCTTTTAAATAGCCAAAACAGAACAACCACACCTCCTTATCATACGGAGGATTTTCTACAACAAAGGAAACACAACTGCACGTATAAACGTGTCTTTGACAACAACTTAAACAACTAAACAACTACTCCTACAAATGTGGAGTCAATAAGACTTATTCAAACTAACAAATTCCTTCCCTAAACTGTTTTGCTGTAAGCAAGAACAGTTTACTTTGGTACCTCAATCAACCCGAGCATCCTCCTTAGCTTCACGAACGTCTCTAGCTTCAGTGGTTTGGTCATGATGTCTGCCAATTGATCTTGAGTACCACAATGCACCAACTTGACTTTGCCTTCTCCAGTCAGCTCCCTTAGGTAATGAAAACGGACCTCAATGTGTTTGCTGCGGCCATGGTGAATTGGATTCTTTGAGAGTTGAATGGTTGAGCTGTTGTCACACTTGATTGTGATGCAATCTTCAAGACTTTCTCCAAGTTTGTTGAGCACTCTAGACATCCAAACTCCTTGTGTTGCACATGACACGGCTGCTATGTATTCAGCCTCCGTGGTAGACAATGCCACAATAGACTGCTTCTTTGAACTCCATGAGACTGCACCTCCAGCTAACATGAACACATACCCGGATGTGCTCTTTCGATCATCCAAATCCCCAGCATAATCACTATCCGTATAAGCAAGAAACCCCTTGTCTGCTCCACGCCTATACATGATACCAAGCTCTGCAGTGCTTTTCACGTACCTTAGAACTCGTTTCAGTACTTGAAAGTGAGCCTCTGTCGGATTCTCCATGTAACGACTTGCTAGACATACCACAAAAGTCAAGTCTGGTCGTGTAACAGTGAGGTACATCAAGCTTCCAATCATCTGCTTGTAGAGAGTGGTATCGAGAACAGCTCCTCCTCCTTTCTTTGAGAGTTTGACCCCTGGAACAATGGGATTGTTAACTCCATTGCACGTACTCATCTCGAATCTCTCTAAGACTTCCTTGGCAAATTTCCTCTGACAAATGTAGATCCCTTCTTCTCTCTGCATTATCTCAACACCCAGAAAGTACCTCATTCTGCCGAGATCAGTCATGTCAAAATTCTTCTTCATCGATTCCTTGAAATCATTGATCAGCTTCTTACAGTTTCCTGTAAAGATTAGATCATCCACATACAGACTTACGATGAGGATCTGACCTTGCTTTTCAGTTTTGATGAACAACGTGTGTTCTGATTCGTTCTTCTCAAATCCTTCCCTGATGAAGTAACTCTCTATCTTGCTGAACCAAGCCCTCGGAGCTTGTTTTAAGCCGTAGAGTGCTTTTCTCAGCTTATACACCTTTCCCTCACTTCCTTTCTTCACAAAACCTTGAGGTTGATCGATGAACACAGTCTCTTGCAACTCTCCATGCAAGAATGCACTTTTAACATCTAGTTGATAGATGCTCCAGTTCTGATACGCGGCTATTGCAATGATCATCCGAATGGTATCCCACCTTGCAACTGGTGCGTAAACCTCATTGTAATCAACACCAAACTTCTGTGCATACCCTTTTGCAACCAGCCTTGCCTTGTGCTTGTCTATCTCCCCATGCTCATTGTACTTTGTCTTGTAAACCCACTTAACACCAATGATGTTTGTGTTTGCAGGTTGATCAACAAGCTCCCAAGTCTGATTCCTTTCGATCGAGTCTATCTCGGCCTTCATTGCTACCCTCCATATTGAATACGCCACTGCTTCATCATAGGTCAATGGATCTCCACCCGCAGTTACAGCTTGAAGCGCCATTGACTCACCAATGAAATGAGCCATGGCTTCTTCTTCCGTGATTATGCCACACTCATAATCTTGCAGATAAGTAGGACGCCTTGTCTCTCGTCTGTTTCTAGCCACTGCAACTGGTTCTGCATCATCTGTTGCATTGTCTTCTTCTGCAGGTGCTGTAATGGCTTCTTCTTCTTCATTTTGTTCATTTGCCATTGCTTCTTCATTCAAGAAATCCTCCTCGTGACCTTCCCAGGTAAGTGCCTCAGAGTTTGTGTTCGCACCATTCACATCATTCCTTCCCCAATCCCAATTCTTTGTCTCTTCAAATACAACATCTCGGCTCACCAGAATTTTCTTTGAAATGGGATTGTACATGCGGTAGGCTTTTGACTCTTCACTGAAGCCTAAGAAGATGCACCTGCAACTTTTGTCGTCCAACTTAGTTCTCTTTGCTTCAGGAATGTGAACATGCCCAATGCACCCGAACACCTTGAAATGCTTCACATCCGGCTTGATCTTACTCCAGGCCTCTTCTGGTGTTTGACTTTCCAAAGCTGCAGTAGGACTGCGATTCAGAATGTATGTTATCCATCTAACTCCTTCAGCCCAGAACTCCTTTGGCATCTGCTTCTCAGTTAGAGTACTTCGGACCAGATTCATAATAGTTTGATTCCTTCTTTCAGCCACGCCGTTTTGTTGGGGTGTGTAGGCTGCAGTGAGTTGTCGCTTGATCCCATAAGTCTTACAAAATTCATCAAACTCATTTGAACAGAACTCTCCTCCCCTATCAGTTCTGAGACAACACACCAGACTACCAGATTCCTTCTCTACACTAGCTTTGAACTCTTTAAACATTCCAAAAGCCTCTGATTTTTCGGCGATGATATAGCTCCACATCTTTCTACTATAATCATCAATGAAAGTCAGAATGTACCTCTTGTGACCAATCGATGCAGGAGTGATTGGTCCACAAATGTCAGCATGAATCAGTTGCAGATTTTGTGTCGCTCTCCATGAGCTTTTCTTTGGGAAGGAACCTCTCTTCTGTTTTCCCACCAGACAGTTTTCGCACACCTTCTTTGTTGCTTCGATGTGAGGGAGTCCCCTGACCATCTTCTTGTGACTCAACAGATGCAGGCTGCTGTAGCTCAAGTGTCCGAATCTGCAGTGCCAGAGGTGAGCATCTTCTGCGGTTTCGATTTGGAGACAAGAGTCTGTTCCTGCCATCTGAGCCATGATTATGAACATCCGGTTTGTACTCATTGTAGTCTCGATGATGAGTCCTCTTGCCGAGTGGTAAATCTTGCAAACATTGTCTCGTATGAGTATTGCAAGACCTCTCTCCTGCAACTGTCCCACGCTCAAGAGATTGTTGCTGAGCTCTGGAACAAAGTATACATCCTGTATGACCTGAACCATTCCCTTCACTCTGATCTTGATGCTGCCTTTTCCTTTCACCCCCATTCGAGCACCGTTTCCCAACTTCACAGAATGACGAAAGCTTTCGTCCATCTCAGAGAACCACTTGTTGTTACCGGTCATGTGGTTGCTACATCCACTGTCAAGAAACCACAAGTCTTCCATTTTGGATCCGTTGAGTTCCACATGCGCCATAAGGAGAAGCTCTTCTTCTTCATTGAATTCAACATAATTTGCTTGCTTCTCTGCTTCAGGACATTCAAATTGGAAATGTCCTAACTTATGACACTTGTAGCACTCGATCAAGGACTTGTCAAAGGCTTGTCTTCCTCGTCCTCTGCCTCTGCCTCGTGACGTTCCTCCTCTTCCTCTTCCTCGAGTTCCACTCCATTCATTGAACTCTGAGGTTACTTTCAGAACGTTGTCGCTGCTGCTGGATCCTTTGGCATGTTTCACAATGTTTTGTTCGTGACACAGCAAAGAACTCTGCAGAGCATCCACTGAGAGAGTCTCTATGTCTTTAGACTCTTCAATGGAACACACAATGTAAGTGAACTTCTCGGAGAGAGTTCGCAGGATCTTCTCAACAATTTTGTTGTCTGGCATATCTTCACCAACATTCCTCATGTCAGTCGCCACCAACAACACCCTTCCAAAGTACTCCGTGATGGTTTCGGCTTCCTTCATTTCCAGAATCTCAAACTCCCTTCTCAGTCGTTGGAGGTGAGCTCTCTTCACACGCTCATTTCCCTGATATTTTGTTTTCAGGGAATCCCACATCTGCTTGGCAGTATCCTTCTGGATGATCGTCTTGAGGATGAACTTGTCAATCGCCTGGAACAGGTAATTCTTCACCTTTAAGTCTTTGAGCTTCTTGTCGGCAAGCTCCTGTCTCTGCACTCCGTTGAGGACCACTCCTCTTGCTGGCTCAACGTAGCCTTCCTCAATCAGATCCCACCATTCCTTGGACCGGATGAGGTTCTCCATCAGCATGCTCCAATGTTCGAAATCTCCATCGAACTTAGGTATCGTCGTCACCACCTTCATGTCTGTATCACCTGACATGATTTCTCACTCTTTTCTGTAAACTCACAACTCTCGGATTTTGCTCTGATACCAGATGTTAACTATTGCACAAACGGTTTGGTACCAAAAGGCTTGCTTCTGATCTTATTGAACAAGGCTTTTAAATAGCCAAAACAGAACAACCACACCTCCTTATCATACGGAGGATTTTCTACAACAAAGGAAACACAACTGCACGTATAAACGTGTCTTTGACAACAACTTAAACAACTAAACAACTACTCCTACAAATGTGGAGTCAATAAGACTTATTCAAACTAACAGTGTGAAGTAGGTCGAAAGTGACCCTTTAATCTTTTTATGTGTACGGACGAAATTTCTTATTCGAAATTACCAAAATACACCTTAATAATTGACAATCTGCGTGACTCCACCTCAGGTTGGGAGAAGAAGCAGAGAAAGAGCCAAAGAGTGCGGATGATATGATTACAGCATTTGAATTCTTTGATGTATTATGCAAAGTCCCACTTTTTCATATTTGGAAAGTTTGTATGATTCACTCTTAATCTTTTCATATCTTTTTTCTTTTTCTTTGTCATGTTTTTCGACAAAAAAAAATGACATATTATATATTGATATGTAATTTTACAAATGTACGCAAATTTGTTTTTTTGAGGTCTCAAATGTATGCAATGAAATTACGAATTCATTTTTTTTTATAACTATGCATATATACAATTTTAGCGAGTTTATATATGGTTTGCTTTCTTACATATTATTACTTATTATTTGTTCGCGTTGAAATTTTATGACTTTAGATAAGTTAAGAAGGAAACCACAATGTGTACCGTCCTACAAAAGTAATGATCATGCATCTTCCACATGAAATGTGATCTGCCCATAACATATATGTATGACTTAAACATATTTGAATAGATCCCAATACTCTTCCATATGGTGTTTTAATCATGCGGTGTAAACGTAAGTAAAATGACAAAGATGTAATAATCTAGCCCAAACTAACACTATATAAATAGTTAAATACACACAACACACACGTGTATTACGATTACGCACCGTGCTGATTTTATCTCCGTTTTATTTTTCTGATTATTTAAAAGTCCGTATATGTATATATATTTCTTGCAAACCATGATAATCCCGGAGATTGCTATTATCAAGTACATAGTTATACTATTCTATAAATCCGAGTTGTTCTTGATCATGAACGGGCTTAGAGTTTTGAGACCCATTACCCTTCGAGAGAAGGGAAGAGTCATAATCATATTATGTATTTAGTATATCTGAAAATGAATGATTTAAACAGAAAACCAGTCTACTTAATTATACCAATGGAAATGCTTGAAAATCATATTAATAGAGTCACAACATGAGAGGTTTTAAGGGTCGGTTCAGTTTTGTTTGAGTAGGACCCACAATTAAACAATTCTTATTTTTTTTAGAGTCGACCTTATAAACTCCTAATGGAGATGGTCTAAAATACTCTAGATTAGGCTCCACCCAAAGAAAAAACAAAAAATAAAAATAAATATATATATATATATATATAACTCTTACAAATTTCTAATATCGTGCATGCGTATTTTATCGCTATAAAGTATAAACATTATGGAAGACAGAGAAGAGATGCGGTG
The DNA here is from genome assembly GCA_010577795.1 of Isatis tinctoria. Classification (NCBI taxonomy): domain Eukaryota; kingdom Viridiplantae; phylum Streptophyta; class Magnoliopsida; order Brassicales; family Brassicaceae; genus Isatis; species Isatis tinctoria. The sequence continues at coordinate 32,677,924 of CM021245.1, forward strand.
TACGGTCAAATAGTGAAAATGTACAAAATAATTTACAATAACTATGTGTATAAAGTTTGGAAGTTAAATTATTGCAAGGTTGAAGATATATACGGCGTTGGAATCAAATCTTGCTTTCTCGACTAGTTTTCAACTGAAGCCAATCATTCATTTTGATCACTAAACAAGTTAATTACATTATTAACATAATTAATTACTATAACCTTGTTTTCGTATATCAATTTTTAATATAAGATAGGACCACAGTGGTATTTTCCCACAGCTTTTCGTTCTCTTTTCAGCAATATAACAAATGAGTATCGTTGATTAATTCAATATATATGATTATATAATATAAGAATATTCGTTTATTCTTGTTTAATGACGTGGCCAGTGGCGACTATGACTAAACAAGTGATTAACTATATTATCAAATAATCAATGGAGTATAACAGTAATTAAAAAGAATAAATAAAAACAAAATATGTTGTGTAATGGATTCCACTACACCACTAAGCAATTATTATTTAATAAAAGTTAAACAACTGATATATGAATCGTTATTTATTCCCATCCATGGGTTCAAATTCACTTTGAATGGTCATATATTCCTAACCCTATTTATTTAATTTTGCTATTTGAAACTTTTTCGTGTTTAAATATTTACAACTTGAGAGAATATTCGTCGCTGCTAATTGATTAGTCACTGACTTGAAAATTTATACTCGGAAAAAAAGTTTTTTTTTAAACGCAGCTGAAATTGACGTTCAAATTAGTCATTGTGATATGCAAGCATGAAATCCCATGCAGAATAAAGAATCACCGTGAAAGTTATTTTAATTCCTATGAATAACTTATATATGGTAATTTCACACTCTTAGCTTGCCTTTTTCTAATATTGTCATATGTTGCTATTTAATATCATTTTGGTGATGAAATTCGATTCTTCCAAATCTTCTAGCCACTTTGCAACGATTTGTCCGTACAATATTAATAGTTTTGCACTGTTTTAATTTTTGGCAGGTCAAAACACTGTTTAAAAAGAAAAAGAAAAAGAATTCGTCTTTTCTCATATGATGAATATGCATCAGTTGGTTAGAGAATTTAGACTATGATGTTAACAAACAATACACCGGATATAAGATTTCGTTTTGTAATGCGTTCGCATAGTTTAATCAACGATGCGTAAATACTAAATAGTAAGTTAGTAACCGTGTTTCGTACGTGATGCAAAAGACACCATTTCGTATGGCCGTATGTTGTTAATTAGCTAGAGAACTCGACAGTAGTATATTTTTGAATGGTAATAAAACATAAATGGCGTAACAATTTTTTTTTTGAGAGGCGCATATATGGCCTAAACATAAAACGCCGTTCTACGATTCGATTAAAAGCACCATGAATAAAAGTCATAGAACACCATTCTACGGTTACGTTGAGTCAAAATTGTGCTATGCTTTATTACTAATTTATCATGCAATTTTTTTTTTAAACTTTTCAGAAGAAAAAATGCGAAGCCTTTTTTTTTTTCTTTTTTTTTCTTATGTTGGGAAATAGCTGACGTTCTCCAGCGTTCGAGCTAAGTAGAACTTAAGCTATATAATACTATTTTTTTAAAGACTTCAGCTATATAAAGATTTGAAACCTAAATAGTTACACGAGTCGTGGTGCAAATGTACGTACTACGTAGTATTTGGATTGTAAAATGTGTGCCTCTACATACATAAAATTGTAATCGTAATAGTAGTGTTTTTTTTTTTGTGTTGGGGTCAAAAATAGTGTTTTTTTTATCGCCTTCGCTATCATTGGGGGGAAGAAAACAAAGAAAATAGAAAATCGGAACGAAAGAGTTTCATGGGAGAGAGCAGGTTTTCTTCCTCTGTAATTGAGAAAAACTGGTAGGACAAGTCAGCATATGACACGTGTCTATCTTGAATACGACCTAACAGCGTGGCGATTTCTCTAACCCTGACGTGTCGATATGGGGACCACTTTCTCCTCCGACACTTCGGCATGGCTTTTCATCCTCACTTTTTTTCTCTCCGCTTCTCCACTCTCGTTTGGGAAGCGCGTGGTTTCCACTCTCTTTCCTTCTCCAGTATATATGTTTTTTTTCTTTTGAACGTTTACAATCTTTTTCTTTCCTGCTACTACCGTAAACTCTGTCGATCTGTAAGCATGATTTTACTGTGGTATTTTTTTTTATTTGCTGTAAACAACAGAGCGCGTGAAGAAAAAGAGAAAAAGAAAGAAACACTCGGGACTGACTCGGCACGTGCTAACAAAACTCGCACGATCCCCAAGACGCTCGTCCCATAAAGAGTCATGGCTGTGGCTTGTGCGAGTGTGGGTGTTAGCCATAGCTGTGGGCCCCAGTAAAATTCATCGATATATAATGGCACATTGTGTAATTAACCCCATTCCACAGCGTTAAAAATTAGTAACCATAAAAAAAATATCCGATGTTACGGAAAAAATGTAATAACGAGAAAAAAATAAAAAAAATCTGGCCGGGGTATAATACAGAAGCCGACACGTTTGCCTGCCACGATCCAGACATAAGTAGAATAGACGACGTGGGTAACGGCACCGTCAAGTCTTTGACGGAAACGGGATCAGTTCTAACGTTTGCGCTTCACGCGCTCTAGTGTTAGGGGTATTTCGGGGAGGTGATAGCTCATTTATTACAGCGTCTTATATATCGGACGGCTTAGATTGGCCCTCTTCTGTTAAATGCACCGTACCTTTTTTTCAATAATAATGTAAATTTTAACCACGGTTGAAATTCGTAGTTAAAGAGTGTATATCAAAGCAAGCCCCGTAATATTTTTACCAAAAAAAAAAGCAAGCCCCGTAATATTAATGTAACGTCCTCTTGACTCTTCGTTTGCCTTTTATATAAATACAAATTCATTTTTTCGGAGATTCTGACAAAATCGAAGTAAACTATAATTATGGAAACAAAATTCAGTTTCCATTTTAGAGGTGACATGACAAATGAAAAAATATAACAATTGTAGAAAATTTCAATAAATGATTATAAAGTAATTGGAGTTTCAACTGAAGTTACCGGGTGGTGGAAATGACAGGTCTTCAGAATCTGAAGTAATAAAGAGAAGTATATATTTATTGATATGTATAGATATTGTCACATATATATAGATAGATATATATAGAGAGAGAGAGAGAGAGAGAGTAGAGTGTGAATCTCTGCATGATACCGTGAGACTTCTTCAAAAAAGGAAGCAGCTTTGGTTTGCTGCAGATCGGGGTTAGGTATGGAGAAGTAAGCAAAGCTGGAGGAAAACGGCGAGAAGTTTGTGATTGTTTAGGCAAAACAACACGGAATCTGAGAGGAGAGGAGAAGACAAAAAAAGATTGGAGAGAGAGAGGATCGGTTTCGTGGCTGAAGCAAAAAAGGAGAGAGATTTATATCCAACAGTGCCTGAATTACGTTCTGTAATCAATACGGACATAACCGTCCGTTGGTGTCCTGATAAAAAGAAGGGAAAAGTTTTCTGCTTTTGTTTCCTCCTTTGAAGGGTCTTTTCTTTCTTCTCTCTCGTGTTTCTTTCATGGGGGTTAAGGGTAGTGTTTAGCGCGTGAAGGGTTTTTTTGTTTTTTTCTTTCTATAATCTATCTTCTTACCTCCCCTCTTCTTCTTCATCTTCTCGTATCTTCATCTGGATTCTTCAATGGCGAATGTAGATGGGGTTGATTCCAGAAGTTCCTTGTCAAGTGAGTAAGAGGCAGAGACTTCAGAAATTAGATATAAAAGACATACTTTTTTGTTGTCTTTATCATCGACTCTGTTTGGTTCCTCTGTAGAATTAAAATCAGCTTCTGTTTTAAAGCTCCAATTTTTTTTCTTCATTTTCTCGAGAAACAAGCTTAGAAAAGAACCCCCACTTCTTATCTCTTCTCTGTGTAGCTTCTCAAAGTTTACATTTTGTTGTGTGCCTCTGAAATGTGACTGTTAGGGTTTTTGTTTGTTTGTTTGATTTTAGGGTCTTATAACGATCAGCTATACACAGAGCTATGGAAAGCTTGTGCAGGTCCACTAGTGGAGGTTCCTCTTGCTGGAGAGAGAGTTTTCTACTTCCCACAGGGTCACATGGAACAAGTATGTACCAAATTTATCTCTTTTACTTTTTCTCTCTCTCTCTCTCTCTTTCTGAATTCTGGGTTTTGCAGCTTGTGGCCTCAACTAATCAGGGAATTGAACCAGAAAAAATACCTGTTTTTGATCTTCCTCCCAAGATACTCTGTCGAGTTCTTAGTGTGATGTTAAAGGTAAAATTTGATCATAATCCTTGCTTTTTCCCCCTTTTAGTGATTTTCCCTGAATCTGTTTGAAATGTTTGGATGTATAGGCGGAGCATGAAACAGATGAAGTTTACGCGCAGATCACATTACAACCGGAGGAAGAAGTAATTTCTTTAGAGTTTGAGCAAAAACGAAAAGACATTTTTTTGGACGAGAAAGTGATTCTGAATCCTTTTTTGTTTACAGCAAAGCGAACCTACAAGTCTTGATCCACCCATTGTTGAACCAACAAAACAAATGTTCCACTCGTTTGTAAAGATTCTAACAGCTTCTGATACAAGCACTCATGGAGGATTCTCTGTTCTTCGTAAACACGCCACTGAATGCTTGCCTGCCTTGGTAATAATTTCCTTCAAAAAAAAATCTTCTCAGTTGAAGTCTTGAAGAGATTCAGCTCCGTTTCTCACTCCATTGAACACTTTTTAGGACATGACACAAGCTACTCCTACTCAAGAACTTGTGACTAGAGATCTTCATGGGTTTGAATGGAGGTTTAAACATATATTCAGAGGTAATTGGCACTACATCTTGGAATATCTTTGCAGCTGTGTTTTGGACTAAATGAGACATGAGAGTTGTTTTTTTTTTTTTTTTTTTTCTGGTTTAGGACAACCTAGGAGGCATTTGCTTACGACGGGTTGGAGTACATTTGTATCCTCAAAAAGACTTGTAGCTGGAGATGCTTTTGTGTTCTTGAGGTACTAAACTTTGCTTGGTCATCTTTCTGTGTAATGAAATTCATGAAGTGCCTTTGTATTTATAGGGGTGAGAATGGGGATTTACGAGTTGGAGTGAGGCGTTTAGCTCGGCATCAGAACACGATTCCTACTTCGGTTATCTCGAGTCAGAGCATGCATTTAGGAGTCCTTGCTACAGCTTCTCATGCTGTAAATACCCAAACATTGTTTCTTGTGTTTTACAAGCCTAGGTACATATAGTGTTCTTTACATGGTCTCTGCTATATTCAACATAGATTGTTTTTGGCCAGATTTAAGAAAAGTTATCTGTATTTTCAGGATAAGCCAATTCATAGTAGGAGTGAACAAGTATATGGAAGCTATGAAGCATGGATTTTCTCTTGGTACCCGATTCAGAATGAGATTTGAAGGCGAAGAGTCTCCTGAGAGAATGTATGATTCCATTTTATTCTTTTCTGGTCGTTGATTCAGTGTTCTTGATGCTGTATTGCTGACTTTCTTCAGATTTACGGGTACGATTGTGGGAACTGGAGATCTATCTCCAAAATGGCCAGCTTCTACGTGGAGATCATTGCAGGTTCAGTTAACCGTTCGAAGTTACCGGCTTGACTTATTATGCGTCTTTATTGTTTTCCTATGTAACACTCTTTCTTCCTCGTTTTAGGTCCAATGGGATGAGCCAACAACAGTTCAGAGACCAGACAACGTCTCTCCATGGGAGATTGAGCCTTTCTTGCCATCTTCCCCAGTTTCAACGCCTGCTCAACAATCACAACCGAAATGCAAGCGGTCAAGACCCATTGAAACATCGGTTTTCACTTCAGCTCCACCTACTTACTTGTACAGCTTCCCTCAGAGCCAAGATCCCACCAATGCATCCCTTAATATTTTCCAAGATCCATCAACTGAGAGAAATCTAGGTGGATTCCCCACAAACAACAGCTTCAAAGCTGAGACTCCTCCCGCGAGTGGTTGCTATAGGTTGTTTGGATTTGATCTCACCAGCAATCCTCCTGCTCCAATTCCTCCAGACAAGCAACCGAGCGATACTTGTGGAGCTGCCAAGTGTCAAGAACCCATCACTTTAAGCGCAGCTAATGAGCAGAAGAAGCAACAAACATCGAGGACTCGAACCAAAGTAATCATCTTTATCACTTCATATACAGTATAGTAAAGTTCTGAAATGTGATATTCTTTGAATTTGGATTGAAAGGTGCAAATGCAAGGGATAGCAGTTGGTCGTGCGGTTGATTTAACGCTGTTGAAATCATATGATGAACTGATTAATGAGCTTGAGGAGATGTTTGAGATCCAAGGACAGCTTCTTCCTCGAGACAAATGGATCGTTGTCTTTACAGATGATGAAGGAGACATGATGCTTGCTGGAGATGATCCATGGAAGTAAGTAATTATGACAATAGTTGTCGTAAGCCATTTTCGGTTTAGCTCATATCAACTGAGCTTATCTAAACCGGAACTGGTTTAAACTATTTATCAGATTCATTATTCCTTTAACGATGCATTACTGAATGCTTAGTTTTGTCTCGGGTATTGTGCAGTGAGTTTTGCAAGATGGCGAAGAAGATATTTATATATTCGAGCGATGAGGTTAAGAAAATGACAACGAAAATGAAGAGTTCTTCGTTGTTAGAGAACGAAGAAGAAAGCATGGATTAATAATCGTCATTATGGATTGATAATCGTGTTAGGTGTGAGAGTTTAGCTGTTAATTAAGGTAATGCGGCGACCTGGTTTTAGTAACTTTGGTCGTAAAGGGTCTCTACTAGACTCAAGATTTTCAATCTGTGTATATATAAAGACTTTCATGGGTCTTGGGCCTTTGTTCTTCTACCATGTCAATTTTCAAGTTGGCGATTTAATATTTCGGTTTTGGGACAGTGGTTGATGGGTCGGTTCACATCTTTATGTACTTGTGTTCCATAACCATTCAATAGTTTAAAACCAAGTACTGTATAGATCAATTAGTTATGGCGTTCAAAGTTTAATCAACAATTAAAAGAATATAACTAATCAAATGGAGCAATTGTTTCTACTAAAAAAAGATGGGCAAGATCTGTACTTAATTGAGCAAACTAAAAAATCCATACTCAGACATAATCTTTATAGAGACTAAAAACCAAAAAGAATAATAGATGACAAAAAAGGGAAATATTAATACGAGCGGTACTATAGTAGTTGTAGTTGTGGTTGTGAGGTGAATTAATTCTGACTAATCTTCCTCAACAAAAGAGTATGGTTTGACTTTCAGTTTTAAGAAATAGGATATGGTTGTAATGTCAACAACAGTACGAAAATATCTAGCTGTTGGATTGCATCTTCACTGATAGCTACGTACATATATTTAAGAATCCATTGTCTTCTTCCTGGAACGATCATAAGCAGCATTCAGCAAGAAAGTTGTTATTATGAGTACTGAAAAAGACGAAGACGATGAAGAAGAGGAGAAGATAATAACATCCAAACCTCAGCTTGTCTTAGCGGCGAAATCGAGGAAACTACAGCACACATCATCACCAGTAATAAGCCATCACGTGTCACTGTCGTTCTTGTCTTCCCCTGATGATTTATCACACTCTCGCGCTTCGGTTCCTTTCTCCTGGGAAGAAGAACCTGGCAAGCCTAAACACCATACTCTTCTTCTAGCTCCTCCTAATTACTCCAAGCGTCTTCATTTGCCTCCGAGGCTGCTTCTTCCTAATGAATTTACCAAAATGCCTCTGGCTTCTGATCATCCTCATCATCCTGCCGGGTTGAAACGGTGCTTCAGGTGGAAGAAAGAGAGAGCTGCTGATGATGATGTGGTCGGGAAGTGCAGTCTTGTCGAAAATAGAAATGATACGAAGATCATAAGAACAGCAAGTCATCTCCATTGTCTCTCTGACGTCGCTAGGTGTTACTTATGGGTAAAGTAACCTCTAAATTCTTTCTATTCTACGTCTGAAAAATGTTGCCCTGTCTTGTCATAAAAATTGCACAAACATGTCACGTATCCAATGTTTGTATCTTCTTTGGTTTTGCAGGACGTTCCATGGAAGAAGAAGAAGCTGAAAAGAGATGACTTTTGAAAGGAGACAATGCGTTCATAAATTGTTTGTTCCCAGAGTGATAAGATAATTCGTCGGTAATTTGTCCAAGTGGACAAAGTACTTATATGGGCTTTTATAGGCCTAATATACTGGCCCAATAAAACAATTATCGAATTTTAACTTTTTATGGTCGAGCTGGATTCGAATGTATAGTTGCTCAATAGATACATCACATGGAAGATAACACGTTGCGATAAAGTACCGTGGGCCATGTAGGGTGGACAAATAATGCATAATTAGTGGCTAGGATGTGATTCTTTCAGATGCGATCATCATTACGGGTCTGAATGGTGACCTTAGGAATGAGTGGGAACAGTGAATTTCTCTTCATTCCTTAAAAATTGCACCATTCATAAGGAATATTTATTACACATGATTCCTTTTCATTCCTTATTTTGCAGAGAATTAAAGAGTAAAAATATTACTTATCAAAATTGGAAAGGAACAAATATTCCTCTTCATTCCTATTATTTTGTTCCTTTTCGTTCTTTTCCTTTTCATTCCTATTATTCCTCCAATTGTCACCGTTCAGAACCGTAAGCGGTCCAATAAGTTACTCTTTTTTTTTGTATAAAGATTAAAGAGTTTCGAAGTTCGGTGGCTACGATTTTTAATCATTGCTTTCGTATCGGTGGCCATACACATATCTGAATATTAAAGTTGGCCGTTCTTAGTTCCGAAAACAGCTGGGGAGTCGAAAAACCTAAGGAATTGAAAATAAAACCTTAGAACAAGCCAAAAATTGAAAATATCACCAATGATCAATTAATTCTTAAGCCCAATAATATTGTTGGCTCGAATATATATTAATGGGCCGGAAGATAACAAAAAAATAGCGTTTGCTTCTAATACGAGAAAAACGGCAGACAAGGTGAAGCTAGCAACACAAAACGACACGGCCGAGAGGGTGTTTGATTAGGAAAGACAGGTGTCAACGTCAGGAAAGGGAAAGGATTTAATCAAAGAAACAGAGTCCTTTAGATTTATTATAAAAAAGCTAAATATTTCAATCACGCCCCAAAACCGGGGCCCGCCCATTTCCTTTTTGTCGCTTCCTGTCGGTCCTTCTCTAATTCTTCTCCAACCCCTTCATCTTCTGAATTATATGCATATGTAACCAACTTTTTTTCTTTTTTTTTAAACATATACAACCAATTTGTTTTCTATAAACCAATATAACCGAAATTCTCCTTTGATTTGTTTTCTCTAGCTAGTTATTGTTTTCTATGAAACGCCTAAATTGCGATGTCCAATTGTAAAAGGCAGCGATCATTTGACTACAAAAAATCTGTGATTTTAATCATTTTAGTAAACGAAATCACACGTTGGATCGTTACGTTATATTAACACGTGATTTATTATTTTTAGAATGATTATTCATTAACGCAAAAGTTAGATGTATAATTTATAACTCGTACAGTATTGGTTGTTTGAAAAGTTTTTTTTCGTTTTTTTTTTTATAATTGGCCTCGATTTTCAGTTTATGTGCTTTTTACAAACTTTTATTTTAATTATCTGATTAACGCGACATTTGTTATAGCTTTACCGATTTAACAATAAAATCATAATAACTTTATATAGCCATGTGTGGTGTAATATATAATAGTCCTTTTACGAAAAGCAGATCACAATTGAAATAGAGGATGAAATTTTGGTGTCCCCTTTCTTCGTGGAAATAACATACTAATAAAATAAATAAAGTATTATTACGTCCGGAGAATAATCCATACTCCCTAAATACAGTCAACATATAAATAATACTTTATATAAAAGCTATATATATACACGAAAAACCATATGCTTCATCGACCATGTTAAGTCAGATATTTATTATATATTAATCATGCAATTAGAATTTCAAATTCGCTACCGAATTTCGTAACCTAATCTACACATAATTAATAGATGACTTATAATATTTATCTCTAAGGTCAATTTTTTTTAAAAAATTCCCTTTAACGTCAATTATGATATGTCCTCTATACATGTAGTCATGATATAACTTATACCGTGTAAGGATATTGAAACTGACAAGGTAATTGACGAGTCATAAGCTAAAAAATATAATATAAAATCACAAAATGGGTGGGGGGGAATAGTATACAACTCATAATTCCACTGACGCTTTGTATTATTACGATACGAAATAAGAGTAGTCAACATGAATATAAAGATATATAGCGCACATTTTTTTCCATGTAATAGTACACAACTACGTAATTCCAATGTGTTTTCTAGTAATCACTATATATATATATATAGTATAATTACGAATATTTACTGGAAGTGCCAATGTAATTATATTTTTCATAAACAGTTCAATCGCAATATATAAAATTATCAAGAGTGATTAAACTCCAAATTCCTGAAAAGCAAATTAAAACAGGTACGATATGTTGAGCTAGTGCTACTAGGTAGTGCATTATTTTGTCGAATTAAGATTTCATTAAAACATAAGACTTTAACATTCACTAAGGGAGGATATAACATGGCTATGAAAATTAATTAGGCTTCCAGGGAAAAAAAACAAACAGATTAGTAAAACTAAAACCAACAACATTCAAATAGAGGTTTGGGATTAATATAGGCAAACTCATTAGCTCATCCGAACCAAAATAACCCCGTAAAAGGGCATCCGAAGAGAATGCTAATGTATTTACTTGAGTTTTTGAACTCCTTATACTAAGTATATAATCACTAGTTTTATTGAGCCAAAAATAAATAAATAGAGCAGTTTTTAGCCAGTATTTTCTTTTTAAAATATACTGTATAAAAGAGGGACCAGAAAAGAACTAGAGAGGGAGGCCATGATACATTATTATCACTAGTCAAAAACAACAAACCCTCCTTTTGCTTTTTGATATTAAACTTTAAAATTTTAATTTTGCAGGTTTCTTCTCTTCTTCTTCTTCCTCGTGGCTGCTTTCTTTCATCATCCATAAAGTGAAAGCTAACGCATAGAGCCATATCGTCCCAAAAAAAGCAAAAGTCCAAAAAAAAAAAACTATCTCCAAAACATTCTCTCTTTGCTCTTTTCTCTCTCTCTCTCTGCCTTTCTCTTTGTCAAAGTTCATGGATGCTACGAAGTGGACGCCGGTACGTCAAAAAGACCTCTATTTGCTATATCTGTTTGTTTCTTCTTCTCTAACTCTTTCCCTCTCTCTCTCTATTCTATATCTCTTCTATATACTCACATACATATATACTTGTACATTTAAGTTTGTATCGAACACAATTTTCTTTGAAACTTCTTTTTTTTTTGGTATGAATTTCTTTGAAACTTCTTGTGGTTATATATCTAGTGTTATAGAGATATGTCTATATATAAAAAAAGATATGTCTATTTTTTATTTCGATATGTTTTTTTATATATGAATATTTGCATGGGAGATTATCCGTTTCGAAACTTTCGAAATAATCGAATGGAGTTAAAGAAGCTTTTGTTCTCTACAAGTTCACCTTTTTGTGTGATTAGTTATAGATTTTGATAAATAATGGATAAAAAGGTACGATTTGTTATTTACCTTTTGTTCTTGGTGCTCAGGTCTTACAATTTTTTTTTTCTACACTGTGGTTTAGTTTCCTTTATCGAGTTACAATTCTTTTAAAGCACCGACGATTTAACCACAAAAACCCTAGTTTTTGTTCTTTCAGTTGAGCTCAATTATTGTTTAAAATTTAATTCATCTCAACAAACCCTAATCTTGGCGTGCTTCAAGACTCGGTTTTTCAAATGTTATGTTCTGTTTGACATGGTTTGTGATTCATTAAATCTTACTTATCTTGATAATTATAGGGTTTTCAAGAAATGATAAACGTAAAACCAATGGATCAAATGATTTCAAACACCAACAACAACACATCGCAACAACAACAACCAACATTCATCGCCACCACAACAAGGCCAAACGCCTCGGCATCCAACGGCGGCTCCGGCGGAAATAACCAAAACACGGCAACAACGATGGAAAGTAGAAAGGCGAGGCCTCAAGAGAAAGTAAACTGTCCAAGATGTAACTCAACGAATACAAAGTTCTGTTATTACAACAACTACAGTCTCACACAACCAAGATACTTCTGCAAAGGTTGTCGAAGGTATTGGACCGAAGGTGGCTCTCTTCGTAACGTCCCTGTCGGAGGCAGCTCAAGAAAGAACAAGAGATCCTCAACACCTCTAGCTTCACCTTCCAATCCCAAGCTTCCGGATCTAAACCCACCGATTCTTTTCTCAAGCCAAATCCCTAATAAGTCGTCAAAAGATCTCAACTTGTTGTCTTTCCCGGTCATGCAAGATCCTCATCATCATCATCATGGTATGTCTCAGTTTCTTCATATGCCCAAGATCGAGAACAACAATACATCATCCTCAATCTATGCTTCATCATCTCCTGTCTCAGCTCTTGAGCTTCTAAGATCCAATGGAGTCTCTTCAAGAGGAATGAACACGTTCTTGCCTGGACAAATGATGGATTCAAACTCCGTCCTTTACTCATCTCTAGGGTTTCCAACAATGGCTGATTACAAACAGAGTAACAATAACCTTTCATTCTCTATTGATCATCATCAAGGGATTGGAAATAACACCATCAACAGTAACCAAAGACCTGAAGATAATAATCATGCCGATGGCATGAATGGAGCAAGTAGGGTTTTGTTCCCTTTTTCAGACATGAAAGAGCTTTCGAGCACAACGCAAGAGAAGAGCCATGGTAATAATACATATTGGAGTGGAATGTTCAGTAATACAGGAGGATCTTCGTGGTGAAAAGAAAAGGTTAATTAAAAGAGATCATGAACCTATTGGCTTTTCTTCTCCTTTTCACTTTTTACCTCCTTATTATATTATATTTTTACTTTGATGATCTTTTGTTCTTTCTCACATGGGGTACTTTAGTTAAAGTTGTCAGAACTTAGTTAAAGATTGTCTTTTTTCTATTCCTTCTTTTCGTTTTATATTTAAATCGTGATTGGGTGTGGTAGTAACTTTTTTTTTTTTAGTACTCAAAAGGTCCTTGTTCATGAGGAGTGCTGCGGGATATCATACGAGGGTAGAAGAATAAGTGAATACGAGGGCTTTGTGTGTAATCAGTGAGATCTGTATTCATCATTTCTTCTATTTGTAATTCATTCATCTTTCTTAATCATATTCCGATATATATTTAAGTGGTGTAAACAGAAAGTTTGGTAGATATATATTAATTTTAGTTGAGTAACTACCGCATAAGTTTTCATATAGTTACTATCCAATATTGCCACTGTTATAGTAACAATTCATTATTTACTTTTAGTCATGAACCAGTCAACCAGATATATATGTAATGCTGATAACTGAGATGCATATATAGCAGCTGCAACGAGTGACTACATGGATCCATCGAGCCAAAATTATAACTGAATGAGTTTATTAAACTATATATAACAAAAAATATGATATATTGTGGTAATGTCCGCTATTGTCATTGCGAATGCTAGCAACAATTCTATTAACTGTTTATTTGATTTCTTTGGCTACAGACGAAGTATATATATAGTGACTAGATGTGCAACGAGTGCATAGTACAGATGTATGAAACCATGGGGTGAAATATAATTAAAATATTGATTTACTTTTACATAAACGCTACATATTGGAATTTGACCCCCTAACAAAATATGGTAAAATAAAATTTGAATGTTCGATGTTGATATCCGTATTTGAAACTTGGATAATCAACGTATTAGTTAAAAGTTATGTGACGGTAGAACAAGAACTCAATGCATGTGAATAAAATTACTTTTCTCAGAGTTTTCAGCTTTTTCATTTTATAATTCAGAATTATGACTGCCTTTTTACATGGAACTAGTTGGAAAAACGAATTAAACAGCTAGTTTATTTATAAAATGCGCGCAGGCTGTTAGATTACTTGTAAATTCCTTCAAAATTATGTGTGATCGTTGTTTTCTCCAGTAATTTGTTTGTTGTCAACTACTACTTCCGTTTCAGAAAATAAAACATTTTGGTATTTTTTCTTTATTCCAAAAAAGATTTTCTGTATAATCATTAATGTTTTTCCTATTTAAAAATTAAAATTAACTCAATCAATTTGCATTTAATTTAAATGCAACCACTAGAAAGACATGGAAAAATCAAATATTCGGAATTTTAGATGCATTAATAAAAAAATGTTTAGAAAGAGAATACATTTACTGTTTTGTTAATCTATGTGAAAGAGTTTAGAAAGAGAATGCATTTTCTATTTTCTGGAACGGAGGTAGTAGTTATAATCCAGTAGTTATACCATTTGCAGCCCAAAACGTATGTTTCATTGTACTTAGTATTTTCAGTTAATACAGATAGCGGGTGATAAAAATAAATAGATATGACTGGAATGATTATCCACGAAGAGTCATCATGATCAAATCCCAAAGCATCGCATTTTGGGGACACTTAAATATATTTATAGAGCTCCACAGCTTTTTGACTTTTGCGTCCGTGCGTGAACTTAGCAATGTTGTATCCTCTTTAACGTACTACGTCCCTTTTAATATGGGTATTATATTAAGCAAATAATGACAGTTTTTAAACGAAATTAAAATTCTAAACAGCCATTTAATATGGGTATTATATTTGATTTTGAAATAAAAAGTTTCAAGCTGGGAATCAATTAACACATTAACAATTGAAAATAAAATAAAAAACAATGCCTATACGTTAACCTGCTCCAACTAAAAGCAGTTTGTAACTTTGTAACATTAATTACTAAGTACTAGTAGTATGTGTGGATCTGTAAATTTGGTCCTTTTTTTTTTTTTGGTCGAAATAAATTTGGTCCTATTAATCAATAATCATCATTTGTAGTTAAAAGTAATTAAATCTCTCGAAGGAAACACCCACTGAGATTGGGAGACGACAGCACACTTTTCTTCAATTCTCGTTATTACCAGTTTCACTGCGATGTCACATTCCACTCGACATTATTTTCCTTATCTAAATAAATATAATAGTAATAATTAGACCGTACCTCCACGGTTCATCCACCTAATCCGCTAATTAATCTTCCAATTTGATGGAAAAAATAACCTTCTAAATGATCCATGGCAAGGGTATACACATTTGATTTACCATTGATTAATTTCAGAACCGAATTGTTTAGTATCATAAACTTCATTTTAAGTTCTACATTTTTGAGATAAATTATTTAATACGGTAAAAGTTTTCATAAGTTTTAAGATTTTTTTATCTTCTCGTTTTTAAACCAGTTCTTGAAGGTACATACACATATTTAAGCCAACTTGCTATAAAATATTTATGAAAACCATTAAAATTAAAAAGGAATTTGAAATAAAGATACTGTATATGTATACTTTTGTTGAAATCGTATTACTTACTATTATAAACTTCATTGTAAGCTTTACATTTCAGAGAAATTACACTTTAATTCGGTAAAAGTTATCATAAATTTTGTGATTTATTTTCTATCTTCTTGCTTTTTAAATCAGGTCTTGAAGCTACATATACATATTTTCGTCAACTTCCTACATTGAGATGAATGTTTATTTATTTATAATATTTAGAAAACCATTAAAATTAAAATTTAATTTGAAAATAAATATACTGTGCATGTATACTTTTGTTGGAATAATATAAGTATATATAGGGATAAATGTGAGTATGAACACATGATGATTAGTAGCTGGCTTGAAATGCGGAAGTAGATGCCCACTTTATAGTGCCCGCCAACCAAACATGATTTTTCATTGGGTTTGTGTTGTTTTGATTATTTAATTACTGACTATATTTGAATAATACTCTTAATTACATTTAAATATCTAGGATAAAATCAAACGCGATATTCTCGTAGTCTATAACAAATCTAGATCTATCTGCGCATGGTCACTTTATTCAAAATAATCAAGAAAAACATAACGCAACTGAACCATCGAGTCAACTACATTTTTTGGAAAAAAGATATAGAAAGCTGTTATCTTCAGGCCAAAGAAATCGAATGAATAAAAGGACCAGTCTCATAATTAAAAAATGAGTCCATATCATTATCAATACACACCGATCGATTCTCATTCGTCTAAAAATATACAAATTACTATTTTTAGTTATACGTTTTTTTTCTCTTAAACTTTTTTTCTCGAATATTGAGACTGTCGAAGTTGCGACTACAAAGATTCCCGAAACTTTCTGGGCTTTTCCCGGCCCATTCACCTCCAGGACTCTGATGAGCAGCATTGCCCTCAAACCTATTACTCTATTAGCTGTAAATAATAAAGCTCTTATACCGTTATAAATATTTTTAAGGTTTAATTTAAGCTTCTCAGGAATTGTGTTTGTTGTGCTGTATAGTGGTCTTGTATGCTTTTGTTCTGAATTTTGATATGATCATATTTTGAGTTTCATAGCTGCTGTATGGGATAACAGTTTTAAAGCCAATTATTTTATCATTCGTAAAATATCAAAATAAGAGTAATTAAATTGGTTCTAATGGTGTATCAGTATGAGCTACATTAAGATGCACCAGCTACAAGAATGATCTAACTGGTTGTTAGTTAGAGATTTTATTTGGTTTTTCAAACGCTAATGACAGTCAGTATTTTCCAGTAGACTAAAGAAATAATTGCTATTCATGTGCAGATTTTTTTTTCGTGGTTGCTTTAGCCTCTGAATACCCTGAAAATATGTTGGGAATCTCGGATGAGATTTTCAGTTTGAGTTTTGTATTGCTTGTAAGTTTTAGCAGAATGTACAAGAGTTGTACGGTACACTAACCACACTTTTTTTTGTTTAAACAAGAATCTTCACCATGGATTCTTCAAGTTCATTTGTTAATACTATTCCAATAATAGCTATTTGGGATTATGAAAATTGCTGGATCCCTGAGAATCACAACATCAACACACTTAAAAACAAGATTGAAGCTGATTTGAAGCTCAGTAATCGACAGTTCCTTAGAAAAAATTGTTGCAGTAAGACCAGATCAAAGAGCTAAATGTATTGTGCTCAAAACATATGGAAGTTTCAAGATTAATTCAATCCCATGTGAAAACAGCCTTTGTCAAGGTCAATGTCGAACATTTATCGTATCTAATATATCCAGTAACGAAGGTAGTTTTTTTTATAATGTGTTTTTTTTTTTTTTTTGTCAACATCAAAGACCAAAATCAAACTACTACATCACTAAATCAAGCCATCGTGGAGCAACTGAGTCAATGTAGACCAGCTCCGAAGGATGACTCCGCGCACTTCTCGCCAACTTGTCTGCTTTTCCATTTTTCGTCCTTGGAATAAGCTTGATCTGAAAATCTTGTAGCCGCTCTTTCCAAATCTGGAAGAATTCCAAATGAGTTGAGAATGCTGGCCACTCCACAGGAGAGGACACTATCTTAACCAGGTCAGAGCAATCAGTCGCAAAAACAAGCGGTGTATATTGAAGATGAATCATACATTCCATTGCCCAAATCAAAGCTTCAAATTCTGCATGTAATGGTGAGAGACTGCAACGTATATTACGCATGCCCAGCATTTGGTCTTGATGACCATTTTTGTTACAATACCATCCTTGTCCAGAATAAATATCTGTATTTTTCCAGGCGCCATCCACATAACAAACCCATGCATCAGTCAACTCCGACTCTCAGCCTATCGACGTTCGTCAATAAATCTGTGGCTCGTCTTACTGTCCCATCTTCCCCTACCTGCGCTCCTTGCTAGAGACGTCCTTCTGTTGTTGCCATCTCCAAAATGTCCTTTGGACTGCGATCTTTTTGCTAAAAACAAAATCATTCCTACTCTTCCAAAGTACCAAAGAATCCAAGGAAAAAGGAATCCGTGACATCCTTTGGAAGTCTCCAAAATAGATAATCCATATTAGCAAAAATCGATTGCCCCGGGAACACGATCTGATTAGTCGGTACTACAGAAAGGGCCCATGTCTGTACCGCTGGGGGGCATTCGAACAGAACATGATTAATTGATTCCTCCCCTGCGCCACACCTCATGCATTGCGTGTCGCATAAAATCCCCCTTGAACGTAAATTCTTATTAACTGAAATACATCCCGAAAGCACTTGCCATAAGAAATGTTTGAGTTTGGGAGGGCATTTCACCCGCCAAGCTTGAGACAGAAGAGGCTGGATATTTGGCCCGTAATAAACCGCAGGGATCCCTGTGTCCGGAATAATCTCTCAATCGAATAACCAGATTTTACCGTATATCTTCCCGTTTTGGTGAAGTGCCACCCTGTTGAATCAGGTTTCTGAATCCGGCTTATCGGAATTTGCCTGATAATATTTGCATCCTCAGGGGAAATCACAGCATCAATTAGCGGCAGATTCCACGAACGCGTTGATGAATCAATCAAATCTTTGACCATCATATTAGGATAAGTTCTAAAATTACAGGTTGCTGGTCTCGGGCGAGGGGCAGGTAACCAGGGATCATGCCATACTGAGATAGATGATCCAGATTCTACCCTTTTGATTAGTCCTTTGCTAACCAGAGATCTAGCAGATACAATACTCCTCCATCCATAAGATGGGGAGTATGATCTAATAGGATCCATAGGATCCGAATGACGATAATAACGACCCTTAAAAACTTTGGCGAATAAAGAATCCGAGTTATCAATGAGTCTCCATAACTGCTTTGCCAACAAGGCTGTGTTGAAGTCCTTGATTACTCGAAATCCAAGTCCTCCGTCACATTTATCCCGACACAACTTTTCCCAAGCCATCCAATGCATACCAGCTTGAGTATTTCCAGTGCTCCACCAGAACCGCGAAATCACCCCTGTCAATTTCTTTGTTACCCCCTTCGGTAGCCTGAAGCATGACATTACATGTGTTGGCAAGGCTGTAGCCACCGACTTGATTAATACTTCTTTTCCTCCTTTAGACAATAATTTTGCTGTCCATCCATTCACCCTATTATGAAGTCTATCCTGAAGGAAGCCAAATATCTGTGTTTTCGCGCCACCTAAACTCTCTGGAATTCCTAAATAGGACCCCATACCACCAATTGTAAAGATACCAAGGATTTGTTGCAACTCCGTTTTAACCAATGGGTCCACCTTATGTCCAAATTGTAATGAGGATTTATCGAAATTTATCTGTTGACCTGAAATTTGCTCATATTCCTTCAATATCTGCAAAAAAAAGTGACATTCTTCCTTCGTCGCTCGACAGAAGAAGAGACTATCATCTGCAAAAAGCAAGTGTGATATCGGTGGACTTGCTCTAGCAACTTTCAAACCTGTAATCAGCTTGTCGCATTCTGCCTTTCTAATATTTGCAATTAAAGCTTCCGTACACAAAATGAAGAGATATGGAGATAAGGGGTCTCCTTGACGTAAGCCACGATGGGGAACAATGTGTCCCCGAGGCTGGCCATTAAGGAGCACCTTATATTGAACAGATGTAATGCAATACATAATCCTAGAGACCCAAACCGAGGAGAACCCATGCGAAGAAGGAGCTTTTCTATGAAAGACCATTCCACCCTATCATAAGCCTTACTCATATCTGTTTTTATCGCCATAAATTTATCCTTACAAGAGGGATTTGTCCGTAATCCATGAAACATCTCTTGTGCAATTAAAATATTATCCGAGATTAAACGCCCTGCCACAAATGCCGATTGTGTCTCAGACACAAGTCCCGGGAGTAACCACTTGAGTCGTTGACAGAGCACCTTCGAGATAATTTTGTAACCCACATTACAAAGGCTAATTGGTCGCAACTCGGACATACGACTTGGTCGGCTCGTCTTCGGAATTAGACAGATGTTTGTCTGATTTAGTCGTGAATCAAATAATCCAGTCCGTAAAAATTATTAACCAACTCCACACATCCTGTTTATAAGGGGCCAAGTATGTTGAAAAAATAAAGCTGTCATCCCGTCCGGACCTGGTGCTTTTTCCGGGTACATCATTTTATAATGTGTTTTCTCAATGATTAAATAATTAAAATTGTTATGATAAATGAAATATACATGAACGTACTGAAGAAGAAGCAGCACATTCTCATAATTGCTGGAGATGTTGATTTCTACCATACGATTAATGCATTGCTGGCTGAAGATGTATATAGAGCTGGGAATATGACTGAAAATCCGTGGGTCCCGCGGGTTTAAACGGGGCGGGTGCAGGTTAAAATTTTTCAAACTTGTGTTGATGCGGGGCGGGCGCGGATTGAAATTTTTAACTGCGGGATGGGTGCGGGTTGACGTATTTTATTTTTCGGGTTCGCGGGTACCCGCAATTTAATAAAAAAAATCAAAAATAATATTAATTTTAAATATTTATCTATTTTTAATTAAAATATTATAAAAATATATATAAATATATAAAAATTATATTTTAATTTCTAAAAAAATCGATTATTTTTTTTAAAAATATTTATTTTCTATTATTAAAAACAAAATTATAACTAAAAATATTTATTTTTTTTTTTTTTTTTTTTTTTGTAGTTTGCGGGTTACCCGCGGATTACCCGCAATTTAAGCGGGGCGGGTGCGGGTGTATTATTTTCTTCTGCGGGTTATGCGAGTTGCGGATTCTGCGGGTCAAAAAAAATTCAGATCCGCCGCCGGGCAGGTCAAGCGGGGCGGGTTGACCCGCAAACCCAGCACTAGATGTATATTTGATGTTAGCACGACTTGAAAAGAGCAATATCCCAGTGTACAAACTTTGTATGGCTTGTTTAATATCCAATGTTAAAAAAAAAACTAAAAAAACTGCTTTGGTGTTTTTATGATATTGTATTTTGTCTAATGTAATATCTTATACAATTATATAATCTATTTTAGAATTTAAGAAATACAAACGAAAAAAAATTATGGTTTCATTTTCACTGTTTGAGAAGTTACGGCCACATCAAAACTGATTTTTTTCTTTCTGATGTCAGCAAACTAAATTAGGCCAACCAAAGATAATTGGTAGTCCCTCTGTTTTTAATGATAATTTTTATAGAGTTTTTACATAAATTAAGAAAATTTTAATATGCATTATTTTTTGTAATATAAACAATTATCCATAACTTTTAACCAATAGTATTTTAATTAATACATTAAATATTCTTGAAGTTTATAATTTCTTACATTTTTATCTTTTAGAAACAAAAGAAGTTTCTAAAATAAAAATGTTAGAAAATTTATCTTTAAAAAACAGAGGAAATATTTGTTTTCTTCTGTCATTATAAATTTATAAGTTATAACATGGAATCTGGGGGTAATTACGATCAAAGAGTCAGTGCATAACCAGAAACGAAGACATTAGGGACAGTCAAAAGTACCATAACAATCATTAGGGACGTAAGGCATCTAATACAAAATCATAAGAATTTTCAAACTAATATCAGAAACATCCAGTAACTCGAACACAACAGCATAGAAAAATACTAAAAATCTATTCTTCTACTGCCAAAGACCATCGTGTCACAAACATTCTTCGTAGCTTCTGATTCTGCATTGTTCTCATATTCTTCAGCGTCTTCCTCTTGCAACTGGAGATCGACTGTTCAATCAAAACATTACCATCAACACTTACAGAGACATCCGAATGAGCGTGAGTCAGCGACAAGTGAGATGCCAAAGCCATTATAATTTTACCTTCTGTGTCGGTCATAATCAGAACTCCTACGACCATAATCTGGACTCTTGCGTCGTTCACCAGGTGCTGGACTCCTGCGTCGTTCACCTGGTGAACGACGTGAACGACGTGCTGGACTCCTAAGTCGTTCACCAGGTGCTGGACTCCTAAGTCGTTCACCAGGTGCTGGACTCCTGCGACTTTCATGGGCTGCTGGACTCCTGCGTCGTTCACCAGGTGCTGGACTCCTGCGTCTTTCATGGGCTGCTGGACTCTTGCGTCGTTCATTGGGTGCTGGACTCCTGCGTAATTTATCAGCTGCTGGACTCCTGCGTCGTTCATCAGGTGCTGGACTCCTGCGTCGTTTCCTGCGTCTTTCATGGGCTGCTGGACTCTTGCGTCTTTCATGGGCTGCTGAACTCTTGCGTCTTTCACCAGGTGCTGGACTCCTGCGTCGTTCACCAGGTGCTGGACTCCTGCGACTTTCATGGGCTGCTGGACTCCTGCGTCGTTCACCAGGTGCTGGACTCTTGCGTTTTTCATGGGCTGCTGGACTCTTGCGTCTTTCATGGGTTGATGAACCTTTGTATCTGTCATAATCAGGACTTGGACGCCTACGGTGCACAGGGCTAAGAGATCTCCTCGGACTACCACCACCATATTGATCAGTTCTTTGATCTCCATACTTAAACGCATACTCAATAGAGATAACATTGCCCAATATTTTGCTGCATGCAAAAAAGGAGTAAGATATTTGGAAGGAAAAAAAGTAACAGGCGGCTGTGTTGCTATTTACCTTCTTCGAGTATCTTCAAGGGCTTTTGTAGCATCTTCTTGAGTTGCAAACTGAACAAATGCGAAGTTGCGCCTGATGCGTGCGTAATTGATCTTACCATAGGGTTCAAAGTGATTTTCAATGTCGTGCTGTTTTGTTGTCACGGGGTCGAAGTTAGTGACGAACAATGTCTTTGAAGGCTTCTGATTTGAATGTGCCTTCCCATCGCCAGGAGGCCTGCTGTGTTCACTCTGAAACCCAGACAAAAGGACTTGTCCATAAGTAGGAAACAAAGTGAGAGCTTCATGCATAAAAAACCTGAAACCATATATAGGTGTGTATATATATATACCTTTGCCCATTCAACTGATAACTTGCGTTTCTCCTCTCCAAAAGGACATTTGTCAAGCTTGCGGATTGCTTCTGCAGCGTTACGTTCATCTTCAAAATACACAAAAGCATATCCTGCAATATAAAAACACGACAAATCAGAAAAAGAGTGACAATCCCTCCAGTTCATTAAACCCTGCAATGTCCTCGGTTAGCCAATAGAGCAAATCTTGTTCCCCTAGAAAATAGCTAAACAGATATACAACACCTGCATATATGTGAAGGCTGGTTCACAAGTGATGTAGAGGCGTTTCCATGATGTAGTAGAAAATCACATGAACAAAGCAGCAAAAACAAAAAAAAAAAGCACCAAAGTTTGAATAAAATTCCGAGTGATTCCTAGGCATGCTTCAAGGCAAGGCATGATGGATTCAATTGACTTCCATCTGAAGATCGACAGACAAATCCCAAAGTTTCTCTTAGAATCAGCGAAGATGGTAGGCACAAGATGAT
This sequence comes from Isatis tinctoria, assembly GCA_010577795.1. Lineage (NCBI taxonomy): Eukaryota > Viridiplantae > Streptophyta > Magnoliopsida > Brassicales > Brassicaceae > Isatis > Isatis tinctoria. Next base: position 32,701,226 of record CM021245.1, read on the forward strand.
AAAGGCAGGCATGAAAATGGCAAGCCCGTGTAAAGAAAATCAAGTTCCTTCGGAGAGAGTTCCTGCGACCAAAGAGATACTCAATACAAGGATCCTCTACTGCATATTAAACCTCTTGACACGCTACTTCACATTCCAATACAAACCATGATTTTTCGATAATTGAATCATTATGAATCAGCAAACCGAAACCCTAACCATCAGCAAGACGAAAACCAGATAACATTTCTTCCATGCGCAGACCACATTTCTTTAAATTTATCAGTCTTTATCAGTCTATCGCCGTAGAAACTAGAAGATGCAAGAAATGTGACACTTTACCACGTATAATTTCTACTCGCGCCAACCTCCCGTAACTTGCGAACAATCGTTCCACATCCGACTGGCGAGCATTGTGATCGAGGTTCCCGACGAACACCGGCCTCATCTCCGCTGAAGAAATCTACAAATCGCAAGTCCTAACCATCCAATATACGAAATTAACCAAGCAGAAGAGATCAGAAGGCTGATCGGTAAAGGCATGTAAATTCTTCGAAGAGAATCCGAGGTTCTTCCGTTGACAGAAAATTACCTTTAACGATCGGAGAAGAAGCGAAGAACGAACTTTAGACGGCGACGTTCGGAGAAACAAGGCGGAGACTGGTTAAAAACTTATCACGTGTGTTGTTAACGCCGTCACGTCACTCAGGGGTAAATTAGGAAATTATATAAATATTAATGGGCCTTCTCTAAATGTAGGCCCACCCATATAATATAAGATGAATGCGGCTTGAAGAACTTCTCGTTGGAGTCTTTCTTTTTTTTTCTGCTTCTTTGAACTTTTCATTTTTCATCAAATTCAATTGGTATAGTTTTTGGCTGTACTAAAATCGTGTGAATGTGTCATCACTTTCAGATGTGATGGTATAATTTTATGTTTCATATTTTTAAACAAGCCAAAAACTTTGAAATGAAAACAGCTTATGCATGCTCAACAAAAAACCCCGAAGTGGGCTTAAGTTCCTCTTAGTCAATTAGAGTCTTTGATCTAATTGGTTATAGAGTATTGTTCGGGAAACCCTTTCCCTTTAGCAAATCTAATCCTTTTAAGTGTGGGTATTAAAGTTTTTTATTCAGATCTCCTTCTCAAATTAGGGTTTTAAGCACTGTTCTTGGTGGCTGCTCTAAACTCTGGTTAGGTGGAAAAGTTATTGCTCATCTGTTCGTAGTTATTTCAGCATTCATGTCGATCGAAATGGACCGTGCCTTAATGGCGTTAACTCTGGAGGAGGAGGAACCTTTCGAGATGCCTGATCTCCCTGGATACTGTACAAACGAAACCAACAAGATGAGTATTGTGGGAAGAGCTCTCAACCCGGAATGTCAGCCGATATCGAAATTAATCATTGAGATGCCGAGGAGATGGGGCAAAGAAGGAAAATGCAGAGGTATTGCATTATCGAAAGAGAAATTTCAGTTTATTTTCCAACATGAACACGATCTGGTCGAGGTTCTGGATAAGGGTGTGCATACACAAAACGAATGGGTGGTGGTTCTTGAAAGATGGGTGGAAAATCCTCCAGAGGGGTACCTACAGTTCATCCCCATTTGGATTCAAATGAGTAAGATTCCTCTGAACTTTTACACTACAGTTGCTCTTACTACCTTAGCTGAGCAAGTTGGAGTTGTGGATGAGCTGGCTTTTGATCCTACAAAATCTCACACTCAACCATTCGTAAGGGCTAGAGTTTTCTTCGATGTCGCGAAACCGCTAAAGATGGCTAGAGCTGTCAAATTTCCGGATGGACAAAAAGCGGTGATTAACTATCATTACGAGAGGATTCAGAAACGTTGTTTTCACTGTCAAAGGCTCAACCATGAGAACACATACTGCCCGCTACTGCTGAAACAGAAACAAGATGTGAGGAATGAGAGAAACAAGAAGGGAGTTGAAGCAAAAGTGGTAACAGAAAATGCTCTGAAAGTAGGGGATCCCCTGTTCGGAGTGTTGGAGGAAGATCAGGTTGGTATTGACTCATGTTCAGGACGCCCTCGAATTGCATCTGAAGTGTTAGAAGAAATGAGGAGGTACCTGAGGACAGAAAATGGAGATGATATAAGGATCCGTGAAGAAAGAGTTAGGTCTTCTGTGAAAGAAGCAGAGAGCAACCCGGTAACGAGGAAAACAGCCTTAAGTCTTGAGCCTCTGCCAATGATCACCACAGACTTAAACAAAGGAAAAGGCTTTGTCTTTGACTACCAGGAAGCTGTTAAGTCTATCAGGGACTCTCAAGATAAAGAACATGAGCAACCTCTCACCGGTTCGCTGATCAAGTATGGGGCTGTTGCAAGTTGGACTCCGGTTGACCTTAATGCACCAATATGTAGTGAGGGAGACATGGATTATGGTCTTAAAGAGTCTACTTCTTTGTGTCCAACGGTTTTTAGTGTAGGCTTTTCGGAGCCAAGCTATTCCGGGACATCAAAGAAGAAGGCTACCCCGCGTAAGAGGCCTTTCAAAGCTAGAAGGAAGCAACCCGGGAGAGACACCAATATGCTAGCTTTAGTTAACCCAACTTCTCGGGGGAGCGTAACACATCACTCGATCACTCTATCAGAGAAACAAAAAGGGAAGCAATCGGAAGGTACTAAGAAGAGAAAGATAACGATTCAAGAAGAAGAGGAACTTAGAATCGACTCTGTCACCAAATGCCTCAAGGTAGTCCCAAAGGAGGGACTGCCCTCTCCATAATGAGCATTTTGAGCTGGAATTGTCAAGGTATTGGACGGTCCAATGGTTTGACAATTCCCAGGCTGGAGGAGCTGCGTAAAAAGCACTTCCCCGAGCTTTTGTTCTTAATGGAAACTCTAAAAAGTAAAGATGAGATGGTTGATTTACAGGTATGGTTGGGTTATGACAGAGTATTCACGGTTGATCCAGTCGGTCGCAGTGGAGGATTGGCTTTAATGTGGATTTTAAATTTGTAGATAAAAATATCCTTGACCTGCAAGTTCAGTTTGGTATGGTTAATTTCTTTGTCTCCTGTATATATGGTGCTCCGGAGGTGAAGAATAGAGCTAAGGTATGGGAAAGAGTCAGTAAGATAGGAGTCAACAGAAAAGAGAGTTGGTGTATGATAGGGGATTTCAACGATATTTTACACAATGGTGAGAAGTTAGGAGGGCCAAGAAGAGGTGATTCTGTTTTCAAACCTTTTACGGATATGATTAGTGCCAGTGACATGGATGAGATGCCAAGACAAGGGAACATGTTTACATGGGGAGGAATGAGATATAAGATGTGGATTCAGTGTCGTTTGGATAGGGCTTTTGGAAATACTGAATGGTTCAAGCAGTTCCCGGCAGCCAATCAAAGATTTCTGGATAAACGTGGGTCTGATCACAGGCCGGTATTATTGAAGCTGATTGATGCACAAGAGACTTACAGGGGACAGTTTCGCTTTGATAAAAGGATGCTCCATATACCAGAGGTGAAAAAAGCAATAGCAGATGCATGGCGTGCAAACAAGAAGAATCCGCAAAAATCAGTCTCGGAAGGACTAAAAGATGTTCGCAAATCGTTGAGTAAATGGAAGCAACGAAACAACTTTAATGCAAAAGAAAAGATAAGACAGATTGAAAAAGCTATAGAAGAGGAACAATCAGCTATGAGACCACGCTTCAATCATATGGATTATTTAAAAAGAGAACTCATTAAGGCATATAAGGATGAAGAGTCCTATTGGAGGCAAAGAAGCAGGGAATTTTGGTTAAAGGAAGGGGACAGGAACACGCGGTTCTTTCATGATTCGGTCAAATATAAAAGAGCAAGAAAAAGACTGGAAAAATTGATGGATGAAAGCGGTACTTGGAGGAAATCAGAAGCTGATAAGGGGCAAGTGGCAGCTTCGTATTTCAGTAAGCTTTTCAAATCTTCTAATCCGAATGGTTTCTCTGATTTCTTTTCTGGTTTTCAACCAAGAGTTTCTGACCAAGTAAATCAAGATCTGACTAAATTGGTGTCGTCCGAAGAAGTTAAAGAAGCGGTATTCTCAGTGAAAGCATCAAGCGCTCCAGGACCGGATGGTATGTCCGGTATGTTTTTTCAGCGTTATTGGGATACTATAGGGGATCAAGTCACCATGGAGGTGAAGAATTTTTTTGTGACTGGTCATATGCCTACTGAATGGAACTTCACCCATTTGTGTCTGCTACCTAAAGTTACCAATCCCACAGAAATGGCGAATTTAAGGCCAATTAGCTTGTGCTCTGTTCTATACAAGGTTATATCAAAAATTCCGGTGAAAAGGTTGCAGCCTTATCTTCCCAGCTTGGTTTTTGAATCTCAATCAGCTTTCGTATCGGAGAGGTTAATTTCAGACAACATCATCATTGCACACGAACTTGTTCATGGGTTGAGGACTCATCCGGTGGTGGCAAATGAGTACATGGCTTTAAAGTCTGATATGTCAAAGGCGTACGATAGAGTTGAATGGGGCTACGTGAGGGCTCTATTAATAGCTATGGGGTTTCACCCTATTTGGATTGAATGGGTTATGTCTTGCATATCGACGGTGACCTTTTCTGTACTTGTCAACGACCAACCCCATGGATTGATAATACCAGAAAGAGGTCTTAGGCAGGGGGATCCACTATCCCCTTTCCTGTTTGTTCTTTGTACTGAAGGGCTTTCACACTTATTGAAATCGGCAGATGAAGAAGGAGCCTTAACGGGTATCAGCTTTGGAGAAGAAGGACCGTCAATCACCCATTTGTTATTTGCAGACGATAGCTTATTTCTCTGCAAAGCTACACTGGAACAAAGCAGAGTTTTAAAGTTGATTTTGGACAGATATGGCAAAGCAACTGGACAGGTCATAAACGTGAATAAGTCATCAATAACTTTTGGTGATAATGTTGAGTTGACTCAAAGAAAGCATATCCAAGAAGACTTTCAGATTTTCAGTCAAGGTGGAGCAGGAACTTATTTAGGTCTCCCAGAATGCTTTAGTGGATCCAAGGTGGAGCTGTTCAACTATTTAAAGGATAAACTCAAAGATAGGATGTCTGGATGGTTTGCAAGGACCTTATCACAAGGTGGTAAGGAAATTTTACTTAAAGCAGTGGCTTTGGCAATGCCGATTTATGCAATGAGTTGTTTTAGACTTCCGAAAACAGTTTGTCAGAATTTAATTTCGGCTATGACTCACTTTTGGTGGAGTTCTTTTGAAAGCAATCGGAAAATTCCGTGGGTGAGCTGGGAAAGACTTTGCCTTCCAAAAGCGCTTGGAGGTGTCGGATTTAAGGACATTGAGCTGTTCAATCAAGCTCTATTATCCAAACAAGCGTGGAGAATTCTAGTGGAACCAAAAAGCTTAGTGGCCAGATTATTGAAAAGCAGATACTACTATGATGGGAAATTTTTACAAGCTAAAGTGGGGATCAGGCCTTCTTTCGCGTGGAAAAGCATCATGTATGGAAGAAACCTCATGATTCAAGGAATTGATCATCAAATTGGTGATGTGGCCTCTATCAAACTCTGGATTGATCCATGGATGAAAGACTTGGAGGGAGTGAATCGTGCTCCAATGAGGAAAAACTCATCCTTCAACGTGAATCTGCTGGTCAAGGACATAATCAATCAAGAAACACACGATTGGGATCGAAGATGTCTTGATGATTTATTTCCTCCAAGTGATGTAATACAGATTTTAAAGATTAAGCCACTGAGAAATAGGAAAGATTCGTGGACGTGGAGATTCAACAAGAGTGGAGACTTCACAGTTAAATCAGCCTATTGGTTAGCATGTAGAACACAGAAGAAGGAGTCTTTTATTTTGGCTGACGCAAAACCCTCTTTAAACCCCTTAAAAGAAGAGATTTGGAAGCTCAAAACTGAACCAAAGATACGCACGTTTCTTTGGAAAGCTCTGAGTGAGGCGTTACCTGTAGAAGATGGCCTGAGTTCAAGAGGGTTGAAAGTGGATGGAAGATGTTTGATTTGTGGTCAACAAGGAGAATCAATCAACCATGTACTTTTCTCATGCTTATTTGCAAGACAGGTCTGGGCTCTAGCGAATGTTCCTTCCCCTAGATGGGGTTTTGATCAGTCTTCTGTTTATGCAAATGTCAACCATCTTCTCTCTTGTGGTAATAGCAGGACTTGGGATTTACCACAAAAGAGAGGGTGGCCGTGGGTGATATGGAGCATCTGGAAGGGGAGAAACAAATTCATCTTTGAAGGCTCTCCTTTGAATCCAATTGAGACAGCGCAAACAGGTATGGAGGATGCTAATCAATGGTTTTTTGCTCAATCCTATCACAATGAGAATGTGGAAACGGACGATGGTAGTGTTGTGAGGGCGAGGAAGGTGTGGGATGCACCTGGAATGGGATGGGTTAAGTGTAATATTGGTTTTTTCTGGGATAAAAAAGGAGATTAACAGGGGCAGGTTGGGTTATTAGAGATGAAAAAGGGTGTGTTTTAATTCATAGTAGGAGGTCCTTTTATCATTTTGAAAATGTTGATGATGCCAAGTTTGGTGTTCTTTTGTGGGCTACGGAAAGCATGCGTGAGCATAGGAGAGAAAAAGTGATGTTTGCCTTTGGGGATAGTGTCTTAGTGGAGGTTATGAATAGGCCACGCTTTTGGCCAGCTTTCAGATCCCATAGAGATATTCTAAGTAGAGTGTTAACTAACTTTACAGATTGGAAAATGGTTTTGGAGCCTTTGGTTACAAATGAAGGTGCAATGGCTATTGCTAAGAGCGTGTCAGCGGGTCATCGTCGTCAATCTTACGTTGCCAGAGGCATGCCAGATTGGTTAGCTGATCTATTTGAGCGTGAAGCAAGACCCTTTTGTTTGTAATTCTTCTGGGTTCTTTATCTGTTTCTTTCAAGGTTTGGAGCTTTGTTCTCCTTTTTTGGTGTCGATTCCTGTTTTTATGTTGCCTTCTGCAGTTTGGGCTTGTGTGTTTCTTTGTAGAAAAACTATCATGAGTGGGCTTTATGCCAATTCGTAATATTATCCAACTAGACGACAAAAAAAAAAGAACACAGCTTATGCATTAGAAAAGAAGGTAAAGAGTATAATCATTAGGTCTACGTGACAACCAGTCTGATCGGCCAGTTACATTCAATTTAGAAAACAAAACTTTATTCAAATGTGGAATTTAATGTTCTATAGAAATTTACATTTCATCAACAGATTCAAAAATAAAAATATGTGTTCCTTCGAATCAAAGATCAAACCATAAATAATTATGTATCGTAAAACTTATGTACATATTCAACTAAAAAAAAAATTGAGGAATTTTTCGCTCATTACTATCACAACCAATCACAGACCTCCACTTGTCAGTTGACTTAGGAAAGTTGTAAATCACGAACCGTTCCTTAGTTCCCGAGCAAGATCGAACGACTGAGATTTCCTGCTGCTTTTCAGCCTCAACAGTCCATACAACTTCTTGAACTCCTTCACCGCCGGCGAACTTCCTCCGCCGCATAAAGGTCCACTCGCCTCTCCCTCGTAATCTTCCGACGGCGTTCTTTCGTGAAACAACCGCCTTCCTGTCGCCGGAGTTCCCCTCCGATCTCCGTCGGTTTGCAAAGCGTTGATGACCGATTTGAGTGCTCGGCTGGGCGAGTTTCTGTTGGCGATCATCAGTTCTCCGATCTCGGCGGGGCTTAAAGACGCACCGTTTAGGAAAATGCCTTCCACTTGAGGGAAGAGTTTGTGCTCTTTCAAACCCAAGTAGTTGTTCGCTAACGCCTTAAACGCCGTGAAATCGCACAACGGGAAATGGATGTGAACGTCGACCCGACCCGGACGGAGCACCGCCGGGTCGATCTGTTCCTTAGCCGTCATGGTGAACACCATGATCCGTTCGTCGGCGGCGCATGAGCTGAGAATCCCGTCGGTGAAATTCAAAATACCCGAAACGCTCAGAGCCGTTGATTTGGAGGAAAGAAACCGATCCAGATCCTCTACGACGATCACGGACCGACACGTGGTTTGCAAGAGAAGCATCTTGAGATCCGAGTCGTCTGATACTTTGGATAGATCAATATCGTAGACGTCGTAGTTTAAAAGATTGGCCATCGCCGCGACGAAGCTTGATTTTCCGGTGCCGGAAGGTCCGTAGAGAAGGTAGCTCCGTTTCCAGACACGTCCGAGCCGATTGTAAAACTGTTTCCCTTTGAGAAACGATTCAAGATCCGATTTCACTTTCTCCTTCAGATCCGCTTCCATGGCCATGTTGTCGAAAGTGCAAGGGTGAGTAAACGGGATCGACCTCCATCTCCCGTTCTTCTTCCCGGCGACGGCTCCGACGTTCATGAACAGCTTCAGCTCCACGTTCCTCTGTTCTAGCTCTTCCGTGACTGTGTGTATATGCTGGAGGTAAGGGCCAAGGATTCTCCGTTTATCAGCTTTTCGGAGCTTCAAAACGAAACCTCTGTGGCCTTCGTCGTCTTCTCCGTTGATCCAACAAACCCTAGCGCCGAGAAACTCGTCTCCGATCACCTGGTTTCGATCCAGGCGGAGGACGATGTCGTTTGATTTTTTGCCAGTGAAGAGATTCGTGAAATCGGAGTTTTCGATGGAGCTAAGTGAATTCAGATAAGCGTAAACCCTACGGTACAGTTGATTCTCCTGCAAGTTATCGTTGAACTCAGGGACCTTGTAGAACTGGTAAACGTGAAACCAGTCGACGATTCTCCTCCGCCATTTCTTCACCGTGTAAATCAATCCAGTTTTGAACAAAACAACTCTTACCAAGAACAATACCACCCCTAAAACCAGCAACGAGAGAATCGAATCCCGGAGAATCCCCATGGACATAAACTCCATTCGATTCTGCTCCAAATCTCTACAATCTAAACACTAACGACGAAGACAGATTCCGATTTAGAGGAGAAATAATCAGAGGCATGTCCAGGGTATCGAGAGCGGAAAGACTCAAGTCATGGCGATAGATAACACTAGGAAGAGAAGGACGAAGATCTTTTAAAAATAAAATAAAAAAATAAAGGAGGCGTGGCAGGGACGATGATAGTTACCGGTTAGGGGTAGCTTCGTCATTTTACTAAATATCTGTCACGGTTTACCGCTCGGTTGGTTTGAATGGTTCAATCATCACTTGCAGAAGTTATGTAATGATGCTTACGCCATAATTATTATCTTATGCACGCTTTTACCAGGTTAAGACTTAAGAGTACTGTAATGATGCTTACCAGCTTTCAGATTCTTTTTTTATTCGACTAATTACTGCATATGGCTAATTATATTCAGCTACGATATTACTACTTCGCACCATCCAATTAGTTTATTTATCATGTTGGAAGACAACCATTACTAAAAAATAAAAATGGTTAAAATAGATTTTGAATAAAAATTAGTAATAAAAATACGCATGCCACTTGGTAGTTGAAATGGTTGCTCCATTAATCTTGTTGGCGTTACGATAAACTTCTGCAGCTATATCGATCATGACAAGCTCTGAAAGTCAACTTGGTTGGCCAAAACAGTTTCTTGAATATTATTTTTGCTGAAGAGAATGAGGAATTTTATGACAACGGATATTTCGAAATATATTGGATTTTAAATACGAGTACGACCAGCAACAACAATAAGGGCGTCGTCTAAGCTTAATTTGTGTGTGAATTTTTTTTGTGGTGCAATAAACCGAAAGAGAAATGGGTGTGTTTATCATTATCTTATGATCAAAATTAGGAGTGTTTTTAATTATAACTTAATGATATTTATCTAATATTGATGGGTATAGGTATGGTTTCAATTTTCTTATAATTATTTAGTCATAATAGTTTTATTTTCGGAATTAATTTAAATACAGGCTGATAGCTTTATAGCATAGACTTAACGGAGCTGTGTTTTTTTTTATAAACGAAACTGCACATGCACATAAACTTTGTTCAGTAGATATTATTGACTAATCATGCGATATATAATGTCAAAAATTAATATGCGTGGAACCTCCTAACAAGTGTACCTTTTGCATCAACACATATCATATGGGAGCAGTTTCTCTCGATAGACGCTTGAAAGACATAAGGAATCATTGCTCTTAACTTGGTGGTGTCAGGTTTGCCCGTAAGTTCGCTATCTAGCAACCTACGTACGCTTTTGAGCGACTGTCAAGTGTATTCGATCCGATATAAAATCTAGTATCCTATAAACTCTATCAACAAGGTGTGATCTGAGATAGAAAATATCATCGACATATTATAAAGAAACAACACAGTATTGAGAAACACATCTTAAATATTCGATTATATATCTACACGGAATACGGAAGATATATTATGACTTGAATAATCTTCGAAAACATTGTAAAAGATGTTTCATTCGATAATGGCCGTCTATTTCAATGGTGCTTGTTAATACCAAACACACATTTTTGTTGTTTTTTGTTGTTGTTCTGTTCAAATAAGATCTTGCGACTGTGGTTTACCTATATCGCTGAGAAGAAATCAAAGGAAAAACCCTTTCAGTTGCTTCAAAGTTAAGTTGAGACGGATTTTTTATTTTTTTATTTTCTTATATTTTGAGCAAGAGACGGGAATATCAATTACAGATATAATTAAAGTGGTCCTAACATCACAACAAATCAAATTATGCGAAGCAGAATATTAATCATAGTCATCATCCACTTAATGTTATATCTATCAACTTCGTAACTCGGATATATGCCAATTGCTAGCGTCAGATTATCACCACAAATCACGGATCCAAAAACAATTAAGCATCTAAAACCTTTGATTAAAATTCGCTTTTTTTAACATTAAAATTCGCTTTTCCGTACCTTATAGTTAAAAATTAATAAGAGTACCGAAACAAAATTAGAGTAACCCAAATCAATCGTTGACAAGAAAATAGTTCCAAATTGATAAGAAACAAACTACGTTAATATGTATTATATTACATGAATGAACAATGATTGGAAAATCACGTGCATACAATAAAAATGCGACTTCACTCTCTGGGCGTATATAATTACTAATCTTTTTAAAGGTTAATAATTCGAACGAGATAGTATTATTAAGATACAAGGCCATTAACATAAGTTCTATTCATCAAATATACCAAAGTCACATAAATATTAAATCATACGTTATATATATCTACCCCTTATCCTCCATCTAATGTACGATTTAATATACCAAAGTCACTTTGGCAAAGTGTTTGATCTGCTGTTAATCAGCATCTAGACTTTTAGGCGATCGACATTATTTATTTCTATATCTCAACGTCTTGTTAATCAAAATTTTGTCTAACCTTTAACGGGCAAGTTAATTACGTAGTGTGTTGTGTTTGTTGATGGTCGTGGAAACATCGGACTTTTACTCTTTACTCTTTAGTGCTGACGAACAAATTGGCCAACCCTACCTTACTTTTATATGAGAAAAAAAATCCAAAAAAAAATCAATCAATCCAAAAGGACATAAACCTAAAAATGATTTCACGCTTGCATTGTCTTCTTTTCTTTTTATGTTTTTTTTCAGTCTTTAATCCTGCATGAACACGTGTATAGAGTCTATAGACACATATATGATTTTATTCTTATAATATGTCGTAATGACCAATTAATACCGGAAACAAGTATCCAATATATTTTGTTGTCTTTGCTTTTACTGGCATTGCATAAAGAGAAAATTCGAATAGCCTACCAAACACCACCTTTAAAACTGGTGCTCCGTATCTGGTCAATTTAGGCAGAAGTTAGGATCAACCGAGGAATAAGAATGCATATATTATATTAGTATAAGATAGTGTTTATCTTATACTCCCTCCGTTCCATAATGATAGAAGTTTTGGACTTTTCACACATTTTAAGAACAAATTTAAAATACCAGATATAACCTCATTAAAGAATTATTATTTTATGTGAGTTGAAATTGCTTTTGTAATTAGCTTTAATTAATAAGGGTAAAATAGTAAAGCATGTGAAAAAGTTGTATTGAAAACACAAAACTTCTATCTTTGTGAAACAAATTAAAACTCAGAAAATCTATCTTAGTGGAACGGAGGGAGTATTTGATATTATCTTGTAAAGATCTGTGTATATCTTAGATCACGATCTAACTAACTCTTGTATAAATATACATCGATGATGATCAATGAAAGTATCACTTTACAACTTCCTATATGGTATCAGAGCGAAACTGATCCAGCTCCTAAAAATCTCTCCTCTTTTCTTCTCGCTTATCTTCTCCTATTCTTCCTCTTCTCTTCAATGGCGACAGAATCCTCCTCTGTTACGTCAAAAACAACTCCTGTTTTTAACGCCTCCGATCCAAAAAGTACCCTGATCTCTCTTAACATGTCCAACATAACAAAGCTCAATGCTTCCAACTTCATCACATGGCGTCTGCAAGTCAGTGCTCTTCTTGAAGCACATGAACTCCACTGCTTCATCTCCGATGATGACAACACACCACCTGAGACAGATGAAAACTGTCAAGCGTGGAAGCGTCAGGACAGGCTCCTCTACAGTGCCCTGATCGGCTCTCTCTCTCTCTCAATCCAACCTATCGTCACGCGTGCAACCACATCTCGAGAGATCTGGCAAATCCTCTATCGCACGTACGGCAAGCCTTCTCGCGGTCACATCAAACAGATCCGCCAACAGCTCAAACAGAGCAACAAAGGCACAAAATCGATCCATGATTACATGCGTGGGATCATTGACAAGTCTGATCAACTTGCTCTCCTCGGTGCTACTGTTGATCACGAGGATCTTCTCGATTTCATCACTGATGGTCTGGGAGAAGATTACAGAGCGATTGTTGACATGGTGAATGGAAGAGATGTCCCAATCTCCATAGATGAACTTCACGAGAAACTCATCCATCGTGAGCATGTTCTCTCTCTCTCTGACTCTTCTGGCGTTGCTACTCCAATCACGGCAAACGTCACGCAGTCTCGTCCTCACCAATCCTCACCAAATTTCTCAGCTCGTGGAGGTTTCTCAAATCGTGGTGGTGCTCGTCCATCTCGACCTTACCTCGGCAAATGCCAGATATGTGGTGTTCAAGGGCACGGAGCTCGCCGGTGCCCTCAATACCAGCAGCCATCATTCGCTCCTCCTCCGACTGGTCCCTCTTCCTCTCACTACCGTGGACCAACTCCGTGGCTTGCCCCTCACCTTCCGCTTCCTTCTCCACAATGGCCTCAACAGGCGCATCACACCACTACGAGTTCCCCTGACTTGTCTCCCTGGCTTCTTGACAGTGCGGCTTCGCACCACATTGCCAGCGACTTCAATAATCTCTCACTCCATTCACCATACACCGGAAGTGACAATGTGATGATCGGGAATGGCACGGGCCTTCCTATCACGCATACGGGTTCTGTTTCCTTTCCTTCCTCCACAAAACAACTTCAACTTAAGAATGTTTTATGTGTGCCTGCTATGAAGAAAAACTTGATTTCGGTTAATAAGCTTTGCAAAACTAATAATGTTATGGTCCAACTCTGTCCGAATGATTTTCAGGTGAAGGACCTACGCACGGGGACAACACTTCTCAACGGCAAGGCCAATGAGGGCGTGTATGAGTGGCCACTTTCTCATCCCATTCCGTTTGCTTCTGCTTTCTCTTCAATAAAGTCTTCTCCTTCGGATTGGCATTCACGTCTTGGTCATCCGAATCTTCAGACACTTCGCACAATGCTTTCTCGTTTTTCTTTACCAATCTCTGCTTCTGTCTCTGATTTTTCTTCTTGCAATTCGTGTTCATCTAATAAAAGTCATAAACTACCGTTTTCTACATCCACTCTTACCTCTCGTCGACCTCTTGAAATTTTATTTTCTGATGTGTGGACTTCTCCTGTTTTATCTCATGATGGTTACAAATATTATGTCTTATTTGTTGATCACTATACACGATATACGTGGCTTTATCCTCTTAAAACAAAATCTCAAGTTGCTAATATCTTTCCGGTTTTTAAATCTCTAGTGGAAAACTGATTCAACACAAAGATCACGATCCTTTATTCTGATAATGGTGGAGAGTATCTCGCATTACGGTCTTATCTTGCAACCCACGGCATCTCTCATTTCACAAGTCCACCTCATACACCCGAACACAACGGGTTGGCGGAACGCAAGCATAGGCACATCGTGGAGACAGGTCTCTCCCTCCTTCTGCATGCGCGTATTCCCAAGACTTTCTGGCCTTACGCGTTTGCAGCAGCCGTGTACCTGATCAATCGTCTCATCACCCCTAACTTGGCGAACTATTCTCCATATCACCTTCTATTCAATGAGGAGCCAAATTACCTCAAGTTGCGCTCATTCGGTTGTCTATGCTATCCATGGATTGCTCCCTATGGTCACAACAAATTCAGTCCCAAATCAACACCGTGTGTGTTCATGGGATACTCTCTCACCCAAAGCGCTTACATTTGCCTCGATGTGATCACTTCTCGGGTTTACATCTCACGGCATGTCACGTTTGTTGAATCGGTATTCCCTTTTTCTACTCTTTTAGCTCAAACAACTTCTCTGTCACAAAAAGCTATTCCTTCGGATCATGTCTCTGCTTCCCTTGTTCCTATATTCTCTTCCTCTTCTTCTGTGGCCTCTCCCCCGTGTTCGGTCCCCTCACCTGCAGCTGGTGTGTCTGCAACGACACAAGAGTCAGACCATGACATTATTGCCGAATCAAGTACCGCACAAGTTCCGGCTGAGTCTCCTCCCTCAACGGCTCCTCCGGTAACTAATGTTCACTCCATGACCACGCGGTCCAAGAACAACGTGCGCAAACCGAACCCGAAGTATGGTCTTCATACTGTTCTACAGGAAGTGGAGCCTGAGCATCATACACAAGCCCTCAAGGACGAGAAGTGGAGAAAATCTATGAGTGCTGAATATGATGCATTTAATCATCATGATACTTTTGATCTTGTTGATCGATCTCTTGCTACTAACATTGTTGGCTCGAAATGGGTTTACAGGATCAAGCGACTTCCGAGTGGATCTGTTGACAAATACAAGTCCCGACTTGTTGCAAAAGGCTTTCACCAACGGCCTGGAGTGGATTATCACGACACCTTCAGTCCGGTGATCAAACACGCAACTATCAGACTCGTTCTTGGCACTGCTGTTGCTGCGAACTGGCCTCTGCAACAGCTTGATGTCAATAACGCCTTCCTCCAAGGTCCGCTGGATGAAGAAGTCTACATGCTCCAGCCTCCTGGATTCGTGGATAAAGACCGTCCCAACCATGTTTGCAAGCTCAAAAAGGCGGTGTATGGGCTCAAACAGGCGCCTAGAGCATGGTACAATGCCTTGAAGGAATTCCTTGTTAGCATTGGGTTTAAAAACTCTCTCGCTGATGCCTCCCTCTTTGTCCTCCGATCGGGTTCGTCCTTCGTATATATGCTTATATACGTGGATGACATTATTGTTACAGCCACTTCTATGTCTGCAATGAAGCGTGTTACGGATCTCCTGGCTGCCAAGTTCTCTCTCAAAGATCTCGGTGAGCTTTCCTATTTTCTTGGTATGGAAGCCTATCGCACACCTGCTGGTTTACATCTTACTCAGACTAAGTATATCACTGACCTTCTGCGTAAGACAAAGATGGCTGATGCAAAGCCTGTAGCTACTCCAATGTCATCATCTCAGGTGTTGACTCTCTCCTCCGGTGATCTACTTTCTGATCCTTCTCTCTACCGTACGACAGTTGGTGGTCTTCAGTATCTCGGCCTCACTCGTCCAGATATAGCATTTGCGGTGAACAGACTGTCGCAGTATATGCATCAGCCACGAACGCTTCATTGGGAGGCTGTCAAACGAGTGTTGCGGTATCTTGCAGGCACAGCAAACAAAGGCATCTTCTTCTCTGCCAAATCTCCTCTCACCCTTCATGCCTACTCAGATGCTGATTGGGCAGGGAACAGAGACGATTACTCCTCTACCGGCGCCTATATTACGTATCTGGGACGGCAACCAATCTCCTGGCAGTCCAAGAAGCAAACTGGCGTTGCTCGTTCCTCCACAGAAGCGGAGTATCGTGCGCTCACGGCTGCTGCGTCTGAGGTCAAATGGTTACTCTCCTTGATGTCCGAACTTGGTCTTCGATCCACGGAGATACCAGTTCTTTATTGTGATAACATTGGGGCTACCTATCTCTCGGCCAATCCGGTCTTTCACTCCCGCATGAAGCATTTAGCTCTGGACTATCACTTTGTTCGAGAGCAGGTTCAATCCAAGACAATGCGTGTTGCTCACATCTGTTCAGCTGATCAGCTCGCAGATGCTTTAACTAAGCCACTACCTCGTGCTCGGTTTCTTGATCTCTCAGCCAAGATTGGACTCTGCAATCGGCGTCCATCTTGAGGGGGCGTATTAGTATAAGATAGTGTTTATCTTATATTTGATATTATCTTGTAAAGATCTGTGTATATCTTAGATCACGATCTAACTAACTCTTGTATAAATATACATCGATGATGATCAATGAAAGTATCACTTTACAACTTCCTATATATTATTGTTATACAATGAATATGTATATGTGTGAATCAATGTACACTTATACAGTATTACCTATTAAAAATTGGAAAATTAGTTGGTCTATTTTATCTGTATAGATTGATTTATAAGATTTCTCGTCATGATGAAATTTCGGCGACTGGAAGTGAAGTTAATTAGCTAAGTTAAGAAGATTAGATGAAGATGACAAAAAGTTAATTAAATAAGAACATTATCGATCTATTCACATTTTAGTTTGTTTTTGGTGTAATATATGATGAACATAAATTAGCCGAGTATGCCAAGTTTATAAAAACAACCTTTAGTAATCTTTTTCCATATCGAAAGCTGGATTTGGGTTAGTGAAAGTATGACAAGTTTAAAAATGGACAGAGTCGTCGTCTCACGTATAGAAAGCATCAGTTTTGATAGGAGCGATCATGCCTCAAAGCATAGCCATCTTTTTAAATTTCACTTTCGTGTTTCTTAGAAGATTGGAATTTTTTTTTTTTTTTAAGAAGCTGAACCAAATGAGGAAGTTTTATTTATTATTAGTGTGACGAGTGGGAGTCGTCGACATGTCCTCATGCCAACCTTTTTGGCTGCATGAGTTGTTAGGTATAATCCAATGTTTTGGCTCTGTAGTTTTGAATTGCTCGGATCGTGTTTCTATTACTGTAACTAAACCTTTGTTTTTAACATTATTCTTCAGACGAAAACAATAAAGAACTCTTTTATAACATGTTTAATACCTTTGGCAGAAAAACATTCCGTTCCATTCTACTTTAAGGCGAGGTGACACATGTCGGCGTTCTTTTTCATTTACTTGCTTACGAGTTACGACTCTGTTGATGAGAATCAAAATGTATATACTCCTGAAATTGGTATTTTTACAAAATCTACGTACGAGGAATATATATTGATATTTGAAAGTGGTTTTGGATGGAGAAACATTGATTTTAACGTGACGCCAATGTATTACTGAACACCTGTTTATATTTTATTATTATACGCTATCGCGCGTTGAATCATTCTTATGCAAAGGGATGAAAATGAAAAGTCTTAAAGTCGAAGATAAGGTTGTCTACATGATTCGGTCATCCATTTCTTATGTGTTAATATATGATTTGAAAATGACTAATATTGTTCGTAGACCGGGGAAAATTAGTTTATTCAATCCGAGACTTTTTTTGTTGTCAATTTTATTTTTGTTTGGAAACCACAATTGTTACAATTGATAACACAATTGTTACAATTGATAATGAATATTGACATGATATTTGGATAAGATGATTTTTTTTGGTAAAACCGAATATTACTATGAAAATTTAAAAAAACCAATCACAACCGAACGAGTATTTGGATAGGATGATTAAGTACAGTTGCCGATATTTTTCTATTTTGATATTATTAGTATTTTAAAAAATATTTGACTGTACTTTTTTTATAAAGAAAAAATATAGATCTACTGTGAAGATATTAACGTGATGACTGATGAGCAAGTGAAGGTTTGAATTTGCCAAGTAAACTTACTCTGGCTTAACCAAAGTAGAAGTAAATCCAACCATGGTCGAGTTAAAACTGTTTAAGACCACTAAAAGCAAAATGGTTAAAAATTACAGTGCATAAACGATAAAAGGTATGGGGACTAGTCTATACAGTTTAAGTACAGCCGAGGCAAAATCCATATCGTACGTCGGTACGTGTATCCAAATCCAGACGTTCAAGGATCAAAGCATGTGCGAAGAAGTTCTAAAAAGGTGTCAATATATTTAGACACCTAAGAGAGAGTGTCAAGGCAATCACATATCGTTGTATCAATTGTGATATTATGTTAAGAGAATAGCTGTGTGAGTATCAACTGTTACATAGCTAGGTGACGACCCGCGCTATGCACCGGATGATACCAGTTAATTATATTTTTTTCTAAATAAATTAATTTTATATTTTGTTTTGAGTAACACGTATTTCTAAATTAAATATTTGTTTAAAATGTCAAGTATTCAAATTCTAATGTAAAACTTTCTTCAATTGATGGACACAACCGTTGTGGATTGACTCTCGAATTAGGAAATCATGTGTTCACAAGTTATTAGTACAACAAATCATGTTATTGTTCTAAAGATTGTTACACTTTCGGTATTCCATAAAAAATTTAAATACTAATTTAGTTATGCGTATGTTTTTTTTTTTTTTTTTGAAAGAATTTTAAATTATTCAACCCAAAAAAACTGTTTTTACAGAAACTGCAATTGTTTAGCTATGATTTGATATGGAATCAAATTAGCTATCAATTTACTCAACATATCAAAGAAATGAAAAGAAAAGACATGAATAAAAGTTTTATCTTGTTTCCAGCCATTTCTCCATGGCGTCTTCGTAGCCCGAGATGCCTGAAATACGAAAAGAGAGGATTCTGTTTCGGATTTGCCTGTCAATGAGTTTAACGAGATTGTCCGCAGCCGTTGGAGTGTCGCCATGACGTCTCCCATTCCGTTCTTTCCAAATGGAGAAGACCGCAATTTGGAAAACATATCGAATAAGGAATACTCTGGTTTTGTTTGTGTAATCACGCAACAATTCCAAAAGCCTAGGCCAGACAGTAGTGTAATCTGAACCCAGAAGATGCAGAGATAGCCCCTCCCAGACAACAGCCGAGTAAGTGCAGGAAAAAAATAGGTGATTTCTTGTCTCCATTGAAACATTGCAAAGAACACATGAGGCATCAGCTAATGGATTCCACTTTAGAATTCTATCACCAGTAGCTAAACGATTGAGAATCCCTAGCCAAGAAGTGAATGAGAATTTCGGTGTAGCACCCTTAAACCATATATTTGTGTGCCAGTCAACCTGTGTTTGTGGCCCATGTAGAAGGGATATAGTTTTTTTTGAACTGAAATTAGGCTTGAAATCACCATTGTTCCATTTCCACAGCCTTACGTCCTCATCATGAAATAAACCTCTAGTACGTAGAAGATCAATCTCATCCTCAATAATGTTTAGCAGTCCCACTCTATGTTGTTTTCGTCTGCCTGCAACAGCAAGTGATACAGTGGCATCCAGAGGAATCCCAAGATCAATAGTGCCTCGCAAACCAGTTAGGTCCAACAGCTTCCCCATTGAAGACCAATTGTCATACCAGAAAGAAGCTTTCCCATTTCTAACTTCCACCTTTGTGAAAGTATGCGTATGTTTTTGCCAAGTAACAATATGTCTAAGTTCATGAGCTCCCCATTTCTTTTATAGTTGCATGATACATCGTCATGACGTGTTTGATTCTCGTTCCCATAATTATAAGTAAACAATCATACCGACTTTGGCGACAACAAAAAAAGTATAAAAGTCTTGGAAATGAGAACTAACGGGTCTTGTGGGGTTTAGAAAAATTTCTTCTTTCTCTTCTTAACAGATTTGGGTGTTTTGTTCTCCCTATCCTCTCTCTTCTCTCTTTCACTTTCTTCTTGTGCTCTTTCCTTGCAGCTTTCTTGCCTTCAGGACCCAATTATTCTTCACTTCCACTTTCACTTTCGTCTTCTTCGTCTTCACTTTCTTCTTCTTCTTCTTCTTTATTCCTCTTTTTTTTCTTCAACATCAACCTTTATTTGTTCCTCATCTACTTTAGGAAGAGCATCCTTAAGCCCCGTTATCGTTTGGTACAACATTTCTCATGTGTCTTGCCTGCTCGTTATCTTCTCCACATCGGCCTCCGGATTATTCACAGCATCCAGAGACTTCGGTATGTATGACTGATCATCATAACAAACTCAAATAAGAAGAAGATGATTTTACAGCTTACAGACATTAGTTCTAAAAGACTTAGATACTTCACTAACCTTCGTGAATACTGAATCTGCGATTTCATCCTCTACAGATATCTCTCCTCGCTCTATCACTTTGCGTTGGACCTGACCATTATTACAATACCATATTAAATTAACTTTTTATAACACAAAAACGTTACATCTTTAAATCTAAAGCTGCCAGTGAGTAAAGGACACAAATTGCCAAATAAAAAGGTATTTTACATACCTCTTCCATCAGCCTGGGCATTCGGGTATTCGGTTCGGTTCCGGGTAAGAACCATTCGGTTCCGGGTATTTCGGGTAGAGGAGTTTGGGATCCAATGGGTACTTGTAAAATTTCGGTCCGGTTCCGGTTCGGTTCCTTCCGGTTCCGGGTAGGATCCGTTTTTAATTTTGAGAACCGATTAATACCCAAAACTTTTCGCTTTGTGGTTCAGTTTGAGTATTATTACCCGAATATTTAAAATGTATCCGAAAACTCAAAATTATACCCAAAAAATTCGAATATTATCATCAAAATCTAAAAAAAAAACAGAAAAAAAAATCTGAAATACTAAATTATACTCTAAAACATGAAAAACTAAAAATAAAAAATTACAGAAATACTTAAAATACACATGTAATACCTAAAAATAACTAATACTTTCAATATTTTCGGGTATTCGGGTACCCGTTTGGGTATCGGTTCGGTTCCGGGTAATACCCGATATCCACGGGTATTGACAAACAGGATCCAATGGGTATTTTATGTATTTTCGGATCGGTTCCGGATCCATTTTTTCGGGTCGGTTCCGGTTCGGTTCTTCGGTTCCGGTTTATATGCCCAGGCTGACTCTTCCAAATAGCTATCAACATTTTCGTCTGAAATCGTTGGGTCAACTATGAAGTCAAATAGCTTCCTTATGGTCATTACAGCAACACCATGCTTTTTGAAAAAATCCTGCGCGAGAATATAAATGAGAAAACCAATTTCCTGTAAAATCAAGCATTGTTAAACAAGTCCAGCACTTACTGAGACGTGGTCACAATCTTCCCGCAGATAATTGAGGACAAGAGGATGGTCCAGATCCACAAATTGATAAACATCAATAATATAAAGGTGACCCTGAAAAAATGTTCCAAGATAATATATATAAATGTCTTCTTTCTATTGTTTAAAACTTACCTTTGTTTTTTCCTTTAAGAACAAAATAACTAAAAACTCACCTCAAAATAAAGTATGTTATATTCACTGAGATCTCCATGCACCACTTTTCACTTCTGATTTAATGTTCGCATTTGGATTATCAACTGAAAAGCAAACGAAAACATTTCAGTGAATGATATGATAGCGATGAGACCAGAATGAAGTTTATCGTGTTTGTAAAACAACCTGATATGTTTCAAAGGCAATAATTATAAGCAAAGTTTTGGAATAAGACGCTGAGGAACCTCTAAATGAGAAAATAAGCCACTCGCATACCTCTAGATAAGACTAGCGTAACTCCCTCAAAGCAAGCAAAGAAAGAGATTGACCAGGACAATGAGATGAAACCCGTTACGAAGATGAATAATTCCACTGCGAGAGTCTCAAAGGTTAATTATTTTTCTTTCTTTCTGAGTAGAAATTCTTAGTGCTTCAGAAATTTGGTATGTCACAGATAAATGAGTAAAAATTTGAGCTTTGTCTTCCTGAATCCTGACTCTCTCTGGTTTTTAGGATAAAGAGTTAAAGAAAAAGACGATATAGGAAAAAAGAAGAAGCAATAAACGAAAGTAGCAAATCCATTTCCAATTAGAGTTGGAGACTCCAATGGCGACTGAAGTTAATTACCCCAGATACTCAGATTATCATTTCAGACTCAGCAGTAATAATAACAAGAGAGGAAAGTAAAAACTCTTTGTTCTCTTTTTATCACGAGCTCAGGAAAACGTTTTGGAAATCCATAGAAATTGATCAAAGCACATCACAATAAATACAATAAAACCCCATCATGAATTGCGTGAATTAATTAAAACATAACAATATACATCCAAATCCAAATACATTAAAATCCATCAAAATGCATTATCCAATAACACCTCCATAGTGATCCTCCATAGTGATTGAGTGTCGGTAATTACTACTATTTTCCGTAATTGTTCTTCCATTTTTAAACTGTGTTTCTCACTTCCAAGTGAACAAAAACCATTAAAGAACATGTGTTTTAAATTAAAAGTATATATATCCATATGAATATTTAAAAATAATTTACAGTTTCCTAGAGAGAGAGTAAACATTGTCATACCGAGCTTGATCCGCATTCATTCATGTTAATGGTCTTAGATACACATAAATAAACTAAAAGCCGTATACTCGAACCACTAATGTGCTTGGTAAAGTTTGGTAACATAAGATGAAATTTTAGATGACGTCTAATCTTGGAAACATGGGCTCATCCTTACGGCGCTCCACGAGGACCCGAAGTCATTATGACTTCAGTGAACACGTCGAACCACCCTTGTTTAATTATGTTTACGACAACTTTAGCCCGGGAGAGTACTTTTTATATATACGAAGTTGAATTTGGGAGGACGCAATCTGAGAAGAACAATGGAAATCCGATTTTGAATTGCAAATGGTGAAAACATTTTGAATGTGGCGGATGGTATTGGTGATTGGTTGCGGAATCGGCATCTCATTGGTCCCCAAATCTCTTCAACTAAATTCCGACGTCACCGTCATTGATCCGTAAGTTTTTTGTGCGTGTCTCTCTCCCCCCCCCCCCCCCATTATTTTTTTCTTTCATTCGTTCTTCATCTCCAACATCTATTAATGGCGTTTTCATCTCTGAACCAGAAGTTTGAGTTTTCATCTTGTTGTGTTGAGTGTTGAGTCTTTGATTAAACCTGCAACAAGAAGAACAAATCAGTAATTGAAGAAGAATCAGTAACAAGAAGAAGAAGAAGACGTTAAGAAGAAGCAGACGTTGACGGAAAGAAGAAGAAGCAACGAAAAGGAGAAAAGTCAACAAGTTAGAATAAGTCAATGAAGGAGTGGGTCTTTGCTGGACAATTAACAAAGTCATTAATGGGCCAAGCAAGCCCATACGAAGTGGAAGTCTTCTAGTTGTGTTTGAACCAAGTAGCTATGTTAGTGTTGTTAGAGTCTAAGGGAGTTGTTGATGTGCAAGCAAGATGTTGCTTGTAGAATTAGTCTAAGCTAGGCAATGAGTATAGTCTAGGAGAAGTTGTTAAGGTAGTGATGTTAGATGTAAGAAGAGTAAGTGAAAGTATTGTATAAGTATGTGGTAAGTGTGTGTGTTTGTAAGACATCCAATGTTATCAATGTAGAAGATTAAAGTAAAAGTGTTTCTCTTGTTTCTCTCTAAAACACATGAACATGAAAGCATGAGAGAGAGGAGTAAAACACTAAGAGTGAGCAAGCAAAAAAAGAGAGAAATAAACAGAGAGTAAAGCTTGTTCTAAAGAGATCAAGCAAGAAGTTCAACATGTTGCTATCTATTTCATTCAGAGCTTTATCTCTAGAAAACACATTTAGAAAAAAATAAGCAGAAGTTTGTGTTTATGTTTCTTATAAGAACAAAGTAGAAGTTTGTGTTTTTGTGTCTTACTGTACTTTGTAGAATATGGGAAATCTGAATGAGGTTATCGCTTTATTGGTATCATACCTGTACTTGTTGCTATGCTAATGATCCTTTAATGCTCACTGTCCCTCCTACCTGTTGCCCGTGTCAGTGTCATCAAATTCTACAGACATTGAGATCATGCTTTGTATTAAGTAAAGGAGAACTGTCCTTGTTAGTTGTTATGTTAATTATGTACCTATGCAATTTACGACATTGTTGGAAACCTCCTTGTAGACAATGTTTGTCACACCCTGGTCTCTTCCATCTGACGTCTCTTTCCTAATTTTAGCTCTTTTTTGGATGTAACTCTTGAAAGAGCTATATATAGTTGGCCATGGGTGAAAACAGGTTTAGGTGGATATAATCCCACTTTCTCCAAACTTTGATATTGTCTCTTGTTTATTGTCATTGCATAGCAGACGCGGACTGGGAATTGACACCTTCACATTTTGTACAAACATTTTGTATCAGCTGTGGTCATGATGATTCGAGCGATGAGGACTTTTTTGCCCATGTTTTTTCCCGTTAGAATCTCCGCTTCCAAAACCCTTTTGCCTAATCTTGTCACCAACATTCTGGTTATATTAAATAGAACTTCTTTCTGGTTTATGTTTCTCATTAGAAAAACCAGGGCCTTCTTTTTAGGAGCAGCCAATGATTTGGTAATCCTGAAGATTTGAGACTGTTCAAGTACTCTACAGTATACAACCGATTTGCTTCCTCTAATTTAATGTCACATGTAGATATAGCTAGAGATATGCAAGAGAACTTCAACGTACGAGTGGCCAGCCTATTCACTCACCAAGGCCTAGAGAGTATCACAGATCAGTGGATGGAAACTTTGAAGAGTTGATGCACTTGCCACCCAAGCGGAACAACACATCAAGAGGAATGCCACATCGTCCACAAGGAGTAGAAATGTGTGGAATACACCAGTTTAGATGAGCTTGACAACCGGTTCAAAAATAACACACCTGAAACAGCTAAGGCCAACAAACCGGAACCAGGTAACACTCAGCCTAAGAAATACAGAGATCTCACTTGTTTTAAGTGTCAGACAAAAGGACAATATGCTTCTGAATGTCCAAACAGCCGAGTGATGTTGATCAACGATAATGTAGATAATGAAACCGAGGATAAATAAGAATCGGAGCCGAATGATTCAGAGCTGACCGATTACCTTGAGGTGGGGGAGATATTGGTGACCAAAAGGGCACTTAGCGCCTTATTCAATCTAGAATCCGTTCAAAGTGAGAACATATTCCACACTATATGCAACATCGAATCCAAGGTATGTAGTTTAATTATATATGGTGTTTCTTGCAACAACGTGGCTAGAAAGTATTTGTTGATAAGCTAGGTCTCGAGACAACCAAGCGGTCTCATGGGACACTTTGGATATGAGCATTTCTTCTGGCCGTGCTTAATGAGGTATGTAGAGCGGTTCTGCTCTAAGTGTGTTAGATCCTAAAGGCCAAATCCAGGTCGCACCTGATGGCATAGTTCTTGGATGGACTGAATGACCGCATTTCTAGTAAAGTTGAGAGACAAGCGTATGGAGACTTTGACGAGTTGGTTCACTATGCTACCCAAGCGAAACAACACATCAAGAGGAAAGCCAAATCGTCCACAAGGAGTAGGAATTTGTGGACTCCACCAGCCCAGACAAAGGGAAGGCCATTGTAGTAGACAACCGGTTCAAAAAGAACAAATCTTAAACGGCTATGGCCAACAAACCGAACCATGTAACATTTAGCCTAAGAAGAACAGACTGTCCCTGAAAAACCTCTATGAGTTTAAATATACATTTTAGAAATAAGACCTTAATGCAAATAGTACAAAAATATTAATCATTGATGAAACGTGTGTGTATAACGAACTGTGTTATAAATCAGTATATAAAAGTATCTAAAAAGCGACTCTAGCAATATGTAAAAATCCTTGCAAGATAATTTGATATACAAATAAAAATGGGCAAGATATGGGAAATCCTCTCATTTATAATCAAATGTATCATACTCAAATACAAAGATTTTGCTATAGATTTAGTTTTCCATGTCAGTAACCATAAAGTTTGAGAGTAAAAATTATTTATTTTTCAAAACATGTGTTTTATATTTATATTTTTTATATTTTTGACGAATTTAAATCACGGTAAAATTCATTTTGCAAATATTTGTTGAAATTTTGAATGTCTTGAAACTATTTCAGTTTGAAACTCTTAGAATTTATCCATGTGTTTTATATTTATAGTTTGTATCTTTTTATCAAATTAAATTTCATGTATTTATATTAGTAGAATTTATATTATTGATATTTGTTGAAAATTTGAAAATTTTAAATTAGTTGTGTGATTAAGGTGTTTGCTTTAAAACATATTTTATCCTTTTCAAAAACTTACATTAAGAAGCCATATTAGTATTTATATTTTTCTCACAAATTTTGTTTACTTAAAAATTACTGTATTAGAAACTACTACAGTTGGATAAAAAGTAATATTTAAAGTTTTATTCCTAATAAAAACTTAAGAAATATTATAACTATAAAACTCAATAATTTTTTTTTAATTTAAATATTTAAAACGAAAATAATATATCAACGAATAAAGCAAAAAGATTTCAAGATCAAATTTTACCAAAGTTACTTTGTTATTATTGTTTTCTTTCGTCCATAATTTAAACATTTATTCATTTATTCATTGCAATAAACTTAACCTTATCATAACTTTTTTATGGTATCCCTCAATTTAAAGACACATACCATTACTTTACACAGAATAATTGAGATTGTCATTTATATGACTTATGAAAAATGGTGATTTTCGATTCCAAATGTACATATTTTAGCATGTAGATATATATTTATGTTATATATTATATTTAATTATAGATATACTAGTCAAATAAAACAATATTTTAACATTCTAACATAATCATATATAATATTAGTTTAAATATAGGTTTTAGAAATAAGACTTCGATGAAAATTGTAAAAGCAAATGCATATTGAACATGTGTTGTGTAGGCTAAGATTGACAATATCAAAAATAGTAACTTTAATTCATGGAAAAATAGCTGTTCAGATGGCCAATGTATGTAAAACAACTAAATTTATAGAACAAAACAATCGATGCATTTACTTAATTAAGGAAAAACCAAATTTATTTTCCAACTATTAATAATCATCTAAATCTGGTAAACCTTTTTTACTATATAAATCTTTTCGATTGTTCCAACATTCTCAGTAAATGATCTCGCTTCACAATATTATAAACAGAAAATTATTGCAGTCTAAAGTTTGCATATTCATAGCACTTGTGATATGGCAGCTCAGATGCTAAAGAAAATTTGCAGTGTCTTGATTATTTTACATTTATGTATGATAATTAATTCAGTCAAAGCTTATGGTTCGGAGATGAAACAAGTGTGTATAACAAACTGTGTTATAAATCAGTGTATGAAAGCATCCAAAAAAGCGACTCCAGAGATATGTAATGAGCCTTGCAAGATAATTTGTGAAATAGTTAGAAATGGGCAAAATACGAGAAATTCACTCATTTATAATACAAATTATCATAATCCAGTAGAGAGGTTTTGCTCTACGTTTAATTTTGTATGTGAGGAACCATAAAGGTTGAGATTAAAAATATATTTCTATGCACGTGTTTATATTAATATATTGTATCTTTTTGACGAATTTAACTTTCATGTACATTTATATATTTTTAATAAAAAGATATTTGATATTTTAGTAACGGTAGAATTGATATTGCTAATGTTTTTTGAAAATTTGAAACTCTTAAAAATGTTTCAGTTTCAAACTATTAGAATTCATCCATGTGTTTTATATTAGGGTTTATATTTTTGTCACAAATTTTGTTTGATTATATTATTATATTAGAAACTACTACAATTCGAGGAAATAATATTTAAAGTTTTATTACTAATGAAAACTTAAGAAATATTATATTTAGAAAACCCTATAATATAAAATTTTATGAATTTAATAAATGACCAAGAAATTATTAACTAATATTAAAAATATATACATCAAAGAGTAAAGCAAAAAGATTTTAAGATCAAATTTTACCAAAGTTACTTTGTTTTTATTTCCAGGAACATAAAACTTTCTTCATTTGTTCATTGTAATAAACTTTATGATAAAGTTTACTTTGATGGGGTCTCTCAATTTAAAGACCCATAACATTACTTCATACAGAATAATTAAGATTTTCATTTATATGCCACATGAAAATGGTGATTTTCGATACCAGATGTACATATTTATCATGTAACTATATAATTATGTTATATATTATATTTATTTATAAATATATTAATAAATAAAACATAATTACAAAATTTTGACGTAATCATATATAATATGAATTTAAATATAGATTTTAGATATAAGACTTTGATGCAAATTGTAAAAGATTGAGAGTAAATATTATTTATTTTTCAATGCACTTGTTTTATATTTATATTTTGTATCTTTTGACAAATTTAACTTTATGTACACTTATTTATTTTTAATACAAAATATTTTATACTTTAATCACGGTAGAATTCATTTTGCTAATATTTGTTGACAATTTGAAACTCTTAAAAATACTTCGGTTTGAAACTCTTAAAATCCATTCATGTGTTTTATACTTATATTTTGTATCTGTTAGACCAATTTAAAATTCATGCATTTATATTTATCCTTGTTAATCACAGTATATTTTGTATTTGTATCCTTGTTAAAAACTTACATCATCACATTATATTAGGATTTATATTTTCACACAAATTTATTCACTTAAAAAATACTGAATTAGAAACTACTAGAATTTGAGTAGAAATAATATTTAATTTTTTTATTTCTAGTGAAAACCTATTATAATTACAAAACTCTATAATTTAAAAAATTAAATTTAATATATGACAAATAAAAACATATTAATTAATTCTTAAACGTAAATAAATATCAACGAATAAAACAAAAAAAAGATTTCAAAATCAAGTTTTACCAATGTTACTTTATTATTATCATTTTTATGTTTACTGCCATAACCTTAAATTTATGATAAAAAGAGTTTGATGGTGGCCCTTAATTTGAAGACGCAATAAATTATTTCACATAAAATAATTGAGATGTATATTTATGTGCCACATTAACCTAATGACTTTCTATTCTATATGTACATATATTATCATGTAGATATATATATATATATGTATATGCTATATATTTATGTATTTTATTATAAATATGCTAGTTATATAAAATAAAATTATAATATTCTAGCCTGATTATATATGTAATATGAGTTTAAATATAGATTTCAGAAAGAATACTTCGATTCAAAGTGTAAAATCAAAGTGCAACTTGAATATGTGTTGTGTACCATAAGATTCAATATGAAAAATTAGTTACTTTTATTCATAAAAATAGCTGTTTAGATGGTCAAAATATGTAAAACACTTAAACTTACATAACAAATTGTTGGAGTCGAAACTCGCACAATTGATTTCGTAAAGTAACTTGGGGATTCCAAAATTTCTGGAAAGAGCTCGAGAAAAGAACTTTATTGACTTTGCGTCGAATAAATTTTTCGTACGATGTTCGTAAGCAAAAGTTCGAGACTAAAGCCTAAACCGTAAAGTACAAAAAGTTGTGATCATTTGAAAGTGAGTAAAAAAATGTCTATTTATACTAAGTAGTCTAGTGATGTATGCCTGAGAACCAGTACCAGGCCAGCCAATCCGGAGACAACCATGGAAGTGGGAAACATGAAGTTAAGGAGAGCCAAAGAGACCAGTAAGCTGAATTCAGCTCAAATGGAGGTCAAGACCAAATGTTACAGGTCAAACAACACTTGGAGCACACACTCAACCAGTCTAGGAGACACCACGAAGAAGAATCATCCCAAAAGAGTTTTCCAAGAAAAACTTATTGGAGATTCAATCCAGAAGATCACCAATGGAGCTGATGAAGACCGACGACTACTAAGAGAGGCGTACAGACTGAAACATGATGAATTAAGCAACAAATCCAATTGTGCTGGATTCGCAACTCACAAAGGAAGCACTGAAAATTGGATTCACATCAAACCGAGTTCAGACTTAGAAGTTATTGATTTTACAAGATGGCTAATCGGTTTGAGGCCGCTATTCGCGACTAGTCCAAAGATCGAGACTCACAGCCCAACTCACTCAATATATAGGCATAAGACCACTTGGAGATTGTTAATGGATCTCTCACGGTTTCAGAAAGCCCAAGAAACCAAGAAACAACCAACGGCGGCCCAAGTTATCACTCATTCTCCAAAACCGGATCATTTGGTTCTATTGATGGAAATGTCTAAACCATTTCGGTTTAGGAGTAGCCAAACTTATTTGTGGCGACCAGGAGACATTATTACTCTTCTAGAAGCACTCTACAGCACCTTAGGAAGCACCAGATCACACAGGATCAGGCGGAGAAGCATTTGGACCAACCTTCCTTATTTGGGTTCAATCACATTCACTTTCTTGGCCATCAATGATGACTAACAGCTATATCCCCATTTCAGCTGCGTTTTGAATCCAAGTTTCATGAACAAATCCTCCTCATTCAGCCTCATTCAGCCTCATGAATCCTATGTGATGAACACTCCAAAGGCTCATTATTAATTGACCAAGTTATCCAGATTCAAAGGAGTCAACAAATCCTCCTCATTCAGCCTTTTTCCTACATTATCTCCAACAGCTAGTTTTCTATTAAGTGTATAATCTTTTTTTGTTTAATTCCTTTGTACATATATTATATAAGCTCACCACCACCCTCATTTTAGAGGCGGACTTGATGAAATAAACCGAACTTTCTTCTGAAAGAAAAACTCTTTGAAACTGAAGCTCATTAACGATGTTGAACTGAATAACTTTGCATGTGTGCTCCATTGCTTTTTTCCCCTTCATTTGCTTTCACTTTGATTCTCCTGTTTCACTCTGTTTTTTATAAGGCAAAACAAGGTTTCGCACCAAGTTCTGATTCTTTGTTTGTTTTATTTTTCCCGACCCTGTTCGGCTGTGTCTTTTGTCAACGGAAGTCGACATCTCTAACTAGAAGACTCAACACATCTGGACTGCACTATCCAAATATAGTCATAAATACTAGAGTATCAAACCTACTATATATATATCAGAAATACTTTTAACCAAATTTGTGTAGCATTACAAATATAAATGGACATATAATAGCAATTGCTATTCAGTTTTAGTTCTGATTTCGTAAAAAAAACTATGGAAATCTCTCCCAGGCACAGTAACCTAGGCAGTTTTTCCCTAAACCACTAGCTTCTATCTAGTCACCATCACTCTCACCTACTTACCCATTTTTGGAAAGTTGACTCTTTCTTTTTCCCCCTCTGGCCTCGTGAAACCGGGTTCACACCCCCGACTCGGGTCGGTGGGTCCGCCTATACCCTGGTAAGCAGTTTCTTCTCTCCCCAATACCACTGTTCCTTCACCTCTTTTACCGCTTTCTCCACGGCTCCGGCGTCCAAACTTCTCCATTCCTCCATCAAACCTTCATTTTTCACCTGTTTCAAGCCGCAAGAAGTCTTCTCTACGTCTCTGGGGATCATAGTCACTTTTTCTGCTTCTCTTCCGGACTCGGAATTTGCCCTAGAGCTCTTCACCCAAGCTCCAGGACTTGAGTCGACGGCTACTCCTCAAGTGCCTTTCCCCAGCTCCCCCTCTCTGTACCGCTAGCACTCTTCCATCAAGATGCAACATTACCGAACAGAGGACAAAGGCAAAGGCATTGCCACAAACGAAACAGTTCGCCCACGCAAAAGGATTAAAGCTCCTGACTTCGACAACTCTGAGCTTATCAATCTGCACCAGCTAACACTTATTGGCCGCCTCACAAACCCCAGGGACCAACCTATGGAAAGCCTCCTATCCGACCTACCCAAACACTGGAACCTGAAAGGTAAGGTTGTCGGCTCGGATTTAGGCCACAACCGCTTTCAGTTCCGTTTTGACTCTGCCGACGATTTACTCAGAGTGCTCAACAACAGACCTTATCAGTATAGACGATGGATGCTCATCCTCCAGAGGTGGGAGCCAGTCATCTCAGACAGTTTCCCCTCACAGATCCCGTTTTGGGTCCAAGTTAAGGGCCTCCCTCTCCATTTTTGGCATGAAAAAATGATGTACAATATTGGATTCTCCCTGGGTCAACTGGAGACATATGAAATCACAAACTCAGGAGTCCGTATCAGAGTCATAGTTGACGGTCTCCAACCCCTGCAACAAGACTCCATAGTCGAATTCAAGACAGGGGAAGAAAGCACTGTTTCATTTGTCTACGAAGGTCTTGAAAGACACTGCAACCTTTGCTATATGCTCTCACATACTGAGGCCTCATGCCCCGATTCAAAAGCTCTCACAAAGCATTCTCCAGTTATGAAGCATAACGATACTTCTGCAACAAAGTCAAGAGAAGTGACTCATCGTCCAACCACTAGCTACAGAACTAATGCTGAAGCTCCCCGCCAAAGGACTTTTTACCCTGCTTTCCATGAGCGTGTCGACAGGCACGGGCGACCTTTTGGGGAACGCATCTCCCAGACTGCACCTGTTGTTAGGCCTCTCACAAACAAGATCACCCCATCTTATCGACTGACAAGCAGCGTCAGGGAGACAGAGCATGAGGAAGTGCACCGACTACACTCTAACTCCTCACCCCATTACAACACCACCAGACCATCCTCCCACCGAAGGACACCGGAAAGGAAAAACGAAAGACCATCCCTTCAATGGCGACCCAAGGTGAACCCACCCATATCACGGAATTCAGAAGAGCGTAACTTCTCCCCCCCACAGGCAGCGCTGCCGGACTCTACCCAAAGACTACCAGTGGGGAGAAACCTCCTTGAGACAAGTTTCCCATCACCTGCTGCGAACGCCATCCCAACCACAGAGGAGGTTATGAACGACCTCCAAGAGGTTACTATCCAATACGTGAACTGTGAAGATCCCATTGAACGGGAGGCTCGTAGACAGAGAGTTTTGGATGGGGAAACATTGGGACTCATGGCATCGACTGCAGCAAGCATCATTGAAGCAGCTGCCAAATTACAGCAAAAGTACCCAAACCAGAATGCTAATAACCAACCTCTACTGCTGACCGACACTCAAGATCCTGTTGCTGATACCAGTGCTCCTAGAGAAGAAACCATACCGCAGAAGCGGCGAGGCAGACCAGCTAAACAAAAGCAACACATAGGGAGTCCTAACACTTTTGCCGGATCCTGCTCCCGAAAGAGGAATTTGACGCGGGCCACACATTCACCAGGGAGGAGTAAAACGCACACCACTGGAACAACTACATTCACCTCAAGGAACGCCCAACCTGCTAGGACTGATACACAAGGGCTATCTCCCCAACTCACCGCAGCAAGTAATACTGCTCCAACTATGCAGATCATCCCAGCTATAGTGAGACCTCAGGCGGATTTTCCCCCCCGCCGTCATCCTCTTCCTTAGCCATTCTCAGCTGGAATTGTTGTGGGTTGGGGAACCCCGCAACAATCCAGCATTTAAAGGAAATGATCCGGTCCCACAAACCGGACATTCTCTTCCTTATGGAAACAAAGAACTCTGATGAGTTCATCCTCGAAGAGCTGAAATGGATGACATACGACTCTCATTTTCTTATACCCCCCCACAGCCCGGGTGGAGGGGGATTGGCATTGTTCTGGAACCAAGAAGCGAATATTCAGATCCTGTCTTCCTCTCACAACATCATTGATACAGAAATCTCTTACAAACACCGGAGTTTCCACTCAACCTTTGTATACGGAGCACCAGAGGTCTCGGGGAGACATGCTATCTGGAATCAGCTGACAGACCTAGGAACAAACAGAGGAACAGCATGGTACTTAACAGGGGACTTTAATGAAATCATTGACAACTCAGAAAAATCAGGGGGACCTGTTAGAGCGGAAAACTCTTTTGTTGCCTTCCGGTGTTTCTTATCTCAGTGCGATCTATTCGACCTCCAACACTCTGGCAACTTCTTATCCTGGAGAGGCAAGAGACATTCGCACCTGGTGCACTGCCGCCTTGACAGAGCAATGGCAAATACAACCTGGTCTGAACTGTTCCCAACAAGCCGCTGCCACTACTTACGCTTTGAGGGTTCCGATCACCGGCCTTTACTTTCCATCTTCGACTATACCTGTAAGAAATCACACAGAATCTTCAGGTTTGATAGAAGACTAAGAGACAATGATGAGATCAAGAGATTGGTGGAACAAACGTGGAATGAGCAAGATAATCTCTCCGTACACCAGAGACTAGCAAAATGTCGCAGAGTTATATCTCAATGGAGTAGAACGCAATTCCTAAACAGCAAAAGAAACATAGAAGTACTGAAACAAGCTCTTGACTCAGCTATGGCAAACCTGATACCCGACGACCTCCTCATCTCTACGCTTAACCAGGAACTACTTAAGGCTTACAAGGCAGAAGAAGAGTATTGGAAACAACGAAGTAGACAAACCTGGCTTACCTTAGGCGACAGAAACACTGGTTTTTTCCACGCTGTGGCAAAGGGTCGACGAGCCCGGAATAGGCTATCTCTGCTTGAAAGACAAGATGGGACAGTGGTGTATGAAGAGGAGCAAATCGCTCAGGAAATCTCCAACTACTACCAACAACTCTTCACAACTTCACACCCAACGAACCTGAACGTGGTTAGCAAGGCCCTAAGTACCAAAGTTTCCAATGCAACAAATGAAACACTAATAGCCATACCTTCCCAACAAGAAATCAGAGAAGCACTCTTTGCTATTCATCCGGATAAGGCTCCTGGGCCAGATGGTTTTTCTGCCACCTTCTTCCAAGCAAACTGGGCAACACTTGCAGCTGCTATCACCAGAGAAGTCCAAAGCTTTTTCATCTCGGACAACCTACCAAGCAACATCAACAAGACAAATATCAGATTGCTTCCTAAGGTTCAGAGCCCCAAGTTTGTAAGCGACTATCGGCCAATTGCCTTGTGCAGCGTATATTACAAGGTTATATCTAAGATTCTCACCATTCGACTGAAGCCAGTACTCAATGACCTTATCTCAGAAACACAGTCGGCTTTTGTGCCAAACCGAGCCATATCAGACAATGTTCTGATAACCCATGAGGTGCTACACTTCCTCAAGAGTTCCTCTGCGACCAAGCATTGCTCAATGGCTGTAAAAACAGACATGAGCAAAGCATATGACAGATTGGAGTGGGACTTTATTCGAAAGGTGTTTGAGCAATTGGGTTTTCACACCAAGTGGGCTACCTGGATTCTTCAGTGCATCTCCACAGTATCATACTCCTTCTTGATCAATGATACAGTTCTGGGCAATGTTACACCGGAAAGAGGCATCCGGCAGGGGGACCCTCTCTCCCCATACATCTTCATCTTGTGCGGGGAAGTCCTCTCAGGCCTGTGTAAGAATGCTCAAACCAGTGGTCATCTTCCAGGGATTCGAGTTGCAAGACAAAGCCCAAGAGTGAATCATCTACTTTTCGCAGATGACACCATGTTCTTCACCAAGGCCAATTCCCTGAGTTGTCTTTCTCTCCTGGATATTCTCAAACAATACGAAGATGTGTCTGGCCAGACCATAAATCTAATCAAGTCATCAGTATCTTTCTCGGCAAAAACCCCTCAAGAAACTCGCGACAGCATCAAAAGGCTACTAGGTATATCACGTGAGGGAGGGGTGGGTAAATACCTTGGGCTCCCGGAACATTTCGGCCGTCGCAAGAAGGATCTCTTTGCCTCCATAGTAGACAGAATTCGACAAAAGGCAATCAGCTACTCTTCCCGCTTTCTTTCAAGTGCGGGGAAGATGATTATGCTTAAAGCGGTTTTAGCGTCAATCCCCACTTATGCAATGTCATGCTTTCAACTCCCCTTGAGTCTCTGCAAGAAAATCCAGTCAGTATTGACACGCTTCTGGTGGGATTCCAGTCCTGATAAGAGAAAAATTTGCTGGGTATCATGGAAGAGACTTACAAAGTCAAAAGTGCATGGGGGATTGGGATTCAGAGATGTGCAAGCCTTCAATACTGCTCTTCTTGCAAAATTGGCATGGCGAATCATAACTAAGCCATCCTCCCTCCTTGCACGCGTCCTCACAGGCAAGTACTGCCACTCAAAACAGTTCCTCTCCGCTTGCCCTACATCTGCTATGTCTCACGGTTGGCGTGGGATTCTCCAAGGCCGAGACCTGCTAGCCAGTGGTCTAGGAAAAGCAATCGGTAATGGCCTCACTACAAAAGTCTGGAAGGAGCCATGGCTGTCCACAACAGAATGCATCACCCCTTTTGGACCGGTCCAGGAGAAATACCAAGATCTCGTTGTGGCTGATCTCTTGTGCCGTGGCACATCAGATTGGAACATTCACAAGGTTAACGAAATACTCCCAGAGCTTAACAAAGAGATCCTCCTACTCAAACCGAGTTTCACAGATGCAGAGGACTCGTATATCTGGACTCATAATTCCTCTGGAATATACACCACAAAGTCCGGCTACCATGTAGCAGAGGCAGCATTGACACAAAATGAT
Source organism: Isatis tinctoria (assembly GCA_010577795.1). Classification (NCBI taxonomy): domain Eukaryota; kingdom Viridiplantae; phylum Streptophyta; class Magnoliopsida; order Brassicales; family Brassicaceae; genus Isatis; species Isatis tinctoria. The sequence goes on from CM021245.1 coordinate 32,737,713, forward strand.
ACGGAAGGATCGACCTCACAATCTATAAACTGGCAAAAAGAAGTATGGTCAGCGTCTGCATCACCGAAGCTAAAGCTTTTTCTATGGAAAATACTACAAAATGCACTTCCTACAGGATCGAACCTTCAAACAAGAGGATGTGGAGAAGCGGCTACCTGTATCCGATGTGGAGCTCTTGAGACATCATCGCATCTTTTCCTCCATTGTCCTTATGCATCACAACTATGGGAAGCCGCTCCTTTATCCACCAATACTCCTTTCCCTTCGATCGCCAACGTCTCGGAACTCTTGAAGCTTTCTCCGACTATGAAATGTCTTCCACCGGTAGGTTTCTCTGGAGAGCTAGTCCCCTGGATTCTTTGGGCAATCTGGACAGCTAGGAATAAATTAGTCTTTGAAAGTAAGATCTTCACAATCGAAGGAAGTCTCCTGCAAGCTATTGGAGCTGGGAAAGAATGGAGTACTGCTCAAATTACCGAGAAACTCGCGACTCAAACGCACACTGCACAAGCCTCGGGGAGGCACGAAACAAATCTCACATCTTCGGACATCACATTATGCCACTCGGATGCAGCGTGGAAAAGAGAAACAAAAACGCAGGCTTGGCGTGGATCTTGGCTAATCACCTATCCAACACCCAGAGCCAAGGCACAGAACGCCAACAACACGTCGCTTCCCCACTAGTTGCAGAAGCACTGGCAGTCCGATCTGCTCTCGTCCACGCTATCGACCGAGGCATCACCAAAATCTGCATCAAGTCAGACTCTCAAGTGCTCGTAAGAGCAATCAACTCGAAGCTCCCTCCTATGGAAATCTACGGAATCCAAAGGGACATCGAAAATCTATCTTCTTTGTTTTCTCTCTCGTTCTTCGTCTGTATTCCCAGAGCTCAAAACGGGCCAGCGGACTCTCTAGCGAAATCAGCTTTGTATGACACTTAATTGGGCCTAGGCCAGTCTTTTAATTTATAAATCCAGTTGAACAAAAAAAAAAAAATAGCAATTGCTCTTTAATTTGTTTATTTTAAATAGAAAAGGTAGTAGTTGACAAAAAAAAAATATATATGTAATAGTTACCAAAAAAATATTTGTGATTTGTCTTTATTGTACTTTGCTTTTTCATGTCATGCATTTGTCGATTGACATTGACTGTAAATTGCACATACAATGATTTTATGCTAGTTAATTATTACGACTGATGAGCACAGAGAGTCACAGAGATACTTCAACTCAAAACTTTGGCATTTTACAAGAGTTACGAACCATCTTTGTTCGAGGATAACAATTTTGCTTTAAAAAATAGATAAATCAAGTCTAGTTACGTTATCAAATGTTTATATAATGTTTTCGCCCCGTTATGAAACTATAACTTAAAAATATATGAAGTACCGACATGTGTACAGTTCCAAATCGAATCGAAACCAAGAACCAAAACTTTTGGTTCAATTTGTGTCGAACGCCCAGGCCTAACTGGAAAATGAACTCCAACAAGAATCAATACGAAGAACAAATATTACAAGCCTGAGGCCGCCATAAAAATCATGGGCCCTAAAAGGATTTAGTATTTAACAAAACCCAGTTAAATTGTTCACGGACTCCATTTTTTCACCAAAAACATCCCAACTAATTTACAGAACAGTTAAAACATAAATTTGAATTAAAAACCCTCCAATTAATCACCTAAACTAAAGAAACATTGGTTTGTATAACTTCCAAAAAAATTTACAAAAGCAAAGATATCTCGGTTTTTATTTCTCAATTTAAATTCAGACTACTTTTTTTTTTTTTGTTGGTGTCAATTACGTACTCGTGTTTTGCAATGCTAAATTAGGAGATCTTCGTCGGCGAATAAGGAAAAAAGAAATAGGGAGAATTATATTTTATTACTCATGTAGTGTCCATTTAAGTGACACGTGAAGCTTCCACGGAGTTCTCTTATCTGTTTGGTCCATTGTTTATGCGGTTAAGGATCTGTCTCTTTGTTTCTTCTTCCCTCTCTTTTTGCCATTTTTTGCCATATACAATCTCTGTCACAATTCAGCAAAGTGAGACAGAGAGAGAGAGAAGAGAGTATGGCGACCACACTTCATTGTCTCTCCACACTCCATCTTCTTCCTCGCACCCATCGCCATAAAACTCTAAATTCTCTCAAACCAATCTCCAAAACACAACCTTGCAAAATCCCAGAAGTACCCTCCAATCCTAATCCCCTCCAACTCCTTAAATCATCCTCTCTCCCTCTCGCGCTCGTCGCATTGCCATTTTTCATCCAGCCACAGGTAATTAACGTTTCCATCTTTTTAACCAAAAAGTTTCACGTTTTGAAGGATAATCTATAACCTGATTTCAACCGTTAAAAACCAGAATGCTATTGGTGAATGAATCATCACAAGAATGATAAAAGTTAAGAAGAATTTAGAATCTAACATTTCAACAAAGTCTTAAGTTTTTTTTTCTTGTTTTTGATCAAGAAAGCTTCATTTTATTGTTCTCTTCAAAATTTAAAAGGATGCAGCAGCAGCGGGAGGGGAATTTGGGATTTTGGAAGGAAGATCATTCGCGTTGATACACCCAATTGTGATGGGAGGTTTGTTCGCGTACACGTTATGGGCTGGTTACTTAGGCTGGCAATGGAGACGTGTCCGTACGATCCAAAACGAGATCAACGAACTCAAGAAACAGCTCAAACCAACTCCTGTTTCTCCCGATGGATCCACAGCCGTCGAATCTTCTTCGCCTCCTTCTACGACCGAGCTCGACATCCGACGGCTGACGGAAGAGAGGAAAGAGTTGGTCAAAGGGTCTTACAGAGACAAACACTTTGACGCAGGCTCTGTTTTGTTAGGGTTTGGGGTTTTCGAAGCTGTGTTTGGAGGACTTAACACGTACCTTCGTACCGGTAAACTCTTCCCCGGTCCTCATCTTTACGCCGGAGCAGGTATTATATCAACCACAGACCAATCTCTTTAGTTTTTTTTTGTTTGGTCTTTTTCTTCAGCCCCTGTCTTTAGAACTCTGATTAGTATAGGTTCGATTTGTGTTTAGGAACTATATTTGGATTGGAAAATGTAAAATCCAGGTTTGATGAATCGGTTTATTTTTGCGGTTCGCTTTTTTCCTTACGGTTTTCAGAGTAGGTATAGTGATTTCATTTTATAACCATCAAGGTCACATATTGATTTGTACTAATGTTGTCGTCGTACTTTTATCATCCAAATTTGAAATCCGCATTAAACATAATTTCTTCGTATGAAAAAAATAATTTTTTGCTAAAACCACAAATTTATACTGTGATTGCTGTTTCAGAAGTTACCATCCTCATAACTATATATGTTCTCGTTACATTTGTGCATAACCGGTTGAAATTTGTGTTGACGGTGGTGGATTCAGGGATAACGGTGCTATGGGCGGCTGCAGCGGCTTTGGTGCCGGCGATGCAGAAAGGGAATGAGACGGCGAGGAATCTACACATTGCGCTGAATGGTGTCAATGTTCTTCTTTTCATTTGGCAAATCCCAACAGGTCTTGATATAGTCCTTAAGGTATTTGAGTTCACTAAATGGCCTTAAATCCTTAACTTGTTGTGCTCTCTTGCGCTTTTTTTTTTTCTTCTGGCAAATCTAATTGTTGGATTTGTAAAACGAGTCTTGACTCTATATATAAGCAAAGTCTTCTGCAACTTTTTTTGTTTGAGTTTGTAAATGCTGAGTTGTAAAATTCGTGAGTGGATACCGATAGGATATATGGCTCAACATGTGTAACAGCGTTTTAATTTCTGCTGTAATGATTTCAATGTACAAGAATTTTAGTAATTTGATTAGTAAAATGTTTTAAAAAGAAATTCGTTCTCTTTTGCAATAAAAATCTTATTCCGTTATTGAATAAAACTCGGGATATTAATAAAATTAGCGGGTTGAATTTGCGAAAGCCATAATTCTAGTTCTGCCTTTTAGGTTTCGCATCCATTGTATTTTGCTCCGCAAACTTGCCAAAATTCGATCTTTTACTCCTTAAAATAATGTAAGGCAACAGAGAAGCAAATAAAATAGTGTAAAGTCCCCGTACGCTGCAATGAACATATATTATTTCTTAATTACAAATAACAAATAAATAAAATGATTGGAAGTGAAAACAATTGATACCAATCGTGATATGTGGGTTTTGAAAGCTGCATCTGATACCTTCCTCACTGTTAATTTCTTTCTAAAAGACACGACGAAGCGTATACAAATATAATCGTATAAACAGGGGCGGCTCAAACTAATATTGGTCCCTGTGCTCATACTAAAATGGGCATTTAGTAAAAATGGACAATTTGTGTTTTCTTCTTCGTCTCAGGCTAAACCTTTTTTTTTTCATTTCTTCCAACTCTATCATCCAAATTTGTTAAGCATTAAACTGTTTTTGAAAATTTATTGGCCCTAATTCTTAAAGAAATTTTAAGTAAAAATTTGTTGGCCCTGTGCTTTTTGCACAGTTTGCACTCCCTCAACGCCGCCCCTGCGTATAAATGACCTAAGCCCATACCTAAATCCAAAACCATTGCATTATCATAAATCAAATCAAGGATCATAATTATCAAAATCAAGTAATGTCGAATCAATCATCAGGTCGTTCCTGGTACCGTTTCCGGCCCACACCACACTCTTCACGCGACCCATCTCCTCCCCGCCACGTCATCAAACCACCAGAGTCTCCGGATGCTCCGCCTTCACCGCCTCCGCCGCCTCGATCGCCCTCCACACCATTACGTCCACCACCAAAAGAAGTCCAAGAGGCTAGACCGAGTCCGGTTACATCGTCTTCACGGTCTATAAAACATGAACCACATGAGAAGCCTCGGCACGAGCAAGAGACCACTCATCAGAAAAACATACTCACATTATCGGAGAAAACAAACAACGTACACGGACCAAACAAGGAGCATCAAAACGAGTCTGATGACTTCATCATGGGCACACAATGCGCCATAACCATTTCAGGTGAAAACAAAGGAGCTGTGATGGAGATCATACGGCCATTGGGCAAGACACATGGCATCGGGAAAGGACGGCGACTTCAAAGCAGCAGCGATGACGACGAAAAAAAGTCAAACAATTCAAAGAAGCATAACGATAATGTTGGTGGAAATGGACCGATGGATGGTTTTGTGAACAGTAACGTTCAGATGGTAAATGGGTCTGTCGTCTACAACTCGACGGAGACTCATCATGATCCCGGCGTTCATCTTAGCCTTTGTCGGAAACCTAGCTCCGGCAATGGTTTTATCATCAAAGACCATGGAAACGGCTACAACAGCTCAATCAACTAATTATCCAACTAAGAACAAATATTGGAGAAGAAATGTAAACAAATTTGGAAATTTGATACGCTATGATTGTCATAAACAATAATGATTTTTATTATCTCTGCATTCCTATTAATTTGATCTAATACTTTGTTTACTCTGTCCCATGAGAATAAATGTGATAGTGCTTTCGTTGAATATGCCTAAGTAATTTGTAAGTGGGTGTTGGGTTGTTCAGAAGTATCCATGTACAAAGTTAGAGATATTTTAAATGAAAATTTTGGATTACTGAATATATTATTTTTTTTCATGCTAAACCAGTTGTGTTACATGTATATAGGGTGTGATTGGTAGAATGTGTTACCGTTGATTTAACTTAAGAGTAATTGGTAATAGGAACTCATACTTAAATACTTAATTCATTATGAATTTATGATATCACTAGTGAACTTTTAATTTAGATTTTTAGAGTTTATAAATTTTTTAGTTATATATATCTTTTGTAAATTTGTTAAGTCCTTTTGTAGACAGTTATGTTCATATGTTACCAAAGGATCGATCAATACTTATATTACTCACTCCGTTCCAAAATATTTGTTGTTTTGATAAAGTGCACAAGAATTTAGGTATGCATTGTTATTCTAAAAAATATTATTAAAAGGTAAAACAAAAATAATTCAACCAATTATAAAAAATGATGTATGATCTTATTGGTCACACAGTTTTTAATAAAGCTAAAACTAATATAAAAATCTCATAACAACTGTTATAATAATACTGATAATTTATTATATGGAATAATTAAATAAAGACAAAAATTCATACCCGCAGAGCTTTTAGAACACTGAGAATAAAAGAAGAAGAGAGAGAGAATTCTCTTGTTGAGAATATTGTTATTGAAGAAGGTGTGTTTACAATCGAACGCGAACGTTCGTTTATATAGAAGAAAATATACTGTGCAAATAGTGACAGTGGGCTCCACATGCTAATTTTTCTTCCGTCTTTGTTAGACTTTCGTGACACTCCCCCTTGGAGACCAATGTCATATTCGTATTCTGCTCAACGCCTTTTGTTGCCTCGTTAAAAACCTTGAAAAACCCAATGGGAAAAAACCATAGTAAGGTAAAAAGAGTACAACTGCGCAAGCTCCCCCTTGAAGGTTGTCTTAGAGATCTTGTTGACTACGCATTCCAATACTATGTACATGCTTCCTGAACATAGTGGTGGGTAGTGATTTCGTGAAAAGATCAGCTGCGTTGTCGCATGAACGGACATATCTCACTTCAGTCTCCTTATTCTTCTCGAGTTCTTGGATGTACATGAAAAACTTCGGAGGTATATGCTTAGTTCTGTCACTTTTGATATATCCTTCTTTAGTCTGAGCAACGCATGCAGCATTATCTTCGTATAAGATAGTTGGCTCCGTATCTCGGAGAATCCCACTGCTTGATAGGATGTGTCGGCTTATTGATCTCAGTGAGACACATTCTCTACTTGCTTCATGGAGTGCAATGAGTTCTGCATGATTCGAGGAAGTAGCCACCAGTGTCTGTTTCTGAGAACGCCAACCCGTTTGTGATCGGGCTTTGTGTGGATCCGATAGGTATCCTGCATCTGCAAAACCGACCATTTTACCTTTTGAATTTTTAGGATAAAATAATCCTAAGTCAGTGGTCCCTTGAAGGTAACGGAAAACATGTTTAATTCCATTCCAATGTCTTCGCGTAGGGGACGAACTGAATCTTGCCAAAAGATTAACAGCAAATGATATATCAGGCCGTGTGCAATTTGCAAGGTACATCAGAGCTCCAATTGCACTTAAATATGGTACTTCAGGACCAAGTATCTCTTCGTTTTCCTCATGTGGTCGGAATGGATCATTTTCAATATTAAGTGACCTTACGACCATGGGAGTACTGAGTGGAGTTGCTTTATCCATATAAATCTTTTTAACACTCTTTTGGTATATGTGGATTGTGCACAAATATACCCTTTTCAGAATGCTCAATCTGAAGGCCAAGACAATACTTTGTCTGCCTGAGATCTTTCATCTCAAATTCTCCTTTTAAATAATCTGATGCTTTCTGTATCTCATCATGAGTTCCGATTATGTTTAGATCATCAACATATACTGCGATTATTACAAATCCAGATGTTGTTTTCTTGATAAAAACACATGGGCATATAGGATCATTTACATATCCTTCTTTCGATAAATGCTCACTGAGACGATTATACCACATACGTCCAGATTGTTTTAACCCATATAATGATCTTTGCAATTTGATTGCACATAACTCTTTTGGTTTAGATTTTAATGCTTCTGGCATCTTAAATCCATCGGGAACTCTCATGTAGATATCTATCTAATGATCCATATAGGTATGCTGTAACAACATCCATAAGACGCATTTCTAGATTTTCATCAGCCACCAGACTCATCAAGAATCTGAACGTGATTGCATCCATAACAGGAGAATACGTTTTCTCATAGTCTATTCCGGGTCTTTGTGAAAAACCTTGGGCTACGAGACGAGCTTTATATCTCGTGATCTCATTTTTCTCATTTCGTTTGCGAACGAAAACCCACTTAGATCCAACTGGTCTCACATCTTCGGGTGTGAGCATAATGGGTCCAAAAACCTCTCGTTTATTAAGCGAATCAAGTTCGACTTGTATTGCATCTTTCCATTTTATCCAGTCATGTCTTTTTTGACATTCATATACAGACTTTGGCTCTGGATCTTCATTTTCCTCATTTATTTCTTGTGACACAATATATGAGAAAACATCATCGAGATCATCTATTTCTTTTCTTTTCCATATCTTTTGATTATGGATATAATTGATAGAAATCTCATGATTTTCTTCTGGATTTTGATGCTCTACATTATCATGGGTCTCATGATTTGTTTCTTCCAAAGTACTTTCTGCTACTTTGGGTGTTTCATGAGTTTCAACTTTCTTTTGTTTCCTATGATTCTTAGTTTTAGAACCAACAGGCCTACCACGCTTTCGGCGTGTTTCAGGCTCACTTGTATCATCTGCTTTCCCACGTTCTTGTGGTATTTCAATACGAGCAGGAGCATTTGCAGCTGGTATATGAGATTTAGTTACCGTTTTGGTATCCGCAAATGCATCAGGAAGTTGATTTGCTATGCTTTGCAAATGTATAATTCGTCGAACTTCTAGTTCTGACTCTTTAGTAGGAGGATCAAGGTGTAACAAGGATGGTACACTCCACTTGATTTCCTTGCCTACTTGTTTTTTTCTCCCCTAGAATCGGGAACACTTTTTCATCAAAGTGACAATCGGCAAAACGTGCCGTAAAGACATCACCTGTCTGTGGTTCTAGGTATCATACAATTGATGGAGAATCACAACCAACAATATTCCCAACCTTCTTTGTGGTCCCATCTTTGTACGTTGTGGTGGTGCTATAGCACATATACCGCACAACCAAAGATTCTGAGATGGGAAATATTTGGTTCTCGACCAAATGCTAATTGTAATGGGGAATATTATGGTATGCACTTGGTCTTATCCGAGATGGGATAATCAGAAAACTGAGTTCGCAGTTTGATTATCTGAGTTAGAAATCTCGCAAATGCCATATTTCGAGATGACAATAGACAAACGTGTGACCATCTACTGGATGCGTCAATTAATACCATAAAATAGTGGAATGGTCCACAAGGTGGATGTATTGGTCCACAAATATCACCTTGAATTTTCAAGGAACTTTGGTGATTCTTTATCAATTTTGGTTGGCGATGGCCTTATGATCAATTTGCCAAGAGAGCATGCAGCACATGTCACTTTATTTCCCTGATATATCTCTTGGATTTTCAGTGGATGACCATGTGAGCTTTCTATGATCTTGCGCATCATTGTGGTGCCTGGATGGCCAAGGCGATCATGCCACAATGTGAAATCCTCATGATTTCTTTTGATCACAAGGTTTGATTCAATTGCATCTATATAAGTATGATGCAAGCCAGAAGGAAACTTTGGAATTTTTTCAAGTATGAGCCTTTTTCCAGATTTCTCAGAAGTTATATACATATACTTCTTTCCATTCTCAGTTGCTGACTGAGTGTCATACCCATGAAGGTATATATCTTGGAAACTCAACAAATTCCTCTTTGAATTTGGAGAATATAAAGCATTTTTTATGGAAAAATTTGTTCCATTTGGCAGCATAAAGCTGGCTTTTCCAATTCCTTCAACCAGGTCTGTAGGACCTGATATTGTACTGACAATAACATTTGTCGGTTTTAGGTTAGAGAAATATTGTTTGTTTCTCAGAATAGTGGGTTGTCCCACAATCGAGTATACAAATCTCTCTAACCATCTTTTTGGATATTGTCCTATTTGTGTTGTGATCCATTTTCTGCAGAAAACATAAACATCAAGAGAAAGAGATAGTAAATTTAATTCATAAAATCACACAATAATTATACATTAATTTTGTTGTATAAACAACATTATTCTCAAAGCAAAGATGAGCAATAATTATACATGGCTTATTTTGAGATATTACAAGCATATCAATGTTCCATTATCATGGTCTCATCGAAGTCGTCCCCAAATTCGGAGGATTCAAGGTACGTTGTACCCTCAAAGTGTTCTGTAAGGTTCACTTCTTTCCCTTTGCCTTTAATTGACTATTGGTACAATTTACAAAGATGTGGGGGAGTTCAACATACATGGGACCAATGCCCTTTCGATCCGCACCTGAAATACATTTTCTTGTTTCTGGGTGGAACTCCCTTGGAGTTCTTTTCCCTTTGGGAATTGTTCGGATCGGACCCATCTGTATGAATTCCTCTCTTGTGGTTTATAATTTCTCCCACGTCCTCGATTAATCGTCGACCACAGCCACGGACTCGGCCACGACCACTGCCACGACCACGACCATGATAGGTTTGATCCTTTCTCTCCGGAAATTTTACATCCGTGGTATTTACTTCAGGAAATGCCTTGCTTCCTGTTGGCCTAGAATTGTGATTCTTTATGAGAAGTTCACAGTTCTTCTCAGCTAGTAGGAGCGTTACCATTAGCTCAGAAAACCTAGTGTATCCACGACTCCTGTAGAGTTCTGCAAGAACACGGTGTTCTTTATGAAATGTCGTATAGGTTTTCTCTAGCATTTCTGCCTCAGTGACATTTATCACAATATTTTAATTGTGTCACAATTCTTAGAATAGCAGAATTATAATCTTCCACTTTCTCAAAATCCTGAAATCTCAGGTATTTCCACTCGTCGAGTGCATGGGGGAGAGTTATATCTTTTTGGTTGTCAAACCGCTCTTTCAGAGCTTTCCACAGCTGTGCTGGGTCTTTTATATTAGCATAATCATGCTTATATTTTCATCGACATGTTTTCTGAGGAAAACTATCGCTTGTGCCTTTTCATGGGCAGGCGATTCGATGTTTTCTTTTATAGAGTTTGGAATTTTTTTCATCTCTAAATGGAGTTCGACATCAGTCGTCCATGCGATGTAATTTGCTCCGGTAATCTTTAGAGCTGGAAATTGTAGCTTCTCAACTTTTGCCATTTTGATTTTCTAAAACAAAATCATAAAACTTTATTAGTGCGGTAATAATCACTCATTTAAAATGAGCCGTTTACATGAATAATCCAAGCAATTACAAGGAAAAAACAATGCACAAAAAGTAAAACAACGATTAAGGAAAATTCTGCCGGAGTAAAATCTCCCATGCAGACCATAAATCGATGTAAAAGTTACAATCGCACAGAAAATTAAAAGCAAACGGATCATCATTCTCATCATTCTTACAAACAAAATAGATGAAAAATTTTGTGAAATATTTGGGAGAGAAGAGAAGATATGAAATCGATGAGTGAAATAAAATGAGTGAGGGATGAGTTTATTTATAGATCAAAAAACACTGTTCATAGCCGTTGAAAATCACTGTTCATAGCCGTTAGATGTAGCCGTTGGAGAGTAAAAATTTTGTGAAAAAATCTTTGTGACCGTTATGAAAAAGGCTACCGGAAAAACTGAGTTTTTAATTAAATCCGTACTACTTCTTCCCAGTTGGACAAGAAGGTGCTCTTTAACGGAACAGGGGTTCCTGGAGATGTACGTTGATATGAGTCTAGATTTATTCGCCTGAGAATAAATGAGACCGCAATCTTATTGAACACAAAAATATGCATATTTAATTTATAATGATTATATATAAACAGATATATAATCAGAATATTATGGTGATTTAATCATCCACATTGAAACAATAAATAAATATGCGGTGGCTCAGCCATCCATTATGACATTAACAATAAAATTATATAGGTGGCTCAGCCATCCATTATAATATCAACAATAAAATTATACAGGTGGCTCAGCCATCCATTATAATATTAACAGTAAATAAATAATTATGGTGCTTTTAGCAGCCATGATATAGTGCAGGTATATTAAATAACGAGGCGACAAACCGCTCACGGTAATATTAAGAAAATAATGGTGCGTTAAACAACCATTACAATAATAATAATAAATTATATAGGCGGGTATCCCGGCCATTATAACAGGGTAAATATTACATATATATATCGCCATATCGTAGAAAGATCGTGCTGATAACGTGTTATAATAATACTGATAATTTATTATATTGGAATAATTAAATAAAGACAAAAATTCATACCCGCAGAGCTTTTAGAATACCAAGAATAAAAGAAGAAGAGAGAGAGAATTCTCTTGTTGAGAATATTGTTATTGAAGAAGGTGTGTTTACAATCGAACGCGAACGTTCGTTTATATAGAAGAAAATATACTGTGCAAATAGTGACAGTGGGCTCCACATGCTAATTTTTCTTCCGTTTTTGTTAAACTTTCGTGACAAACAAATATTTTGAAACAAAAGCTAATCCCTAAAACAACAAATAAAAAGAAACGGAGGAGTATATGATAAACAAGTTCAGCCAATCTTGCTGCAAGTCAGTACTAGGTGTTTAAGTCGTCGTAGTGACGAAAATTGATGCAGTGGATTATAGCAATTTATTTAATCTTGCAAAACGGTCATGACGCCATTATGAAGATGCTTCGACCATAAGAAATCTTTATAGATACTTATCCACTTTTGAGATCTCTCGATTGTATATGATTAGACCACAAATTAATTCAAATCTTGTCATATTTTGTTCGTTCCCAGTGCTTATGTGCCTGCTCATCATTGGATTAGAAATATCAACACTCTTTAATAATTCATATGTCACAATCTTTTTTATACTATATATTAACATAAATTCGATAAATCTAGTTGTAGATATTTGTATGTTCGACCACACACTTTCAAAGTGATCCAAGTCAATATTCTTCTCATGTTTAAACAATCATATTATTTTGTACGTCGCTATTTTGTTCATTTTTCAATTTTAGCAAGCAACTAGTAAATAATAATTAGTTTGTTTGATCAATGAAACTAAACGTGTGAGTAAGATTACATCTCAGATTAGGGGTTTCCAGTGTTGCTATATGTCTAGGATCCATTCTCTTAAGTAGGTGTTTAGTAGATTTGGGCAAGTTATAAAGGCGTGCCGGTAATTTTAGTCCTCTAGATTAAATTGTTAGTCGTTGAAAATGTTTTACTATTCCACAAATTGATTTTAAAATTCAACTATATCGGGTTTGGCTGTTTAATTATACCGAGTGAACGCTGACGACTTTGATTTCAACCTTATTTTTATATATGACTAATAAAAAAATATAATACTAATTAAAAGCCAACAAATTTTGAAAAACTGTATATATATAACATATATATTTATTTATAATGTTTGTACTTTTAGGTGAATATATCTATATATACAAAGCGTTATAAAGTTTTCGTAATGTATCGAGATCAATAGAATAATGATTGGTCACTAAAAAAGAAAGACAACAAAAAGGGACAGCGTAGGTCAAATCTGCAACTTTTATAAAGTCGAATCTTTTATATATTTTGGTTGGGGAAAAATGTGGAAAACAACCCCTTAGATTTATTTGGTAATTTTAACAAATATTTATTTTCACTAAAATCGTCGGTCGATAATTTAAAAATTTAAGAGTGTATAGGATTCCATTACCATCAATTGTTAGTAGCCAAAAATTCCAAATGATTTCACCATTTCTATATATTGTTATGTGTCTCGTCGGAACAAAAATCAACTAAAATAAATACATTGTTGACGATAATGTGTTTTTTAGTGTGTCTGAATCAGAGTGTTATATTATTTTTGCATGTAATCGGGGCTTTGTTCGCGTTCAAGCAAAGAACGTTTCCCACAATTGCGGAGTTAGTAGTAATCCAGATAAACATTCAAACAAGGAAGTAAACCCTTTCTTTTTTAGGAAAAAAACATTGAAACACGGTAATTAAGTTTTAATATCTAGATAGAACTGGAGTTTTAATATCCCGAAACCACATGTATAGTAGGATCAACTATTGTTTCTGTGACATCCACATAGTATTGATATGATTAATGTTTTTCATTTTATATATACAATACATCACTCCTCACACCACCACACACGTTGCGTATCAAGAAAATGTTAGTTTAATAAAAGCTTCATAGCCTTTCTTTATTTTCTTTTCTGCCTCGCACTCGCACACTAATTTCCTTTTTCCTTTTTCCTTCAGTGTATAATAATCTTATCACACGCTTAAGCTGCGCCTGCAGCGCAATTTAACAGCAAGAGGATTAGCCATCTCACACGATAGCCTCAGTTTCTCGGACAAGTCAACAGTCTTTTCATCAGTAGGTGCAAGCCATTCGAACTCGTGCAAGAGCGTCGCGATCCAATACGTCACGGTTGTCAAACCGAGATTCTTCCCGGGACAGACCCGACGGCCCGACCCGAACGGTGCTAACCTCAGATCCGACCCGAGAACCGAGAACTCAACCTCACCTTCCTTTGCTACGAACCGTTCGGGTTTAAACTCCAAGGGATTTTCCCACACGTGTTGGTCGTGCGCTATGGCCCACATGTTCACCATTGCGGTGGTCCCCGCCGGTATACGACGACCATCGATGATCGTATCTGTGATTGCTAAGCGGGCCCACGACAGAAGTGGGCCTGGCGGGTGAAGCCTCAGGACTTCTTTCACCACAGCCGTCAGATATGTTAGAGATGCCACATCAGATTCTTCCACGGCTCTCGATCTTCCCACGTTCTGATCAAGCTCGCTATGAACCGTTGACTGAATATCTGGATGAAGGACCATCCTAGCAAGTATCCACTCGATCAATACTGCCACCGTGTCAGTTCCTCGGAATATCATTTCCTGTTAAACCCACAAAATTGCAATTACTTTAGTACTGCTATTTTTGTTGTCACATTGCTTAAAATGGCATCATTTAATTAATCCAAAATTTCAAACAGATTTTAATAACCCAATTATCCTCTCCCATGGAGCACTATCAAAAACCAGTTCTTGTGTTTTTTTTTGTGTGTGTCTATTTAGTCAAAAAAAAAGACACGTGTACATACCCAGAGAACGGCGACCATATCCGGGTCGGATAACTTATCCGGACCATCAAGAGAGAGCAATACGTCAACGAAGTCACTCGGCGAGTCACGAGTTTGTTCACGGTGGTCAGAGATAATCCCGTTCACGAACCGGTTTACTTTCGGTACGAGACTAGAGCATCTAGACCGGATACTCTGAGGATCAAACTCCGACAGCCACGGGAGATGATCTGTCCAGTTGAGTGTTCCGAGTAAATCATAACCTTCTTCGACCAATCCGCGAAGCTCGTTCACTTCATCGTGCTCATGCTCAAGCTCGTATTCTTTCCCGAAAACAGAGCACATCATGTTATTGAGCGACGCTGTTTTGATCAATTCACGAGAAAAACAGAGTCCTTCGCTGCTACTCTGTTTTGCGAGACACCTCACGAGCTGCTTCGCGATCACACGTCTCTGCGTCTCAGAGCGTTTAATCTGTTTTGGGCTGAAAAGATGATTGGACGCGATTCTCCTCAGCGTTCGCCAGTAAACGCCGTAGGGAGCGAAACCGATAGCCCGGTTAAACATAAGGGAATACGCTGATTCTTTAACCGGACGGTCTGCAAAAACCGGACTGTTTAGAATCTCTTTAGCTACGTCGGGATTGCACGTGACGATCGCGCGAGTATCTCCCAGGCTAAACGCCATTAAACGTTTGGCTCCGAACTTCTCCGCGGTTGCGGCTATGCAGCGGTGAGCTAAAGCGTTGGACATGAGAGACATGCTTCCGACAAAAGGCAAGCCTCTTGGTCCGGGAATCACGGCGTTTCGGTGGCGGCGATGGAGGAAGTATTTTCCCCAGGCGGGTCCTCCAGGATGAGACCAGTAGAAGAGAGAGAGAGCGAGACAAGCCATGGAGGCTACGATAAGAGAGAAAGCGAGATTGGTTTGAGTAAGGAGGCTACATTTGGACAAGAGAGCGAAAAGTAAGCTGCTTGTGTCTAGCTTGGTGGCCATGGAAGCAGAGGGAAAAACAGAGAGAGATAGAAAAGGTGAGTGGCTTTTTGCTGTGGGGTTTAAGATGAAACGCTGCCTTCAGGTATATTTATACAAGAAAAACTATGGAAGTCGCTCTTGTCGAAATTTTAATATTATTTCATAAAACTATTATTTATTTCATTATTTATATTAATTCTTTTATATTCCAAGGGGAATGTTGTCTTTCGTATTTTAATAGGGAACCTATTTTTCTTTTTTTATAATTAATGATCTTTTGTGCGTACTTCATTCTATTTTACCGTCAGTATTGTACTTTTTACCTGATATATTTGGCCAACTTTGCTTTTGCTTGCTTGAAATATACAGAATACTACAGCAAAAAGAACGACAGTTTGTATTTTTTTATAAAATACAAAAATACAAAACCTAAGCTTGTATTTTTTTTTCTTTCCCTTTGCAGTTTTGCCTATTAGCTACAACCTTTTGTATTTGTTTACGTGTTTTAAGAACGACAGTTCATTTATTTAAAAAATGTAAAACAACAATAGCAGTATATATACACTTTGAAAAAGTGATCGATGAAATAAAAATGCAAGAACAAAACTACGCAACACATTTTGAAGATAACGTATCACAAAATCTTCGTTTTCTTGAAGTTTACCAACATTTATTGTATTATGAATTATGTGGCCGCTGATAATTGTTTTAATTGATTAAACATAAGCCAAATCGAGATTTTTTAAAAAGATATTTTTTTAAAAAAGCGAGACCTTTCAGCCACAAGAAAAAAAGTTGATTAAATACAATGAATTAATAGACTCTTTATTCACCAATCTATTAGACAAATACACATCAAACTTAAAAGTTCAAATATTAAAAGTGATTAAGATTTCATACCACTTACAACACTTATCATTTTATAAAACAAAACGTAACTCCATTTCCTTTCACGGAATTGATTGTAAAATGAATGTTCATTTTTCAAAAGTTATTGAAAAAAACAGTTATAAAGTAAAAAAAAAACGTAATGTTAAGAGGTGTAAATGTAATGTATAAAGACATCAACTTAACTTATCGTGACCGTTAAATAAAACTGATGGACTTTGTAGAGACACCTTTGCAAATTCATTGTATTTGTAAAGTGAAATTGACCGGCCGTAAATAAAATTAATCGAATTTTATAGAGACACTCTCTTGTAAATTCACTGTTTTGTAAAATGTTGAGATTTACTAAGTTGCCTCACCTTATAAATTACACATATGTATACATAATACTTTAATTCCGTTGTAAATATTAATTTTTTGTGATGAAATTAAAAAAACAAAAATTTGACGATAGCTATAAATTCTATAATTAAATGTGTGTTTAACACTATTAAAAACGTTTTTTTTTACTTAAGGGGCCCATCAAAGTACGTACATATTGGTGCAGATAATATATACTCGATCACAGCATATAGTCATATACTAGCCTAGCATATACGATATAATGTTTTTGATAATGATATGTACCTGATTATTATTTTTTAGAAGATAAAACCATATAATATGTTTGTTGCACGGTTGAAGCAATATACTGTATTGACATAATATTGTATTTACTAACAGTAAGCGTGTTGGGAATTGAGAATAATATCTTCCCTATGCATAGAAGAATAGTCCATGATCGTAACGCTTTTACGCATTATAAATTTTTTACCCGTGGTACGAAGTGTTAGTTATCTTTTGTTTTAACTTTTAATACGTTAGTTATATATCTTCATTAATTTATTATTATGTCATCCAAAATAAATAATAATAAGTGTGCTACACATACGTAATAATTACAAGACAAACCATAACCTTTGAGTGACTTGAGTTGCATTGTAGGCAAAGCAGAGATTTCGTTTAACGGTTTAGCGCCGCCATGAACTATATATGACAGGCTACGTTTGCGCGCGTAATCTGTGATACTTCGCATGACGTCATCATTGGAGAGCTCTCTCTTTTTGTTGTTTTAGTTATATGCTGTGTTAAAATCATAGAAGTCAACTAATCAGGGAACTTGTAGAAGATACTAAGCATATAACGTTATAATAATACATTAATAATTCAAAATTAAGCTATATATACTATGATCCAGTTGAGTTTAACTAAATCAACTATTCATAACTCTTATATACAATTAGTGTGGACTAAATTATATTTTTACAATAGTTTTAATTACTTGAAAGTTTGATTAGTTCTTTGATTAGTTTATTTCAGTAGACTAACCTGCTGACACTTTCTACCTTCTTTTTTTTCATCGAAGACGTGGGGGGCAATCAATAACTTCAACAATCGTTTGTCAACATCTGTCCTTTCACACTCCTTTTGTATTTTTACTATATGAATTATAAATTAACAAAAAACTTAAACGACTATTTTATTTATAGTCATTTGAAACAAATTTTAAACTCTGTTATCTAAATTTAGCATAAACTTAACTAGGAGACAATGGTCCGCTAATTAATACATCGTTGTCCTATACATTGTCACATTTACGACGTCCTAAAATATTTATCAGACAATAATAAAACAGTACATATAATAAAACTCAAATTGTCATTCTTCTCCAATTTTATCGTATTTTCATAGACCGACTTCAGACCATATCCGCTAATTATGCTGAAGTTCAAATTTATAACATGGTTCTCATTGATTGTAATTCAAAAAGGAGTAGAAACTAGAAAGCGACATCTCATCGAGTGAAAAAAGAAAGGGAGATTTAATTGGATTCGTATATCCAAAGAGAGATTCTACACTAAATAGTTTTCTGAACGAACATCCTTATTATTGTATAAAACCAAAGCTTAAACTTGTAAATAAAAAATCCAATCAAATATGCTATAAACATGTATATAATTTAAGCAAATTGCTATTTATTAAAATGCTAAACAGTCGCTCAAAAAAAAAACAAATGGTTAACACATAAATTAACAAAAAAAAGAAAGATATATTTTAAACTTTTGTTCAGAAGAAAAAATAAATATTTTAGTCATAAAAAAGCCATGTAATTGACCTTTAGGTAAGGGCTTAAGACACAAATCGACTTTGTGAAGGCATTCTTGTCAGTCACGAATAGATTATGTGGATCTTCTCTGTCGGTTTTGATATGGCGTAACATGGTGCAGTGCACACAACTGCATCTCCTAATCTACAACCGTTGGATCTCATTTTTAAACTCTATAGTCACGAGCCCGTACTCCTTTTTAAGCCACGTGTGGGTTCATGCAAAACGTTCCCCACAGCTTGATCGTCAATGTTTTGCAGGATGGTGGGTTAATTTAGAAATGCACACACTTGGTGTGTCTTGGAGTGTAAACTACCGAAATACCCAAAATCTATAAATGAAGGATTCGACACACGATGACTCGTCGAAGGGTATATTTGTCATTTGAATAATCAGACAACTAGCTTGACTCGCATCCATCTGGTCTGGCCCCCCCACACCCCAAATGGCTCGCTGTTAACTGATAATATCAAAGGTCAGTATTGTCTGATCGAAGTATGAGAGGTGCCTAACCGTTGATCTAATAAGTAACAGCTACTACAAATTTGTGTTCATCTACTTTTTGTCTTCTGAAACTTTTTTTCTCTAAACTCGATTTTATATCCACTTTTGTTTTCCCTTTACCAAATCAAAATTTATATATCTACTTAACCATCAAATGGTAAGAGTAACTGCACTAGCTCGACTCTTCATTAGTTTATATAGCCTTCTGAAAATTATATGTTTATTAACTTGTATCATCTTTTAGGTTGTATCACAAACAATATGAATACAATTCATTCAGTTGATATCACTTTTTGAAAATTACTTGTACTCGTGTTCGAACGGATAATTCATATGAGGAGCAAGTTGCATCATCATTATGCACAGTTTTAGTCTATTTGACCGAGGAATTAAATGTAGTCAAGAAGAAATTAATATGTACTCGTAAGGTGAGGACCGAAGACTAGAAAGAGACGACTTGCGTCAACAAATGAAGATGCAGATTGCAACTTCCCACCCAGTAACAATTATTCATAAGAAAATATTGAGAGACATGTTATTTAGTTAGCTTCCACTAGCCAACTTTTGTCGTTCCTTATAACTAATTACTATCAACAACTACGAAAATATATGGACCGGAATTTAATTTTCAGTGAACGTTTTGTCATCATCTAAAAACGAAAGAACACTATTGCAATTAGGACCATTAATTTGTCTGAGAGATGTCATTTGGTGAGTATGATAAGTCAATTTATTAGGGGGACACGTCCCAATATACAGAACTTAACGTTATATGATAAATGTGTGTTCGTTACCCTTTTAGAAGGGGCAAATTAATCTAAATGGAAAAAAAAAAAAAATTAATCTAAATGGTTGTTATTTGTTTTTCTGTCTAGATTTACTTTCACTCTGGACCATAAGTTAATTAATTACAAGTGTGTCATCATATATATATTAGTCACAAACATGTTAACGGCAGATTATATAGGTTATCGATTATTACTTCATAATAGCAAACACTAACTGGTAACCACTCTAGTCGAACAAGAGTTATACACTACAAAAAAAGAGTGAATTAAATCACTTAAATTGTATCATTTAACTAACTGATACTATTTTAAATTACTTATTTATAAATGATACAAATAATGATAATTTAACATCAATTAAAATAACTGATGTTATTATTAACTAATTTAGCATCATTTCAATAAATTGATATAATTTCTATTAATTTGTATCATTTTAAATTAAATGATACTATTTTATAAATTTATATCGGTTAAATAAATGATGTATCTATTTTTTCAGATTAACATCGTTTACTAAAACGATATAAAATTTACATCAATAAAAATTGATGCTGATAAAAAAATACTAATATCATAAAAATAATTATGTGAAAGTTATGAAAATTATAACCTCACTAATTATTGTATCTATTTTTAACATCATTTACATAAAAATGATGTTATTTTACATTAATTTACATCAGTTACAATATTTGTAGTACATAAAACTAATCTACATCAATAAAATAAATATATTATATATCGTTATTATTATTATATACTATATGTATCATGCACGTAAATAGAACTATATGAAAGATTGATCAATAGTAAAATAGTCTTTTGGAAAGCAGTAATAGCTGAAAAGCAGTAACCAAACAATAAGATCAAAAAGAAAATCCATTTTCTATCTATATTAGTCTGGTAAATTGTTAATGCATGTAAGTCGAAAGGGACAAAAAAAATCTGAGAGAGTATAACTACTTATCCCACATCGGAAAAGAATGGTGTATTAGAGAAATTTATTCTCCTATAAAAACCAATCATCTATATCTGGTATAAAATAGTCGGGAAAACGACCTATTTCCACCTCGGAAATATCATATAGTAACAGATCCACACAAAGTTTCAGCCTCGTCTCAGATATCCCTAAACTTTAAAAACAAACTTATATCCCCACATTTTCGTAGTTCGAAACCTATTAACACACAATACCAAAGATCTAAACTAATTTCTACACAAACCGTAATCAATTGCGGTTTACGGTTTACCAACCTTGATATAACCAATGAAAAACGAAATTAAACCGGATTAAGATCCGATTAGGATCCGATTAAAATGGGTCAACCAAAATTAACAAATAAACCGTGATTTTTTTTTGTCAATGAAAAAAAAAATAAAAAAAAAAATAAAAACACGGTTTATCATCTCTTCCCCTCCCTTTTCTCGGTGTGCTACCATCTTAACCAGATGAAGAACTCCGATCATCTTATCATCGTTAAAAACAATTACATGAAACATCCTCCGAAGCAGATTCAGTTGATGGAAAAGATCACCAGCGGAACCGGAAGGCCACGTGGACGCCCACCGAAGACACCGAGAGCTTGTTCGGAGACTCTTGCAGATGCGGCTTCGCCGGCGCCGAAAGCTCAGTCGACGGGCGAGCGTTCGTTTCTCTCTATCCAGAAAATTGGGAGCGGCTCATTCGAATTCACTGTTTTTATATTTTGATTCTCGTGGTTGCCGCATGACTAGGTCTAGGAAGTCGAAATCCCGGAGAAACCTTTAAGCGAAGAGGAGTTGAAGCCAATGAAGGATTACATAGATCTCGATTCTCAGACGAAGAAGCCATCGGTGCGACGGAGTTTCTGGTCGGCGGCCTCTGTTTTCAGCAAGAAGCTTCAGAAATGGAGGCAGAATCAGAAGATGAAGAAGCGGCGGAACGGAGGCGACCATCGGCCGAGATCCGCCAGGTTACCGGTGGAGAAACCGATAGGGAGACAGCTCCGTGATACACAATCGGAGATCGCTGACTACGGATACGGCCGGAGGTCGTGTGACACCGACCCTCGATTCTCGCTCGACGCCGGAAGATTCTCTCTTGACGCCGGAAGATTCTCCGTCGATATCGGTAGGATCTCGCTCGACGACCCTTGTTACTCGTTTTCTGAATGTGTCCCTCTGTTCTTTTATGAATTCTCCTCGTTGGATTCATTTCTTCCGTGTAATGAATAATGCAGCTGGGATTCCAAACATGGATTCATTTGTTCCGATTTCTGAGATTGAGCAAATTGAGTGTATTGTTCTTGTTCCGATTACTGATGTCAGATTTTTTTTTTTTTGCAACAACGAAATAAATCAATCCAGTAAATCGATAATTAGAAGACAATTATTCGACAATTAGAAGACAATTATCCAAAAAAAAAAGAAGAAGACAATTATCCAATTAGAAGCAAAAATGAGAAGACAATTATTAATTAGGGTTCTTTGGATTTTAAAAATCGATTTGGGGGTTTTAGGTTCTAAATGGGTTTGTGTCTCGGGTTAATGGATCGGGTTAATGCGATTGGGTGGGTTTTTAATTCGGTTTGGTTTACGGTTAACGTCTTTCGTTGTTCGGTTTATGGCGAAAACCATAAAAACCAGTTATTGTGGGGAAAAACGTTTCGAACTATGGAATGGTGGGGATCAAGGTTTCGAACTATTAAATTAGGTGGAACTAAGACGAAGCTGAAACTTTGTGTGGATTTGTTACTATATGATAGTTCCGAGGTGGAAATAGGTCGTTTTCCCAAAATAGTCTTAAATTACTTTTATGTTACGATTGACTAATAAAGTAGTGGGACCACACGAAACATTAGAGTTTAAATATAAATTAATTTTAATTTAAATAAATGACATCAATTTTAAATGTAAAAATGATAATAATATTGTATTCAGTAATTGTAAGAAATACAATTATTAAAATCAGTTTTTTAAAATGATACTAATTTTACATCAATTATTATAAATTGATACAAATATTTTAAATCAATTATTGTAATTGATACTAATACTAAAATCATTTTAATAAATTGATGTAAAAGTTAACATCAATTTTTATAACTGATACATATTAACATTGATTACAATAACTGATATAAATATTCTATATATTTACATCGATTATTAATAAATTGATGCAAATTATTCGCATCACCACATTCAGAGTCATTTCTTTAAATGATGCAAAAGTTGTTTACATCATTTATAACTGATGCAAAAATTGAAAATAAATGATGTAAAATGATTTTTTTTTTGTAGTGATACTTAATATGTTATAATTCTAATCCGAAAACCATAAATACAGTATGTATAAACTGTGTTTCAGAACTTGGTATGGTCTCTAGTCATTTTGACACAGTCGATTTATGTTAGCTAACTAAAAAAATGTATAAGCACAAACAAAACAAAACGTGGAAGTAAAAAACAGACTACGAGTACAAATATGCGGCTCGTGCCTCATGAGCCAGGGAAAAAAAAAACAAATCTATATAAAAAAGCTTATCAATGCGCCAACTCTATCAAGCTCGTTATAGGCGAGCCACACTTTCGGATTCGAAAAATTTGAACCATATCCACAAAACATGCCACAAAAGGAGTGCACTGTGTTAGACAAGACATTTCATGTCCAAACCATAGTTGGAGGGTATAAATGTTCCAATAATTCTCTTAGAAGCTTTAAAGGTTGGGTGCTATCTTAGAGTAGTAGAATATCGTGGTAATATAAAAAGATATCATATCGCATATCGAATTCCATGTTAATTATTGAAAAATATTTTGACCAGAAAAAGAACTATTGAATAATCTAAATAGTATAATACATACTTTTTTTTTGTGTGCACCCATTCGTTATATACATGATTGATTGTATTGTTTTGTCGAGAAGCTTATAAACTGAATATTATAGAACTACCACCATTTATCTAGAAATATCATAATTCATAGTCAAATTGACACACAAGATAAAAGATGCAGAAGAAGTAAAATAATAATTCAACTGGGGTTAGTGGTGGGTAAGCTATATAATTAACAATTTTGTATAAACGATCCACTTTTACAAAAGGTGACTTATCAGCGAGCAAATTGCACGGATTCCTTAATCTGTTGGTGATATGATTACGTAGTCATATGATTAGATAGTGATTAAACTCTTTAAACCATAAAACTATGCCTTTCAAAGGGTAATTAGCTTTTGTTGTTATATATATATTTCATATGGTACCTTAGTGGACAGTCCTAGCTAGGTACACAGCATCGTTGTACTTTAGAAAGTTGGCTAATCTTTTGCATAGATTAATGCCAATTGATTTGCTCAATTTATGTGGGAATATTAATCTTAGATATATCGAATAATCTCTTGATTTGTTTCAAACTTGCGGATCAAAAGAAATATTGGATCCAACCATATCATAAATTTTTATATAAATTACTCATAATGTAGTTTTTTTTGTAATGTATGTTATCGTTATAAATGGAAAATATCTAACCATTAGGTGAACTTTTTAATAGTCTAAAACCGTGTAAATTTATGGTTTTTCATCGATGATACGATTATCACAATTTTTTTAAAAAATTATATTCGTTACACTTATTATTATTATTATTTTCATACAATTAATAAAGTCCACTTAAGTCTTAGTTGTATATGGATGTAGTGAAACTAGAAAGATATGAGTTACATAGAGACTAGAATATTTTTTGTTACAGACTTTTAATAGAATATAGGTTTGATTGGCAAGTAATTAAATTTTTTCACAGTTACACATTTTTCACGATACTAAATCTTTTCCAGTTATGTTGTTTTTTTATGCTACATTTTTTATTCTTCTATTTTTGTTGTTGTTGTTTTACAAAAAAGTTATGAGATAAATTATAAAATTTTCTCAATCTATAGCTAAAAACCTACAAGAATAGAAAAATATACAACCTAAATTTTACAATAAAAAGTTATGATATTAACCGATCAAATAATTATATATATATATAATTGAGATTGGTCCAAATTTTCAAAATCCGTTATTAAGTTGTTTAGACAAAAATAAAGCATCAAAAATTTGATCAGCTTTTATGGAAAAAAATATTATTCAGCTAGCCAACACAATCTTTATAGTATTACATATGGTCGATACAAAAATTTCCTTAATTTAATGATATTTATGGTTACACGTTAATTATTACCTCAACGACCATACAATATATGGTTGTTGAAAAAGACCATATAATAAATATGAAAGATAAAACACAGTATACATGTATATATCCGATGTCCTAACTCACTTTTGCTCAGCTTGAATGATAAACGGATTCGATGCTCTATGCAACTTATTCACAATATTTCGAATCGTTCCAAATCGCCCTGTTTTTTCTGTGTGCTGATGGGTGAAAACTCAAATGGTCGTGCAATAATTGCAAAAAGAATACATATATTGCGAGAGAACATATAGAAGTCTACTACACTTGTACAGTTCAAAAAAAAAAAGTCTACTACACTTGTTCAGATGTTTAGGAATCACATAAATCTTCTGTCGCCACTGTTATATTATGATGTAAAGTTTGACTTAGCTAAACTTTAATGATAAAATATGTTTTAAGCATTTTTCGTAGATTTTCCTTCAGATAAAATTTTAAACTGTACTGCTAATCAGTTCTCCCTAGCTAGTAACTCCAGCTTCATATATGTATGAATCAACTCATAAGAAATATTATTTTGACAATTCTACAAAACTATATCGACAATGACATTGGTCGTGAATCATAATCATTTGTTACTCTACAGTGCTAGTTACAAAATTATATAGTGACATTAATTAGTCATTAATCCCAATTAATCATGTTTTTATAGTGCTGGTTGCAATGCTTTTTTGATAAATTCTACTCTCTCTCTCTCTCTCTCTCTCTCTCTCTGTTTTTTCTCTCCATTAGCTTACATCTAATTGTCTTGGATGCATATATGATATATCGACCATATAAAAGTAAAAGTTTCAAATGTTGTTACGATAAGAAATTATTCAAGCTGAGAGGAAACATTGAAATGATAGTGTTGATCTAGCTAATCTAGTTGTGTCCAGAATTAATTTCGTACAAATTTATGATGCATCACACGTTCTTCACATTGTTGACTGTATTGACCTTTATACACCATAAGATAAATTAATATGTCAGCCTCTTGAGGCAACCAGAGAAAGTTGACTTTTTCCATTGCAACTCGAGATTTACCACATAGTAAGATTTATTTAGAAAGGGTAGGCAAGATTTGTTCGGGCCTGTTATTAGACCCTTTTTGATGGAAAGGAGAATATATGATTATAAATTTGTTTATATTTTATAAACTAAAACCAAAAGAACGAATCTACAGCTTTTCTACCATTCCCAAGTCCTAACACTCTAACGTCCCAACGGCACTCAAAACTACAAAACATCTAAAAATGAAATGTAACCAATTGAACTTTTTTTATATAAAATATCGAGCGATAAATCGATATAAAAATTCCCAGGTTCGAATTACTGTGGTGTGGATCATACTGTTGTTACGAGGTTCATGATTTCTTAATTTGATGGTAATAATCGAAATTCTTAATATTTAAATAGTAAGCATTATACAAAAAAATATGTTTTTATTTTATTTTTGATTCGGCTATGTGTCTATAGATATGGGTATAAAATATATATATATATATTATGCGTGGATGCTTTTCTTTATTAAACTTTATTAAGCGTGAATGTTATTTTATAGTAGGTCAAATTACTCATTTCCCCAGCGATTTTTGTGTTCTCTTATTTCTATTTGTACAAAAGCCAACCAAAAATATATTCTCATTCAGTAAAGGTTTATTTATATCGGGAGTAAAAGTCTTGTCACGTCAAAATATGTAAGTTTAGATTTTAACAGTGGTTCTCATATTATATTCATTTATCTACCCAAATATAAGTAGATGCAACAGAAGTCCAAGATTTAGAATTGATTCAAGATAGAAAGAAAATGGAAGTGAGAGGGGATCACAGAACTGATCAATCCGATGGTACATAAACTTCGTTCGTCTCACTGTCTTATGATTTGACATTTTGCCTTTCTTTCATAAATTTTTGGTTTCAATGCGGGCGTCGTTTAATCAAGGGTTTATAGATTGCAGGCTTTTCTTTTATAATGGACCTATAAACTAAAGGTCCATAATGGGTTTTGGAAACAAAAGGAAGAGTGGAAAACACTACCGAAAGAAAGCAAACTACTTGGGAAGATTGTGGGACTTCTTCGGTTTCAGCGGTTCGGTTTTAAAGATTCGATTCCTTTTTGCTTTTAACCTTTCGTTTCTGTTTCTTTAGTGGTTTATCATTATGTTTATCCAGTTCCAGGTTTTCTTTTCTTTTGTAAAATGTCGTGTTTTCTCGTTGTTGGGTATGTGTTTTTCTCAAGATTTTCATCTTGTCCGTTTTGTCTCACATAAGATTTTTGGATTTTATTTTTGATTTATTCGACTTTATATCTGTAATATTCGTATCAAACTATCAATAATGGCCATACTCATGTGATGTGGAGCTAGTTTTATTCACATAACTAACTAACCTTGTTGAGATTCAGAGATATGGATATTTTGACAGAATTCAAAATTTTGATTTCTTATCAAATAGCCGATTTGAATTTGTCAGATACAAATTTAGAGTCGAAGTTTACTATGACCCAACCCAAGTAAGCCAATTTAAACAAACAAACCCAATTTAATATGACCCAACCCAAGTAATCAAATTATTTTGAATATGTGTTTAATGGAAATTTAGTTAGATCTAATACTATTTATTAATTTTGGTTTAGATCATTTTAATTGGTTTTCAGATATTTGAAACCCCGGAATAAATGTAAAATTTCTCACATAAATTATTATTAAATGTTGACAAAAAACATTATTAAATATTTTCTTAAGTTTTTATTTATTTTATTTTTAGTGTAAGACAGTACGGAAAATATTTTTCATTTCAATTTTGAGATTTATAAATTCTTTTATTATTTTAACTAAATTCGTCACTTTGATGCTAGATTCCTAAAATAAAAACACCGTTTTCCAATCTCTACTGAGATTTATTCCAATTTTGTAAAATCAAGTATAACATACAGTATACATAACGATGCAGAAATCAAATATTATATTTGTCTTAAACATATATTCTACAAAAGTATATACACGCTCTTTCCCTTCACTTCAGTTATTTTGTTTATGACCAAAAATCCCACCAAGGGTAATTACTGCTAGATTGGTCTAAGAGAGACTCAGAACTGAAACCTCCCCAATTATCAGATGAAGTCAAGCAACTATCATCGGCTTGTTCCACAATGCTCATGAGCTCATGATTAGACTCTTCCTCAAATCCAAAATACTCCGTCTTAATGTCGTCATTACACAGAACTATCCCTTGATTTAGCCTCACTTCTGGCTCACTCTTCCCATTTTCTGACTTTGTGATGCTGTTTATAGCCACTCTTTGTTCACCACAGCACTTTTCACGTCTTTCTTCTTTTGACTTTTGCATCTCTTCGGTTAGTCTCTGTAACTGCAAATTAATAGAGATTAATTGAACTCCAGATAAACTAAGCAGATTTTTCTTTGGTTCTATAATCTTTTGTGTTATGGATGCTTCTGTCATTCTGATCTTCCTCTGAAACATTGTATTAACCAACTAATATGGAGTGTTTGATTTTCCGACCGTATCAGGAGTATGTTATACTTGATTTTATAAAACTCTCGGTAGAAATAATTTTTTATATTACTTTACTTTACAGAACATGTAGATATAATAATTAGAAAAAATTAAAATAAAATAAAGAAGAAATATGGATGTGCCAAGATTTAATTGGCTTGTTTACACGTTAGTTTCTATTAAGAATGTATTTTTTTGTAATATCCTTTCTGAGTCTATAAAAAAAACACATATCTATAAATTTGATTACTTTTTGTTTTCATCTCTTTTGATGTAAAAATGTATTTGATGAGAAGTATGTACCTCAGAGACCAGAGCTTGCTTTTCTTTCTTCATGATTTCAAATTGTGAAGCCAAATTATTGAAATTGGCTTTAAGAATGTTATACTCTTTCTCAAGCTGCTTGGACTTCCAACGGGCCCTCTTGTTCTGAAACCATATAGCCACTTGTCTTGGTTGCAGCCCTAGTTCTCGAGCTAACTGCACCTTCTTCCTCGGCTCGAGCCTCGTCTCGGACTCGAATATAACCTCAAGTGACTTGATCTGTTCCTCACTAAACCTCTTCTGATTATTGCTCTTCTTCATCTTCTTCTTATTCATGGTCATGCCACTATTAATTTCGCTGAAGTAGCAATTGAAAAAGTCTCCCTCTTCCATGGTTTTTCACCAGATTTTGGAAGTTTCTTGATTTCGACGAGGAGAGAAGATGCTCGGTTTTTTTATTCTTTGTTTATTTATTTTTTCCTGGAATATCTGTGTTTGTGAAATTGGCCTCTTTATATATTTGTTGGAGTTACTGTGTGTGGTACGTAGTGTAGGGCCTGAGATGTTTTTCTGTTTGAAAGAAATATCATTATTTAGCCACGAAAATTATAAACACTACGGACCTGCAAATATTATTGTTGTGTACTACAGGCTAAAATATACGACAAAAATTTGTGGCTCGACACGAATTGGCTCATGTCTCTTTCAGTTTAAGTCGTTTTTCTTCTCGATGTGAACTAATCATCTAACTATGATAATATTTCCCAACTATTTTATGTTTAGTTTTCAAGATTAATATGCTTCATGGAAGTGAATTGTCAAAAATCATAGGTAATAGGTTGCCTGCCACAAATCGGACGATATAGTTGTGGTAACCTCAATTAATCACTATTCACCGATTATAAAAAAAAAGTACATCTTATAGGAGTTGGTTAAAAATACTTAAGCTCTGTCTGGTTGTCACTAATTCAACGAAAAAACTAGTCTCACTTCAGCTATATGTTTATCAGTTAAATGTTAAAAAAGTATTTTTTATTCTGTTATGCAAGTTACTATTTAACAAAAGGTGAAATGACTTTATTTACCATTATAGTTTTTTCCCCAATTACTCTACTTTAATTATTCTCAGTTACTCTCATATATACTCGTATTTTTCTTTTTGCCTTTTTTGCTCAAAAAATCGTCAGGATTATTTTCTAAGCAAAATTTTTTTTAATAATGTTTAATAACGGCCATTCCATCCACTCAACTTATTAAAGCTGCCACCATTTGTAATATAGAAGACACTACAAAATCTATACTTAATAAGTTAATATATATATTAATATAATGGCATTTTTTGTTATATAGAATTTCAGCAGCTTATATGATCGTGGTACCATGTTTAGACATGCACAACAACATATATCACCATTTGACTTTTTTTTTTTTTTTTAACATGGGGTATCTCGAACCTATGGAAGAACCTGGACTAATCCCAAGGATGGTGCATCCCGTAAACAGAACCTTCTTCCGAGTATTCACATGAGCCGCATAGAATACTCATGGCCGCGTGGCCAACGCGTGTCGAACCCGAGTAGCGGAGGTAGTTACTAATCACTCCTTTACCACTAAGACCAACAAGCCTTGGTTACCATTTGACATGTAACTGCAGAGTTTTACGATACTTCTCTGGTCAAGATAATATTGATCGATAATCATTAACAAAGAGAGAAAAATATATCGTATAGGCAATAATTTTATTTCATCGCGCGCAACGAGATTCACGTTCACATACATCACAATAAGATTTTCATCTGAGATTTCATTTGTCTTCACTCGCACGCCATCCTCTAGAGATCAGTTACGTGAAACACGCTAGTTTTTCATTAGATTGATTATCATATACTAAACTTAATTCTAATCTTGACTAGCTTTCCAGTCCCAAGAAATTAGCCAATGGCAGTTCCTTCAATGATTAATGTATGCGGTAAGTTATATATAGTTTTTCAAGTTTTGCCAAAAAAAAAAAAAAATCGTCAACTCTTCAATTTAGATTCATTAATTACCAAAGCAATTTCTTCAAACATTATAACTCTTTCAAAAACAGAGACATAAGCATATATGCTCATGATTCGTATTCACATAGAGTATACTAGTATTATAGTTTACTTTCACTACACGAAAACATAAAGGTGGTCGAGAGATAAAGGATTTTAGGTTTATTGACTTCCATGCACATATTTAACAAGCAAACTCAGTTATGTGATTTATTGACTTTGTGACCACACGAGATAAAATTAATTTATTAAATTAAGTATAGTGACCTTCAAAACTTTAATATTATTTTGGCTTCCATTTTTTATTTCTATTGAGCATGGTCTTTTTAAGGTTTTCTTCTAAAAATTCAAGTAATTATGGGTATAGCCAAATAAAATATTCAACAAATTATTTTCTTAATTATCATTTTTGGACTGCATAGTGAAATCTATTTATTCTCTTTTTTTTTTTACTTTTCTGTAAAAGAAAATCTTAGGTTAAATTTATTTTCTTCGTAATAAAAATCACAAGTTTTTTCACCATAATTTTTTGAAATTTTGTTATCAAACTAACCAGTATTTGCAACATATCAACTTCTTGAATATTATAATGATTGGTTTAAGGTTACGTTCAACTTACTTTGGAAAGTCTTCTTGGACTTAACAAACACCAAATTAAATTTCGCCATTTGTGAATCGGCAGAGCATATCCGGAAAATTTTATTTTATGATCTTCAATAATAAAATATTAATATCTTGTTATAGGTTAATTATATAATTAAATTTTATTTTCTAAAAAACAATTAAACCAATAATAAAAAAACTAGTATGATATTAATTTTTCAAACAAAAATCGATTCTCAGTTTTTTTATTGTTTCACTGTTGAAATATTTATAAAAATAGTCTCAATAATATATGGCTGTGGGTTCAACATCACATTCATCACCACAACAATATATTATGGTGCTTTAATTTTTTAAAGGATGTAAAACAATAATTTTCGTTTTAATATTTATGATATCTTAGAAGATTTTTTAAAAAAATACAAAACATTACACATTTCTAAATAAAAATTAATTTTGTCAGAAATCACTAATCATATATTTAATGATATATTTACATTTTTTATTTTTAAGTTTTTGTTAAAACTACTTTTTAAATAGATATAATAATATTTCAAGGAAAAAGTTTGGAGAGGACGAATCTTTTTGGTGGTATACAAAGTAGGAAATTAGATCTATGGAATTCTGACAAGTAGCAATCAGAGTTGTCAAAATCAACCATTGACTCAGTGCCACTTGGCACCATTCAGAGAGTCAAGTTAACAAGAAGACGACGTGGCAATTAATTTGTGGTTGTGACCAAATATGAGGTCCGACAATGTTGGTACGTGTCAAGGCTCCCTTAAATATAGCCGTTGTTGATAAGAAGCGTAAAAGAAGATGATTCTATAGTTTTTTTTTTTTTTTTTTTTCATTTTTGTTAGAGTTAATCATCTCAATTTAAGTTCTTATTCAAGTTGTGTTCACCTTCGTAATTGGTCAACTCTTATGTTGTAATTTATTCTCGAGTCAAGCTATATAAGATTGATCCTTGCCATAGAAAACACAGTTCTGATTAGATACAACTCGGGTTTTGATTTAATCTATATACAAATTCTTTTTTTTTTTTTAGTTCAGAGCAGTTAGGATTATTAACTCGGAATATGAAAAACAACATAAAAAGAATTTATTTCATATAGGTTTTTGTTTTACTTTTATTTGTTACCAATATCTCATAGTTTTTGTTTATTTAATTTAAATATATTTAGCCGATCATAAAAAACTGTTTTAAAACTTAAATATTATTTCATTTGTAAGTTTTCTGGAATATATATCAGTATACACAGATGTACATTGAAAAACATTAACCAAAAATCAATTAGAAAAAACATATATACATAATTACATATAGTACTTTTGCTGTTAAATTATAATAGACTGTCCATGATGAGATGCCAATCCAATGAGGAAGAGACATTTATTTCACCACCGTCCTAAAAACAAAATATATTCCATGATGTTAACCTTTACAAATATTATTATTATTGTTTTTTTTTTTTTTGGCACGATTACAATTTTTTAAAAAAGTGATATAAACATCTTTGGGTAATGTTAATCATTATTTACAAATGCTACCATCTACACAGCTTATTTTATGATTAAATTCTCTGTCACGTGAAAACTCTAATGGCCAACAATCTTAGGGGTACTTATTTAACTTCTTGTGCTCGTTAAACCAAATAAAAATAGGAAACAGACTCGACTTTTCTCATCGAGTAAGTACACCGAATAACCATCCTCTATTGGAATTTTATTAAAAGTCGAAGAAAATATAGCCAACAGCCAAATGCAAAGAAAAAAAAAAATACATATTACATCAGTCCGATCTAATCCCCCAAATGCTTTTTAAATTCCTAAGAAAATGGCTAGATTTAGCCCTATCAAAATCAGATCAAGTTGGCATGTCGATTACGGAAGTGGTTGTTAGATAGAAATGTGGTCTTTGTGGTTTGTACGGTTGAAATAACTAATGGTGTAAAAACATAATAGACCACATAAAAAGATGTCTAATACAAAATTTTGCTTTGACAATTGTATAAAGAAAATTTGCTTTTTGGGCGTTCGGATGCGTTTGCAGGTTCTTTGTAAATGTGGATTTGATTGTGTCAGCGACACATCTTAAAAACTGGCTTTGATTCTGACGAAAAACAAAACCGGGTTTGGTTTTTTTCTTGGATTCGGCCCATGAAGATATTTTAAGGCTCATTTGAAAACTATATAAATGAAAAGCCCGTTTGAGCCAGCTAATAGAATCATTGGACCAATGATACAAGCTATGATTGGTAGCAAATATTGGACTTTGCTGGGTAACAACAATTCATCCATCGGTTTAAGCCTATATAGTGATATGCTTATATATAATAAATTTAATGTAGGGTATACATATACTGATATACATATGCATATAAAGGAGACAAGAAAAATATGAAAAGAGTGATTGAGATTATTAGAGGACATGGTAAAAAAACAGTACAAAAGTTGCAAGCGTCTAATCAATAGACCTTTGAATGTTTCTTGTAGTAGTATATTTTATTTTTTACGATGATATTTTCCAAGTCTTTTCTTGGTGACCCCAAGACATAAAACAGATTTATTAGGATGCACAAAAACAAAAACAAAAACAAAACAAAATATTTAACGAGTTGGAATCTGAGGAGCAGAAGGAGGAATTAATGATGGAAGGTGGCAGAGAATACGAACAAAGAGGCATTAAATGCTAATTTGTACTCTTTTACTTTTGCCCTAATTACAATGCTACCCTCTCCTAGATAGCTATACTCATGCTACAACTTAATTAGTATTTGTTAATTATATGCTGTACATGGGATTATTATCTATTGAGTTAAGTTAAGCGGGTTTTCGGATGATATATGATTTCCAATTTTAGATGATATACCAGGTTGAAATTACAGTACATTGTTGTAGGTGATAGTTTATTTTAAAAATAATAATAATAATATTACTAAATCATGCATGCGCAAGTGTTACAATGATCTGATGATGATAAAATATACTAAAATCTTTTTATGTTGGAATTTTGTTTATGTTGTGGATATACACGATGTTTGATGCGAATGTGAGAACTAAGTAATAAAAAGGGTTAAAACACCCTGATGACTTTGCCATAAATTATGGCCCATAATCTATGATAAAGAATTCAACGAGTTTCAATATGAAAGAAGGCTAGTGTTTCGCAAAGGGGACCACTCACATGTGTGAGTGTATCAAGTTCAATAACTAATTGATTAGCATACTAAGATGTATTTAGTACTGAGTATATTCAAATGTTGCTGAAGCGTTCAAGCAATCCCCAAAAGAAACATAGTACCTTTTTTGTGTAAGTTTCTTGCAAGTTCCGCATGTATTCAACTCGAATAAAATACTTTGATCAAAGTTCAGAATCAGATGACCAAAAAAACATATACTATGCAGCATTTGTACATGGTATAGTAAAATTCAAAGGTTTAACTAGTTTACATCACTAGTCTTAAAATATGTAGTATTACGTAAGAAAAATAAAAAGGAATGTAAGAGCGGGATAACGTGGGACTTGACGTTTTCCTCTTTGTTTCTCTCTTATTTCTCTCTTCAAGACACAACACAACTCTCGAAGACTGTCAAACAACGTTGAAATCTGGAGCTAAGAATCGTCTTCTCCATTTGTCATTCTCATGCACAGTCAATGTATTTCCCCACGCTTACACTAGCATATGCATACGCATGCATTTTATGTTTTGTATTTTTTTTCTTGATTGAAAATACTCCAATCACAAATCTACACTGATAGCTTGAACTGAATGAAAACCAAGCCATAGAGATTACCTGATTTTAGGGTTTAACTACTTATAAATTTTCCAATCGGCGAACGAACAAATTTATATTTCGATTTTTAAAAAGGCCATAAATAATAATCGCATTGCAATAAATTTAGGAGTATATATACATTCAGTGGTTATCTTTATTATTCCTATCATACATTAATAAATATATTCAATTCATAGTCGCCTTGCAATAAAATTTGGGAGATATCAACTTTTTTTATTTATACGAGGACGTTTCATTAGGTTTCTTTTTTTTTTTCTTTTTTTTTTGAAAGAATTCATTAGGTTTCTTGGACACTAGGAAACTAACAAAAAGTTGCAGCACATGTCGCGGGCACTAACTAGCAACAATGTTGGTTTTAGTTAAAATGAAACAAAAATAAAGTGTGTATATACATGTTTAATTTGATGATGTAACGAGCACAATAAACACATTAGGACCTTCAGAAACGAAAAAAGCAAATGCACCACAACTGTCCAAATAGCTAGATGTTTCAAATATATGCTATAAATCGCTCGTGTAATTTAAACATATTGGCCGGGTATGTTCAAATTTTGAATCTCATATATATACAATTCCTGTTTAGATCTCTAATATTACAGCAGGCTGGAGATCGTATTACTGTATTAGTTTTTCTTTATGCAATATATTTGTACACAAATACAAACATATAAAAAGGCCACTTTATCCTTTATAAAAAAATCAAATGCAAACATAAAATTTGAACAATATATGTATATATATATATGTGTGTGGGTTGACAAAAGGAAAGACTTTTTGGTTTCGCAAAAAAAGGAGTTCTTCGAAAAGTACCTTTTCTCGTCCCTCCTTTTGAGAATAATTACAATTATTATAGGGAAGAGAGTTTTTTTTGAAGGAGATTTGCTGGCACTTGTTAATTTAATTATGATACGAACTGCTAGTTTTAGTTCTAATAATTGCGGGGTTTTGTGATGAAAATTATGCAGAGCGAGACTAAATCTCCAAAGACATCAGGATTAAATGTTGAGCTGGATTCGTTCTTTATTGACTAAACGTCGCTCTACTGTTTTTATATTGTAATTCGTTTATTAAACTCTAGAGAGGGGTATTAGTGTGTACTCTGGAGGTTCTTCTAAACAAAAACTCAAGAGTGGAAATTGATTGGAACAGAAAACTTTTTAAAAGAATATGCGCAAAATTAAATTCAGAATTGAAAAAGCAGAAACAAAATGAGAAAAAAGTTGGAGACAATAAATGAAGAATGGTAGTATTGGGCAGATCAATAACCCAACCACTCCTCTGACTAACTTTTATAGACAACCCTCCTTTCTCTTTTTGATTCGCCTTTCCATTTTTTTCATCTATCTACAAATATTAGTATTATATACATCTTATGATTTGATCGTCTCTTTAAGTTTCACCCCTAATTTTGTATCCATTTCACGGTCACTGATTATCATCATCTTCCTCGTTTCCCCCCCCTTTGATTTGGTCAAATCGTCACAAAAGCTAAAAAAGAAGAAATGAGAATGGGAATTCTTACAAAAGTATATGGGTCTGCAATAGAAACTTAAGGGAAAACGGGTGGTTGAAGTCTATGGAATATGTTTTTGCTTTAACAAGTAAAATACCATGGTAAAATGAGAATTCCATTGACATGTCTCAAAAAGTAAATCCAAATGTTTACGTTGAAATCTTGAAACTTGAAATATATTTTTTACACTGTTGACCAGGAAAGAAAAAAAGATACTATGTGTAAATACACAAATAAATAGCTGTGGGACCCATCTACCCAGAACCCATGTTTATTTTGTCTTGTATGTCTTTGGGATCTCTCTCCACTACTTACTATCCTTTCTCTTCATAAAAACCTCCTCTTTACTTATCCCTCTCATCATTCTCTTCATCATCACCACATTCATTTCTCTCTCTCTCTCTCCCTTGATCTCAGCCGGATCTGATGGGGGACGAACACAGAGAAATAAGAAATTTCTTGAAAAACCCTAAGTCTGTTTATTAAGAAGGAAAGGATCTATTGAGGGATTTTTCTTTTGAGGGGACTGTTGTCTGGCTCGAGGACTCTTATTCTAATTCAATCTCGTTTTATAAGGTCTGTCTGATCTAATGATGATTGATTAGGGTTTTAGTATCCTCGGACCAGGCTTCATTCCCCCCAATTATTACTCCCTCTCAATCCTAATTAACCAAAAAAGCCTCTTCCTTTTTTTCCCTTACATTTTTTTGATCTAGGGTTTCCATCTCTGAATCCATTCAATGTTCGAGCTTTAGCACTTTTTATAAAGTTAATATAGGTGATGGTTTCAGGTTCGTCTTTTGGGTTTCAATTGTGTGCTGTTTGTTTGTTTCTTCTTTAACAGATTGGTGTAATGATGAAGGAAACTGACTCATGTGAGAAACAGAAAAGTCTATCATCATTACTAACTTTTTCTTGCTTTTTTTTGTTCTATCTATAATTTTGTAATGATATGTTTTTTTTTAAAATCTTATTTTTGTATGATGATGTCAGTACGAATTATTGTAGCATTTAGAGAGTAGATCTATTGATGGTCAAAATTAATGATGAGGGTGATTCAGTTTCAGTTTCAGATCCGTCTGTTTATCAGAAACCAAACAAGATCTACTAGATCTGAAGCTAGATCTGAATCTTTCAAAATACTACTACTTTGTACACAACTACTAGTCTAGGGTTTTGTCATTCAAACTATCAGAATAAATAAGTATGCTGTATATACTCCAACATAATTCGTCCTTTTTCTTTTTGGTGATTGTTATTTGTCTATTCACTCTCTTACTTTGCCTTCTGCAGTTACTTCAAGCATATGGAGGATCAAAAGACTCCATCGGATTTTTTCTTCTTTCTCATTTTGTATATTTCTGGTGTCGCATTATTGTCATTTTTTACTAACAGCTATTTTAAATTGTAATCTTTTCTTTCTGTAAGTTGAACGTAACTAATCTTTTTCAGTCATTACGATGTAGCTCATCTTTATTGCACCATCTAATATTACACTAAAACAATCACTTGCTTGATAGACCTCAAAAACAGTAAAGTAGTAGTACTATAGTAACTGTACTCTTATGTTACATATGTGATAAAGAATCGAGACCAATACATTGAGGTATAAACCAAGTACCGTAAACCCAAATCATCAACATTTATGTTAAGAAAGGTTGTGTTTTGATGCACGTTTGGTTGAAATGTAGTGTGAAAGTGAAAGTGAAACACTCTTTGGTTTTCGTAACATCTGTGAAAAAGTGAAAATTACAAAGCGAAAGGATATAAAGCGTGGAATGAAGGAATGTTTTTATTTGGACATTCGCTGGATCAGAACTGGAAAAAGTGAGATAATTAACCAAACGGATAAATGTTACCAAAAATTAACACCGATCTAAAAGAAAACGTGTGAAAGACTTTAAAGTAAAAGGAAAATTTGCTTTTTGTTTTCCAAAAGTTATCTTTTCACTACTGATTACACAAATTACCATGTCTTTCACATTTTGTCTTTTTGACTTCATTTCCTTTTTACAAGTTACTATGTGCTTTATTAACGGAGACTTTGACCTCATTTTTTTTTTAATAACTACGGTTTCAGTGTCTGTCTGTGTCTGTCTCTCTAGCTACCTCTAGGATTTGATGTCAAATTTAAGTCGTTGTTCCATCGTGTATTTACATTTATTTTCTTCTTTACACCGTGGCGCATTATTATGCAATCCTTTTTGAATAATTTTGCAAAAAATACATCCTCAATATACACATATACTAATAATTTTTCTTTATGTACGGAAAATGATTCCTGGTTAATTTGGTGCTGAAATTTTCGATATATGTATTTCTTGATTCTTGCAAGTATTCCTTTTTTTCCAAGGTGAATTAATGATTTAAAATTGTATGACGTTGAAAACGGGATTTTGAAACATTGATAACTAGTAATGTAGAGACTCATATAGTGAAGGCGAAGGCCCAGTGCGGCCCACTCCTAAATAATTCTAGGTTAATACATCCACATCCACCCTTGGCCATTGGGTTGAGTCTTCTACAATTCTCATACACAAATCCAAAAATATGCTTTAGTGGATACAAATTTGTTATTTTGTTTTATTGACCTCCAAATTTGTTATTTTGTTAGACAGGGGATTTCATATTATCTGGAAGAGATAAAAGAAGAAGAAGAAGAAATTACAAGCCCATTGGACTGTAGTTCTGTTTTTGCTGTTGTATTATGTTGTCCCCATAAAAACTTTATTTGGCCTCCAAACTTGATAATCTATTGATATTGCCGTTAATAGAAATCGCTGGGTTAGTTCGAGTTTTTCTGTTGGTAAGCAATGAACTTTAAACGGGTGACCTAGAAAAAAAGGTATTTGAATTAAACGAAAATCACATCTAATGCCATTCTTAGGCTAAAACAGCTATCGTTCATGGATAATTAAGATCTGATTATATATACGTTTAGAACAAAATTAATTAGTTTCATATAGCTCCACATAGCGCTGGGCCTTTTAACCGAAAACCGAAAACCGAACCGAAACCGAACCGAAATAACCGAAACCGAAACCAAACCGAATATTATGAAACACCTATTGGATACTGAATTGAGATAACCGAAATAACCGAACCGAAACCGAACCGAACCGAAACCGAATGGATAACCGAATAGATAACCGAATATCCGAAATACGATCCATATACTTAAAAATATTATTTATATTTATATTTAAAATAACTAAATAATTAAAATTAACCAAATATTAGTAAAAAAACCGAATTATCCAAAATTATCCAAATGTTTTTATCCAAAATATCCGAAATTATCCGAATTATCTGATATTATCTGAAGTTATCCGGTTTTTTATCCAAATTATCCAAAAAAATATAATAAAAACCGGAACCGAAACCGAAATAACCGAACCGAAACCGAACCGAAACCGAACCGAATTTTATGATTAACCGAACGGTTACTAAATCTCTATAACCAAAAAAACCGAAAACCGAAAAAACCGAACCGAAACCGAACCGAATTTTATGATTAACCGAACGGTTACTAAATCTCTTAACCGAAAAAACCGAAAACCGAAAAAACCGAACCGAACCGAACCGAAAAACCGAACGTCCAGGGCTAGCTCCACAAGTCAAATTTTGCTTCACCACCAGGCCCACCACCATCGCCCACGTGGAGCGGCCTCACATTTCTTTTTATTCTTCTTTTTGCCGTTTATATTTTTCCGATATTGGTTTTTAGGTTTTTTTTTTTTCATATTGTATTTGCTTGAATCTTTTTTGGGTGGGGGGTGTATTGAACTGGGTATTTAGGGTGATTTGAGCTTTAATAAGTTCTAGATTATTTTATTGGTTTTAGGTGATTTTAAAGAAGTTATGATTTTGAATTAAAATCCCCTACAATCCCACCTAAAACCATGAAATTTGGATCTTTATATTTTAAACTAAGAAAGTCTCCCAAATCCTCCCAAATCTCATGGAGACTTTAAAATCCCAATACTTGAAACATTTTCAATAACAGTGAATTTGATTTGATTTTAACAAATTCTTGTTTGAATAACAGAGGATTTTAAATGATCATGAGTGGCTTTACATAAATCTCATGTTCAATAACACCGGATTTGATAATACATTTTAAAATTCATAGTTGAATAACAGGGGATTTTAAGACAATCTCAAAATCTCTTAAAATTCACAGTTCAATACACCCCCATTTGTTTCTTTTTTTTTGCAGCGAGTATTCTGATTATTCATTCATTATAATATAAATGTGTTCAGGGAATATCTCATATTTTCTAGCCATCGTGTTCAATCAAAAAATATAATAGTATCTCTTTAATTATTAAATTAAAACAAACTTTAAAAAACCTACTTAACTAAAATGGGAATACTGCACTGAAAACACAAAAAATTATTTAATAAAGTTACAAATGATATTTATCTATTTCATTATAAATGATGTTTAACATTTTTAATCCATATTTTTCTATAACCACATAAATTCATAATTTATTTGATTTTATTTTTAATATTGAAACGCCATTTAGTTTCTAACTAAAACTAGTTCAACCATTTTTTTTCAAAAAAAAAAAATTGTTCAACCACAATTTAAAAAGTGCACATTCCTATTGGTTATATAATAG
Organism: Isatis tinctoria; assembly: GCA_010577795.1. Classification (NCBI taxonomy): domain Eukaryota; kingdom Viridiplantae; phylum Streptophyta; class Magnoliopsida; order Brassicales; family Brassicaceae; genus Isatis; species Isatis tinctoria. Next base: position 32,779,348 of record CM021245.1, read on the forward strand.
AAGAAATTAAGTTTCACTGAAAACTAAAACATCACTTACTGAAGAGGAGTGAATATTTATTATGAACGGAGAAAATATAAATATCATGATAAATTATGTATATTTATTATGAACGGAGAAAATATAACTATCATGATAAATTATGTAGTATACTGTATACATAACGAATTTGTTTTTCTAGGTCAACTAATAATTGAATCTAATAAAAAAATAAAAAAATACCCGAAAATGTTTTTGTGACAAAAATATCACACAAAGGTGAAAAAGACAAAAATAATATTTATTTAATGATTTAAAGATAATTAAACTAATAAATTTGGGTTCAAAAGTCATTAATTAGGGTTTAGATTTTGGGTTTTAGGGTTTATGTTTAAGAGATTGAGAAGAAACATATGAAAATAAATGTATAATAGTTTTTTTCTCTCCAATAAATGTTTTTTTATCATTTTACCTTGATGATATAAAAGTGTGGTATTTTTGAGAATTGCCCTAATAAAAATAATTAGAAAACTAAATTTCTCTATCACGATTCTATGAATAAAAAATAGGTATATTTATAAGAAATATAAGTTTCCCTTTACCAAAAAAAAGTCGCACTTTTGAACCTTTTATAATTTTATCTCACTCAGCAAAGCTCATTAAATCCACTTTTTTTGTTATCTCCGCAACAAAAAATGGGCAACTTTATTAAGTCTCATAAACTCTCTACCCTTCTAGTTGAAGACCCTTGGCCTCTCTCCTCCGTTTCCAAGTTTTACTATTTTCCTCAGTCGTTTTTCTCTTCATCGTTGAAGTTATGGGTTCCCGAGATAAAAACCTTAAAAGCTTCCATTCAAATCGTTCTAAGAACAACAGCAAACAAGGGATCAAAGATGTTCCAAAAGGTTGTTTAGCAATTAAAGTGGGATCAAGAGAAGAGGAGAAACAAAGATTTGTTGTTCCTGTTTTCTATTTTAACCATCCATTGTTCATGCAACTCCTAAAGGAAGCAGAAGAAGAGTATGGATTCGAGCAGAAAGGTACCATCACGATCCCTTGCCACGTGGAGGTTTTCCGCTATGTTCAAGACATGATCCATAGAGAGATATCGGTTGATTATCATAGCAGTCATCATCATAATAGCCATAATCATCTTGTCGGATGTTTTAAAGCTTGATGATGATGATGATGATGATGTTATATGAGCATGAACATAAAATGATCCAAGCAAGCACTAGCGGTATCAAAAGACTGTCTTTTTTTTTAACCTTTCAGCTTTTTTTATCCCTTTTTTAAGTTTGTTTTGTTTTAGTAGGTTTGATATTCTTGTGGAGTTGAGGAGCCAAACGCGGCCTAACCCACAAGATTAGGAGTAGAAGTGATGTTTGGAAGTATGCATGTAATTAAAAAAATGTGAAATTACGAATGTCAGGTGTTCGATTTATATAGAAAAAAAAACTGTGTTGTATGTTTATCTGATTGATGATAACCACGATGGTGAATATGATTGTAGCAAGCGATGACGAACAAGTTTTGGCAATTTGCGTTTGATATTTGGCTAGGAGACGTATAAGTTTGATAGTGGAAAAGGGATAATCACTAGTAATAAATAAATTGATTAAATTTGTTAGGAAAAAAACAAATATTCTCAGCTGGGTTCAACTTTACAACGTTCCGTTTTGGCAAAAGAAAGTAATAGTAATCCTGCTTTATCTTTACGTTGTAACGGCCGGTCTTCTACGTCCGCATTAAATTTTATTGACCCGAAAAATAAATCTGTTTGTCCATACTCAATAGAGTTGCAGACAAAAAAAAAAAGCAGCCGGACTCCGTTTTATAAATATAAAGTTTATGTACTACTCGAATTTGAAGTTTCATCTATATGCCTTAACATTGTATAGTTTCTTGAAAAAAACACTCTATTTCTTTTTTCAAAAATTCTATTTAAACGATAAAATGTCAAAGCATTATAATAAATGGTCATAAAAACTTTAGTTAGTTTTCAGATAAATAGAAAAGAAATCTGAATTTTAGTTTTGGTAAATTAATAAGATTGACATGTATGAAGCGTAACATTTTACAAAAGATAAACTAAAGAGGGTAAAGTTTGTTTCCAACGTAAAATGAATGATGCAAGAACAGAGTCAGCAAGAGTGAAGTAGGTGGCTCTGTTCTGGTCAGTTTTCACTCTCGTGCGTTAATTCCAAAGAGTATCAAATTAACAAAAACCTTTTCAACTATTCCATTAACACTAACCAACCACTGGGCACGAAAAAGGCCAAAATAAAACGAAAGATGAAAGAAAGACAAACAAGGCGCTATGATTTATTCACTTTGTTTATGCAAATAACTTTTGTTTTACTAGTCCAAAACATATTGCTGTAAACTGATAAAATAATAATAATAATAATATATAATAAACTATACTATTGCGGTATTTCACCTGTTAAATAGCACGTTCTTACAATATGAGTCTTATGTGTAGCATATCTGGGATAAAGAAAATACTATGGTGGTAGAATCTATCAAAGTAATAATAAAAAAAAAGTTTATAAAATATTTCAGAAAAAGTTGTTAGAACTTTGGAGATTCCCCAATTTCCCGTAAGCAAAGGGGGGTAGAGGAATACGAATCCACTCAAACTCAGCGATCATCAGCCATGGCGTGTAATAAGTGGCCAGGATTCAATTGTCGGTCGAGTGTGTCGCCATTAGTGGAAAGCCTTTACTTTGTTTTTAATTATGGTTATCACAAAAATTAACAAATTTGATACGCCTTTCTAATTCCTATGTAATCTTTTGATGTGAGAACACACTAAAAAAAGAAAAACAAAAGATGTGAAAGAACTTCTGATCTGCTGAAGCAAAGGATTTTGACTCTTGGATTTGAGTATTTGTACTGTCACTTAGACCTCTCGCTAAGCAATTTTTGAAGTGCAGGATTTGAGATCGAAATAGTGGAAGCTTTTGGTTTGAGAATTGGTGTGAGCATGATCTTCTTTTGAACTATTATAGGCGATCGATAATGAGCCTTAGCTTATGAGTATTCTGATTCTGTCAACAGTTATTCAGGTTTTCAGTTTGTTTGATCTGTAGCCAGAAAAACAGACTTATTTGCTTGAAAAACCAAAGTGCAATCAGCTACAGATTTATCAACAAAAGCACATATAAATTTGATTAGGCGAGTGGAGGAAGTGAAACATTATTTTAAAGATTTTTGGCTCAAACATGCAGTCTCAAAACACTCATTCAAATTTTGGAAAACGACCTTAAATAGATTATGACGGAAAAAGTTAGGCTTGCAAATTGTGGACTGAATATCGACACAAACATGCTCTATTGGTTTAGAGACTAGAGCCTATTTGTTTTCTTTTGTTGTGAATTCTCGGTCAAAGTTTGGCGGCTTCTAGTTATTTTTCTCGACTGCGAATTTTGGATGTCACCTTCTAGTCTCGATACTCTTTAATCATTTGACTTCTTGCGGAACCTACTAATGAACCCTTTATACTATTGAAGAGACTGGTTGTTCTAGCAACAATCTACATTCTATAGGAGTAAAACAATAGAGTTTATTCAAACATTAGACTCTCTCCAGAAATCCTCTCCATTGAGATCGACAGAGTAATAGAGACACGTTTTTAGCTTAATGCTATCACAAGATTTTAATGGTTAATTAGGAAAATGGTTTTCATATAATTCTATATATGGCGGATGAACACCAAAACCTGCCTGCACTAAAGAAAAACAAATTTATAACAATCGAATTAAAAAAACAGTCAAGCCCGAGATACCGTCATATTAATGGCCCATTATTATGACGTTACTTATCTATAAACAATATGGGCCTAGCCCAATATATTTGTGGTTCGAAAATAGAAGCCAGCCCACAAATTTGATATATTTTGCACCATTTTAAAGATCAATAGAAAAATTTTTGATGCCTCGAAATCAAAATTTTATATATAACTTATAAGTCACGTCTGCTATTTATAACATGATCAACTGATCATAGATTCATAATAATTCGAATCTAATCCCATAGAACCAAAGTGGAATATGAAGGCGGAAACAAATGAAGTCAAAACTTAACTGCGATTGAGACTTTTACTAACATCAAACACACATGTACGAAGTAATGCTCACTCCGATCACCTCTAACTCACGATCAACTCAGACTCACGATCAACACAAGAAAGGAAAAACAGAGAAGAGAACAGAGACGACACGCGAAGCTTTTACCCGGTGTTCACCGCACTTGACAAACTAGTCAAGCCGCTATATCTCACCGGGGCCGATCAAAGATCAGGCAATACACTATACTCAGCTCAAGCTCGAGCTCCTCTTACAATGGCGGATCTTATCGTATCTCTCTCTCTCTCTAATGACTCAACTTACAATTTGTACAACGGAATAACAAACCTCATCTGTTGACGATCTTATATACTAATGAACCTGGACTCAATCATGTATACGCGTGATACGCATGACTAAACCAAGACTCATTTACAAGGGAGATAAACCGAGAACAATCAGACCCTAAACCAACTGAAGAACTTAACCGGATCAAGGACACACTTCTTCAATTCTCCACCTTGGCCTTGATCACCACTTGTGCATAGAACACTCCACCTCAAACCCGAGATGCCTTGAGTAAACCCACTCAACTTCTTATCTTCTGAGACTAACTTCCTCAGCTGTTCAACCTTCTGAGAAAACCCTCTCAGCTGTTATGAGCTATCACCAGCTCATGCCTCTGAAACGCGCAGCATTTGCAGAGCTTCCTTAAACTTACCAATCGGCAACACCTTAGTAAAAATATCAGCCGGATTGTAAGCTGTTGCAATCTTGAGAACTTGTATCCATCCTTCACTCACCAGGTCTCTGACAAAATGAAACTTCACTTGCATATGTTTGGTCCTCTCGTGATGAATGGCGTTCTTGGCTATTGCTATCGCACTTTGCGAGTCACAATATATACTCACTTCCTCTTGCTTGAAACCTAGCTCATTCATCAAGCCTTTTAACCACACAGCTTCCTTAGCAGCTTCTGATAAAGCCACGTATTCTGATTCTGTAGATGACAGAGCCACCACGTTCTGCAGTCTTGATCTCCAACTGATAGAGTTGCCACCAACCGTAAAAACCATACCCGTTGTTGACTTCCTCCCATCATTGTCTCCAGCATAATCTGCATCCACATATCCTCGAAGCACAAAAGCACCTTCCTTCTTGTAGCTTAGCTTAGTCTGTAACGTACCTTTGACGTACCTTAGTATCCACTTTACTGCCAACCAATGCTCCTTTATTGGCTTACTCATGTATCTGCAAACCAAACCAACAGCGAAAGCCAAGTCTGGCCTAGTTCCTATCATAGCGTACATGAGACTTCCCACAACGCTTTGATATGGAACATTCTTCATATCCTTGAGCTGTTCTCCATATTCCTTGTCTGTAGCTGCCTTGAGGTTAAAGTGAACCCCCATAGGCGTCCCGACCATCTTGCATTGATCCATACCGAAATTTCCTAGCACCTTCTGCAGGTATCCTCCTTGTGAAATCGTTAAAGTGCCTTTAACTCTGTCTCTTGAAATCTCCATTCCTAGGATCTTCTTAGCTTCACCGAGATCTTTCATCTCGAACTCAGAGCTTAAAAGCTTCTTCAGCTTTACCACATGTTGTTTGTCACTTGACGCTATCAAGATATCATCTACGTATAGCAGCAAGTACACATATGCTCCACCTTGAAGCTCTTTGTAGTAAACACAGCTATCAAAGGCGCTCCTAATGTAACCACTCCTATACATGAACTCGTCGAACCTGTTGTTCCATTGTCTAGGCGACTGTTTCAATCCGTATAGGGAGCGTTTAAGCAAACACACCTTCTCAGGATGATTCTTGTCCTCGTATCCTTCAGGCTGCTCCATGTAGATTGTCTCTTCCAAGTAACCGTGCAGAAAGGCTGTCTTCACGTCCATCTGTTGCAGCTCCATGTCGAAGTGAACCACAGCTGAGAGGATGAACCGTATGGAAACATGTTTGACCACCGGAGAGAAGATCTCCTGATAGTCCACTCCCTCCTTCTGTGAGTAGCCTTTTGCCACTAATCTGGCTTTAAACCGAGGGCCTTCTACTCCTGGAATCCCTGCTTTCCTTTTGAACACCCATTTGCATCCGATAGGCTTCTGTTTCGGATTTCTGTCAACAAGTATCCAAGTGTGGTTCTTCTTTAGAGATATCATCTCCTCATCCGACGCTTGAGTCCAGAGATCACTGTCCGGATCTTCTAGAGCTTCTTTCCAACTGTTTGGCTCGGGTTTGCCACCATCTTCGACCATTAGATAAGCATATCCGGAGATATCTTCATCCTCTCCATATATCTGATAGTCTTCAAGTCTGACATTCGTTCTTGTTGTCCTCTTTGCCCTGTCCCTTGCCAGCTGATAGTCAGATAGATCCTCAGGTTCATGCTCTGTTGTCTCATCACTATTAACTGTCTCCGTTTGCTCGGGAGCCTCCTGCAGAGTCTCTTCCTGAGTTTCGGTCTCTGTAGAAGCTCCACCTTGATCATTGCTTTGTGATTTCCTGTTCTTACCTGCAAGATCATAACTCGCAAACTCATCAGTAATACTTTTGGAAAGTGAAGTACCTGATTGTTGGCTCTGAACGAATTCCTTGTACATCACATCCTCTCGGAAGACAACATTCCGGCTAATGATGCACTTCTCCTCGTCTATAAGCCAAACTCTGAAGCCTTTGACTCCATCTGGGTAGCCTAGGAACACTCCTTTCTTTGCTCTAGGCTCCAGCTTTCCATCACTTGAATGCGCATAGACCATACATCCGAATCTTCTTAGGCCTGAGAGATTTGGAGTTGCAGAAGTCCATCTCTCTTCTGGTATCTCGAAGTCAATTGCAGACGAAGGAGATCTGTTGATGAGGTAAACTGAAGTAGCCACTGCTTCTGCCCAAAACCTTTGGCCGAGTCCACTCTCACTAAGCATACACCTGACTTTGTTCAGAATAGACCTGTTTAACCTCTCTGCAACTCCGTTTTGCTGCGGAGTGTAGGTACAGGTTCTATGCCTCACAATGCCTTCTTTCTTGCAAAATGAGTCAAAGTGAGTGTTGCAGTACTCAAGACCATTGTCGGTTCTGAGTTTCTTTACTTTCCTCTCTGTCTGTGTCTCCACCATCTTTTTCCATTCGACGAACCTGTCAAATGCTTCATCCTTGGTCCTGAGAAAATAAATCCAACTCTTTCGAGACCAATCATCAATAAACGAGACAAAGTATTGACTTCTACTTAAACTTTCATGAACATTTGGTGAACCCCAGAGATCAGAATGCACATAGTCTAGTTTCTCCTTGGTGACATGCTTACCTGACCCGAAACTAGACTTATGTGTCTTACCAACTACGCAGTCTTCGCAGAATTTGATCTCAGATATCTCCTTACTCGAGATGCAACCTTTCTTCACCAGCTCGTTCAGTCCTTGTTGTCCTATGTGTCCAAGCCTGCTGTGCCAGAGGCTTGTTTTGTCGTCTGTTGTGGTAACTACGCATGATTCTGGTACCTTGGCGAATCCCTGCAAAAAATACAAAGTATCGCTTCCCTTTCGTTTACCCTTCATGATGACTGTGCAACCTTTAATGATCTTCATTACGCCTTCACCTCCTCTGAACTGGCACCCACGATTCTCGAGTGTACCTACAGAGATTAAGTTTCTGCCAATATCTGGCATATAACGAACATCATAAAGAACGAAAGTGGTACCGTCCGGGTTTTGAAACCTCACTGAGCCGACTCCTTTGACTTCAGAGAGAGAGTTGTTTGCCATCATCACTTGTCCTGATGTTATCTCCCTGAACTCAAAGAAAACGTCTCTCCTTGGTGTCATGTGGAACGAGCATCCTGTGTCCATGACCCACTCCTCTCTTTTGCTTTCTTCTTTGGAAAGATTTGCTTCACAGGCTACGAGCCCCACCAGGTCTTGAGCATCATCCTTTGCTAATGACGACTCTCCATTGTTGCGATTCTTGGGGTTGTTCTTGTTCCTCTCCAGCCACTTATAGCACTGTTTCTTGAAGTGTCCTTCCTTGCCACAGATCCAACACGGATTGCTCTTTCTTTCTGTTGACTTGGAGCGAGATCTATCACGAGACTTGCCTTTTCCAGAGTGTGATTCCTTGTTCTCTGACCTTCCTCTCCCGTAATGTCCTTCGCCACTTGTCTTCAAACTTGAGCCATTCTTTGACTCCTTCTCTTTTGATTTTGCAGAAGCGACTACATCATCAAACTTAAGAGCTTCTCGACTATACTTCAAAGTCTCCCGTAGCTGTTCATACCTCGTTGGAAGTGCATTGAGAAATAGTACTGCTTGTACTTCATCATCAACCACAATGCTCAGATTACTCAGATCTCCAACTATCTTGAGGAAATCGTCTACATTCTCGTCTATGCTCTTGCTTTCATTCATCTTGAAACCGTAAAGTTCCAGCTGTGCATAAACTCTATTCGGAAGCGTCTTAGGCATATACAACGTCTCCATCAAGTTCCAGGTCTCGAGTGCAGTCTTGCATTTCTCGATCTTACGAAGCACATGATCTCCGACGTTGAGAAAGATCATGTTCATCGCCTTGTCGCAGCGTTCGAGTCTTGCTTCCTCCTCCTCGATCGCCTTGGCTTTCTTTTCTTCGTCTTGTTCTTCGGTGTCCTCTGGTTCCGTCTTCAGAGGTTTTGGCTCCAGAACATCCTTCAAGCCAGATACGCTGAGATATGCGTACATCCTTCTTCTCCAGAGGGAGAAGTCGCCGGTTCCATCGAAACTCGCGATTTCGATCTTCGCCTTGGTCATCGTTTTCTTCTTTCGTGAATCCAGATCTTCGAGTTCGGTTCCTATCGCCGGAACCTGGCTCTGATACCAATTTGTACGAAGTAATGCTCACTCCGATCACCTCTAACTCACGATCAACTCAGACTCACGATCAACACAAGAAAGGAAAAACAGAGAAGAGAACAGAGACGACACGCGAAGCTTTTACCCGGTGTTCACCGCACTTGACAAACTAGTCAAGCCGCTATATCTCACCGGGGCCGATCAAAGATCAGGCAATACACTATACTCAGCTCAAGCTCGAGCTCCTCTTACAATGGCGGATCTTATCGTATCTCTCTCTCTCTCTAATGACTCAACTTACAATTTGTACAACGGAATAACAAACCTCATCTGTTGACGATCTTATATACTAATGAACCTGGACTCAATCATGTATACGCGTGATACGCATGACTAAACCAAGACTCATTTACAAGGGAGATAAACCGAGAACAATCAGACCCTAAACCAACTGAAGAACTTAACCGGATCAAGGACACACTTCTTCAACACATGATGAAACAAAAAGTGAACATTGGAAAAACGTGAATATTGCATGGAATCCTCCATTTTTCTTCAAAAGTAAGATTCCGTACCCCGAAAAAGATGATTGAACAAAAACAAAAGAATAATGGTTGATTAAATGCTAAATTGTAAAATACTGAGAGTGATTTTTGATATAGGTAGGTTAACTAGCTCTGATTAGGCCCTTCGCGTATCTTAATCCAAGTTTGTTGAGGTGATTAACTGGTAATTAATCTATTTCTAATGACGAAAGAAGCAATCTACTCAACATCAAGCTAATAAATGGAGTATTCTCATACGAGAAATATTCCCTAATAAAAAAAGAAATTCAGTGTAATTGGATTCTGTTGACGAATTAAATCTCATATCAGCCTTTTGTCTCCCTTCTAATGATTCTTTACCTTTGTTGAAAAACATTTTTACCAATGTAACTAGAAAGTACGCGGCAAAGCCATGTGACAAACTATGATATTTTACTAGTCGAAAGTGTAATTGCTTTTGGTGATTGAATGATAATTTCGTTTCCAAAATTAAATTTAGAGCCACAACAAATATAAATTAGCGAAACCATTCTTCTTCTGTAATGATTTCACATAACCACTGTAATTATTACAAATCTGACATTCTCTCTCAAAGTTTCAACAACTATATATGGTATGATTATTATATCTTTCTACACAATGTTCTTTTTTCGTAATCAGTAATCACTTCCTCTCTCTTTCAATTTCCGTTATCCACTACTGTTCGACACGTGGCACAATGGGTTGGGCGATGACGTAGTCGTTCTTCCGAAGTCTGCATCGTTCCATACATCCATCTCCGGTGTATAATAATCCGGCGTCAAACCGGTATTATAATAACCGGGCCGGTTTAGTCCATGGAACGGTGATTGTGGGTTCTCATCGACGGCTGGGATTGAATATGAGTTAGGCCCATTTAGCTGCGAGGCAACGAGACGATCCAAAGCCGCCCAGCTAGTGACGAAGCTGGGGTCCAGAAATTTACTGACGTGGCAGTTGTTGACTTGGTCGTCCATCAACCGCTGATAACTCGCGACGGTGTTGTTTGGGGACTCGAGGTTGGGGAGTTTCAAGAAAGGATCTAAAATGATCTCCTCTTTACAAGATTGTCCCATAGCTTCAAAAAGTTGCTCGATAGTCTCCTCGTGGAACGACGATGTTTTCGCCGATCTCGGCGGGCTGCTGATTACAGCTTTGCAAAGACTCTTCTTCATGAAAACACGACACACCACCCATCCTTCGTCTCCTCCTATGACCTCAGACGTTTCTACACTGACGTCATCGTCATGATTCGAGGAGGAGGCTAATACATTCTCGTCGAGTCTATATTCGTGCATTATCCAGTCTGATTTCTGACCATGAGGGGCTCGACCTTTGTAGAAGACAAGCGTTTTCCGCATACCAATCCTATCGCCATTGCTATATATGATCTTGTCACGTCCGGTTGCTTTCCAGAACCCGACCGTGGTGGCTCGGTTGGTTCTTGTTCCCGTGGGATACTTCTTGTCCTTGTGGCTAAAGAAGTACCAATCGTTTTGCGGCGTTGTTCCAATCTTACACATCTCTATATAGCACAACAAGAGTAATGAGGTTCTAACTAACTGATGAATTGTAATAGATGAAATAAATTAAGGCGTGTAATTTTATTTTTTCTGCCAAATGGTAAAGTTTTAAAAATTTATCAATTAAATATTATATTATTTCGTTGGAATCCCGTGAATCAAGTCGAACAAGGGTATATTTTATTCTGTGAATTTCCCTGAGATGAAAGCAGTAGTTGAAGCTTTAGTTTATGACTCAACGTAAACGGATATTAAATTTAATATATACAAGCCCTAATTATGCGCTTTGTCAAGAATCAAAAAAGTGTATACACTTTATCCGAAATTATAATTAATAAGGAATATAAAAGACGAACCTTGAATATCCCAAGGCTCGAGCTTGTTGAGATCAACATCACGAATAACATCGAGATCAATCTTGATGTTAGAGATTTTTTTGCGGAGGTAATACTGCAAGAGCTCTTCCTCGGTCGGGTGAAACCTAAAGCCAGGAGGCACTTGTGACTGTCCGTTTACTGATATGTTCATTGTTAAAGATAGAAGAGAGGAAGAAGAAGAAGAAGAAGAAGACAGAACGAGTTTATAACTAACCAAAGTGTCTGTGTGTGTGTATATATATATATATGTGTGTACTTTTGACAAAAACAGGCAAAAAGAAATGTCATGCAGGAGGAAAATGCATGTGTCCCTGTGCTCTCACTTTTTTTATTCTCTTTCTAATAAGTTTTCCTATTAAAATTGGAGAAAATTAGTTGTGTTTCCTGGGTATTTGGTGTTTTCATGATGTCATAATTCGTTCGCATGTGCCGCCACTTACAAATAAACATATGAGCCTCTAAGAACTTATTTAAATAATTTCGAAATGTCTGTTATCCCCAATGGAACGCATGGTGAATATAATTCCTTGGGAAGTTACGACCTATGAGCTAATTGTGGATCGCCGTGACGGCGATTTCGTTTAGGCAAAGATAACACAAAAAAATCTCTTGAATAACTTCTTTAGTTTTGGTTCACGACAAGGCAAACTCTCGAATAAGCTTTTCTAGTTTTGATTTCACGGACACGTGCCTCTACTCCCATCATCACAGTTCAATTATGTTAGTTTTAACTTCTTTTTGCCACTATTTGTAAACCCTATTAGAGGTTAACTCGTATGCGACTAATTACAAATTTATCACAACCGTTTTCTATTCTTTGCCCGACTTAAAATAAATATCCCAGTTATATATTAAAAAGCTTAATAAAGCGCCATAAAAAGTCATTAATAAAAAAAATATAGTGGTCTCAAAATATTCACAAAGATATTAACGTCAAGATAGATGGGTCTCTTACTCTTTTTAATTTATTCAATGATAAAAAGGTCCTTTATTTGCTCTTTTATTGGTAATATATCGCAATTTGGAATTACAGCGGGAGAAATAAATAGTAAAAGGTAGAGACAGAGAGGTGGGACCAGGTCACGTAGCTATTGGGTAAAAGTAGGGTCCACGTGGGATCCACATATCAACTGTAATGTAGGAAGCAAGCCCACATCGCTACTATGACCCTCGACCTTAAAAATCTCTATGGACAAGACATTGGTCATTTTTAAAGAAAAGAGTTGGTATCACCATCTTTATATATTCAAATGCATATTTGAGTGAAGAGTGATGGCAAAAAAGAAAGAGTGTCATATATGTGCTGAAGAAATCATTAATATATCATTTATTATATTCGAGATTAGAAGCTAGTAGCTTAATTTTACTATCCATGCATGTGGATTAATTCAAATAATTTCAGAGGTCATTGTAGTAGTTGATAATTCACAACCTCCTAATGAAAATTAGAAGATGGACACAAATGATTTAAAGAGATCAAGATCTGTTTCAAGCAGCGTTCATCATATATATGCGAAGCTAACGCTGCAAAACGTGGTCTGTCATCTGTGATTCACTCGGACATTTATAATCTTAACGGTGTCCATACATATTTAAGAGGAGAGTGGATTCACCGCAATTTTTTTAAAATGGCCATATGAATCTATAGATGAACAGTTGTTTACAACTGAAAAAATGGAGAACAAGATATTTCGTAAACAGGAGGAAAAAAAAAGCGTTTTCTTTCTGTCCCGATAATCAAGACAACCGCTCGTTCATCGTTAGTCGACGCCGGCGAGATTTTGCTCCGCCGGCGTCGGCTCCTCTTCCTCTTGCTCTTGCTTCTCTCATCTCTTCCTCGCTTCTATTTCATCTCTCTTCTTGTTTCGACAACACCTCGAGCTCCACCGTCTCCCATGGCAGATTTGTGCTGGATTCCGCTTAACTTCAGCTCCTCTCGACCTGATCTGCCATTAACGAACCCTGGAGAGACGCCTGTCCCCGTTTCTCACCGTCTAGGTCTCACCGGCTCCAAATCCTTCTCGGGTACACCCCGAAGATCTCCCCGTACGGTCACCCCTAGCCACAGCCGTGTCACACCAGATCTGGATACGCGATCTGCTTCTCTGTTTGCCGGCGACATTAACATTTTCCCTACCATCTCTTACCGGCGTTTAGAGCGTGACTCTTCACCTCCAGCCCCCACCGCGAAGCCGCTGCATCTCACCGCCGTCGAACGTTATGCCGCCCCGGTGCCTGGTTTTGCCTGTACCGCTGCGAGACCACTTCGAGTCTCCTCCAAACCTCCAAACCCTAGATCTGCCTCCACCTTCTTCTTGGGCCAGGCCCAATATGTCCTTGCAGTGGATCTCTCCCCAATTCCTAGCCCAATAACCTGCAGCCCACCCGCTTGCAACCAAATGAGTAAAGCATTTACGTTAAGCCCCACACTTCACCTGTGGATGATCACGCATTTTATTCCCGATTACCGCACCGACTACTCAAGAATTCCGGTAACACTACTCTCGTATACTGAATCTTTGCTCATTCATTTCAATCTCGAGTTGGTACTGAAGTTTGACATTGAAATCTTATGGAATGTTAGCCGGTTAATCATCTTTGGTTATATATGTTCATACTCTCCATTGACCTTATTTTTGGATGTGTATGATACCACTATGGACCTTATTTCGAACAGCTCTCAAAGGCCAGTTCCCTGCAACAGGGCTGTACTCCATTTCGAAACCCAAACCCCTCTCCATACCCCTAGGCTAACCTTGAACATTCCCCAACCCATGAATATTGCCGATTGGGATGGTAACCCCAACTCTCCTGTGAACCGGGTCCTTTCGGACATCCTTTGTTCACTTCCCTCCTTTATGGAGAAGACCAGTCTCCTGCTTCTACCTTCTCTGTGTAGGTTTGATGTACGGAGCATTGTTTCGAAGATTACCGAAAATTCGGAATCTCCCATTTTCAGAGGTTTAGCAACATGGTGCATGGTCGCCTTTGCCTTTGTAGCTGATCTAGCGATCGTTAATTGTGCATTTGCTGCTCCTTCAATCAAGGAACTTAGATCACTAAGTGTGCATTCTACTTTCCAAGGCTTCATTTTACCCCTTAGCGTTATTGGTGTCGAGTTCAGAGGACTTCTCTATGCTGGTAACTGCTTGAGTGATCTGTTTGCCTCTATATATCTTTTAATTTCCCTTGTTGTAGCTGTTGTATTAGCTAATGGTTTTAGCCATAGTTGCCATGTTTTAATGTATTGTAAACGATACTCCAGTTATGGAGAGTAAGGTAATCTATGAAAGAAAGTTTGTGACAAAAAAAACAGTTGTTTACAACTGTCCGTAATGCAAGTACGTACGTGTGTTGTAGTTTTTGTGGGGACCAAATTAAAAACGGCTATTTTCTGTATTTTTGCTTTTTACATGGGTTTGAGTTTGTATAATAAAATAATACTCCTTATGAAATTATGTTTTAAATAAATTAAGAAATAATACATGTAAACCAAGTGTATTTTTAAAATATAAATCTATTGATTATTTTCTTAAAAGGATAAATTTGATTATTTCATTTCACTGTGGTTATATATACATCTAACCAATTATTCCTTAATTTTACAGAATTTCACTAATTTTTTCTTACGAAATCCGCTTAGCGATTATTTTTAGAGTGAATATTTTATCAGGTGACTAGCCAAATTTCTGATTTTTCTTTTTCGCAAAGTCACGTTAACCACTAGATCATAACCAAATATTGTCTCGCATTAGGTTGCAATTTCAAATATTTGATCGCTTCCGCAGCCTAGATTTCTTAATCTTAAAATCAAAATTGTGATGTAGTACTAAAACCTCGTTGAAAGTAAATAAAAATCAGCCGCCATATATGAATCTTTTTGGGGTAGCAGTTTTATTTTGTTGCCGAAAAAACAGACCAAACGAAATAATCGATTTTTTATATGTTTCTAATTTAAAGTTTGAATTGATGATATTATAACTTCACCTTGTATAAGCAGGTTTGGCGTACGCATGTATAAAAATCTGATTTCCTATTCTTTTACAATCTTTACTCGTTGTATAAGCACGTAGAAAACGCCCGCATTTTCACTTGTTATCAGTTTTAAGTACAAACAAGCTTAATTGATACGTTTATTAAACTAGCTAGTTATTATTTATTATAAGAAAAAGTCTAACACACACATATGTATATATAGTGTTGTGTTATAACGGTTTAGGAAGTGTTGTCGATGCCGTAAGTCATATTTGGACTAACAAGCCAAGACTATGATACTATATATTTAAAATTTTATCAGTTATTAACAATTAGTATTAAAATTTGCTTATGTTACTTAGCTTTACGATATGCAATTCTAACAAAAGAAATTGATGGATCAAGTCATTGACCTAGATCAGATATATGGGAGCATTTATACGAGCGATCTTTCCTCGAGTTTTACGTTAAAAAAATTTGTTTATCAGATTCACACATTAATTAAATCTTATATTTTTGGTCAAATTTTAGTATAACGAGAAATACCCTCAAATACCACACTTTCATATTTTTGTGACAAAAATACCACACCAAGGTGAAAATGACAAAAAATAACATTTATTTAATGGTTTAAAGATAATTAAATTAATAAATTTGGGTTCAAAAGTCATTAATTAGGGTTTAGATTTTGGGTTTTAGGGTTTAGGTTTAAGAGATTAGAAGAAACATATGAAAATAAATGTATAATAGTCTTTTTCTCTTCAAAAAATGTCATTTTTGTCATTTTCAACTTGGTGTGGTATTTTTGTCACAAAAACATGAAAGTGTGGTATTTTTTAGAATTGCCCTAGTATAATCTATGTCGGTATCGTGTGAGCATACATGTTAGTGAAAGTGGATTAAAAATTTGAAAATTAACTTATCTTAATTAGTGACCAAAAAAACAAAATGAATATTTTCTAGAAGACGAAGAAAGTTTGCATGGGAAGCAATCTTAATTTGATGTATTATCGTCATTTTTTTTTTGTCAACATCTTCAAAATTTATCAAACCTTAATGGTGAGACGTCATATGACTATATAACTTTTTGGAAAAATTCACCTCTTGAATCGACGTCTATGATATAGTAAATCAAATTCAAGCCATCTAAAGTCGTTGCCAAAACAAATTTCTGTATAATCATATTCAACAGTTTATAATACTGCTTTATGTAACTATATATATATATAAATATCTGATGAAAACATTCATTATAGTGTTTCTATGTAGTTTTCAAAAGTGACATTGGAAGAAACCCAAAAAGATGAAAATACAGTTTTTATTTTCATCAATGCATATAAATATAGTATTATCAAGTTTCGCAATCTGGTGCACATATTTGTCCATATGAACGCTTATGTTAGAAGATATGCAATCTTTGAATGTCGCTGTAACAAAAAAGTAATTTGTGATTTGTTATTTGGTACATGTCTGATGTCTATCTCAATAATAATAACATGCATGCTTGGTGTATTATATATGTATAAACATGAATAAATACACAAAAAAAAATAAGTCAATCATTAGCCATACTACAACATAGGGTTTTATAAACTAATGACGACGTCTCGTTAAGGAATGCTAATTAAGATTGATTTTTTTAGGAGGACTAAATAATTAGAGGAAGTTCCAAAAGAGTGTATAAAATTTAAACAGTAGGGCTCGAGAAAATCGTAGGATATCGTGGGGGAAGAATATGTGAGATGGACGTACGATCTGTCATGTGAAATGGACGTAGGAAGTCTCCATTAGTGTGTCTGTGTGTGTATATATATAATATATAGAACCTACCGTATATATAAAATTTATTTGCACGTGTTCCTTGAAACACTCATTTACGTTGCAACTCACTAGACAATTTCCTCTTTTAAGTTTTTTTTTCCGTTGATAAGGATCCTCTTCCATTTCTTGTTATTTGAATTTTTAACTACTTCGGAGTAAATCCAAACTTATCACAGGCATGCGATAGCCATGTAAGAATCAATGATAACTGATAGAAACTACAAGTGGAAACCAATATTTTAATTTTAATCGATATCCGGGTACTCTCTTTCTTAATTGAAGTTTTTATACCTAGCTATATATATAACTTTAGAGAGACTCAGACCAAAAAAAAAAAGAGGAGAATAAGTCTGTAACCGATTTTGTGTGCACTAATTATTAATCCTTCGTCTTGTTTCTATAGAACTATACTTCTCTAGACTTATACGTCTTGGTCGGATCTATATATATAATTTTTAATTTGAATACGTAAGACAGATCTTATATATCATGTGGTTTGAACGAGAAAAAAATTTAGTTCCTTCACTGCTGATCTTGGGGAAGATGACTGTTAACTTGCCAGTAAATGTTAGGTAGTCCAGCTTCTATGTTAATTAGTTTACTTTAGTTTCGAAATTGCTGTTGAAATTTGATTCTTGTTAGGCTGTAAAAAATTTCATTTTTATATTGATTACGACTTTTGTTTTAAGTACTTGTAACTAACGAAATAAATTACCATAGGTAAACGTGACTTTCTTACGCGTTCGTTTGATTTGGTCTTACTTTTTGTTTATATATATTAGTTTGTTAAGACTGCGGTATTACCCAGGTGACGAAGGTCTTACCGAACTTGGAAACAATTTGCATTTCTCTAGAGCGATATTTGTTTTAGAAGGTGATACAGACAAATAAAAATATTTTAAAATAATACATCACATGGGAATACACCATAAAACTCATTTTGAAAATTAAATAGTTCAACAAAAAAAAAATTCAAAAGAGGATATCAAAATCCATGATAGCTCGGAGTTTCAGAGCCGGCAATTTATATTTTTATAAAAAAATAGTCGACCTCAACAATACATCCATTTATTTTACCAAGTCTTTTTCTAAGGTCAGAAAGGTTCAGAATAACGCTATATTAGGAGCCTTGATGCTACAAGAAGATGCCGATAAACATAATTAGCAATTAGCCCTAATTTGTCTTCTGTGATGTTAGATGATAAAGTAGTCTCCACGAAACCAGTTCAAACCTAAAAGTGCACCGTTAATTATCAACATTTACCCACAGTATTATTATTAAGTACCGTCTATATATAAACATTTTCCAATAGTTAAAATTATCTGATTACGATGGCTAAGAAAAAAATAATCGGAAAAGGCCTAAAAATCAAATACATTTACAATACTCTACAATAGCATCTTATCGAAATTTGTTTGTCTTTTATTATTGTTGTTTAAGGTATATTATAGTACGATAATGTATAATACCTTCCAAGTTTGCTGGTTGTTGATGCTGCTAGGACAGCTGAAATCGAATCATTGTTAGATTTTTAATAAAATCTTTGTCGTCTAATATTTGTGTTCTTCCACTCTTTCGTATCTCATGACGAGCGAGTCAAGTATTTAAATAATTTGCATGCATGAGAGAAAGTTACGTACATTGGTTTCATTATTAACTAAATTAAATATTATCAATTTTTAATCTTAAACCTGAGCCATGTGTTGTCTTTTCAAATAGATGTAAATGTCATGTTAATATTTTTCCTGTATTATTAATATAGGGCTGGGTCCAATATACACATCGACAAACCTAATTTCTACTAAACACAAGTTAACTACATATAAGATTTATATATTTTTGATACATTTCTTCAAGTTAGAGAACGGAAGTTGTAAAGTTCCAGTTTGCGAAAAAAGTTTCAAATTTGTTTTATCTAAATATATCAATCAGTTGTTGAGTAATCGATACCTGACATATCTTGATGATTCTATGTACAATCTCATGACGAATGAAGTGGTAATCCGATTCTATATGTTTAATACGCATATGAAAAATTGGATTGCACTAAGGTAGAAAGCTGACTGCCAAAGCAGAACAATCAACACCTAATGTAACAGTAACAAACAACTCTCTAATCTATGGAAATCTTGCTCAGAGTATCGGCTATAGCTTGATATTCAGTTTCGGTAGAGGGAAACGAGAGACAATCTGCTGCTTTTACATTTATCTACGACTACGGGATTGGTAAGCCGTCCAAATGAATAAACCAATTAATAAGAGAATGTTGTGACAGAGGACAGCTTGTCCAATCAGAATCACATCAGTTATTAAAATTCTAGCCGTTATTAGCACACAAATAATGCCTGGTCCTGAATTTTCTGTCAAGTATCGAACAACCTGGATCACATCATCTCAATGATCAGGTTCTGGATCATGATCATGAACTGAGAAAGAATATTATAAGTGGCCTATGATAATTCTGGTCGTGTCAGATGAAGGTATATAAGCCTCCTGTCTAAGCGACGATACGAAGTTGAATTAGGAAGAGAAACACCATCCACCGCAGAAAATGTATGATTTTGTTCAATAGGGTGGGAAAACCTTTGGCGCCAAGAAGTTCAAGTTCAGAGATGATATTAAAAGTATACTTCCATTGACATAATACATTCAAGAGGGACTAGGTTCAACCTCAATGCCCAAAAAAAATGCAGGATTTGTAACTTTAGCCTAATCCTAAATTGTTCTGGCCAGAAGCCTGAAGTCAGACAGTTTGCACCATAATCTAGATTGGATTCATTTGGCTAAAAATCAGTTAATAATTTATTCATTTCAATATCGTTTTACAAACCCAATATAGGCCCAATAAAAGTTCTTAAGTACCCAAGTGGACAATATCTCTCTCTCTCTTGTTTCGCTTTTTCGTCTCTTAGACCATGTGCAACGCAAGGATCGATCCGTCCCGAAGAGTTTTAAGAGCTGAATCCTTCGTGACGTGTCAGCTTCTGATTGGTCGAGCCTTTCACTATTTAAAAAAAAAAAGAAAAAAAAGAAAAAAAGGATTAAGGATTCCCCTTGGGTATCAGGGTTGCTGATGCTCTTAGCATTTGATAAGGAAAATTTAGAATATAACTACGATCTCATAAATTAATTGTTTCATGTAGGATGTCGTCTATGTATCAAATATTTCTAAGTTGATAAACTTGTAATCGCTCCAACGAAGACGAAAATGAACATCATTTAAATGCTAAAACCGTGAAACAAATTAATTAAAAGATACTTAACATACAAAAAGTACATAAACTCTTGTAGTGTAGTTTATACATATTCGAAAGTTTACCTTGACTGGCCTTTGAAACTACTCGTAATGCTTAACTGGTCTGAGTTCGCCCTCCAGTTAGCTCCGCCGCCGTAACCGCCGCACTTTGCCACCGTCCTCACACTTTCCACAAACGCTTCTGTTTCCACATCCTCCGCAAGAATTTCCACCAACTGCTCCGGACTTATCACAAGCCTCACTTTCCACACCCCACAACCGCCGCCGACGCCGCCACTCGCAGCCGCCTTCACCGGTGTTTTCCCGAAAGACATCCTGTAAGGCGTCGCTAATTGGTCGGACGAATGTTGTTGAGCGGTTGAGTCTGTGGCGGAAGAAAGAGGGAGGAGGTAGTAGATGTTACCGGGAAAGAGCTCTTCGTCGTGGAGAAGCGGCGGAGATGAGTGGCGGAGGCTTAAGGTGTCGTGGATGACGTGGCCAGGAAATTCGTTGGTAATAAAGTCGGCGAAGATCGGAGGATGAAGCTCCATTACGCCGCCGTTTGGAGTCACAACTCTTATTAATAAATCATCTTTATCGTATAACTTTCGTGAGCCACCACTGCCATTGCATACGCAGTTACCCATTTTTTTCACACAAGCTAGAATGATAACTAATTATAATTGTGCGTGCATTTAATGTGTGGAATCTGAGGAAGAAGACCCAAGACGGAGAAGGGTTTAAGATGAAGGTTTTCTTGAAGGATCTTTGAGGAGCTGAATATATAACTTTACGACGTCAAAGAAAATGATTGTGGATGGTCCACCACTTTTCTTGGTAAAAAAGGAACTAAGATCCTCTGCTTTACATATCATCACATATATTATGATTTGTTTTTGTCCTAAAGTCATGATTTATTTAGATTACTTTTAGAGTAATTAGTAATATATAGTATATTTGTAGATTCATTGGCAAAATTTTACAAAAATGAGAGAAAAGGTTATCTAGGCAAACAATAAAGATAACAAAGAATTACCAATATTCTCATTTTATACTTTATGTATCTCTTTAAAAACGTATGAAACCACCTGGTGTGGTGTAGTGATAAGGGTTAATAATGTTCACGTGAAGGTGAAAAGGTAAACGAAAGGCCGACAAAGGCAGGAAAAAAAAGGAAGAAGAGAGACTGTGATTTATCTTTAGGGAATAGTAGGTGATTATTGATTGATTAATCAAAACTGTAATTGGATTTTACTATTTCACTGTCAGCTGAAGCCAGAATCTTAGAAATAAGCACACAGAAAAATGGAATTTACAAAAACAAAAATGGAACGTTCACGTGTTAACTATGGGCCAAGTTCTCTTTTTATGACCGAAACAAAAAATATGGACCAAATAGAGTATATATCTTTTGCATCATCTTTTTGCACTAATTGACTAATTTAAATATGTGTGGATCCATGTCCTACAACAACATAACATTTTGTCTTCTTGTTTTATGCGAAAAGGAAAAACAAAGTTGTGGAAAGACGAATGAATAAAATAGTGCCACCTTTCGGTGCACTCAATTACGTACCAACAATTTTCTTGGCGGGTCATAATTAATTTTAGGGGTCCTAACGAGTAATGGCCAATATTACAATTTTTGTGTTTCTAACATTTAACTTCACTTCGAGAAATGGGAAAAAAAAACAAATCCGAAAAACCCAATCGAATTTGAAACGAAAAAATAGAATCGAATTGAATCAAAATTTATAAAATATTCGAACGAGACCTAAATTTCAATATCCGAAAACCCGAATTCAAACGATCCAAACCGGGAATCGAATGGACACCCGAAATAACTGAAATACAATTATATATCTAAAATATTAATAATATTTAGATTTGATATAGCTTATCTATCCTAAATTATAATTAGAAATCCAATATATGAATTACTTTTTAGAAAAAATAACAAAATATCAAAAATAAATATAATATATGAAACTTTTAGCTATATTTGTCAAATTTAATTGATTTAAATTTAAATTTAACTATATTTTTTTGTTATAAATTTTCGGATACCTGATCCAAATCCGAATAGAACCCAAAACGAAATTCTAAAATATTCGAATGAGTCATAAATCTTCAAATCCGAAAAACTAGAAGCCGAACCGAATCCGAACGCCAAGGCCTAGTGGAAGATGGGTGAGCGCAAGAGCCACTAGATAACTTTGCTTTCCAAATTATATCCTAAAATTTGTCTAGTCACTTTAGCCAATTTGGCACTAAACTAAATTTAATTTTCTGTATAGATTCATTTGAGATGTCGTTCAAAAATTAGGATTGGCAGAGTGGCACGTTAAGGCTAACATTCGCCATATATATGTGGCATAACGAACACAACATAACGGGCCGGAGATCTAACCAAGTAGAATTACATAATGGGCCGAACAAAAACTACTTTATGAATTGATGGTCCTGAATATACAGATAGTTACGGCGTCGCCCTCTTTGGTGAGGTGTGCAAAACGGAAATCTAGTTATGTAAACTTAAAATTAAATCAAACCGAAGCAGAAAACGGGGAGGTTTACATAATTTACAGGTAATTATCTTCTTTTGTGTTTGCAATTAAACGAGAAATAGGCGATCGTTGTTTAATTAATCACAGGAGAGGTGACAAATCCCGGAGATAAAGACCGTACTTTAAGGTAGTTGACGCGTGAAACACACCCTGTTCTGTGTCATGGGCCTAATTACTTAGAAACCACGTCAGCAAATACGTGAACCACAACAACACTTAATTTCCAGATCAATCTTTCATTTCATCTAATAACCTCGCATGCCCCATGCCATGCATCGTAGTTCACATCCTTACTCAACTCCTTCCTCATACGGTCCGGGAAAAAAAGTATCCCCCCGACCAGAACCAAACCGAAACTTAAACCGTATAATCCAAGTTGAATAACTGAGCTTTTAGTATAACAAATTAATATTTCTAATCAAATATATACTGAACAAAATTGTCAGACAAATATTAAGTTTATTCTTTGTATTATACACTAACTTTTATCATCCAAAAGCAAACTAAAGCAAACAAATTTAAATATAACCTGGCCAAACCGAATTTCGGCTTGTTCAGTTCTAGATGTCGGTCCTACTTTAACAAAACCGAAAAATATGAAATAAAACGTGAACTGATCTTGACAAACAAAAAACAATTGTCCACGCCTATATTAAATATATATATAACATGTTAAATCTATAACCATCTCCTACCGTCCTACATATATATAAACAAGACATACACGTATCAATTAATAACAAGCATTTGGAAGACAAGGAAGAATAAGAAAGCAATGGGAAATTTTCTTTGGAGAAGCAGCGCAGTGCACCCGGTTTTCGCCGACGGAGGCCGAAGAGCGAACGTGGAGGCCGGAGAGAAGAAGGGTCTCTTAAGGATAAAGGTGAGGATGAGAAGGGATAAATTGGAAGAGCTTTTGTACTTAGCGCGTCATGGTGATCAGTCTGACGGTAGCGGTGGTAAGATTGGTTTCTTGATTCTTAAAGAATGTATTGAAGGTCGCTTACCGGCGAGGATTCTTGGCTCCGGTGACGATGTTTCGCCTCAAGGGTGTGGAAATTACTTGGCGTCGAGAAGATTGAGTTCTATCACAGAGGAATAACTGAATAGATATGTGTTTATATATATAAAATGTGTATTGATTCTTAAATATAAAAACAAGGATAAATTAATTGTATTTAAAACTTTAGATAAACGACACTTCAATAACGTTGTTTCGGATCCTTGCTATACATATAGTTATATACGTTAGGCTAAAATGAATAAGGGAGTATGCTGGGTCGTGCATTTTGAAGATATAGATGTAAACAGTTTCTACATCTTATTCGTTCAAAACAACGTAAATGTAGAGAGATATAACAACACACACACACACCAAGTATATATATGAATTCTTCATTATACTCAAAAAGTATATATAAATATAGTTTATGTCGAAGATATGGAAAGATTCACTAGTATATAAACGATATGTGTATCTGTTCATTTTTTCATATGGTATTAATGTCTAGCTAGTAACATCAAACAAATATAGGTATATAATACATTGAAGACAACGTAAATAAGATTTGGTCTTAACTAAATTAATAGTTGAAAAACCACAATTTCAAGAGAAGCATGAGAGCATCTCTATTCCTAGTCTCTAATGTGAACCTTCCACAAACGAGCATTTTAAAATATATTTCTCAATTATTTGAGATGCCTAACTCTACTTAATAAAATATTATAATTTTTGTTTCACACTTAACTCACATAAAAAAACACTTATTGATAAGAGATGTCCTAAAATTCTCATACATATATGAAAGCAAATAGTAATATATGAGAGACATAACTAATATATATATAAATTAGTTAAGAGATAGAAATTCATAATTCCTTGCACAATTATCAGATTCTTTTTAAATCACTTTAAACATGTCATCTTTGAAGATATCTCAAAGAATAAAGTACACACAAACTTCAAATACAATCGATAACTTAATGTTAAACTGGAAACTTCCACTCGTCTCTAAGAGCAAGTGCATTAGAGTATTTAGTGAGGTTTGTGGCACAGGTTCATATGAAAAATAGAATAAAAAATTATTAAAGTTTCAATTTTATTAACAACCGAGTCTTATTTTGGTACCTGCAGGAGACGAGTTCACTGCCAGGTGTAAAAATTATTGGCTATCACTTGTTTGCTTTCTCGGTTGAAAACTTTTTACTATTGATAACTTACAAAATAATATTATTTTAATACTATGAACTCAAAAAAGAGGTTTACCAGTGCACTTGCTCTAAGTATAAAAACTATAAAAATTTAAATCTCTGAAATCGAGGTCGATGTCACGTGAAACTGATATTTAAATATATTTTATTGACACGATATTTTAAAGGTCTTGCATTTTGTTTCAAAAATTAGTTACTCAGTACCGGTCAAAGATCGTTGGCGAAGACAGGATAATTTTCGCCGCGAAAATAAATATACAGGCCATTATCTAACTTTCAATATGGGCCTATTCAAGAAAACAAATAAACGTAATTAAAGGCGAATGAAAACAGTTGGGTTGAAAAACAAACAATTTCGTGGGCTATGTATACAGACCGATTTAAGCTGTTTTTTCTTTCTCCTCTTTTTCTTTAAGAATCTCGAGTAATTTTGTATTAATTAAACCAAAGTTATGATAGTGTTTTCGTTACAATGGAACTCAATTAAAGATAACCATTACATTGTTTAATCTAAGTTGACTCCTGATTTTTGTTCCAGATTCTTTCCACTCTCTGTGTGATATCAAGAATTAGTCTAAATCGGAATCTGATGTCGCTTGGATTTCGTCATAGTTACATTGGGTCTTAACTTAAATAACTATTTTATAATGCTTCTACGCTTATTATACTATACGATTAAGGTTTTGACTCTCTGTTATGGTATGAATATGTTGTCATTATCATAACTCATGGGCTCTAAATTAATTATTTTAAAAAATACAATCTCTCTTTTCTTCATATGTTGTAATGTGTAATGTTTGTTTTGCTCGAATCCTCGTCAAGTTGTGGAATGCATGTCTCAGTTACTTCCCCGATTTTCCTACCTTTAAAAATCTCCTTCATGTCTGAAACTCTAAACCTCACTATTGAATTGAGTTTTCTACTATCTTGTTGTAAGGTAACAAATCTATGTTTTATAGTTTTCTTAGAATTGCGTATAGTGTCCATTGGTTCAAGCTCCAAAGTTCACATTTTTGTTTTATTTTTCTGGCAGATGGATTCAACAAGAAGTAAAGTCTGTGGAGAAACAGCTTGTGGGTTTTCAACTTCTTCAAGTGATGCTAAGGAACGTTCTGCTTCGATGCGAAAGCTCTGTTTCGTTGTGGTGTTATGTATTTTGTTCATGACCATTGAAGTTGTTGGTGGCATCAAGGCAAACAGTTTGGCTATACTAACCGATGCAGCTCATTTGCTCACTGATGTTGCTGCTTTTGCTATCTCAATGCTCTCCTTGTGGGCGTCTTCTTGGGAAGCGAATCCGCGACAGAGTTACGGGTTCTTCAGGATTGAGATTTTGGGTGCTCTTGTCTCAATCCAGCTCATTTGGTTACTCACTGGGATTCTGGTCTATGAAGCCATAACTAGACTCATTCAACAGACTAATGATGATGTTGATGGTTTCTTTATGGTTCTTGTTGCTGCTTTTGGTTTAGTTGTAAACATCATAATGATCGTGGTGCTTGGGCATGATCATGATAATGGCCATTGCCATAGTCATGATCATATTCATGGTCATGAGCATGGGCATGGTCATGGGCATGGTCATGGAGATAATGCTGAGCAATTGTTGGAGAAACCGAAGGAAAGGAGGAACATTAATGTTCAAGGAGCTTATCTTCATGTTCTTGGGGATTTAATTCAGAGCGTTGGAGTAATGGTTGGAGGGGGACTGATTTGGTATAACCCTAAATGGAAAGTAATTGACTTGATCTGCACGTTAGCATTTTCGGTTATTGTTCTAGGGACAACCATTAAGATGCTTCGAAGCATACTTGAAGTTCTAATGGAGAGCACACCGAGAGAGATCGACGCGAAGCAGCTTGAAAAGGGATTGATGGAGATTGAGGAAGTGGTGTCTGTTCATGAGCTTCACATTTGGGCAATTACAGTCGGAAAAGCTCTGTTGTCTTGCCATGTCAAGATTAAATCAGAAGCTGATGATGCTATGGTGCTTAACAAAGTGATTGATTACCTTTGGATCGAGCATCGTATCAGTCACGTTACCATACAAATCGAGCGTTAAAACAACAAAACAATCCCCAGACGGTTATTTTCTCTGGTTTTCTGTCATTTTCATGATCAAATTTCAATCTTTTTTTCGCTTTCTCGTGTTCTCTACTTTACATTTTTCTGTTTGATATGTCATTTTTTTTGTTTATGAAGAAGCTTTTTTTTTTTCTGTTTTCTTGTCTGGTCTTAAAAAGGGTAACTAAAAGGACATAACTTTATCGGAGATTAGGTCTTTGTTTTATGTTACTAGAGAATCTTTAGGGTTTATCTCTGATAATAAGCCTACCAAAAAGAGTGGGGCATGTTTGTCCTGAGAGCAAGTAACCATAGCTCGTGTGTGTGACACTAGCAACCATATCACAGTACACAAATGATAAAAAAACTATTCAAACTTTCTTTGGAATTTTAAATTTAGTTGATAAGGTTTCTAAGGTCTTCGTTAACAATGCCTGATTCTTTGTTTCTTTGTTAAGGATTTTGTGAGACTGGATATGAATTTACTCATTCTGACGGAGATTGTAGACAAAATTGGGACATTTTATAGTACAACACTGTTTAATGCCGTAGAAGCCAAGGCATCAATAACAGATAAGCTTCCTTAGAGTTACAGAGTCAAATCTTTTTTTTTCTTTTTGTTAATCAAGATATTAGACAACACCCACATCTTAGAAACCTTAATTCTGTTCAAGCTCGCAGTTGGGTTAAATCATTAGAAGATGATGGGGGCAGCACAAAAAAGTTTAGCTTTCTGAGCCTTTGAAGAAAAGGAATGGTGTGGTGTGTAATGTTTATGATGTTATGGTATGGGTATAGTGAAGAAAGGATGATTGAGACATGATGAGAAAGATGACACAAACCCAATAGAAGCTCTCTTACCCATGACTTGTCCCTTTTTACCTTCTTCTTCTGTGTAATTTAGAATGTCCCCACAAAGTCTCTGTCTCCACTTCAAGACAAAACTGCCTCCACCAATAATCGCTCCCTCTCTCTCCTCTGCTCTGCTCAGCTTCACCAACTCTTCTTACAGTACCCAATAAATATATTTTCTTACCTCTCTTGTTTTTTTACAGCTCCTCTGTTTCCTCTCTACTGTATAGCTACTAAAGAGAGTCACTGCTCTATATAGAGCTAACAGTTACAAGTCCAGAAAGCCTCAGAATCAGAAGAGAGTACATGAGTTTCCTCTTCTGCCTCTTTGGTGGTTCTTAGCATTTATTGTTACACACATCATTACACAATAATTCATAACAAACAAAAGCTCTCAAATGGAGAGGTTTCAAGGACACATCAACCCCTGTGTATGTATCTTTTGCTTAAATTAGGAAGCTTTCACTTTCTTTCTTCAATCTCCTCTCTTCCCTTGAATCAATCTTTTCTATGCTCAGAGAAACGGGCCTGTATTTACTCTTTTTTTCCTAATGAGTCCAGATGCTTTGCATTCAATGCTTTTCTTGTTTGTTTTGCAGAAAACAATAACAAATTTTGCAATCAGTTTGTTTCCCTCTAACTTTGAAACATTCCATTTACCCTTCTACTTTTGTTCATCTCTGTACTAACCCACAGCAGAATCAGATTACACTTCTTTTTCAATCATTCGTTCTCACCAGGGTAATCTCATTCCTCTGTCTCTCTTGCAGTTCTTGGATCGAAAAACGGATGCGAGAAGCCTAAAAGTTCAAGGATTTCTAGAGGCTCAAAGCTTTGCCCTTAAAGAAGAGGAAGAGGAAGGAAGCTTGCAAGATACAGTTCCATTTCTACAGATGATGCAAAGTGAGGAAGAACCTTCGCCGTTTTTGACAATCAAAGAACCGAACTTTCTAAGGTTATTGTCTCTTCAGAACATCAAGAAGCCTTGGGAAACCGAAAGCTATCTCTCACACGAGGATCGTCAACAGTTATCCGAGACCAACCGCTTCTATCACAACCCAGTTTCAGCATCATCCATGGAAGGAACCAATCAAGCTTTGTCTAGCCAAGAACTCCCCTTTAGCCGAGCAGACATGATAGTCCCTTCTTCCTCATCAACACCAAATTCAAGACGCAAGCGCAAAACCAGCGACTTGCTGCCTCCTGAAATGGCTCGAGAAAAGAGAAAGAGGAGGAAACCTAAACCCACTAAAAACATGGAAGACATAGAGAATCAAAGAATAAACCACATTGCTGTTGAACGAAATCGACGTCGACAGATGAACGAACATATCAACTCCCTCCGTTCCCTTCTCCCACCTTCCTACATCCAACGAGTAATATCAACTAAAAAGTATATGAAAGTTTCAGTCTTTGACACTCAAAAATCCTCAATATCTCTTAATTTCTTTAAGTTTTCTTTTCCCCTGCAGGGAGACCAAGCATCCATAGTAGGAGGAGCGATAAACTACGCGAAGGTCCTCGAGCAAGTCATACAATCACTTGAGTCGCAAAAGAGAAGGAAACAGAGTAGTGGAGTAGATAACAACAATCAAGCGGCTAATAATAATCATCATCATCATCATCATCTCCCATGCATTTCGTCTACCGACTTGTGGACGAGTCATGAAGACCAAACTTGCATCCCCAGAATCGAAGCCACGTTGATACAAAACCACGTCAACCTTAAAGTTCAGTGTCCGAAGAAACAAGGACAGCTTCTCAAAGGAATCATTTCACTCGAAAAGCTTCGACTCACTGTCCTTCATCTCAACATCTCGTCTTTGTCTCATTTATCTGTCTCTTATTCCTTCAACCTCAAGGTAACTGCTGTTGCATCTCTTTCTAAAATTCCAATTTACAGAAACCAAACATTGCAAAATGCAATCTCTAATGATATATTTTTTAATTTCACTGGAAAAGATGGAGGATGATTGTGAACTAGAATCAGCCGACGAAATTACGAAGGCGGCGCATGTGATTTTCGAAATCCCACGATTTGATTAAAACATAAAACCCGAAAAGAAAATAAAGAGCTGACATAATGTATCTTTTTTCTTCAAGTAGAGACTAGAGACCAATTATTTTTTTTTCTTTTTCTTTTTTTATAGACAAATAAGTATTAAAATATATTTACTTGTTCGTTCTTTCGTTTTCCGACTGACGGAAATAAATTCTGTTTTGTTCGTATATTATTGGACTATTCGATCATCTTTACAGGTTTTGGGTGTTTTGTGGGTTTTGGTCCCATCTAATTAAAGTTTGACCTCATGCGTATTTATGATATTTTTCACCAATCATGGTTTTGACTTTTGTCTCTATTTTAAGGGTTGACCTTCTACTTATCGACAATAATAAATTGCACTGTCCCTTTTTTTGTAATGGTGTGTGGCCATATGGTGTGACTTCGAAGAAAGTCAGAAAATAGATTGTTGGTTGTATTAGCCGAATCTTTAAACTGATGATGGTGTTCAAGATAAGAAACCATTGTTTGTATAGTTCTTTATCATATGGTTTTATGGGCTTGTAATATATTATTTACAACTGATAAGTCCAATGATCAAGCCCATTAATTCAATAACTGAAAGTATAAAGTAGAAACAGAATGGCTCACTTGGCAGTTGGCACTAACAAGCGAGCATTTTTTTTTTGGTACTTGAAGCTTATGATATTGCACTATACAATGGGGGAGGCAGATACTTTTGGTCACAGCATCATAAATAGAGTAACCGTTTTGAAATTTTAAGAGATAAGAAAACCCGAAAATAGAAGCCCAAATGTTATAAACTTGACTCTGGGCAGAGCCAAGAAAGTTTCTTCTGTACAATGCTGCGGTCGATTTTCGCTAAAGATGAGACCGACGATGCTGCAAGTTAGAGATGTAGTAGAGAATCCTCTTCTTGTCGTCAAGGGTTAATGAGAAAGGAGGGTTTAGAGGTAGAGTCACTGCTTCCTCGATTATAAAGGAGAGTAGAAGAATTGCTTTCTTGTATAATCTTGCTGCACTTTCCTTGTTATTCAAATATTCTTCCGCCTGGGAAAAATGGATCCAACCCACAAAAAAAGTTTCAGACTTTTAGGACAAAAGGCTGAACCAAAGGTGGAAGCTTTTGACAAAAAAGTTTCAGACTTTTTTAGGACATGGTAGAAAAAGTGAAAAGGATATCAACTTTTTACTTACCCCACCACTCTTGCCGTATGCTAGTGCCTTCTCGTATATTGTTTCCATGGCGTCAGGCATATGAGTAGCAGCTGCAATGAGACGAAGGAGATGCATTCAGGGAATGTGCGAAGAAACATAAAACCGAGCGTTCGGTTTTTAAGTACTAACCGCTTGTTTCTTTTAGTTGAGTTGATGAAGTCTCGGCCTGGTTAAACGCAGTAACAAACTCTTGTGTCACCCAAGTCTTAGCTACTGCTGGTGAATTTAAATCTGGATTTGAAGTCCCTGGAGCTGTGGTTGGATCGGGGTTCACTCTATCCTCTCCAACGGACATCGTCCAAGAATCGCATATCTCTAAAGCTTTGGTCCACGCAGCTAAAACGACGAGCGTAACAGCAAAAGATTCCTTTACCTGTCCTGCATTCCCCTGTATGCAATGGTATTAGAAGGTCTAATGTTTATCGTTTGAGACCCTAGGCAATTAGGAGTCGAAGTTACCATCTCACGAGCTACTTCTGTAAGTGCTTCTGCATACTGATGCAAAAGTTGGAGCTTGGATGGAGGATGAACGACAGTTAACCGCTGGACTTCTGTTAACAGGTATGATCCGCTTGCTGGTCGTGGTCCTGACCCATCAGATAATGGTCTCTGTGCTTCATGTGAACTTGATGCACCTTTGTCGTTCCTCGGTAAATTACGAATCGGGGAGTCTTGCAGTGATGTGTCGAAACAATCTGATGAACCTTCCAGCGAGGCAGAAGGACGGTTTACAAGAACATACTCCCTCTCTATGAGCTCAAGCGAGTCAAGTACTACACAAATGACAACATCAAGCGATTCTGAGTGAATTGAGCTTTTAAAAGCGATGGAGTTAAGACACACGATGCGGATAACAAACCTCCAAACTGATTTGATGAACACTGTCCCTCAGTGTCTTTCCTAGTCTTCTCACAAGAGACATGTGGCGTTAAAATGTGAGAAATTGAGGCACTAGAGGAACTCCCGTGTTTGTAGGCATTCTCTGCACTTGATTTGGATCGGTTTGTTGCGGAAGGCAACGATGATTTCCCCGTACAGGTGGTACTAGAATCAGAATGCGCAACACCCGACGTTTGTCTGACAACATTTGGTATGAAAGATGAAGCAAATCATTTAAAGGTTTTGATGGGTAAACGAAAGAAGATGAAGGTTGCTAGTGATTGAACAATTGTAGACATTCGATGGTTAATCAAAATCTCAAGACATTACCTTGGCTCCTGAAGGAACCTGTGACTGAAGAACTCTCGGAACGTCAAGCGTTCAACTGCAGTCAAAAAGACGTAATTTTTTTCCATGAAAATTTGAAATGTGATTTGATTGATCATAAAGACAACTAGACAGACAAAAGAGTCCAATAACAAGTACTTGGGTTTCGGCGTAGAAGACTTCTGCACAGATCAACACAATCTGGATGAATCTCATTCGAAGCATCTTCAGGAAATTTCAGCTCAGTGTCTCTCACAATATTGTGGAAAAGCTGTAGAGATCAAAACACGAAGCGAGGCCATAAGTTCACTAGAAGTTCAAAAAGGAAATCCATTGGTTCAGACCAAACAAACCTGGATGTGATTAGTCCCATCAAAAGGTGGCTTCCCAGTAACAAGTTGGAACAAAATCGCACCAGCACTCCATAAGTCAGCCTGAAACATCCATTGCAGAATTAAGTAACGAAAACTATTAAAGCATTCCTCAAATCAACGAAGATTCTTCACCTTCGCATCATACTTTTGGTTCCGGATAATTTCTGGAGCCATATACAATGGAGAACCGCAAAACGTTTCCGCCATGCTCTCCGGTGTTAGAGACCTAACCAAAATCCCAACATTACATACCAAACTAAGACCTTTCCATAAAAAGAAAACATCTTTTGGCGATATGAGATGTAAATAATACCTTGCAAACCCAAAATCTCCTATCTTTAGCAATGGAGTTACTTCCTTAGACGACAAAAGTAAATTCTGAAAAAGTTCGAAGAAAAAACAGAACCATGACTAGACTTTTATCATAACCATCAAACAAAGGATATAAGGAGGTTTCTAGTCACCTGAGGCTTTAAATCTCGGTGGATAAAATGCTTCTCTTGAAGTACTTGCAAACCTAAAGCTACAGAACACAAACACAAGAACAAAAAAAAAAAAACAGAGATTCAAACATGAACAAAGATTCAAAATTGAAGACAGAAAAACAAAACGCAAACTTTAAATTACCCAATTGCCTCATAAAATGCTTAGCAACAGCTTCTGATACTTTGCCATGGAGATTGATGTAACCAGCAAGATCACCTCCACTGCAATACTCCAATACAAGGAAAATTCTATCTCCAGTCTTCAAAATTCCCAATATCAATACCAGAATTATCCAAAAATTCAAACTTTGTATTAGACCCAAACAAAACAAAAGAAGAGAGATAAACCTCGATAGCTTCGTAGAATCGGATGATGTTGGGATGATCGATGGTGCTGAGGATCGAAATCTCCTTGAGAAGATTATCTCTGACTTTAGGGCTAAGCAGTTTCTTGTCAATCTCTTTGACGGCGACTTCTAAACCAGACGATCGATGCTTCGCTAGCCACACCACAGCGAACGAGCCAGACCCGATTCTCGGGCCGAGTTCGTAGTCACCCACAAGTCGTGCCGCGTCCATCCGGGTTTTTGGGTTTTTTGACCCGTTTATACTTTCGGATCCTTAGTTGAATCAACCTCCATTGCTTCTACTACTACGACGCAGGTTTTAACGAAACAACCAAACAGTGAGCAAACGAAACAAAAGAAAAATCAAAACTTTTTTTTTTTTTTCCGAATTAGAACAACGAACTGTTTTTGTTAATGAGATGAGACGATGCAAGTGATTGATTTATATATTATACAGTAAAGCAATCAACTTTATTTTTTCTCTCTGCGTGTCTTTTTTATTACTTTTTTTTTTTTTTTCGTATGTGGGAGATGCAGATTTGGTTTTAGCTTATGAGCAAAGAGTTTCTTACTTGTACTCGAGAAGAAGCCTTCGAAAAAATTGACGTCTTGGATCCAAATTCCACGAGGAAAGGACGTAGGAAATATCTCGGAATATTTGACCCTTTTATTAATCAAATCTAGTTCTTACCTTACAAAATTCCTTTATCAAAGTTTGAGTATGATCAAATCTAGCCCAAAAAAAAGGTTTGTTATTTTTTTTAATAGTTTTACTATTAATCGATAAGCTATTTTCAAATTTCAACAATAATCTCAAAATATGGTTTTTCATAGATTGCTGGATTATATGATTATCTCTTTAGAATAATTTTAAATTGTTCCATAATGTTTAAACTTTTTTATGGAAGTCTAATTGGTAATTTATTATTTGATGAATGAGTCAACAATAAGTTTATTAATTTATATATGTATATGAGACAAAACAAAACAACACAAAACTAAGAAGTCTAATTTATTTATTATCACATCGAAATTTAAAATAAAATTTTACCCGAAATAATTATTTTGCATAGATAAAAGATAATTGTGCGCATAAAATTGACCAAGTTACTGACCAAACTTTTTTGGGTCTAGTGTAACATTAATTCAATCTTTTTTACCGTAAGTGGAGTTGTTCTATTTCTACCGAGAAACAAAACAACAATACATTATAGTCAATTTTTTTGTTTGTTAATATATTAGAGTCAATTCTATGTATTTTATATATAAATGATTTTGGCTAAACAAAAAGGTAGAAAAGCACACTTTAAAAAAAAAAAAAAAAAAACGGGTTACTACAATTCTACAAACTTAATTGCCAAATAAAATGATAGTTACATTAATGTAGGCCTCGGTTTACTAAGCAGCCCATGCAAAGAAAAACCAAATGATACAGTCAACATCTTTGCTACAATATGTCACACCCCAGAAGCCATCGGATTCATATTAGTCGACAGTTATTTTACATTATCACGTTGTTTTAATGTCTAAATAAAACGTAGACGTGGATGGAATTGTAACCAATAACAAAATTTTAATGATTTTGAATGACGGATACAACGATTATATTTTTAAGGATGCAGGAGTTATTTAAATGGATGTTTATCGCTAATGAATGATGATTAGTCTATAAAATCTTTTGCTACTGATCAATCCGACAAAACAAAACTCGAACTAATCAGTTTGTTGGAGCCACATCACCTTTGACGTGGCACAATCAGTGGGACCAGCTCTAATTATCGTGATAAAAATATATATATATACTCACGTGACAAGTGCCACGTAACTCAGCCACGAACAAAGGCCACTAGAGCCCAAATTAGGCCCAATGCCGTTTGAAAAGTTGGGACTTTGTTACAGCCTACAGGCCACTAACGAGCTATGAGTTGGGCCATATCAATTGGCCTTTTCCATTGTCCATAAACATCTCTTCCTTCTTTTTTATTGTTCTTGATATAATCCTCCTCTCTTCTTTTTCCCATTTGCCTAGTCCATAAACATATAAGATGAATATGACAATGGACTCTAATGAACTTATATATAGGATCTAACGACGCTTAAAATAAATTATTTTTGAAGTGAAGTATTTGGTATATATATAATCAGCATTTTACAAATTGCTGGCATTGTGTTGCTGGAAAATGGGAAAGCGACTAAACCTAAGAAACAAAGATAGATCATATATATTTGTGAAGGGACATGCAATGAGCCTCTTTGATCTTTATCTATCGTCTTTATTTTGTTGGACCACCTTCACCTTCCTATTCATTACTTATCTCATGTGTAACGGAATCTTTCATATCGAAACTTTTACTACTATATATATATATATATATATATATATCTCAAAATTTTACAATAACTAAATCGCGCATTGACTGAAGATTATCAGGTATTTCGATCAATTAACATAGTAAATTGTGGTCACTTGATTTTAGAGTTTTAGTTATCAGATTTCTTTTAACCAAACAAAGATGTCGTGGAAGGAATCGAACTTATGATTTTTTACAGTAGATTTAAAATATTCAACCATTTCAGCCACCATCACATAAACACGGACATTTTCTTTATAATCTTATGCTAAACAAATAGTTTGCGAATTTGGCCGGATCCAACTCCATAATTACAAATGGAGGTGTGCATGTAATATATACATGTACCTGTGGTTATATTGTAGAAACAGTCAATGAATAATGTGGATACATCTAGAGGATAGGATCAGGAGCAGCTGACTTCTGCAGCCATTGCAGAGGATATATATGTGTATATATATATATATATATATATATATATATATATATATATTGAAGGAGTGTATGCATATGTATTGCCAAATTCACATATGTAATGCAGCATGGAACAGTAAATGTGAAGACTCTTACACGTGTTATAACGATAAAGAATATTTTGGTATATACTTTTTTTTTTGTCACAAGAGTATTTTGGTATATACAATGACAAGAAAAGTTTCGTGAAATTGAAAATAAGGTTTAAGACATATCCAATTTTGCATACAATTGAATATTTCCGTTCAGCTAACTTGAGGTTGATTCCCCTGTATCCCCCTCTCCCAATACAGAACCTACCCCACCTTCATATAGTTTTGCATCTATATTTTTTAATTCCACCATCTGTATATTTTTTTATTTTCTGTCTTCTTTTTTTTTTAAAGGGTTTTCATATTGAAATATTTCAATTTTCTGCCTTCTTATGTTATTCTAAGGTCAATTAATGACACCTACACCACCAAATGCACTTTTAATATAAATATAAGCATATATATAGTCATCGTGTGCGTGTGTGTGTGTGAACCCTAAGGGTCGAGGCTATCAAGAGATGAAGTCAAGCCAACACTAGAACTAATGCTATAACTTTAATAATCATCGATTTACATGTTTAAATACTGTAAAATGTGAAAGTTCTTGATGTTCCGTCCAATAATATATACCAGTTGCATTTATTTTCATAGTAAAAAAAATATTCTTGAATTAAATGTCTCTTTTGAATTTAATAAATTATCTATTAAGTAAAAAAAGTCGTGTACTATAACATTATATTGTTTAGAACATTTTCAATGGAAGTTTTTTTAGAATATCTAACAATTAAAAAATATGAAAAAGGAAAAAAGTAAGAAATTATATTGGTATACTCTTATCATTGAAACTGCTCTTAACAAATAGTCGAAACTAATGTTATATATCTATAATTCATATTAGGTTTCATCTTCTTTCTAATATGAGATTTATAATAATTTTATCAGCTCGCTGGTCGATTTGTTTCCCATATATGCAATGTTCTTGGTGGATATCATCACTGAGATGAAACAATAAAACTAGATAAAGTCGAGAAAAGAAACAATATACAAAGCCAATTCCGAGAATATTGTGGACAAAATCAATGCTTGAAGCGTATAAAGCTTGTGCTATCCTATCAGAAGAAAAGCAATTCCGAATTAGATACCAAAGGTATGAGGATATTATAATCTATTCATGACCCATGCTATAAGTAAAGTTCTTAAAAAGTAAATTAGTTTAAAATACCTACTTAATTAAATTTAATAGACGAAAGGGTTGGCTAGGGATAGGTAGAGAGAGTCCTAGACCCTGGGGGCAAATGACAGTTGGAACATGTTGTCGCCATTATCGCACCATCCATCTTCCAATTTTGTTATTATTATTATTATTAAATAAAATGGTCCGCCTTTTATTTCACCACTACCCTCTTTGATTGCGACTTAACGTATCTACTAGTATATACAATCAAATAATAATAATTCTCTTTTTCTTTATCTTTTTGTTATTTTGTTTTCCTTTTCCTCTCCCATAATATGGTCGCGGTATGTAACATATGATACTAGATTTGATTAACACGAGGGTCGCGTCTGTCCAAAACTACATTTAAGTATTTATAACGAAAAAAAACCCTAGCTATAGTTCATTTACCTTCGAAATGTCATTGTATTGATCCCCATATACATGCACATCTCTATCGACAAACCACTGTTCCACTAGTAATTCAATTAAACCATGTTATCAGTTTTGCTTTCATGCAACATCGTCCACAGATTTAATGTAATCAACATTATAGAGGAAACGGTAAATCAATCTGCGAAAACCGTTGCATCTTCTTGGCATGAAGCTCGTCAGCTATGTCTTTTTGCTGATAATTTCCTCATATTTAAGAAAATAACACCTGGGTATAAGATCAACTAAAGACTAAAGTTGCAATGAGGGAGAGATACTCTAATAGCAAAGGAGGGTTAACGAGTGGTGGAATGGGGTAGGGAATAGAGAAAGGAAGCAAGTAGACATTAAAAAGAGTTAAGTGCAATGCAAAGCATAGGCTCTCACTCTATTTATAAGAAGTGGTCCTTACCCTATAAACTCTTCTTTTAACACCTCCACACATATTTTCATAGCCAACCCCCACCATATTTCTCTCCATTTTCTTATTAAACCGGATGATTTCATATCGATCTATATGATATACATTTTTCTCGGTCAGATAACACACCGGATTTTTTTTTAATAATTCTCTTTTCTGAAGCATGGCATCGTACTTTTCTCTCTAGTTAATCCCTTCTATTATTTTCCATCACTTTTTTTTTTTTTGTTAAACCACGAAACTTCAAAATTTTGACAAATCTGTAATTTGTTGTATAGAATGAGTTCTCTCCAAAACATGAAATTCGAACTCGAGGATGGCATAACTGACATAATCATTTGCAACCGATCGATTAGCACAATTTTGTTTACGTTTTTTATATTCTCTATTAGTCTTTCTTATCACGAGAAAATCAAACTGAAAAATTCAAGAATAAAGCGGACTGTCAATATATAACTTGCATAAACTTACAAGTATGAATAATTATGACAACATTTGTTTTTATATATAATATGATATCGTGGTTTCCTTTAATCGGTATCCCCACATCATAGTATATATATGGCAAAAATTTCGCATTTGAAGGTTCGATTCAAAATTTAAACCTAGAATGTAAACGAAGATTTATAGAATATTAATAGAATTCTAGATAGGTCCCGTGGCTACCAGGGTATATGCTTTGAAAAGGGCGACGCTACGACGTCTCCTTCCGAACTTCCTATAAATTAAACATTTAATCAATTTTCACCATTAATTTTCAGGTTTTAGAAATAGTTTGTTTCATTCGTCATTATTACTTTGCAGAAAATCGTCTTAAAGAAATCCCACTGGCGAGCCGGATAGAGTAATATTTGGACCGATTAGTTATTGTAAATAATTTAGTAATGTGATTTCATTTTGGATGCATGTGTTACCATGAAATAAAGAAAATAAAAATGGGTGTAAATGTGTTATACTAACATATAAGTATACTAGACCCGAACCCGCGCGTCGGCGCGCGGGATATGATTAATAATTTTGCTATTAAAAACATACATTTATTTTATTTATAATTTTTTTTGATATAACTATAATTTATAAAAAAAAATTAAACTATACTTTAAAGTTATGGTGTGAATTCATAAATTATTTTGTCGTACTGTGAGAGCGCGGGATGATTATCGTGGAAATTTCAAAAATGCACTTTCTTTTGTACATTTTTTCAGTTTTGCACTTCTAATGAAGACATTTTCATTTTTACACTCTTTTATAAATCTTTATAAACTCTTAAATTTTTTTAGGGCAAATCTTCCATTAGGGTAAACAATTCAGAGTTTAAGTTTTAGGGTTTACGATTTAGGGTTTAATGTTTACGATTTAGGGTTTAAGGTTTACGATTTAGGGTTTAGGGTTTAATATTTAGG
This sequence comes from Isatis tinctoria, assembly GCA_010577795.1. Classification (NCBI taxonomy): domain Eukaryota; kingdom Viridiplantae; phylum Streptophyta; class Magnoliopsida; order Brassicales; family Brassicaceae; genus Isatis; species Isatis tinctoria. The sequence goes on from CM021245.1 coordinate 32,819,391, forward strand.
GTTTAGGGTTTTAATTCACAAACCCTAAACCCTAAATCATAAACCTTAAACCCTAAATCGTCTATTTGGTAAACCCGTTAAATATATAATCGAATAATATAAATATTGAATAATTTTTAATATTTTACTTTTATTAAACTGAAAATATATCAATCTAATTTCTAATAGGAAAAGAATGCAGTTTCACATTTATAAAAGTAAAATAAGTTAATCAGTTAGTTTAATATGTTGTGTATCAAATATTCATTTCTAAACTAAAAATATATATTAAAATTTATGAAATATATCTATATATTACAAAATCTAATATTAAAATTATTTATATATAGTTAAATCTTGTTGCATAATTTGTTTACCATAATATCTAAAATCTAATTTTTCTACTATAGATGTATCATATAATTTACTGCATTTTATCCCGTTAGCGAACAACTTTTCTATTTTGTTTTTGGTTATTTTAACTCATTTTATAGTGGTATACAACCTTTCCAAGTTTGATAATTAACCGTGCAATAAAAATCATTTCGTAAAAAAAATCAATCCCAACCCGTCCATCAGATTATCAAGTAACATAAATATTGAATAATTTATAACATTTAAAATTTATTAAACTAAAAGCTTTTATCTAATTCTAAATTTAAATAATTTGTGTACTAAGTTATTTTATTTACATTTACCACTTGATTTAATAATTTAACCATACTTATGAAATATATATATATATATATAGGGTTTTGATTTTTTGTTTTATAGATATATATTTATTTTAGTATTTTCACAATTAATAGTATTTTGAAAAAAAAATTGAAGAAGATGAAATATATGAAAGATATTTATTTTAGATTATGTTATAATCTCAACCCGTTCAACTGAAATAAATTTTATCCCGTTAGCGAACAACTTAAATTTTCTACTATAGATTTATCATATAATTTACTATATTTTATCCCGTTAGCGAACAACTTTTCTATTTTGTTTTTCGTTATTTTAACTCATTTTATAGTGGTATACAACCTTTCCAAGTTTGATAATTAACCGTGCAATAAAAATCATTTCGTAAAAAAAATCAATCCCAACCCGTCCATCAGATTATCAAGTAACATAAATATTGAATAATTTATAACATTTAAAATTTATTAAACTAAAAGCTTTTATCTAATTCTAAATTTAAATAATTTGTGTACTAAGTTATTTTATTTACATTTACCACTTGATTTAATAATTTAACCATACTTATGAAATATATATATATATATATATAGGGTTTTGATTTTTTGTTTTATAGATATATATTTATTTTAGTATTTTCACAATTAATAGTATTTTGAAAAAAAAATTGAAGAAGATGAAATATATGAAAGATATTTATTTTAGATTATGTTATAATCTCAACCCGTTCAACTGAAATAAATTTTATCCCGTTAGCGAACAACTTAAATTTTCTACTATAGATTTATCATATAATTTACTATATTTTATCCCGTTAGCGAACAACTTTTCTATTTTGTTTTTCGTTATTTTAACTCATTTTATAGTGGTATACAATCTTTCCAAGTTTGATAATTAACTGTGCAATAAAAATCATTTCGTAAAAACATCAATCCCAACCCGTCCATAAGATTATCAATTAACGTAAATATTTAATAATTTATAACATTTGAAATTTATTAAACTAAAAGTTTTTATCTAATTTAAATTTAAATAATTTGTGTACTAAGATATTTTATTTACATTTACCACTTGATTTAATAATTTAACCATACTTATGATATATATATATATATATATATATATTATATGGTTTCCATTTTTCGTTTTATAGATATATATTTATTTTAGTATTTTCACAATTAATAGTATTTTGAAAAAAGTTGAAGAAGATGAAATATATGAAAGATATTTATTTTAGATTATGTTATAATCTCAACCCGTTCAACTGAAACAAATATTAATCCGAACCCGTTAATTATATAATCGAATAATATAAATATTGAATAATTTTATATTTTTTTATTAAACTGAAAATATATCAATCTAATTTCTAATATGAAATGAATGCAGTTTCACATTTATAAAAATAAAATAAGTTAATCTGTTAGTTTAATATGTTATGTATCAAATATTCATTTCTAAACTAAAAATATATATTAAAATTTACTATATATCTATATATTACGAAATCTAATATTAAAATTATTTATATATAGTTAAATCTTGTTGCATAATTTTTTCCCATAATATCTAAAATCCAATATTTTTAAAAGGAAATTTCCATTTTGTTTGATTTAAAAAGATATCATGTGATTTAGTTTTGATTTAGTTTTGATTTATTTTTGATTTAAATTTTAAGCATAATCAGTAACATAATTAATACCTAATGAATTGGTCCAATGGTCCAAACAACCTTGTTTAGGTAGATGTATCCTCCCTTAATAGTATAGATATTAAACTAATATGTATGTGTAGTCATTTAATCTCCCGTGAGTAACCAGATCAAACCGAAAAAATTTAACAGTTTATCGCCTGAAAGTTTTGTGACCACTCAATTATGTAATGTGTGATGAGAGTTTGGACCACGTTGATCAATGTTCTTCCACCTACTCGTTAACTTTTAAAAAAAAAATTAAAATATAACTTGAACTTTATCCTTTGTTTAAATAAAGCCTAATTAAGATTTACGTAATAGATTATTCTCCCTTAATCAAGCTGAAATTAGCCAGAGAGACATGAATGGTGCTTCGTCTCTTTCAGGACCACTCACCACGTACGTAAATAACGATAAGATTTAACATGAATTTACGTGAAAAAAATTAAAACAAGCTTTTAATTTTTATTGGGAGGTGTCATGTGAATGCCACGTGTATTGTTCTAGAACAACATGTGTATTATTATGTTGTAATGTTTACGTGATGTCGGTCTGAAGAATGAGCTGTATACAAAACTAATACAGTATCGTATATATCGATTTTCGTTTCTGATAGTTTTGTTATCTTTTCAACCAAAAATATATTTAAATCTTCATCGCTATAGCTCTAGATACTTTGGTCGGTCCACGAGAACAACACTATAATATAATTGTATTTATGTTTTCACGTGACTTGGTATATTAAGATTAAAGCATGATTATGTTAACGAAAATAATAATCCTTCTTTGAGCTTTCGGCTTCGTAACGTTCCTTTTGTAAGAACTCGCTCTCCAGATCTTTTTTTTCTTGTTTTCGCTGCATAGACATTTTTGAATTTTCAGTTCCATAACCTAAATTTTATCATTAAGAAAAAGGAAGAAGTCAAACTAATTAAGCATGACGCGATTCAAAACAAAACGAGCATGACAGAAATTCATAGGATATAATAGAAAAGAGTACAAATCAGCCCACCATTTTCACAATCGGAGACGGCGATATATAGGTCACTTTCATTTAGTTTTTTTATGTTCGGGTGAAGACAATTCACCGTAATACGTAGACCTTATCTAGGCACAGCAAAATATAAAAGTATATATAGTTTTAAAAGAGATGGGTATGAGTTTAAGTCGTCAGGTCCCAACTTTTCTCTTCTACTAAACTTGTTAGGTTCAAAAGTATTCACCAGTTAAAAAAAAAAAAGTAACTTGTTAGGTTCAAACTTGAAACCCCAAATATACATATGATACATATCTATATATTGTATACATATCTAGCATAATTGTAATATTTTATTGGGATAACAAATATGACAAGTAATAATAGAGCAAAAGAATCACTTACATATTTCCAATCGCATGTGTTACAACAACATTTGTAAGACATATACATGTACTTAGGCCTGGGCAAAAAAACCAAACCCGAAAAACCGAACCGAACCCGAACCGAAAAAGTAGAACCGAACCCGAACCGAAATTCGTAAAATACCTGAACGGGTCCTAAATTTCAATATCCGAAAACCCGAACCCGAACCCGATCCGAACCGGGAACCGAATGGGTACCCGAAATAACCGAAATACAATTATATACCTAAAATATTAATAATATTTAGATTTGATATAGCTTATTTATCCTAAATTATAATTATAAATCCAAATATATGAATTACTTTTAGATAAAAATAACTAAAATATCAAAAATAAATAGAATATATGAAATTTTTAGTTATATTTGTCAAATTTAATTGATTTATATTTAAATTTAACTAATTTTTATTTTCTTCTTATAAATGTTCGTGTACCCGACCCGAACCCGAATAGAACCGAACCGAACCCGAACCCGAACCGAAATTCTAAAATACCCGAATGGGTCCTAAATCTTCAAACCCGAAAACCCGAAACCCGAATGTACCCGACCCGAACCCGAACGGGTACCCGAACGCCCAGGCCTACATGTACTTGAACAAATGTATTTTTTATGTTGTCCATTTATACACATGTATCTCTATAATATTAATTGAGAAGTCAGTTTTCTACGTGTCGCGCTTACGTTAATTCTCACAAGGTTGATTACAGAGATACCATTAATGAATTTCAATTATTATATTAGTTTACCATTATTGAACCTTTTAATATATTTTTTGTTTAATGATTTTTTTTAAAAAAGCACATTAATAAAAAGAATTAATTTTAAAACATAAAATAATTTTTATATAGGTTTAAAAACGAAAAATTAAGAAAAGGAAAAGCTTTTTTATAAATCATATTAAAAAGAAAATAACTTACTTTTAATGAGATAATTTTTTTAAATTGATTTATTTTTAAAAAAGGAATTTTTTCGTTTCTTTTTATAAAATAACTATTTATATATTAAAAACATTTTTTATAAAATAAAGGAATTTCATAAAACAAAATTTAAGTTTTTGCAATTTTTTATTTCTTATTTACAAGTTTGATTTTTCAAATTTTTCTTTGAAATTTTTGCAATTTCCTTTTTATTATTTAAAAATATATTTTATTTTACTTTTCAATAACTATTCAATTTTTAATTATTTTTTAGCTATAATAGAAATTTGCTTTTAAGAAAATATAAATTTTATCAAATTAGTTTTTTCTAATTTCAAAACGTTTTTATAAAAATAAATGGGAGTTTTACTTTCTAAATTTCCTTTTTAAAGCTTTTGGAATTTCTTATTCAGTTTTCGAATACAATTATTTATTTTCAAAGGTGTTTACAAGAATAATAAAAAGAGAATGTCCCAATATTAATTAAAATTAAAAAGAAAATATCCACATACAGCATACCTAAATCTAAAAATAAAAGCAAAAAATCTCAAAGTTTTTTTGTTTAATTTCTTTTTCTTTAGTTTTTGCAATTTCCTTTTTCTTCTTTATCAATTTATTTTATTTTAATTTTGGATAACTATCTAATTTTAATTCTTTTGTAATAAATGTTTAAATTTCTAAAATTAAAGGGAAGTTTTACTTTCAAAATTTTTCATTTTAGTTTTTATACATATTTATTTTATTTTACTTTTTGATAACTATCCAAGTTTTATTTTCTTTTTGCAATAAAATAAATTTTGAGTTTTTAAATTTCTATTTTACAAAGTTTGCAGTTTCCAAAGTTAAATCAATGTCTAATCTGAAGATTCTTATTATTAACATAGAAGGGAAGCCACAAAAGGACACAAAAGAACACAAAAAATGTTGTTCATAAAGAAATATTATAAACATTAAATAATTTAAATTATGTTTTGTTTATGTTTTCTTAGATAAAAAAATAGTTGATTTTAGAATTATCAATTTCTATAATACATATTTACGATTGTCAAGATCAGTATCCAACATGATTTTAAGATCATTTGTTTTAGAATTACAAATATACATCTACCACTTCCAATAAAAATATACATCTACTCTTTCCAAGGGGTACACAGCTTTATTTTAGAATCGCTAGATTTGTGAATATAGTGGTTTAGGAAGTTAAAAGATCAATTTATAATTATGTAATTTTGCCTAATTTTAATGGGTCTAAATAGGTTTAAACCCACTAAATCAAACCTAAAAATTTTGGATTCAATATTTAACTGATCAGTAGAATTACAAAAAAAAATTAAAAACCAAACACGTGTATATAGAAAAAGCCGAGAAAATAATTTTTTTTTTATCAAGATAACATAAAATAATCAAACTAATCTTAATTAATCATATTTACAAGATATAAACAAACCAAAAAAATTAGAAAAACAAAACAAAAATTGAAAATGAAAATTGAAAATTTTGCCAAATAAACTAATCCAAAACAATGCAAATCATTATAACTTAATCCAAAACAATAGCCATAATTAAATCAACAACTAAAAGTTATATAACATTATTTCATATTTGATCTTAAAACAATAAAAATGCAAAAAAAAACAAAATTTAAAAGAAAAAAATAAGAATTAACTATAAATATTCAATCCCGCGCATATGCGCGGGTGAGTCACCTAGTAAATGCATTAAATGAGTTGTTCACATTTTGTTTTTCAAAATTGATTAGATTATCATTTTCTGTAATAAGTTTCGGGGCCAAAGAAATAAAAAGTCAACAGTAAAGAGTAAAGACCAAAACTATAAAACAAACATGTCATCTTGTCCTTGTAAAAGCAAACTGAGGCAACCCATCCCAAAAAGCCTTACCACAGACCTCAATAATTAGCATTTATTATTCTCTGTTCATAAAAATCCAATAGCCTACTAATCTTTTTTTTCTTAACAACTCTTTACTAATCTTTTAGATGTTTTTTTCTTCGATAAAAACAAAACTCTATTCCTAAGCCCACATTATCATCTAGTTTCCTCATATCCCAACCATTTAGTTTCATACAATAGGATCCTACTTCCAAATCGTGACGCTGTATAAAGATTACTGTTAGAGAAAGACCACTATTTTATGCTTTATTTTCTATCATTGCCAAAACCACAAAAAAATATTCTATAAAATGGACTTCTTAAACTTCTAACTTCTAAGAGTTGACCCAAAATCATTTAGGAAGAGTTTCAAAAGATTCAAGAGAACCCTTCATAGTTTTTCTGTTGACATTTTAGATTTTTTCTTAAATTATGGTATTTCGAAAAATGAAACTAAAAAAAATGCATTTTTAGCTTTGTAATTAACAGTTTTTAAAACAAACACATTACAAAACGAAATAGACTATATCTGTAATTTCAACCAAAGCAATTAAAACATCAGTCATCAAATTCAAATTTAATCACACATTATTTCTCTACTTCATTGTTTCTTAGTTCTTCTTGTGAGTGATTATCACCTAGATTGTTTTCTCTTCTCAAATATGTGTGGTTAATTAACCATATTGGAACTAAAAAAAATAAGGTACAAAAGTGATTTTCAGGAATTTTTCATTGATTATGATAATGGACCACTTGGGATAATAATAATAATAATAATAATCAGATTTACTCTTTTACATTTTGAGAATGGTATATACATAGATTTTATTTGTAAATCAAAACATATTATGGAAAGAGAAAAAGCCAAACATATAAATGTAATAACGAATATGTATGGAGAAAAAAATGAAACGAGGATGGTAGAAAAAGGACAAGAAGCTCACATGAACAGAACCAGATTGTTCATGGGTCCCCCCCTTCCCCCCCTCGTTCTCTCTCCTCTTAGCCCATATCTCTATCAATCTTATATTACATGAGCTTGCTCTCTTTCTCTCTCTTTCTCTCCTCCTTTGTTCTTGAGAGATTGTTCCTAATTATAATTTGCTTTTTTTCTTTCTTAGAATTGATGAGCTTCTTGCTCCATAAACAGTAGAAAGAGAAAGCTTCAATTGAGAGAGATCAGACAGGATCGTGCTAATCAGTGAAGTTAGGCGCAAAAAAAAGCCAACTTTCTACTTTTGTATAATTAGGTCAATCATCTCATCCACCACCATACTCTTCTCCTCCTCCAATTCTCATCCTTTACTCAATTCCGAAACTAGGGTTTCATTTCTCTCTTTATCTCCTCTTTCTTGTGTACCTAAAGATTGAATCTGTAGCTTCAACACCGGAAAAATTCTCACCGAATTGCTCTCAAGTATTGAATGGAGAGTCAGTGAAAGTTCTGAGAGATCTGCCCCCAAGAAGATGAATCTAGACGAAGGGAAGCCTGTGGAAGAAGCTTCTTCAATGGAGAGAGAGCACATGTTCGACAAAGTAGTAACACCAAGCGACGTAGGGAAACTAAACCGACTCGTGATCCCAAAGCAACACGCAGAGAGATACTTCCCTTTAGACAATTCCTCAACAAATGACAACAACAACAAAGGTTTGCTTCTAAACTTCGAAGATCGAACAGGAAACTCATGGAGATTCCGTTACTCCTACTGGAACAGTAGCCAAAGTTATGTGATGACAAAAGGTTGGAGCCGTTTCGTCAAAGACAAGAAGCTTGATGCTGGCGACATCGTTTCTTTTCAGAGAGATCCTGGTAATAAAGACAAGCTTTTCATCGATTGGAGGAGACGACCAAAGATTCCGGATCATCATCATCATCAATTCGCCGGAGCTATGTTCCCTAGGTTTTACTCTTTCCCTCATCCTCAGATGCCGGCAAGTTACGAAAGTCACAACCTTTATCATCGATTTCAACGAGATCTTGGAATTGGGTATTATGTGAGTTCAATGGAGAGAAATGATCCGACGGCTGTAATTGAATCTGTGCCGGTGATAATGCAAAGGAGAGCAGCACAAGTGGCTGCTATGGCTTCATCAAGAGGAGAGAAGAGGTTAAGGCTGTTTGGAGTGGATATGGAGTGTGGCGGAGGAGCAGGAAGTGTGAATAGCACGGAGGAAGAATCGTCGTCTTCCGGTGGTAGTATATCACGTGGCGGCGTTTCTATGGCTGGTGTTGGTTCTCTCCTCCAGTTGAGGTTAGTGAGCAGTGATGATGAGTCTCTAGTAGCAATGGAAGCTGCAAGTGTCAGTGAGGATCATCACTTGTTTACAAAGAAAGGAAAGTCTTCCTTGTCTTTCGATTTGGATAGATGATGATGATTGATTATGAGATTAATACACATAATATATGATCATTATACATATTATATATATATATATGTGTGACACAAGGATGTCGTTCAAGATTTAATCATAATATCAAGAAATAACATGTTCTTTAAAAGATTCAAATTTGGTTCTAACCGATCGAAGTCTTTTCTTTCGATTCTAATTTGTTCTTCAAAAAAGTTGGAAGCTTTTTCTCAATGGCTCTCTTATTAGCTTCGGTGGGTCAGAGTATACAGAACATAAACTTTGGATAGCTAGGGATCAGTGTTGAACTTAAAAAACCATCTCTCTCTGGTCAGAAACTAATCAGAAGATATGGGCTTGTCTTAGAAAAGTGAAATGTATGTATATGTAGATATATTTATAATATATGTAATTGCAATATTGTGGGTACACTGACATTAAATGGTTATTGATCTGTTTACTTTGTTTAGTTTATTTGATATGGCTGCTGTCCTGTTACCGCTGCATTTCTGAAGCCTTTGTTGCTGCTTAATTAGTCAAGCAGATTTCGCAGCTTGCAGGAGATGGACAGAGACAAAAAGAGATCTACATTTCAAAATAATATATATTATATATTATATCTTACAGTATTAAATAAACAAATAAGTAAAAATAAGAGCTTTTTCAGCTGGGTAAGATTGAAAAGGTATGATCTGTTTCACATATCATGCTGATGCATTAATTGTTACAGAAGTATATGGACTTTTTTTTTTCTTACTTAACAACCTGGTTTCCTTGTCTGGATCACTGCACAACTTACGCATATACACATATATATAAGATGTTGAGAAAGAAAATAATATATATAAATATATAATATACACGCATGGAATGTAAAATATTTTAGATTTTTAGGTGTTTGTTCGGTGTGTTTATGCGTGTAGTTAACTCCGATCCTTTACTTCATTCCATTGGTGATGTAATACTGTTTTAGCTAGAAATAAAATAAAACTAACAACTAATACAATGTGATGATGATGATAGAGATTATATACATGAATCTGGTATAGTATATATGTACATGTTCTTGTTATTCATAGTTCCTTCAAAGATATAATCACAAGTATTAATTAGTCTATATATTCCACAATAATTAGAATCTAGGGCTTATATAGCTAGCTAGTTCCAATATTAGTTAGAATATATTTTGATATCTATGGATTTGTACGTGGAGCCTCATAGTGTATTGGTACAATAAAATTAATATATATCTAGTTCAAGTTTTTCTTGAATGATACTACAGATAAAAATAAAATAAAAAATAAAACTAGAGCTTTTTGGGAGGATTGAAACAATTTTTAGGTATGTTAACAGTATTTTTGTTATAGGTTTTTTTTAGCATACTGCGAAGGGAGCCTGTATATTAGCATATATGGGACATGCAGAGATGAGCATGAAACAGTTATTATATATTATATCCTAAATTCTGTCTAATATGTAAAATTATAACGAACAAAATCAAAGGCATTATTCCACCATATGTGATCATAAGATAAGTGTTCTCTTTGATGTTAATTAAGAAATGGTTATTGATTTAGAAAAGAAAAGGAAATGGTTATTGATGTGTATATATACATAATACATGTGGGTGTATAAGTTGCTACTTTGTGAGGAATCTAAACTTGAAAAGGCGATATAAATTTATAGATTTTTAACGTTTATAGTTCGTTAAAACTAAACAGAACCAGGACCATGTCAGCGAAAGCTAATAGCCTACACATACCATAGCTGTGAAAAAAGCCATCGAAATCAGCGAGGGCTATTTACCTATAGATCACATAATGTAATCACATACTTGCCTATATGTATGTGAAGAGCAGATGAGATGTTAGACTGAGCTACGATTACTGATGAATGATGATGATTCCCCAAAGAAAAATAAATAAAAGAGAAATCAAATCAATTTAAAATTATAGGCGATAAATTTGTTTAAATTTTTAATGTTTTAGCATTCTACTACCTTTTAAGTGAGCAAACATGGGAAATGAACTTTTCTTTAAATCCAATCTTTTGTATCGAAGCCTAAAATATTTAAGCAAAATATAAGTACAGTTAACAGAAAAAAAAGAAAAGAAGATAAGTAATATCATGTTTTATGGGGAGAAAGTGTTATTAAACTCGTAGAATGAAACAAATGAAAGTTAAATATAAGGGTAATTAATACCACTAATTGACCTTGCTATACCCTAAAACTGGCAAAATGACTATGATTTAGTAGCAAAGTACTTTCAAGTGGGGTGGAAATTTGCAGCTTAGAATATTGTCTTATCACCCTCGGCATAATATATAGGTTTATGGTTTTTTTGTGTGTCAACCTTATTATAGTTTTATGATTATCACGCGTGTATTTGCCAATTGTGAGCCAAAAGTAGGCTATCTAGCAAATAAGCCTTAAATATAAATGATAATTACGTAAAATCCTTGTAAGAAGTAAGAACTGCATATTGTTCCAAGAGCTACTAATCATAATCAACAAACTCAATCTGCGCATCAGGTTGTAAACCTCATAAGATTTCACATTATTTTTTTATTTTTTTGTCAATAGATTTCACTTTTAAGTGTTCGTTATTTTCTTGTGCATTGACATTTATCGTCATGGCTTTGTCGCGGATGGGACAAGTTGACCATGATAAAGAGTTTGCAGACTTTGATTCATTTCATAATGAAATTAAAAAAAAAAAATACATACCGATTAGGAAAGTACCGAGAACCATTCAAATGAACAGATAATCTGAAACATCTTAGAGCTAGAGCAGAAAGAGAACTAGGTAAATGAAAGAAAGAGAAGCCTTCAATTAAGCTGATAACTCGAAACATTCGGAGACATAAAGAGAACCATTCAAGACCTTTCAAGTGGCTACTCCTTGTCGAAGGATCATGTCTGAAAGTTGAAACATTTGTTATGCCCAATCTCTATGGATCAGGTCTCGAACCACATTCTTACTGCTTACAATCAATAGCTGATCCATCAAGTATTGACATTGCGAGAGAGGGTTTTTGTTGAAGACAAACCAAACGAAAAAGAAGGAAATAAAAATGAAAGACAAGACAAGATTTATGAAGCACACAGAGCAAAACAATAACGAATGAGGCAAATCCATTAAGAGAATTAATCAACTCAACTGACACATACAAAGACAGACTGAAAAAACCATTCTACGTGTGATCTACAGAGCGAGAATCATCTCAAACACAAGTGTATGACAACGAAGCTACAAAACGAATTGGGATCAATTTCCTTCTCTAATCCATTGACTCTTTTGAGATCAGAACACACCAACGAGAAGAGAGAGTCCGAGCAAGAAGAGCCAAACGGTATGAATCAATAACAAAGCCTGGCCCGGTACAGAAGCGCTTCCGGCGTTACCTGCGTCGCAAGCTCCTGTTTTGACTACACGAACTCCATGGCACGCTGCGTCGGGACAACCACACCAGTACGTGACTCCATCGGCTCCGCAAACCGGATCCGCCCGGAAACAGATTATTGGGCACGCACCCGAATCCGAAACGTCGCCGCAGACTTCGCCGCCGGACTTTTCTGGGAGATCATCCGCAGCTTGTAAGCCGACCAAGCAGACAACCAACAAAAGTAAAGGAATGATCACCGAGAGCGACGGCATCGCGTGTAATCGATACAACGTAGAATGATAAGAGAGGTTCCTCTCGTCGTGGAATTTTCCGATTCGCTTTCGAAGTGTCGCGAGCGATCGGAAACCCTAATTTCAGGAGATTTGGGGATTTCTCTGAGTTTGCGTGTAACCGTGTTGTTTGAATTGCTGGTGTGGTGGGTACAGCTGGCCACCGCCCACCGAGCCAAGCAGACAGCCAAAACTACGCGCTGTTTTTAATCTAAACCATCAAACATCACGCTGTTTAGAGCCAATATCGGTCTGCTGGATTTACCGGTTCATCAATTTATTTTGACCGCAATCTTTTTAAAAAATGGAAATATTGTACAGGTTTGGTTTGAAGTGCTGCTACTGAAGATCAAAGACTTTGTGGTCAGCCCAATTAGTCTTTTTGACGTTATGCAAGTTCAATATTTCAGTGATTAGAAAAAGAAGAAAGCTTAATCAGAATTCTATTTTCAAGTAACTGGAAAGGCCAAAATGAGTTCACCACAGGTAAGTGCTTAGTAACTGAATGTGTTGTCCTTCCCAAGTTGGCCAGGCTTCTCCGCGCCCGAGTCTTTGCGAGAATGCAGTCAGAACTGTGTGTCCTGTCCAAACAAAAGAACGGTTTCCAGACAGTGATGTCCTGAAACTTATCTCAGCTTCATTGATACTCTCATGCTTAAAGACCTCTCTTGGATCAGGATCCAAATGATTTTTTTTAAGAGGATTATCTCTTGCGACATATCGTCATGCCATCACCAATTGGTACCTGATGCCCAAAAAAAAGGTGAAAAAATCATGCATGAGCTTGGAAGAGGTCGTCGTGTTGGAAGCACAAAGCGACAGAATCCAGGAAAAGAAAAACTCACCATACTAATGCTTATGCGTTCGTCATCCACTAACTTTTTGTTGAAATTCCTAATGCTGATGGTCTTTGCATCATTCACCTGTTGCATTCATCGTCGTTATAAAATTATGGTCCTCTTCTCATTGGGGAAGCTTTTGGAGCATGGTTATGGTTAAGATACATACCATAGGATCGGCAACTCGTCCATGCCAAAGAACATTATCCATCACAATGACTCCACCAACCCTGACCTGCGTCAACAGAGATAACTGCTAAAGTTGACTTGATCTCTTAATGGAAAAGAGAAAGGCATTATGATCTTTGGTCTTACAAGTTGAAGAAGCAATTCGAAGTAGTCCTGATACATCCTCTTATCGGCATCGACAAATGCAAAATCATAGCTGCAAATAAGAAAACCTGAAATGAAGCAATCATTTCAAGTAGAGACACCGTCGGCAGTAATAGGAAAGAAGGCTACTGTATCAACCTGGATCCTTCACCGTTCTGAATCATGGATTTCAATGATTCTGCTGCAAGACCATGTTTCACAATAACCTGACTAGTGTAAACAAAGAATCATGCGGTTGCTTGTAACAAATCTATAGATATCGGATCGACAAGAGCGCCAAAAAAACGTGTTATAAGGGTTTCCAAAAGGCCAAATATATATATATATATATATATATATATTGAGAAACCATTTACAAACAGAGTATCAGTATGTAAAGAATGAGGCATTTTTGTGTGTCACCTTGTGCGAAACTCCGGCGAGCTCGTAGTACCTCTTAGCAACTTCAAGAGAGTTAGAGTCCCTTTCACAGGCAACAAGACGTCCTGATTCTGGCAGAGCCAACGCCACAGCCAACGATGAATAGCCCTGTAAAAAAAAGCGAGCTTCTCATCATTTTCAGTAGGAACAATAACTGAGCCAACATACCAATACTCAGGGAACTCATAGGAAGAAGATACACACCGTGTAAACTCCGACTTCAATACATCTTTCTGCACCAAGAATCTGTACAAGCATTGCTAGTAATTGCGCTTGATCAGGAGATACCTACAGCCAAAGTCAAATGCAATTTGCAAGAAAGTTCGCTTAGTCGTGACAAGAACAGAAACAGTATATTTCATACTCAATAAACCAACGAAAGCTACTTCGAATTCCAAAACCAAATAGCATAAACAAGAGCCCAGCAACAAGCATCCTAGTCGTGGGGAAATTTACCTGCATTTGACTACCTCGCATTTTGGCAGTCTCTTCCCGAAGTTTCCTGAGAATCTAAAAACAGAATCAAGCAAGACGCTGAGTAAGAAGCAACATCCCTAAATCCGAGAAAGGAAAGCATGGGAAGAGATACACACCTCAGGCTCGCGAACGTTGGAGAGGACATAGTCGTAAAGGCGAGGAGTGAGACTGATAACCTGTTTGTTACCGTACTTCTCGTCGTCCGCCACAACAAAAGGAGTCGCCGCCATCGAGCAGTTCCCGATTAGCCGGCGACTGAATTTCAAATTCCTGACGACGGAGACCGTTGACCGGTTAAGTAAAACATCGGCCGTTCTACATACTGAAATTGAGCATCGAGCCATCGCTAAACCGGTTGCCATCTTCTGCTTCCGCCGAAACCGACCGGAAAAAGGAAGACGAGAGAGAAAAATCCGTCGGCGAGAAGTTGCAGACTCAAAAGTTCTCTTCTTCTCCAATTATCCGGGTCGGGTCAAAATAATAATGAACCAGGTCGGGTAAAAATAATGTTGAACCGGGTCGGTCTTTCGTCGAGACACGCGTCGGGGCTCAAATCGAATTTAACATATATTTTGTCCACTCCAAGAGAGATTTTCCAGATCGTAGGGCATCATAAACAAATTGATAATTTAACAAGTTCATCCGAGAAAGATTTAAATAATAGTGATTACTCGATCCCTCGTTTGATTTCATATATGTTGACGATATACGTGACTAGATTAACATTAAAGCAAAGCAAGCAAATATTTGTTAATGACTAAAGTAGAGAGAAGACAAAAAGCTTGTGAACCACATACTTGAAGTCCACGAGAATGGCATTTGAAAAAGAAACATCAATCAGTCACATGTGATTTGACAGGTTACAATTATATGTCATACACTTAAGTTGTTGACATGTTGTCCTAAATGTTGATAACAGATATATGTATTGCGAAAAAGTAATACAATTATACTCAACGTCTGGGTAGAATACTAGCTATGTGATTCCCTCTTATCCACTTTTTTATACCTGATTTCTGTAAAATATAATCACTTATATGTAAGAATAATTTTAAGATCTTTTTTTTTTTTGGTCAAATAATTTTAAGATCTAATAACATAATTTGATGTGAATAAAATTTTCAGTAATGATGGTATTAAACATTAATTACTGATCTTTATGGGACTAATAAACTGTAAAGCACGTACATCTGTACAATTGTTTTTGTCATTGTCGTTGTCAACCGTACTATTTTAGACTTGTTTAGCATATATACTTAAAAGACTAGGGTAAAAAAAAAAACTATTTCCTGAGACCGTGTTAAATGCGTGTGTCTTTGTTTATTTATTATTCTGCTTTGTTACCAATATAGTATTTAAATATTCGTAAAAATACTATTTAACAAGTGGGAATCCAATTTAAAAAGCTAAGAATCAACCGAAGAATCAGGTTATGCTTAACTCGTGAGGCGTTACAAGAGTCGTTTACCGATAGTTTTCATACGGTGACAACAACTTAAGCATATATTACATACGTGTGACCCGCCACTTTATTTAGTCAATGGCTATGCTTTTGTATATATAAACTATCTTATAGCATAGCTGGTCAATTATGTTTGATCATACTAGTTACTAAAGACACGGGTATGTATACGTATACAAAGTTATAGTACGCTTGTAACATTTGGCATTTCACGTACTAGCTTTTTTATATACAATATGTAATTAATCTATACAATGTGTAAGTAATCTGGTTATTTATTTATCTAGGTATATATATCTTATTAGTAAAAAGATGGTATATATATCATCACTTTCATAGTGGACGTTTAAAATACTTACGAGTTATGAAGTTTGGCATACGTTTATTCCCAGTGTAATATCAATGCATGGATGGAGAGACAAGAGTTTAGACAGAACAACAGTGTTTTTGTTTTTACTGACAACCAAAACAAACGAAACAAAATTACGGAGCACGTGTTCACCGTCCAACAGTCCGCGTCGTATTTCTAATTATCTGATATCATTTATTGATATGTAATTAACATGTATATACTATAAAATAACATATTCAAATGCTGATATTATTTTTTTGCCACAAACTATGGATATGTAGTTTTTTCGCGCTCGATTTTTTTTTTTGTATGTTGGTAAAATCACTAAATATATGGTGGCTGATTGCCATTTGTCGCATTCCACTGTCACCATATTATTAACGTTTTTCTTCTACGAATTAATTTGAAGCTTTTAGAAGCCACATATATATATTTATATGGACAACCATCGAGTAACAGTGGTGCTAGAAAGAGAGAATAAAAGTAAGTTAATCAAAGAGATTAATTTGTAAACGGATTAAGACAATAATCAAACTACCTAACGATCCTACCAGAGTTAATAAAAAAATCGTTCTATGAAAGATAATCATCAGTTTATCACAATAACAACCTAAAGGAAACCAAAGGTGACTAATATGGCGGCATGACTATTTTAACATAGCACGTATTCAAGAATACCAGCTTAACAGGTGTTAGCAAATTAAAAAATTAAAAATTTCCAGAGCATATTGCAACACATATTATGTTTACCGTAACAAAAAAAGAAAAAAAATGAATATTTTGTTGAGAAACTAGTAAATAGGAGTACTTCTCTGTTTTAAAAAGATAAAACTTGTTTGAGAACTTTTTTTATACATATTATTAATAAAAATAAGTAATATCTAATTATAAATAAATTTTTAAAATTAAACAAGTTTCTATAACTCTAACCAACAGTAATTCAAAAATATAACTATTATCAATAAATACTTTTCGAAATATGAAATCTATTACTGTTAATTGATAAAAATGCATAAAAATGCATAAAAACTTAGAAAATTTATCTTTAAAAAATTATAAAAAGTAAAAAATTTAGGGAAAAGAAAAACAAGAGGAGAGAAAATTAAATAGATAAAAATATCAAAGAAAAAGACACGCCTTTCACGTTCATGTGTGACGCCAGACCCACAACTCTTTTATTGACCAATAGAATTTTTTTCTCTACCATTATTATATTTCTTTCTTATTCGGAGGCTACTTTTTAAAAATTTATCTTATGCTTTCTAAAAGTTACTTTATTACCAACACAACTAAGCATATTTGATAATATTTCTTATCTCTTTGGCTTCAAGCTTTTAAACGTGTTGGATCCGGATAAATTGTATCCGATCTAAACAATACAAAGAAGTTTGATTATTAATTTTAGAAAACCATAACTCTAATTCAAGCGAAACAAATTTTAAAAGATCAAACGGTTAATCAAATGTTAAATACAAAAAATTGTTTTAGTTTGATTCTACTCCATTATAAACCAAAATTAAAAAACCGAGACTTCTAGATAGTTTTATCGTTGCGCCTTTTTAAAAATAAGAGTTATATTGTTAATTTTGATAAGTATCTAGTCTATTTTCATCAACTATTTAATAATCCTATCAATCTATGTGTTTATGTATATATATAACTACATCCCACGAAGTAAAATTTAGTTTTAACAATCTAGCGTGTGAGCTCCTCTAATCTCCGATTTGTCTGTTGGAATTATCCTCCGCGGTAATTCGATTCGTTCCATTTCTCGCGACCTTATCCGTTTTCTTCATCTATCCCAAAAATTTTCGACTTTTTTTTTTTCTCGCGCGAGAAAATTTATCATTCACTGAGATTGTTTGTTGTCTGCGAGAATATTCCTGCGATTCTTCTCTCCGCATTGGCGCTGGATTTTGTCGTGTTTCGGAGAGAGTTTTAAGAGTGAAAAGAGGAGTCGAGGTGTTAGGAGATTTTTTTTTCTTTTTCTTTCCGGAATCGAATCTGTGAGTTTTGGAAGCTCCGTGGTGAGAAGTGTGTGTGGAAGTTTTGTTGGATGAGAGATGTCGTCGATACCGAAAGAGCCAGAGCAGGTGATGAAGCTGAGAGATGGATCCGTACTGGGGAAGAAGACGATTCTCAAGAGTGACCATTTCCCAGGATGTCAGAACAAGCGGATGTCACCTCAGATCGACGGCGCTCCCAATTACCGTCAGGTCTCTCTCCCCATTTCCCGATTTTGATTCTCTTTTGCTTCTTCTTGTTATTTCGAATGATAAATTCGATTTGAGCTGTGAGTTTTGAGAAGGATATGTACCCTATGGTATGGTGGTAGTGAAAGATTTTGGAATTTATTGCCTTCTGTTTGGACCAAGTGAGCTGAATCTGTGAACCAAATCGAAATCGGATCACGCAAGATATGTTTGGGATACTTAGAAATCAGAAATGAGCCCTGTCTTTAGGCATTTTCAGGTGGAATCTAGGGTTTGACGTGCTTCACTCGTCGCATAATTGCTTTTCATGTGTGAGTTCCAAAATGCAGATTGTGAGAGGCGAGGTTTAATGTGATCTCTCATTTTGTTATCTGCTGTTGGCTTTGTACAGGCTGATTCACTACGCGTGCATGGGGTTGCAATCCCAACCGCTGTTGGGATACGAAACGTTCTTAGGCACATTGGAGCACACAAGGACGGGAAGCAAGTACAAGTTCTTTGGATTAGTCTTAGGGAGGAACCGGTATACTCATCTACTTTAACTTACTCCCAACATATACAGCTTAGGCATGTGTCACTTATATCGGTGCTTCATATGCTCTCTTACTTAACCTGCCGTTTACTGCACATTTTGCAGGTAGTATACATAAATGGGCGACCTTTTGTTCTACGTGATGTTGAGAAACCTTTCACCAATCTCGAGTACACGGTACAAAAGCCTTACCCTCCTAGTACTTTTTTACCGGCTCCTTGCGTTCAATTTCATTCCGAGGCACATGTTGCTATGCATCACTTGGCCTTTTGTACATGTTATACATCTTTTTTTTTTTTTTTTTGCGTGGAAGCATGTTATCTCCTCTGACAAAGTAATTCAGGAATACTATGTATCCTTGGGTTCCTTTCACTTCTGACCTTAAGGTTTTCTTTCTGATCAGGGAATTAACAGGGTAAGGGTAGAGCAAATGGAAGCACGGTTGAAAGAAGATATTCTCATGGAGGCGTCTAGGTATATATTTCACTGTGGCCCCTATGTCTGATCTAACTTTGTTTTTGCTTCGGCGTGTATTTGACCATTTGCCTGGCAGATATGGGAATAAGATACTTGTCACTGATGAACTGCCAGATGGTCAGATGGTGGACCAATGGGAGCCAGTCTCAACTGATTCTTTAAAGACCCTGCTTGAGGTAGGACTTTGGAATGAAGCATCCTATGTGTAATGATACAGAGCATGAACCATTTATTTTTGCTTATACACTTCTCTGTATCTAGGTTTACGAAGAACTGCAAGCTGAAGGCTACCTTGTCGATTATGAGCGTGTTCCTGTAACTGATGAAAAGTCACCAAAAGAAACAGATTTTGATACGTTGGTAAGTCTTATGCTTACGAAATTATTTAGAGCATTTTTATGAGTAACTTCTACGAAACATCAGACTAGGAGAATTTTTTTTATGCCATTCCTCGACGCCGACAACCTTCAGTGACCTTATCTCTTTTCATTTGCTATTTGCTAGCCACATAACATTATGTGGGGGTTACTATGTTCTTGTCAATTAAAATATCAGTGTACATGTGTGTTTGCAGATTAGGAAGATATCTCAGGCTGACATCAATACGGAGATAATTTTCAATTGTCAAATGGGACGTGGACGTACGACCACTGGAATGGTGATTGCAACTCTCGTCTATTTCAAACGCACTGGAGCATCAGGTACTATATCTTCTCCGACCACTCAACTTGCGAAGAAGATGAGGAGATTCTAACGAATGCTGTTTCTATGAATTATATATTTATTGGAAACAAAAATAACTTAATTTTGGGAACATTATTTTGAATTGTCTACTTTTTTACCTTTGGAATGTCGTATCTACGAGGGCTTTATAGTTCAGAGAGAAATGAAACAGTATGGACTAATCAAATAATCACATCTCAATTAACCCTCTGAAACATATATGTAAGACCAGGAGCCACGTTTTCTGGAACAGAATAGAAACTAGACACAACCAGTACTGATAGATTAGTGTCTAAGTCAGTACATTATGGTAGAAGCTTCTACTAACCTGTCATTTTTTTCTTTGGTATATAATGTTGAATAAAGATCAAGGATTCCCAAGAAACAACTCTTTTGGAAGAATCTTTAAAGCTGGTGAAAATATTACTATTAATCTGCCAAATTCTGA
This sequence comes from Isatis tinctoria, assembly GCA_010577795.1. NCBI lineage: Eukaryota > Viridiplantae > Streptophyta > Magnoliopsida > Brassicales > Brassicaceae > Isatis > Isatis tinctoria. The sequence goes on from CM021245.1 coordinate 32,840,270, forward strand.
GGAGGCAATCCGTAGAGGGGAATATGCAGTTGTTAGAAGTTTGATACGAGTCTTAGAGGTATTTAGTCCTTTCTATTTGTCTTTATTTGATCATCTTGGTGGTCCGGCTGGTTCTAACTATCAACTGGTTTCATGATTCCAGGGTGGTGTAGAAGGCAAAAGGCAAGTTGATAAAGTCATCGACAAATGTGCATCCATGCAGGTATTTTTTTGTTAGTTCTAATATATAAGAAACTGTATAGTGTTTATCTTTTGGGTTTTGACTTAGGGTCAAAGGTCTAAATATATTATCCTTAAATTAACTTACAGAACTTACGAGAGGCGATTGCAACCTATCGCAGTAGTATTTTGCGTCAACCTGATGAAAAGAAGAGAGAGGCAGCACTCTCATTCTTTGTTGAGTACTTGGAAAGATATTACTTCCTTATATGCTTTGCTGTATACCTTCATTCAGAGGGTGCTTTCCTCCAATCTGGTTCGCTAGGCCATGTCAGTTTTGCTGATTGGATGCGAGCTAGGCCAGAGCTCTATAGCATTCTTCGCAGGTACTGGACAAGCGGTTATTTTTGTCTCTAGTTTTGAAGTTGAATGCCAAAATTATTCTGGTTGTATCTATTCAAGCTGTTTTATAAGAATCTGAATGGTAAATTAATTTGGCACTCGTGTTTCAGACTGCATAGGATCTTCAGGTGTCTCATGTAAGTTCGTTTTCCTCTTTCAGGTTGCTCAGGAGAGACCCTATGGGTGCCCTTGGTTATGCGGCTATGAAGCCTTCTTTGACAAGGATTGCAGAGTCTACTGATGGGCGGCCTCATGAGATGAGCGTCGTCGCTGCACTTAGAAGTGGGGCAGTTCTGGGAAGTCAAACTGTTCTGAAGAGCGATCATAGTCCTGGTTGTCAAATTTTAAGTCTCCCAGAGAGGGTGGAAGGAGCACCGAATTTTAGAGAGGTTCCAGGATTTCCTGTGTATGGTGTAGCGAACCCAACCATAGATGGTATTCGATCTGTCATTGAAAGGGTTGGGAGTTCAAGAGGTGGCCGGCCGGTTTTTTGGCACAACATGAGAGAAGAACCTGTTATATATATCAATGGGAAACCTTTTGTTCTACGTGAAGTTGAAAGACCATATAAGAACATGCTAGAATACACGGTAAATAATCTGTTTGTTTTCAGTATATTACAGATACTGTTTGTTTGCCTTGGGTGACTATCATTAGTTTCTCTTCGACTTTTTTCAATTGGTAGAAAAGCTTACATAAATGCCTTTGTTTAGGGGATTGATCGCGATAGAGTCGAAGGAATGGAGGCTCGTCTGAAAGAGGATATTCTGAGAGAAGCTAGGCGATATGATGGTGCAATAATGGTCATTCACGAAACCAAGGATGGACAGATTTTTGACTTATGGGAACATGTGGATGCTGATTCTGTTCAAACACCCCTCGAGGTCTACAAATGTTTAGAGGCTGATGGTTTTCCGATTAAGTATGCGCGTGTACCTATAACCGATGGTAAAGCGCCCAAAAGCTCTGACTTTGACACATTGACATCGAATATTGCTTCTGCTTCCAAAGACACTGCTTTTGTCTTCAATTGCCAGGTTGAGCTTCCCCATCTGCTTGGGTATTTTGATATATTAAATATTCTTGAGTTTGCTGTTCGACTTACAAAGACATTTCCTTTTTTCACTCTGATATTCACAGATGGGGAGAGGTAGAACAACCACCGGAACTGTTATTGCCTGTCTAGTAAAGCTCCGCATCAATTATGGGAGACCTATTAAGGTTCTGTATGATGTTCTGACCCATGAAATTGTGGATGAAGATTCCTCAAGTGGTGGCGAAGAATCTGGAAGTAATAACGCTGAAACAAGACCTCGTATTTCAGGAAGAAGAACCGAGGACGAACACGGCCGTACATTTGGAATGGACGACATCCTTCTGCTCTGGAAAATCACTAGATTATTCGATAATGGAGTTGAATCCCGGGAGGCGTTAGATGCTGTGATTGATAGATGTTCTGCATTGCAAAATATTCGTGAAGCTGTCCTGCAGTACAGAAAGGTTTTCAACCAACAACATGTTGAGCCAAGAGTAAGAAGTGCTGCATTGAAACGTGGCGCTGAATACTTGGAGAGATACTTTCGGTTGATTGCCTTTGCAGCATATCTTGGAAGTGAAACTCTTGATGAATTCTTTGTGAAAGGAGAGTCTAAGGTGACTTTCAAGAATTGGTTGCATCAGAGACCTGAGGTGCAAGCGATGAAGTGGAGCATAAGGCTAAGGCCTGGACGATTTTTTACCATTCCTGTGAGTAATGGCCTCATTAATTTAGGCTGGAAAAGTGTAAATGCTTTCTTTATTTTGCACATTACAGCTTTGAATACTTTTCGTGCAGGAGGAGTTACGGGCACAACACGAATCGCAACATGGGGATGCAGTCATGGAGTCAATTGTCAACGAACGGAGTGGTTCTGTCTTGGGCAAAGGTTCAATACTTAAAATGTACTTTTTCCCTGGGCAAAGAACTTCAAGTCGTATGCAGATTAATGGTGCACCTCACGTATACAAGGTATGCTTCAAAGAAATCTGATTCTTTTTACTATGATCACGTCCTTCACCTTGACATTACTGCCTTATATAAACCTGCAAAAAAATCATTTCAGGTCGATAGATATCCTGTGTATAGCATGGCAACTCCCACAATTTCCGGAGCTAAAAAGATGCTTGCCTATTTAGGAACCAAACTAAAAGAGGAAGGCGGAGATTCAGCAGCAAGAGTAGTGGTAACAGACTTGAGAGAAGAAGCAGTCGTTTACATCAATGGGACTCCATTTGTCTTGAGAGAACTGAGCAAACCAGTCGATACCCTCAAGCATGTGGGGATAACCGGTGCAGTGGTATGCCTCAAATCACACCTTTGACTATAACTCAAGTTTCAAATGCGGCTCTATTGATTTTTATCTTCAATGCAGGTAGAAAGCATAGAAACACGGTTAAAAGAAGATATATTGTCTGAGGTTAGAGAAACTGGAGGTCGAATGCTATTGCATCGGGAAGAATATAGCCCGGCATCAAATCAATCTCGGGTTATAGGATACTGGGAGAATATTCAACCAGATAATGTGAAGACACCTGCAGAAGTATATGCTGCTCTGAAAAGTGAAAATTACAACATATCTTACCGGAGAATACCATTAACCAGAGAAAGAGACGCACTGGCTTCCGATGTAGACGCAATCCAGTATTGTAAAGACGAGTAAGTATCAGTCTTCTGTTTTTTTTTTTTCTTCGTTTTATATATTCACTTAACCTGTTCCGTTTTAACTGATGGACACAATTTCAACAGTTCCGCTGGGGGTTATTTGTTTGTATCGCACACCGGTTTTGGAGGAGTTTCTTATGCAATGGCCATTACTTGTCTCCTACTTCAACCTGGTCAGAACTTTACAGCCACGCCAAACACAGATTCTTCTGCCTTAGAAGAAGATGATTCGCCTTCACGGGCTTGTGATGAAGAAGCGTTGAGTATGGGAGATCACCGCGACATACTGAGTCTCATAAGAGTGCTTTCTCATGGTCCTCAAAGCAAATCTGACGTAGATGGAATAATCGAACAGTATGTAAAATCAAACCAGTTAATTTCTTTTGAATATATTTCGCTTTTAAATAACCACATAGCTCATGAATTCATTGTATTGTTTGGCATCTTTATAGGTGTGCTGGAGCAGGACATTTGAGAGAAGACATTGTTTACTACACCAAAGAACTCAACAAGCTTCCTAATACAAAAGATGAAAACCGTTCATACATCATGGACATGGGTGTTAAAGCCCTAAGGTTAGTCTCATAACTCCAGTCCGGTTTAACCAATCTGAAAGCTGAATCGGTTCGTTTCAGTTTCTTTCCATATCCAAACCAATAATCTTCTTTTTGTTGGTGTGTATGAGCAGGCGCTACTTTTATCTGATAACATTCAGATCATACCTCTATTGTACGTCGCCGGAAGAAATGAAATTCTTGGATTGGATGCGGTCACGGCCGGAACTTGGGCATCTCTGTCATAACCTCAGGATAGACAAATGATTTTGAGTTTGGCGTTCGGGTTCACACATATAAATGTAGGCAAGTTATGTTGTTTGGTTTTACAGCTTTAGTGTATAAAAAATTGTACAGCTTTCTCTCCTGTGTTTGCTATGTAGAGAGAGAACTCTGTCTATAGGTTTGGATTGCTGAAAACCTCTGACTGATCATACAGACAGCAGGTTACTCTGATCAATAAGCTTTTTCTTTTTCTTTATTAAAACCCAACAATTAATAGAATAAAATGAAAAATATATAACAACGAAATTTATAATATACTAGCCTTTCTTCGGCGCAAGTTTAGATTTGATCTTTTCGATCTCTTTCGTCCCGATCTGAAACGCCGTCGTTAAAACGTGATCTGGAACCGCCGGAGCCGCCGTGAAAAGCGTGGCGGCGATCGACTGTGTTCCCGGTAGTTGACTGTTGAACGCCGAGATCACGGACGCTGGTTTCGCTTTGTCGTTGTTCTTCTGGTAATGTATCAATCCTCTCGGGAAGACGAAAACTTCTCCTTTCTTAACAGTCTTAGCGAAGAGCTTGTTGGCCGTCGTGATGAATCCGACGTCGAGCTCGCCTTCCAACACGAAGATGACTTCGGTGGCGCGCGGGTGCGTGTGCGGCGGGTTTAAACCTCCGGGAGCGTAGTCGATGCGTGCGAGGGAGACCCCGAGCGTGTTAAGCCCTGCGATCTTCTCCACGTTTGCTCCCGTGACGGCGGAGCCGACTGTGTTGTTAACGACGGCGGTTTTGCCGATTCCGGCGAAGAAAAAATCTGAGGCGGTGATGTTTGATTCCGGCTTACAAGTGAACCCGTTCACTTTTATTCCTGCAGTCAAATAACGATGTTTAGTTCTCTTCTTATGCATTATAATATAACGACAACAACATAAAAACAAACAACAGAAATTCAGACCTGAAGTGCGATCTGCAACGCATAGATCTTGAAGGGTGTCAGGATCGTAAGCAAGAGCAATCACAGTGAGAGATAACAGCACGGAGAAGAGTCCATAGTATCTCGAGTCCATGATCTGATGTTGCACTGTAGATCTTGAGATTTGAAACTCTGGTTTGCAACTGTGGTATCTTTATGCCTAGATTGGATCGTTATATACATATAAATATATATGTTTGAATTTGTTGAGGAAAATTATGCAAAAGCTAAACTAACTTAAACGCAAAGCAAAAATGGAGGAGAGATGTAATGTCTTTTTCTTACAGATGTAGGTAGCTTTTAAGTTTCCATTTTCGTTTCCTCGAAAGTTAAACCGGATTGTATTCAGAGTATATAAAATCTGAGGCCAATAAAAAGGGTCCACTTTTAGGATTTGGAAAGTTACTCCAATTGTCTGATCAAGGAGTAGAACTCACATTTACTTCAATAACGATTTTCGCAATACAAAACACGATGTGTCATCTATTGGGCTGAGAAGCTAACACCAAGGAGGGAGGCAGGAGGATATAGTTTTTGATTGGGCCTGGTTTATATCAAACAGGCCCAGCTGTCATAAATCAACGGCGGCGTAAGTTAGCGTGAGATGTTAAGGATATCATCAATCCCCACCAGTTGCTGCTAAGCGCTTAAAAACAAGGCTTGAGTCTTGAGAGTCGGTTCCTTCTTCTCTTATCTGGGACTAGAGACTGTTGTCTAAGCAACCTAATCAACCAAAGCCTTCTTCTTCTTCTTCACTTTACTTTTACAGCACCAATCAATCAATGGCTTCTTTGTCTTCAATGCAGATGGTTCACACTTCTCGCTCCATTTCTCAGGTTCGCAACTTCAATCCTACATTTGGAGACCTTTTTATTTGTTCTTCTCTCGATTTTCGTCGAGAATCATGCTTTGAGTTCGTGAAAGTCTGTTTCTTTGTCATCGAATCATAGTTCCTTTGTGGGGGGGTCTTCAAATTCGTTGTTTGGTTTTCTCTGTAGATTGGTGTTAAGTCGCAGTTAGTTTCCGCAAAGCGAACATCTCAATCAGTTTGCTTCGGAGCTCGTTCCTCTGGAGTTGCATTGTCTTCGAGATTACACTACGCAACAAGCTTCCCGCTTAAGCAATTTACCGGAGTTTATGCGACCACCCAGCACCAGAGAACGGCTTGTGTTAAAGCAATGGCGGCTGTAAGATTCCCATAACAAAAACCTGATTTTTGTCATAATCATAGATGCCCTGTTGCTTATGGATTTGTGTTGGTTCTTCTTGAACTTGTGTATCTTTGTTTTTACTTTTTTTAATAGGAGGAAGAAGAGGAGATACAAGAACCCCAAGCTAAAGTGACACACAAAGTTTACTTTGATGTGGAAATTGGAGCTGAAGTCGCCGGAAGAATTGTGATGGGTCTGTTTGGAGATGTTGTGCCCAAAACCGTTGAAAACTTCCGTGTCTTGTGTACTGGTAAGACCCTGCATCTTCAACTGTGAAATGAATGTTTAAAAGTTTGTAACTTTGTAGATAAACAAAACCATTGACTAGGATGAAATTCTTGTTTTATTCAGGTGAGAAAAAATACGGGTACAAGGGTTCTTCCTTTCATCGTATTATTAAGGATTTCATGATCCAAGGAGGTGATTTCACCGAGGGAAATGTAAGTTTTTTTGTTTTGTTTCCGAGAAAAGATTGTTTGTTATTTGATATTTCTTATCTAAAATTCTCATCTTTCGATATGGCCTCACAGGGTACTGGAGGTATTAGTATCTACGGTGCCAAGTTCGAAGATGAAAACTTCACCCGTGAGTATTTACTGAAATTTTTTGGTTTCGTGTGAATATTGTACTTACTTCTTTGAGGTATTAATGCTTCTGATTTCCTGTTTTCCGCATGTGCAGTGAAGCATACTGGACCCGGAATCTTGAGCATGGCAAACGCTGGTCCTAATACTAACGGAAGCCAGTTTTTCATTTGCACTGTCAAGGTACACGATTCAACAAACTCTTCACATCGTCTGTCAACTTATAGATCTTTTATATGTTTGCCTCTACATTTTGATTCGGATTTTACTTGTATTCTTCTTTTTGTGCAGACACCATGGTTAGATAACAAGCATGTTGTGTTTGGACAAGTCATTGAAGGTATGAAGCTTGTGAGGACACTCGAGTCTCAGGAGACGCGCGCGATGGATGTTCCTAAGAAAGCTTGCAGAATCTATGCCTGCGGAGAGCTCCCCGTGGACGCTTGAGAAACCACTACTAAAACAGTAAAAAGCGATGCATTGTCATTGCGATCTGTGTTCTGTTTTCTTTTTGTTGCTATTATGACTATTGAGGAATCCAAACCATCGAAAAGCCAAAGACTTTCAAATTGTGGTCTTTTGTTTATTTATTTCGGATACATGAGTTAAAAGTACAATTTAGTTTCTCTTAATCAATGTGCGATTCTTTATTAAAGTTACTCTTTAAGCATGAACCATGGTTGCAACCGCGGCTTGTTGAACAATTGGCTCGAGCTTCTCGTCTTTGTTGTCTTCCCACAAATCAGGTATTGCTTCCTTTATGTTATGAATGCTGCTTAGTGCATAGTCTGCACCTGGAACTAGCACAGAGTCCCCCACGAACACTGTTTTTAGTCCCGCTGCTTTAGCATTAGCGATGTTACGAATACTGTCATCGAAGAATATCTGAAGAGAAAAAGATGCATACAGACTTTGAGTTTTAGTATCTGAAACTATGATAGATTCTTGTACCCAACAAAAAAAAAAAAGAAGAACAAAGTTTTGAGTTGTGTGTCTGAAACTGTGGTAAGATTCTTGTGACTTTTCTTTACCGTTTTGCGTGGATCGACGACGTCTGCAATACGAATGGCGGCTTCAAAGGCTTCAACGGAGGGTTTGCAGAGGATTTGAGTGTTTGTATCAGAAGAAGGGTTCAGTGTTTCGAAGCAAATGATTCCTTCGAAGCAGTCTTCTAGACCCAATCTGTTAAGAGCTCTTGTCGCGTGAGCTTTGTCTGCATTAGTAAAGATCTGATGGGAACAAAAACAAAAACATAGGATGAGGAAAGGAATCAATGGAGAACTCTTGAGTAAGAAAATAAAAAAGTTGAGGAAACTTACGATTTTACGGTGAGGCATAGAGAGAAGAAGGTTACGGAGAATCAGGTCAGGCTTTAGTTTCTCATACGGAAGCCTTCCATGGACATATTCATGGAACTCATCGTTGTCGAATTCATACCCCATAACCTGTAAAACATGGTTATGTTTTCGTTATAATAAAATGTTAATGTTATAGGTCCAAGAATTACGAAATGGGTGAGAGAAATCACATACTTTGAGACCAGCCATGGTGGTTCCATATTCTTTGTAAAGATCAAGACACATCTTTGGAACTTCATTCTCTTCGATTCCGAGTTGATTAAGCATGAACTCTGCAAATACAAAAAAAGACAAGAAACAGTTAATTGAGCAATAGTTAAAAGAATTTATTTAAAGATTCAATCATCTTGAAACGTTGGTCTCTTTTCCTTGGATGTTCTTTCGACAAGCTAAGTTGATTCCGATGCTCAGAGGGTATAGAGTATCGTCCATATCTGCAACAACAACAACAACAAGAGAGAGTTTTAGTTACTTTTCTTCATAAGCTGCATAGAGAAAGAAAAAAATGTTGAAGATGATATGTGTTTATGTATGTATTACCAAAGAACAAACACTCGTACTTTGCTCCAAATTTATCCATCCTTAATCTCGTGAAGAAGAAGAAAAAGAGTTAGACAGATATTGCGTGATAGGTGCGAAAGAGAGAGGGAGAGAGAGAGAGCTTATGATCATTGTGAATGAATTGGCTATATTTATAGATGCAATTTCAAAAAAAAAAAGCGGACACATAGAATATTTGGTTATCTTGATATTGTTATGTTCTGTTTTGCAAATTCATAATATTAGTTATCATTATTATTATTATTATAACTTTTTTTTTTGTTCGACGTTGCAGAATATGAATTAGTTGATAACGTTGATAAACACGAGTTGTCAAGTGGACATGTGTGTATGGAATATCCTAAAAGTATATTATTTTAATAAAAGAAAAAACGAGCATATATGTATGAAAAATATACGATAATGTTTTGGAATATTTTTTAGGTTTGTCTCTAATTTTATGTATATACTGTACATTGGCTTGCACTAGTATGAAACATATAAAGAAAGCATGATTGTGGATGGTGACTTGGTGATTATGATAGTGATCCACCATATACTTCAAATGCTGATGCAGGCAATAAAATGAGGTGTTTAGCAAATACACTTATTTTGATCATTCATATACTTGTCTTAGTCATTTCCCACTTTCCATGACCTTCCATTTCCATAAACAATGTACTACAAGAAAGATATGTAAAATTAAAGGTTAGCAGTAAAATATTCTGACATGTCAAGTGTATACAGAACAAAAAAAGAGTCAAGTATCATGCAGCAAAATAATGTTTAATTATGATAAACTTCAACCATATTTGTCACCGATCAACGTTTTTCAATGACATAGAAAAAAACTGAATTTCTAGAGATTTCAGGGATTAGTTTTGATGTTTTCTTGTCACGGTTAATAGATTAGATATATCATTACATTGAATCAAAACAGTAGTAATTTTGGTGTACTTTATTATGGTGTATATATATAGTGAACTACCGGAAATGAAGTTCAAGGATTCTGAGATATGTGCGCAGTATCTTCACTATCATGTGCAGATACGTAGAACCACGAGGAATAAGATTCGTCATTGTGGATGTTCGCTATATATGCCGAGGAACATTCTCTAAACTAACCGAAGAGCTAGCTCAACTGGCAGCACCCCAGACATTTGTCTGAGAGGTCACCGGTTCGAGTCTCGGACGGGGAGGAGTATCCAGGACCGTAAAAGGTATAGATAAAGGCTGGATCCGGGCCTTGGGGTGGACTAGGGCCGAAGGCACAAATCACCTCCAAGCAATTCAAAAAAAAAAAAAACATTCTCTAAACTAATATTCTTGTTCTTGATATATTTTCTCCTTGTTTTCTATGACAAATAAAATATTGAAGGGTTAAAACGATTTTAGAAAACAATCAATACAACATCACATAATAAATCCAGAACGAATTAGTATGTTTTCAATACAAGAATGAAAACGAATCAGATCACCCTTGTTTCAAAAAAGAAAACGAATCAGATCTGCATATAATATACAAGGAATGAATTGTAAGCTGATTCAGAGAGCACGTAATATTATAATAACCGAAGGTTGCAAAGCCTAGACCTAATTAAAAAAATTCTGAAACGACAAGGATTACGTGTTCATTCTCTTATGGGATTTTTTTTCATTTTTTTTCATTCTCTTATGTTGGATTATATATTTTTTTCTGGTAAGGTATATTTTAGTCGTATAAACAAAAGGAAGACGTGTAAACCGAATATTGAGAAAGCTGTTTGATTTAAATAAACTCGTCAGTATTTATAAAAATAAAGTATGCATCTACGAAATTATTTCGATTTTAAGTTATGTTTGAACTTGATATTCAGACATAAAGATAAATTGTCGTAGGTAGAACTTAGAAGTAACAAATATGAAACATTGAATTAGTTTTGAACAATATGCAAAAAAAAAAAAAAAAAAACAATATGCCGTCCAAGGTGGTAGAGGCAACCGAGACTTTGCGTGGCACAAGCGTGTTTCTTATTAGGGCCGGAGTGGGGTCCACTGAAATTCCAGGTCAGACCAGCATACGTGATTGGTTATTTAATACAGTACCTTTATTTATTAACTTCCTCTTGAGATTAATTAGACGTAAATCTTGATTACGCCAAAAGAGGACGAACATTTAAGCAAAAACATGCACCTGCCGTTACATATTAGTATACTATTAGGAAAGCAGAGATTAATATACTACTTATCTAATACTCCAAATAAAAAAGTCTTAGAAGGAAGCAACAAAATTTTAAATACTGCTCACAAAGGTACTTTTTTCTACACAAAGACATTTGAATCTGGATGATAAAATCTAGAAAAAATAATTGCATAATCTGTAAGCAAACAATTTGAGGAAGCTGAATTTATGCAGTTAGTATACAATTTCGTGACGGAACATAATTATTACATATGGAAGGAAGCAATGAGAGAATTTTTATAAAAGCGTCCTCTGCTTTCCCCTTTTTTTTTTTTTTTTTTACAAGAAAATCATTTTTCTTTTTCTTTTTGTCTTCATGCAGAAAAGTGATTAGAGTAAGAGTAACAAAATCGAAATCAATCTTTAATCCGATTTTCGCGCTCGAGCTGCATTTCCCGGAGCTTCGGGGTCTTGGCTTGTTGCTTCGACGGAGGAGATGAGGAGCGTGCTGTCGTGGATTGCGTTGGCTCTGTGCTCGCTCTGCTCAGTCGCGGCGGTGGTTCGGAGCGGATCTAGCGATGGATTTGGGAAACCGAGAGACACCGAGACTGCGATATCGCTACTTGAGAAGGAATTGACGGCGTCGTCGTCGGAGGTTACAATGGTGCCTCTGACCTTGATTCAGGGAGCTGACTCCAAAGGAGCTGGTACACTCTCTCTCTCTCTCTCTCTCTTTCTTATATGATGGGTCTCGATTTTGCCTCCCTTAGTTGGAATTTTCGGAATTGTGAAGTTTGATTTTCGCCTGTTGCTGGATTTCAGTAACTCTGGGCTCATAATTTCAAAATTTCTGGCTTCGAGTTTGTGTGTTTGGTAGATAATTAGTGTTTTTGCTCAACTCTACATTGCTGCAGTGTGCCTAGATGGGACGCTCCCTGGTTATCATCTAGATCGTGGCTTTGGTTCTGGTGCTAACAGTTGGCTTATCCAACTCGAGGTACGTAAGCTTGATCTTTTTGCTAGTTTAGTATACAATGGAAGTTTCTTCTGCTTTTGTGGGCTTACTTAGAAACTAGATATATCAGTTTTTTTTTCTTATGCAATTGGCTGTGTGTAGGGTGGAGGATGGTGTAACAACCATAGGAGCTGTGTGTATCGCAAAACAAGTCGCCGTGGCTCCTCTAATTTCATGGAAAAAGTCTTGCCCTTCACTGGGATATTGAGCAATAAACCTCAAGAGAATCCTGGTTTGTCCACAATATCATCGTCATGAGTTTTGTGCATGTGGTTTTTCAGTAACTGTATCGATTCTCTTTTGTCTCTGTTCGTGGCTTTTGCAGACTTCTTTAACTGGAACAGGATCAAGTTGCGCTACTGCGATGGTGCGTCTTTCGCTGGTGATAGTCAGGACGAGGTTAGTCAGAGGCAAGAGTGTTTTTGTGGTTCATCATCATCTATGAAACCTAGATTTTTTTTATTCTTATATTGTGTTTTCAAATGGCTTGTTTCTAGAGTTCGCAAATTTTCTATCGAGGACAACGAATTTGGCAAGCTGCAATGGAAGAATTCCTGTCTTTAGGCATGCAGCAAGCAAATCAGGTCTTTACATTTCACTGGGCCTATGAGTTATCTGCTTTATCTTCTGTTCATCTTCTTATCTAATCACTTGCAAGTGTATACAGGCTCTGCTTTCTGGATGCTCAGCCGGAGGATTGGCTTCCATCTTGCACTGTGATGAGTTCAGACAACTATTACCTACTTCTACCAAAGTAAAGTGCTTAAGTGATGCTGGAATGTTTCTGGACGCGTAAATCTTTTCAACTTTTGGCTTTTCTTTTAGAAGAAGTATTGTTTTCTATAGAAAACATTTCAAACTTGAAATGTTCTGATGGAAAATGCAGAGTGGATGTCTCTGGGGGGCACTCGCTGAGGAATATGTTCCAAGGTGTTGTTACAGTGCAGGTAATCTCAGATTCAATTTTTGTTTTTGAAACGGGCATGAATAAAGGACATACAACTTAACATTATCCTATGCTCACGTAATACTTTTCTCTGCTAATTTACAGAACCTCCAAAAGAACTTGTCCAGTACTTGTACAAACCATTTGGATCCTACTTCGGTACATGATCTCTTTCACTTTATTAATATCACTGTTTCCAGCAAACTTACCAGTAGACAAGGCTTGAGAGAATCTTTTAACTTTATCCTTTGTGTGCCTTCTCTCTTTTCCTCAGTGCTTCTTTCCTCAGAATTTGATTTCAGACATCAAAACCCCAATGTTTCTTCTCAACACAGCCTATGACTCGTGGCAGGTAATAATCATGTCTTTCATCTTGAGCATTGCTTCATCCGTACACATTGTTTGATTCGTGGAAAATGCAACTTTCTCTATCAGATCCAAGAGAGCTTAGCTCCTCCAACTGCTGATCCAGGCGGCATTTGGAAGGCTTGCAAATCAGATCACTCGCATTGTAATTCATCGCAGATACAGTTCTTCCAAGGTCACTCTCTCTACTCTATGCTGAGCCTGCACCATGTTGATGGTTTCTAATACCTGTTTTTCATAAATCAAATAGAATTCAGGAATCAAATGGTGCTCGCCGTAAATTCATTCTGGACATCCGACCAGAACGGTCTTTTCATAAACTCTTGCTTCGCGCATTGTCAGACTGAAAGACAGGACACTTGGTTTGCCCAAGATTCTCCCCGACTTGACGGAAAGGTAACATCACCCCTCAAAAAACCGTTCATACAGAGTTTGTTGAACTCTACTCATGATTGCTTGTCCTTTTAGCAGAGAGTCGCAGAGTCTGTAGGTGACTGGTACTTCGACCGAGCCAAAAATGTTAAAGCCATTGACTGCCCTTACCCTTGCGACAAAACATGTCACAATCTGATTTTCGAGTGAGTAAATCTTTGAAACCCAATCTCTCTCATTCTTTCAAACTTATAAATTCACTGCTTGAAAGTGCTTCCTTATTTATCGTAAACTCCAAATCTGTAACATTCGTGTATCTCGTAAGAGAACCATTTTATTTGTCGATTCAGAAGATCATAATTTATATTTCTGTGACATCATTTTCGATTCGAATAAGCTTTCTTTCGAAGTTTCTTTTTTATCCTATATATATATATTCTTTTTGCAGTGTTGATCAGACAGGTCTAGATTGGAGTGTCGATCAAACAGGTCTAGAGATCTCAGCTTCTTCAAGGTTTTGTTTTCCTCTCTGTAGAGCCTATCTGGTCTCTCTAGTGTTGACAACACTCATCCTCAAATTCTAAGCTTAGTAAGTATAGAGTCAGAAACCATAAGTTCTTTCATACCTCATTTTTTATACCATTTGATTCAAATGTCGAATCTACATAGTGACAAAATCCATGTCACTATGCAGAACAGAATATATATATAAAAAAAAGAGAAGAACATATCCCTTTATTCATTGAAATCTAATACAAAACGCTCAAATCTCAGAAACCGACCATGAGCTCTGCTTTTGATGACAAAACTCTCAAGTCTTTATCCTTTGTTCTGTCTGTAGGGGTCCCTTTTTCTTGTGTGTTTGAGATTCCACAAATGTCAAACGACGTTTGCAAATAATTAAGTGTATGTTTTCAGATGTCAAATTTATAATAATAGGAACGAAACTTTCATTTATATCCGTCTGCTATCCAAGAGAAAGAATTTTTATTCAAATTGAGTATGATCTATGCGGCACCAATAAAATCTACAATATATAATATGGATGCATGCAATACACGGCGGAGTTGACTTGTGATTCGAGCATTTAAACAAATACAAAGAGTACTAAGATCGATGGGAACGTGAAAAAGTAAATTTGTGGAACAATGCATTTTTTACACCTTAGAAAATACAATTGGGAGAGTAGATTATAACAAAGGCCAATTGAAAAAATTCAAACTTATGTCTAATGATTTGAAAGGTATATTTTTCTAAATGTTATGAATCAAATATTAGGAGAAAAAAGATTTCCTGCTATTATAAACCGTAAACAAATTGAAAATAAAATATTTTAGTAAAGAACTTCCAACAATGGTGAAGACTTAAAAAGTGTCCTGTTTTTCCAACTAATTGGAAAAAGTACAGGACTGTGTTCTGGTAATCTTAATAGTCAACATTCAAATCTAGTTAATTCAATGCAAAAATTAATGTATGAAAAAAACATCAAAGTCAAACAACGGTACAAAAATTTCCAAGATAATAATAATTACAAATGGAAGCACGAGAGAATAATGTAACAGAAGCTTCGGATAATTTGCCTTTATTTATTTATTTTGTGTTGTTATAATCTTCATGTAGTGATAAGTCGTAAAAGAGTAAGAAAATCGAAATCGATCATTAACGCTCCGTTCGTGGTCTTAGGCTTGTTGCAGATGAGGAGAGTATTGTTGTGGATTGTTGTGGCTATGTGTTCGCTATGTTCAGTCGCGGCGGTGGTTCGGAGCGGATCTAACGATGGATATGGGAAACCGCGGGATTCCGAGACTGCGATATCGTTTCTGGACAAGAAGTTGATAGCGTCGGAAATTACAGTGGCGCCTCTTACCTTGATTCAAGAAGCTGACTCCAAAGGAGCTGGTACACTCTCTCTCTCTCGCTCGCACTCCTGGTCCTTGGTCTTGAATGGGATTTTGAGGAAAGGCTTTATGCACATGTTTCCATTTCCGGACTGACCTTGAATGTTTAACCGACCGGTCTTGATTTTTGGCGACCAGTTTGGCTCTTCGAATTTGTGCGTTAAGATTCCTTCTTATTGCTTTGGTAGATAATTAGTGTTTTGCTGCAGTGTGCCTAGATGGGACGCTACCTGGTTATCATCTAGATCGTGGCTTTGGTTCAGGTGCTAATAGTTGGCTTATCCATCTCGAGGTATGTGCATTCTGAACTCATGTAATCTTTGATTCTTGCTAGTTTTAGTGTGGAAGTTTCTGCTATTGAGGACTGACTTACAAGTTACAAGTTAGAAGCTAGATATCAGTTTTTTTAACTCGATGGGTGGTGCAGGGTGGAGGATGGTGTAACAACCGTAGTAGCTGTGTGTATCGGAAAACAACTCGGCGTGGTTCCTCTAAATTCATGGAAAAAGCTTTGAACTTCACTGGGATATTGAGCAATAAACCTCAAGAGAATCCTGGTCTGTCCACAATATCATCATCATCATGAGTTTTGCCATGTCATGTGGTTATTAATGAACATATTATTGTATTGATTCTGTTTGTGGCTTTTTGCAGACTTCTTTGATTGGAACAGAATCAAGTTGCGCTACTGTGATGGTGCGTCTTTCTCTGGGGATAGTCAGGACGAGGTTGTTCAGAGACGAGAGTCTATTGTGTTTCCTATTCTATGCAAACCTAAGATTTTGTCTTATAATTTGTTACAACGACTTCTGTCACAGGGTTCACAACTTTTCTATCGAGGACAACGAATCTGGCAAGTGGCTATCGAAGAATTCCTGTCTTTAGGCATGCAGAAAGCAGACCAGGTCTTTGCATTTCACTGAAACCTATCAGGTTATTGTGCTTTTGCTCTGCTTTACCTTCTTATTTAATCACTTGCAGGTGTATATATTCTTCACAGGCTCTGCTTTCTGGATGCTCAGCCGGAGGATTAGCTTCCATCCTGCACTGTGATGAGTTCAGACAACTATTACCTACTTCTACCAAAGTAAAGTGCTTAAGTGATGCTGGAATGTTTCTGGACGCGTAAGTCTCTTGAACTTGGCTTCTCTGTTAGAAAATTATCCGAACCTGAAATGTTATAATGGAAAATGCAGAGTGGATGTCTCTGGTGGACATTCGCTTAGGAATATGTTCCAAGGTGTTGTTACATTGCAGGTAAAACTCAGACTCACTGTTTTTTTTTTTTTTTTTTAAATGTGCATGCAACTTAACTTGATGTCGATCACTTTTCTCTGTTAATATACAGAACCTCCAAAAGGACTTGTCCAGCACTTGTACAAACCGTCTGGATCCTACTTCGGTACATCTCTTTCACTTTATCAATATCACTGTTTGATCAGAAAAGTTACCAGTAGACAAGGCTTGAGATAACCTTCTGACGTTATCCTTTGTGCCCTTTCTCTTCTCCTCAGTGCTTTTTCCCCCAGAACTTGGTTTCAGACATCAAAACTCCGATGTTTCTTCTCAACTCAGCATATGACTCGTGGCAGGTAAATAATCATGTGGCTCATTCCTTAATCCTTCAACTATGATTGAATCTTGGAATAACATATGAACTTTCTCTGTCAGATACGACAGAGCTTAGCTCCTTCATCTGCTGATCCAGGCGGCAACTGGAAGGCATGCAAATCAGATCTTTCGCATTGTAATTCTTCACAGATTCAATTCTTGCAAGGTGAACATTTTATTTCAAGTTTATTAGTTACTGTCACTCTAATGCAGAGCCTGCACAGTGCACAAGCTGATGATTTCTATGTCCTTCTTTTATTTCAATACCAAATAGAATTCAGGGATCAAATGGTGCTTGCCCTAAAATCATTCTCGGCATCTGCAAAGAACGGTCTTTTCATAAACTCTTGCTTCGCGCATTGTCAGTCTGAAATACAAGACACTTGGTTTGGTCAAGATTCTCCCAAGTTACACGGAAAGGTAAGATTACCATTCGAAAAACTGTTCATGCGGTTTCTATCTCATTGTAGCGATCACAACAAGTTTGACAAACTCCCCTCATGATTGATTATCTTTTTGGCAGAGAGTTGCAGAATCTGTAGGGGACTGGTACTTCGACCGAGCCAAAAATGTCAAAGCCATTGACTGTCCTTACCCATGCGACAAAACATGTCACAATCTGATTTTCGAATGAGTAAAATCTTTGAAACCCAATCTCTTTGATTTTTTCAAACTTATACAATCATTGCTTGAAAATGCTTCCATATTTTACATTTGTGTTACCTCATTTTTTCGATCAAAATAAAGCTTTTTCCTAAGTTTTTTTTAATTCTGTATATTCTCTGTGAAGTGTTGATCAAACAATCAGCTTCTTCAAAGTTTTGTTCTCATCTCCTAAGTGCTTCTTTGGTCCCTCTAGTGTTGACAAAACTCATCCTCAGATTCTTAGTTTAGTAGGTACAGAGTGAGAAACCATATTCTTTCGTACCTCTTTTTCTTTTATAACCATTTGATTCAAATGTGGAATATAAGTTAGTGACAAAATCCATGTCATTAGAGAGAATAATATATATCAAAATGAAAAGGAAAAGAACACATTCCTTTATTCGTTGGACTCTAATACAAAACGTCCGAATCTCAAAAACCGATCATGAGCTCTGCTTTTGACGAGTAAAGTCTTAACCTTTGTTCTGTTTTGGGAGGTCCCTTTTTGTATTTGTGTTTTGAAATCCCAATTGTACATCGCTTTATCTTTCACCTTTATGTACCATAATGAAGCGCACGCTAGAGTTACACATTGCAGGTTCTATTTATTTTTTAGCAAATGTAGTTTTTTTTTCTCCGATTAAAATTGAGATACTATTTGGCAAAGATATTAGTTCACGTGAGTGGGTGGTGGTTCTCGCTAGTGACTGAAGATTTTTTTTTGCTATTTCCGTCATCCATGAAACAACTAGATATTATCGTATTTACAAACTCAGAAAACGAACTAAATCCGAGTCTAAGCTCGGGAATCTCATAAAACTCATTAAGAAAAAACATCAAAAACCCTAAAAATTTAACTATTACTTAAAGAAAAGAGGAGGACAAAAGTAAAACCTAAAACGAAGAAGAAGAAAGATACTATATTAAGGAGCTAAGCTTGACGTGACGAGGAAGCTAAAGCTACCGCTTGTGCCCACACCTTCAGTCTCGCCTTAACCTCCTTTGGGTCATCACCTGAATTCAAAATATAATAAAAAAATTCAAGAAACAAAAAAACAAATGAAAACAGAGAATAATAATATACTATTTGAAGAGTATTTACCGGGACTGGAGATGCGCCAGGTGGCGATTGGTGAGTTGCCGCCACTACTGGTTTGAGTATCGAAATTGGACCCGGTTGAGACAGAGATCCGACCCGGAACATCGAGTTCGAACCCGAGATCTCTACAAGCCTTCACTTCTTCTAACCCCATCCTCATCGACTTCTCTCCTCCTTTAGCTCTCGTTAAAACCGTTAGTCCCAATCCACCAACGCCGTCACTTTCTCCGTCGACGCCGTTAAACCCATGACCGTAGTCATTATTAATTCCTTTCTTCTTCTTTTCCCTCCTTTGCCTCCGTGAGCTACACTTACCGCCATCTTTGTTACTCTCTTGGCTCGCGTCTAACACTCCCGTAACTGGAAGTTTTTTCCTCCGGCGAGAAGGAGTCACTGGAAGGGAGTAAAACATGGGAGTCGTCTCTTTGTCGGAGTCAGACTGATCACGAACGTTCTCCTTTCCTACACCTCCATCATCGGAAACTTCTCCGTCAGCCTCCGCTCCGTCGAAACTCTCCGAGATGAAAACACCCTGGTTCTTCGTGGCTTCGTCGTCTTCGCCTACGTCGTAAACGGAGCTCGTGCAAACAGACAGTCTCGAAAGAGAAGTCCGGATCTGATGGAACCTAACATCTTCTTCGACGGCCGGAAAAGAAGAAATCATCATCAAGCTCTCCTCAAATGCCATGAAAGAGAAGAAGAAGAAGAGAGAGAGAGGAAAGTGAAGAGACTGACGTTTGGAGTGCCCACTATTTTATCGTTATAAATTTATAATAGGTGTGAAGCTGAGTCAACTCGTTGTTTTAACCCAGATGATCTCATTTACAGCCCGAGTCTCGGGATTTGTGTTTTTTTACGCTTCTGCCCCTCTTTTTGTTTGAAAATTGTAATGATTTCGTTGGTGCTTTTACTTTAATCCAAATTTCTGTGAAAAAAAATATCTAATTTAACTTTGTTGATCAACAGCATGCATTTTGCTGATTCGAATTTGGATAATGACAAATTAACATCACTGGATCAGTGAACTACGTTTTGGGTATCTAACTTATTTGGTTGATTCTACCATTACTGAGGCTTTAAATAGTAAACATAAAAGGAATTATGGAATCTATTCCACATATTCCTCTCCTAAACTTGCAGATATATGTTTTCTTTTAAATTTTCTTTATTTTTTTTGTTGAACTAGTGGAATGTTCGTTCCATTCGGTATAAATTGTTAAATGTTAATTCGGTATAAGTTGTTAAATGTTAATTCCATATTTATGAATGCTCCATTCCGCCGTATTATCCATTAAAATTAAACATTCGTTTGCACCTTAATTCAATTACTATAAATCACAGTATTTATTTGAAACTTCGCTAAAAAAGGTTGATCAAATATTATTGCTATTACCAATAGCAATGTTTCTTTTCCTTCTTTGGTTTTCTTTATTACAGGAAAAAAAAAACAAACCTGAGAAGATTTAAGCAAATACTAAAATGTTAAACCCAATTCATCAGTAATCCTTTTTAGATTCTTTATCTTAACACGAGACTGGATTATCCATACAATTTCCAAGCTTGTCGCTTTCAGGCAACAAATATTGACACACGTACACGTAGAGCGCATCATAAGCAGCTCTTAAATGCAATATCCCAAGATCTGACCGTTAATTAATTACATCACTCATCCATAACATACTCCAAAACCATTTTCAAAATAAACGAAATTATCCTTCTTATTTAAGTCTCACAATCCCTATAATCCTGCTTAAACGAGCTAATTGACGCTGTTTACTTAAGTTGGTGCAAATATATTATTACCGTTGGCCAGAATCTGCAAACTTGTAATTTTATTTTAAAGAATTTGAGTCAGAATCATTCTCTTAACATGCTCTGAAACACAGGTTTAGCTTCCATTTTAATACTATATGATTATGAATATGTGAAAGTTGTTTATCTAACGCGTGGCTAACCATAGAGTAACCTTCCAACCGTAACGCTGGAGTGAAACAGATATAGATCAACATCACATGAAAACGAACATGCAAAATCACATGACATGCTACAATTATCCCAGACCAGGATGAAGTTAGCCATTGCAACGTCTCTGTTTTTGCGTAGATAAGCTTGCAGAGTTTTTATGGAATTGGATGCATCAGGTGTATTGTGTGGTGCGGATAGATAAAACAAATCATTATCGTCATTTATATAACGCATTTACTATAGGCATGGACGGTCCTTCATGTCCCGTGTATGTCTTTACACTTTTTTTCTACGTCACTCCTCTTTAGTCCTCATTTCTTCGTGTGGATCCGATCTCACTTTTGTTTTTTTTTATAATTACCCTCAGCTTTTCATCATCACCAAAGGAAAAAAATTACTAAATTACTTGGCAAATTTGACTTTCCCAATTCCAGAATTTTTTTTTGTTTAAAAGAAATCTATCATGAGAAAGGATATCAACGTGTGTCTCGTATGGAATGGCCGGCCAATAGGATGTTTACTTATCCTTAAGAACTAAGGTTCTTTTATATTTATAGATTTATTGAGTCGCTATCTGATGATTTTGTAGAACATCTATATTATAAGACGAAGTTTAGAGTGATTTGATGGTGGGTTTAACACGAGAGTCAAGTCAAAGTTTAATTTTCAAAGTCAAAGCTTACTACTACTAAGGTTAGTAGTCTCTCACTAATGGGCCGGGCCTAATCTGTTATGATGTATTGAAAGAAAGAAAAACATCACACGGTGCTAAAGCGTATAACTGAAACGGCAGAGCATGTCGATTTGAGAATTCCTTTGGGACTTGGCTAATCTCTCCGACGACGATCTTCGTATAAAACGACTGCGGCGGGAAATCGGCTTTCAAATTCGCAGGACTCCGTCGAAATTCGCGAGTGTAGAAGCTCTTGTTCCTCACCCCTGTTGATTTTTCCCCTGAAATTTTCACTAGAAGGAAGGAAAATGGATTCGGATTCTGTGAAGGAGTTCGTACGAAGGGAAGTTCCGGATTGGGACGATGAGATGGTGGCGACGGCCAGATTTAAGGCGTTTAGTGGGCAGAGGTCCGACTGGGAACTGAGATTTCAGTTTTGGCGCGATTTGATCCTCAAGGTTTCGCGCCATTTCGGAGTATTCATCATTGATCATGTCCAGGTCTGGTCCAATCGCTTTCAGTTGAGGAAAATTAGTAGAAAGAAACTGATTACTTATAATCTAATTTGTTTGTGTTTTTTTTTGAAAAGGTGAACAAGTCGTGGTTTGATCGAGGAGGAATGACGCCTTTATGCATCGATCACGTACTGGTGAGTCTCTGCAATTAGGGCTTTTTTGTCTTATTGGGAATTGATTGTTATCTCTTTGGTGTTTCCAGCTGTTGATGCATAGTGAAGGTGATCTTCTGCGGATAACCGAGCTCGATAATCCGGTTAGTGGCCGTATATCTCGTCTTTTGAGGACAGTGAGGAGTTTAGTGGTTCAACCTTCAGTGAATCCGGGAGAGATTCTCCAACATAAACTTGTCCTCGTTCCACTCTTGAAGGTGCGTCTGAGTTTATTTATTTTCACTTTCAGCTATCTATTTCTTGTTTTGTTTGGAGATGCATTGATTATATAATGTGTGAGCGTGGCTTGTAATGATTGCAATTGTAAAGAAGGAACAAATCAGGGTTTCTTGAAATGTGTGAGCTAACTATACAAGTCTTCAAGAGCTATTTTGTTGATTGTCTGTCTATCGAGTAAGTCTCTTGTTTGATGCACATTATAAAGTCAATATGTGATGTGTAGGAGAAGGCGGCCGATGTGGTGAGACTTTTATCTGAGGGACACTGGACCTCTACTTGTGTTGTCACGCTGAACAAGTTCCGGAGCTTGTGCAACGGTTCGGATGAGGCATCTGCTGTTTTGAGTCACTTGTCAGGGTGTGGGAAAGCGCGTAGAATCTCTATTAATCGGGGGGAATTGATTGAGGTTGCTTCTTATCCGTTTTTAACTATCTATGGATTTCTTTATATGTGTACTGTTCCATGAGATATATCTGGTCTTTAAGGATGTATATATCTTGCTTGAATTTTGATGTCCATGAAAAGTTTCTTACTCAATTAAACACATTCCAGTGAAAAAGTGAAAGAGGGCCAAATTGACAAGGTCCGGAAGTTAGGCTCAGTTCAGGCCGAGACCTACATATAGTGTCTGAATCCGACATACTTGTGCTTTGCAGGGTGTTAAAGTGTCCTTTTCAGAAGCAGCACTTCCCAGTATCTCAACTTTAGACTGTGACATTCTACACTTGCTAAGGACTACAGAGAAGCTCCAAGAGCAACTTGAAGTGATGGACCAACGTTGTGAAATGTAACACTCTCTATTTCTTCATCATGGCGTTGAAAAACATAATTTATCTTAAGTTGTTTCGTAAATGGTTAAATATATCGAATCTACGAGTGTTTTGACTTTATTTTCCTTTTGTAGGTCAAGGAAATCAGCGTTGGCATCTCTAAAGTCTGGACACAAGAAAATTGCTTTAAGGCATGCAAGGGAATTGAAGCTGACGACCGAGAGCAGAGAAAAATGCACGTCGCTTCTGAACAGAGTAGAGGAAGTGTTGAACAGTATAGGGGATTCCGAATCAACGAAAATGGTATTTCAAAAACATTGAAAACCCCCAGACGTCGAGCTTGTCATGCTTGAGCCTTCTAATAGTATCAGTTATGGATTTAGTTATATCTCTGTGTGTTTGGCAGGTCTCAGAAGCAATCAAAACTGGAGCTAGGGTTATGAAGGAAATCAAGATCAGTCCAGATGAAGTTCATGACTATTTGGAAGAAATTGTGGAAACCATTCAATCACAGAAGGAAGTCGAAAAAGCTCTCCGTAAGTGGTGTTTTTTCTTGCCATTTGTACATATATACACGATTAGTCCACGAACTTTTATGTTTATCTAGACTCTTTGCTGGTGTGGCAGAATCAGCTCCATATCCAGATACTGATGACGAAAATATCGAAGAAGAATTCATGAAATTAGAGATGGAGCTTGAAAGCGAAAGTTCCCAGGTCAGACCAACGACTTCAGATTCTGCCGATTCACTGACTGAGATGTTCTCAGAGCTTAAACTTGGCAATACAAAACAAACATTGGAGGAGCAAGCTACTGAACCATTTCGGATGAAAGAGAGCGGAAAAAAGATTCTTGAAGCAGCATAGTTTCACAATGCATCTTCATTGTGGTGCGATCTCTTCTCTACTTGTTGTACAATCAAGTATCATATGTATAGTAAGGAACTTGGTGAAGCGAGTTCCATAGTATTTGTAAGCTATGCGATCTTGTTGGGATTCAAGAAACAAAAGCTTCCCTCTAATGTATGAACTCAGGAGCTTGTTTCATAAACAAAGCGGAAGGTCAAATTAGATGGTTTCGATCGTTCCGCTAGTGGTAAGTAATAGACAAATATATTTAACATGCCGTATTTGTCATCAAACGGAAACTAGTACTCGAGATTATTATTATACTCCTCTACGTTATATGAACTAGAAAAGCTGGCACTAAAAAGAGAAACTTGAACAGATCCTTCCATGGTACGTTGTTTTGATGCTGTAGTGCTCTTTTGGATCTGTGTGGTTCACTTTGAGATGACTCCAGAGTTCTCACTACTTACTTGGAGAATAACAAGTCGGCGAATCAGCAGGTAACTATCATCACTGTCTATTTCATCTGGTCACAGTTTATCAGATCTTTTACCAGAGAGAATTCCTCCATCTGTTCTTGCATCATCTAGATTTGACGAAGTGGTGGAGTTTGGTATTTGGTTAGGGAAAGCAGCACACGATGGCGGGACAGATTGGGGAAAATAGTTTTCCGCTGGAGTGAAAAATGCAGAGTTTTGCATTGGCATTAGTCCAGGATGGTTAAGAAACCTTAGCATATCTGCTGAGTTACTAGTCCCTGGCAAGCCAGCTCCTGGAACAGGCGCAGGCAGAAACTGTGGTATGCCCATTTGCATACCTGTTGCTAGACACATCTGAGAGTAATGAGTCCCCAAAGGCAACATCATTGCTGGTGTAACAAATCCGTTACCCATCGTCATCATCTACCACCCAAGATTTATACAGGTTAGAACAAGAATCTCTAGACTGAGTTTGTTATATGATATTAAAAAAGTTGGAAGTATTTTTGTTTGTTATACCTGAACTTGAAGTTGAAGGGTCGTCATATAATTGATTGCTTCGTCCAGTAATGATTCGTTGTCATCCTACGAACAGTTGAGTAATTGGGGTAATGTCAATAATGGTAAACCTTTTGAGAATGATCTCTTTTGAAACAAATTAAAAAGTTGGTTCTTATGGACAAACCTTTTGAGAATTAGGTAGTAGATTCTGCAAAGTACGCATTTTCTTGTTGATATCGTTAGTTTGCTTCTGCTATACATATAAATGTATCAGATTCAGTTGTTACTATTTTGCTATGTAGTTTAACGAGATTACTTACTCTTTCAGGTGAGTTACAAAGCTCTTTGCTTCGTCTTCTCTTGACCAGAGCTTTTCTTGTTCTTGCAGGAACTCGTGGCCTCACATCATCTAGACTCTGCGTTGAGACAAGAACTATATTCAGACAAGAACCTAATAGATAAAACCAAACCAAAAAACTCATTGAATCAATCAATCCTCTTACACTGCTTAGATACGTCGATCCTTCACTTTCTTCAGTAAAATCTGTGGAGTCAAAGCCCAATTCGACCGACCTCTCAGCAACCACAGATTGCTCATCAGGAGGTATAAACTCGATATCCTTTCGATTCTCATAATCAACCACCATCCTCTTTGACGGAGAAGCTTTCAAAGTCTGAATCAAATTAAGTCGACTCATGAGCATGTTTGTTTCATATGCAGCTGCAAACAACATGATGTTGTGGAACAACCTGTGTGTTCTTGATGGAGCCATCACTAGTACCACCATGAATACTCTTCTTGAAATCCTCGTTATACTCAGCCTCGTACAAATCCATGATCGATTTCGTACGTTGATTCTGCAGAGAAAAGGCGTTGGATCTTTGGCTCTTTGCAAGAATCTGGCCATTCTCAAACACAAGCTCCATATACTCTTGATCGGTTAACCTGCAACAATAATAAATCAGCTTGGTAAGAACACCATCTACATAGACATATGTGTGTGTGGGTGTGTAATATTATGTGAATCAAGAACTTAATTTGGTCTGAAGGTTGATGATGGAGAAGTCATGTTTGTCTTGTTGAAAGATCCAAAAGGCTTTTTCTTCGTTTGGAAGAGTAAGTGAAAGCTATCTTTCTTTTCTTGATCAACCTCAAGAGTCTTTTAGCTCTTATATTTCGCTTTTGTTTGTTTTCCTTTTCTATATTATTATTATTTATTTCAACTATTTTTATTTTACTTCTGTTCTCAGGTGCAGTTAATATCTCGGTACAGCTATACTGTTCATTCGTAGTAAGTCGAATCTTAGCATCTTTCTTTAGTTTTATATTTCGCATTGCACAAAGATGATTATTCAGTGAGTGATTTCCAAAAACGAATTCATAATATACTAACACATTAATAGGAGTTAAAAAAATTATATACATCAGTCAGAATGCCAGATTGCCAGATTGCCACAGAGAACGTAGACAAATATCGTAAAACTTCAACGAAAACAACCAAAATATATTTCCTCAGTTTTCGACTTCTCGTTATCTCTCACAAATCGATAGAACACGATAAAATACAAATTCTTGAGAGTTAACGACAAAGGGAAAAAAAGAGAGAGAGAGAGAAAGAACGGGCCAAAAAGCCCACGTGGTTGTGGGAAGAACCTTCAGAGATGAGAAAGGACAATGGAGAATGGGCTGGGCCCACCACAAAATATTAAATGGGACCCACGTTGGAGTTTTGGCAGCATTCTCCTCAAAGGAAAAAAAGTGAAGAGGGGAAAAAAAAGAAGGGCGTGAAGTTCACGTGAAAGCCACGTGATTCATAGTCCCTTTGTGTTTTTGTGTCCCCTTTTGCACTGTATTTAGACATTTGTCCTTCCATAACAATGACTCACTCTTGCTTTCTTTATTTGTTTGTCATCTTAAGACTTGTATTTTTTAGCCACGCTTTTTGTATAAATATCAAATGATATTCAATAGACTTGTATCAAACCACACTTTTGCAAAATATAAACAATATTAAACCGAGCAAATGAAACTAATCGAAAAATATGCGAAAACTAATTACACTTAAGTAACACGACACCAAAAAACAGAATACCAAGTTCAGTTTTCATAATAATTACAATTTAGCAATTAATTTTCATCAAGTATATGGTCATGATTCAGAATAGGCCTGGGCAAAAAAACCGAATCCGAAAAACCGAACCGAACCGAACCGAAAAAAGTAGAACCGAACCCGAACCGAAATTTTTAAAATACCCGAACGGGTCCTAAATTTCAATATTCGAAAACCCGAACCCGAACCCGATCCGAACCGGGAACCGAATGGGTACCCGAAATAACCGAAATACAGTTATATTCCTAAAATATTAATAATATTTAGATTTGATATAGTTTATTTATCCTAAATTATATTTATAATCCAAATATATGTATGACTTTTAGACAAAAATAACTAAAATATCAAAGATAAATAAAATATATGAAATTTTTAGCTATATTTGACAAATTTAATTGATTTAAACTTAAAATTAATTAAATTTTATTTTTTAAAAAAAATTTCGGGTACCCGACCCGAACCCGAATCGAACCGACCCGAACCCGAACCCGAACCGAAATTCTAAAATACCCGAATGGGTCCTAAATCTTCAAACCCGAAAACCCGAAACCCGAATCGAACCCAAATGGGTACCCGAACGCCCAGGCCCAATTCAGAAATATAAAAGTACGTCTTTTATTGCATCCCAAAAATAGTAATTAATTCGATTCGATTATATATGTGTAAACTCGTACCTAACCAGATACGTCATTAACTTTTACCAAAAAAAAAGATACGTCATTAACTTTAAGAGACATGGTATCTGTAATTAAATCCCACAAAAATAGTAACTGGATCAAAGTTGTAACTCAAAGGGCTTGTAAAATAAAAAGCCAAAAACATAACGTCGTCTCGGAAGAATAACACATGAAGAAGATCCACTGCCTCCACAAAAGAATAATAGTTGTGACGGTTCTCTATGATAGCTTCACTCTGAAGCTTACTATATATATTCACAATTCGATTTAACTAAATTAGGTAATAACAAGAAAAACCTTGTGAAGCATGTCGATTTGTACGATTCATTTAAATCGAATAATAATACAACTAAGATTACTCTCTTATTGAACATAGAGTATATTGGAGGAAAGATATCAACATCGTAAACGCATTCTATATAAACAATAGCAATTATGAAAATATATCGGGACAAGAATAGAGTAAAGATGTTTCATGTACCTCGTCTTAAGTTTCTCGCAGTTCACCAATCTTTGATCCTGCAAAATCAAAAAGTGAACAATAATAAGATCAATTGTAATGACAAATGTTTGATAAAAACCCATAACTTCTCCATTCAAACGGAGAAAAAAGATATCACCGTTGTTCTGATATTCCTTCTTGTGGTGTGACCAATGTCCATACAATCATGGTGAAGAAGAAGATATTTGAGAGAGAAGGGTTTTAAGCAACTTACCGTTGTTTTAAAAACTTTCTGGTGTTCTTAACGGTTCTATTTTTTTCAAATATCACCGCTGGATTAACAATTAGATGACGAACTATTGGACTATTGGGCCCTTAACTGGCTTATGAACATAGTCAAAAGTGTGCAATGGTAATATGCATCAGCAAGGGAAAATAAGATGTCATTTGGAAGGGAAATGACGTCATAAGGGAGTCCAGATGAAAGGGGAACATAATGTTACACAGCCACACATGTCTTGATCATGCTTTAGGATTTGGGAATTAATAAAATAGATAAAAAAGAAACCCCAAATCAATCACGGGGTTAGTGCGTAATCTAAAATCCAAATAATAATTGAAATAAAATATAGTATCAATAGTTCTATAAAAAGGCACGCACGTAACACCTCAATATTAACACGCACGCACACACCCCGTATCTTTGCTTTATCGAGTCTCAGGCATTCATATAGACATTAATGTATTAAGCAGCTTCATCAAACTTAAATTATAATAAGATAAATGAAAAAAGAACATTACTAATACCTCACTAGATTGCCCTAGCTACTAGACTACTTTAGAGACCAAATCTAAATCTTCCTCTATTTTGTAAACTTTGAATTGTGCCTAATTAAAAGAAAACATGTTCTCGCTCGGTTCCAAGTAGAAGTTCCAAGGGTAAATCGATATACCTTTTATTTTGGGGTTGCAACTTGCAACGAACCAATAAAGTTATCGTAAACTTACGTATGGTTTAGGTACTCTTAACGCATTGTTGCGACTAATTTAGCATTTTAGAATCGACACGACTTTTCTAAATAGAGTCTTAGATGAATATTCATTAACATTTAACCAAGTAAGGTGTCAGATCTTCATCTTGTATGACTGACGTAGTCAAACAAACAAAAAATTACGGGAGAAAAGTTGAGTTTTTTTAAAAAATTAACATATCAGTGATACTAATTATTTTTTGGTTTTTGTATCAGTGATAATTTCTTATATATATATACACACTGATTTGTTTATTCGTCGTATTTTTCGTTAATTGAGGGAATCCTAAACCGATATGTGTAGATTGTGGACTAATTTCCGAAACTTGTGGTAATCCAAAACTCTCTTTATTTATTAATCACAAATTCACAATTATAGGAGAAGACGTCACTGTAAAGTAAAACGTACATTAAAACCAAAGAGTAAACGTGCGTATTTGCTTATGCTCAGACGATAAAACACCATAACAGATTTGTATGGTTTGGTCTATATATGACAAATTTGTCTAGAGAATGAAAGAGACAGTTTGATAAATGGTTTCGACTTTCGAACCTAAGGATATACTCCTACTAATGTAGTGGTAAGAAGGCCTCTCCACATATTTATTGAAATGTAATAATTAGTCTTGCATGTTGCTATGGTCAACTTTGTGACATAAACAAAAAAAGAAGCGAAAAACGAGAGAAAATGGAATGAGTTGGCCAGCAAGAGAGGCTACAATGAGTCACGAGACATGCAATCATCCTGATTTGAAGCCACCCCAATGATCTTACTGACAAGCAAACACATTGCAATAAAGTCGAGTTATCATAATTTGCCATAAAATATAAAGTAGTAAACGTATACAATTATTATTATTTTCTTAAAAAGAGAGTGGGAAATTCTCTTACAACTTAATGATTTATAAAAGGACCAGACATTATCATTAAATCTTGAAACTAAAAAACTATGAATGCCTTGAATTCTGAGAGACACTATTTTCCTTTTGAAATTAGTTACTCCGTTTGTTATCCTTTAGTAAAAAGAAAAAACTATTCTATAAATCTCAATTCTGCAATTTCTTATATTGTTTGATTGAATTTAGATATATTATTTGATTTTCTTGAATTGGATTAAAGAAATTGTTCTCTATATATATATAAATATATCTTTGATATTTCGATTGTTCTGTCTAGTTTCTATCTTTTTTCGTTTTTGGAATATTCATTAGTTGTATCAGATCCAAAGAAAAGTACTGACCAAATACATGCAACATAGTGGTAATTTAGAAACAACAACAAAAGAGGAGTAAAAGATAATATGTAAGAGAATAAAAAAAGAAAAAAATTGAAGGAGACAGAGAATGGTGTATTTTAGAAAGAAGAAAAAAGGACAAAGAATGGTGTAGAGAAAAGTTTGAAGAAGAAAGAAAAAAAGTGAGGAATGGTGATGGTCATGGTAGGGGTGGTGGGGAACATATCTCTTCTTTATCTTTTCCCCTTGTTTTCTTCTCTCTCACTATAACATGTTTAGAGTTTCTTTTGTTTCAAGCTAAATCCCTTTTTTTTCCTTTTTTTTGTTCGTCTGTCTAAAATCTATTTGCTTCTTCAAACCAAAACGGTAGCATCGCAATAAATGTCGTCTATTATGATAAATATACTGTTTGAATGTTTTAGGTTCAAAATATGTGTACTCACTACTACCTGTGTATGCTTAATTAGTACTATGTAGAGTCGGGATCGTTTCAAATTAATTAAAAGCTTTTATATAGCTTTTTATGTTAAATATACTTTTTGAACGCTTCAGGTTTATTTTTTTACATATGTTATAATTCAAAAAAATCTAAACGATTGTAAATAATGAAAATCGTGAAAATATAATTCCTTCTATTGAAGATTAACTATTAGTCAATATTTATATTATTTAATTATATGGTGTGATGGATCATGATTGACGATTTTTCATATGTTATTCTATCAAAACATACAAAATGTTTGAAACAATTGTGAGAATGATTCAAAGAATTACTATATTTTGATTATAAAAATATTAAAAATGAATATCGCCTACTAAAATAGGTTAAGAAAATGGATAATCCCATTTGACGATCAACTGATAGATTACTTTATTCTGGATCTCATTAATTTATAATTATATTTATATAAAAAATTTAATTTCGATTATAAAAAATTAAAAACGAACATAAATTATCCAAAATATACAATGTATGTTATTTAGTGGAAAACACAAATAAATTTAAATTTACATCATATTATTTTTATGACAGTTATTTTATTAAACTCAAATTATTAAAAATTATTTAAAAATAGTTTTATGCTTTAATGAATAGGAATCTAGTTATAATTTCTTGCAAGGAAGACCCCTGTACGAGCTAGTAAACACATTTTGTTGGGTGTAAATACATTTGGACAAAACGTAGATTTGGGTTAAAAATCCTCCAGTAATAAAAATGGAAAAGAAGTTAAAGATGAAGTTTGCAATCTATCTTGATTGGTCATGAAGAAGCTACAAGGAGTTGATTAAAGAGGATTTGAGGAGACAAAGTGAGGAGACACGTGGAAAAAGGCACGTGACGTGGGGAATGTGAAAATGTGTTGTCGATGGTGTTTAACGGGCATTGTGTCTGCATTTCCTCGTGCTTGCAAAAAAATATGTTTTCAAGTGTGAGGAGAATTGTGACGTCTCCTTAAGTCCCTTTTAAGTGTCCATAGGCGAAGCATCTTTCATTAGCTCCTCTCTTTAAGGTCACGCATTCATTACTCATCCCTCATGCTTCCCTTGCTTGCCTCCCTTCTCTTCTTTTTCTCCTTTTTGTTTTTTATTTCTCGATTTGTTTTTTCTTCGCTTCTAATTATTACATGTAACGTATAGAACCAATAAACGGAACATGCAATTTTCTGCTGACCGAAATCTGGTTATCAATCGAGGTGACAATATGTTTATACCAAATCCAAAGAGTATACTACTAATTAGCCACCAAAAAAAGAAATATTGTTTCTAAAGTTAAGAAGGAGAGCACATATAAGCAGATAAATAACTAATTTGTATGTGTTCTGGTTTATGGCACGAAGAGATTAATTATAGACACAAAAGCTATATCTTTTTGCTTACAAAGATATAAGTTTGGTTTATGTATATGACATTCGTAATCATCAAGCGAAATTTACGGTAACTCAAATACTTTTGTTGATTGAAAATATACGGTAGTGTCAGTTGGAAATCATAGATTTGTAGAAGATTAGCATCAATTGATTCACTTTTACTGATAAAGTAACAATCAGAGAAATTGAGGAGTGAAACTAAAAGCGACGTGGATTAGAATCATGTGAAGCTAAAACTCTTATCATGCTTGGATACGATGTAGTCCACGTAGATTATTCTGTTTTTGTCATAGTTTTAAAACTCTACTAACGATTTAATGACGTAAATGGGACGTGTTGGTAGGTATTTCCTTGAACAAACACATAGACTATTTTTATGCCAAGAAAAAACATATTTTTTAAAAAGTGTCTCGCGGTTATAAAAAAAAACCCTTAGTTATGGAAATGGTGTTTGTTGAACCCACGAATGCATCAATGCGCGTCACGATAATCTCATGCATTGAACTTGATTTAATAAGGACGACAAAATAAGTAAACTATGGTTCTTAAAAATTTCAATGTACTTTGTTCTATATTTTTTTTCGAGATATAATGTTCTTATCCGGTTAAGAACATGTACCTCTTGTCTACGTTCATCTAACTCATTAAACCTAGGTCTTACTTTTTTATTTTCTAATTAATCTGGTATGATAAATATAAAACCATGCCACTTCAACAAGCGCTTAAATGGATTATTAGTCCTACCCGATTTAAATCTGCTTAAAGGTTTCTCAGTTTTGTGTTAGTTAAGTTTTCTTTATTCTCAAAGCTAACGAATCAGTAAAGGGATCGTTTTTCGCTTGCTGCTTATATGATGCAATATAAATCTACCATTAATTAGCACACACAATATATGATACGAAGCCTTGAATGGAGACATCAAGAGGTGCGGATTTGGATTGCGTTTTTTGAATAACGCATTTTGTCACCATTCACAAACAAAATCAACGACATAGCGTTATTTGGTCAAATAACGCACTAACCCAACATAAAATAAAATCTTTTTTGCTTGTTCTGCTTTGTAACGTACCGCACCTTGTGTTGTTACAAGTCCAATTATGGTGCGGTTCACGTAGCGTTTTTCATTTCAATATAATTATTATTATTATTTAATTTTAAATATTCAGATATTTTTAACGAATCATATAATATAACTTTGATTAATCTGTAAAATGTGATTAAATTTTAATAACACATTTTATTTGAATTTTTTTGATACTTTTTTTGTGGAAACCAGTTAAAAATTTAATCAAATCAATTAATTTATTACAATATCAAAATATTTTGGTAATGGCTACAATGGGATTACACAATTTTATCAAAATTTCAAATTTCTCTGATGCAGATTTTGCATATGTAATGACAGAGACAAGAATAAGCAATAAGGATTCTGAATTTGATTTAAGTGACATGGAAAGAGTAGAGATGGCAGATGGACAATATATGTCAGAAATAAGAGATATAATTGAGATATGTTATGGTTAAATCAAAGTATTCAATAATATTTTTTATTATATTAGTGCTTTTTGTTGTATTGTAATGATTTATCAATTTACTTTGTTAATATAAATTTTTAAATTCAATTTTTACTTTCATACTAACTATTTTTATTTAATATAAAATATTATTTTAATACTAATATATTTATCAATAATTTGTAATCCGCACTTTTCACCGTTCAAACATTTTATAATGAACCGCTTTTTATTTTTTCACCAATCAAACATTATTTTGGACCGCTTATTTTTACAAACCGCACTTGTCCCGCAATCCGCACGTACCGCACTTGAACCGTACCGCACTTTAAAACCGCACCGTTTTTTTATCAAAACCGCGGTTATCACACATATATCTTATATCTTCTCCATATATTAGTTATTTTAATTAGAAAACTAAAATCCAACACTAATAGTATATTTTTCTGTTTTTTGTCAAGAAAAAGAAACAATGTCCTTTTGTGCTAAACCAAGAGTACTAGGAGTCGAGTATTTCACTTCGAGACAATACAAATTTAATTAGAACACACCCAGCAAAAAAATCCGAGCACAAAGTCAAAACCAACACTTTGACCAAGTGTCTGCGTGACACGTGGATTTGTCTGCTACATCAACAACATCTTTAACCACACTGTCTCATCATTCCACCATCTCCATTTTTATTTATTTAAAAACAAAAATATCACCAAGACCATATCAATATCAATTCTTCTTATTCGAACAATGTATTAAATTAATTTTTAAAAATCCTCCTCTATATATATACACACACGTTCAAATCATTAGTCACCTGTTTAGATAAAATCATAGAGAGAGAGAGAGAGGGAGAGAGGGAGAGAGAAAGAGAGATAGTACCCCAAAAAACAATGGGAAGAGGTAGAAGCTCATCGTCTTCATCGATAGAAAGTAGCTGCAAAAGCAACCCATTTGGTGTTTCTTCGAGTAATACTCGGAACCTAAGCACGGACCTGAGGCTCGGACTCAGCTTCGGATCATCGTCCGGACAATATTACAACGGTGGAGAAAATCATGAATATGAAGTCGTTCCGGCTGATCATGAAATGATCATGGAAGAAGAAGATCAAAACGAGTGTAACAGTCTCGGAAGCTTCTACGTGAAGGTGAACATGGAAGGAGTTCCTATTGGAAGAAAGATCGATCTTTTTTCTCTTAATGGATACCATGATTTGATCACAACGCTCGATTACATGTTCAACGCCTCAATCCTATGTAAGAATCTACACACCCATGACACATATATCTTTGCATGTAGACCAATACCCGTGTTATAGTTTTCGTTAAGAGAGATTCGTATATGATATTTACGAAGTCAAAAATACTTAATACATATATCGTTTTTGTTTTGGCTCTCTTTTTGCTAAAGAATATGATATCTTCCAACATGATCAATTCTATATTATTAGTTAAATCTCTTTGCATGTAGATCATAACTCATTCTATTATTTTCGTTAAAAGAGATTCGTATATGAAAATTGATCAATTATTGGATTGCTAATGCAACGAAATAAAAGAAAGGGTTTTTTAGCATTTTTTAAAACTACATGGTATGGGAAGAAAAAAGAGTGAGAGTGTAGTGGGCGAGTGGTAAATAATAGTGAAAACTGAAACAGGGGCTGAAGAAGAAGAGATGTGCAGTGAGAAGAGTCACGTGCTAACGTACGCAGACAAGGAAGGTGACTGGATGATGGTTGGAGATGTTCCTTGGGAGTAAGTACTTTTCTTATTTATTTAATTAATCATCAATTAAACACATTGCAAATTTTATTAATGACTTTAATGATGTAGAAGCCTAATGGGGGATTAATTGATTATTCTATAGGATGTTCTTGTCTAGCGTGAGAAGACTGAAGATCTCAAGAGCTTATCACTACTGATTTGAAAGAAAAAAGAGAGAAGCAAAGATGGAATCTAGGATTTGACCAATACAGTGGGCAAAAAGTTAGTTTTGTCATGATGTAAATCACTTGTCGGAGATTTTATTCAAAATTTTGTTTCTAGTTTATTACGTAATATTATTATTCGGTTGTAACTTGCAAGGAGGAAAACAAATTCAGATCCTTCTTAAAATGCTTTATGTTTTGTTGTTTATTAGTTTTTTTTTTTTTTTTTTAGTTTCAGAAAATCACTAGCGATAATAAAACCATATATCATCTTAAATGATTTTTAATCAGATCTATATTTTTATTTTTTAAATTAAGTTTCAGTTGAGTTTTTATTAAAAAAAAAAACTTTCAGTTGAGTTTTCTCTATTTAATTGGAATTATGTTCCCCGAAAGTTGTTTCTTGGTATAAAACGACTGTTTTTGTTAACTTTCATTAAAAAGTACAGTTGTTCAGAAAACAAAACTTCAATTACAAATGACTCTTGTCGGAGATATTACACTTGTTCTGCTCACCAAAGCATTAAAAAACACATACCGAAAACAAAAACAAAAAAACTCTTAAACCACTCTGATTATTTTCCTCACTGCACACAAATTTACAAGAAAATAACGAAAAGAAAGAACGAAAGCGCATCACTTCAAATAAAACGAAATCTCAAGAGAAAAATTGGATGGAAAATTGATGAAGAGGTTTCTTCACACTCAAGCAAACTGTGTTTTCGCTTAATGGTCAAACTTGAGTAACTTACCATGAAAGCAACCATGGTGACCTACTCAAACCGCTTGATTTCTCCAGATGATTCTCTGATAAACCAAAACAATCAGAGCTATGCTCCGGGAAGATACTCTCTTGAAAAGAATCACAAGTAATTTCCGGCGAAACCCACTGCGAGTAACCTCTAACATTTGAGCATTTCCATGGAGACTTCTTCGAATTTTTCTTCACTGTAAGAGTAACATTAAGGAAACATATATTCCTAAACTCATCTCCTTCTATACCTTCAAGAAGACCCGCAACACCAATATCTTCGCCATTAACATTCTCAAACGTGATTTTCTCGATCGCTGGAAGTGCTTTAGGATCATAATTTTCATCAGGATGTTCACCGTACTTACCAGTGAATCTTATGGCCTTCTGCACATTGTCGAGCTTCACGTTCGACACGTGAACGTTTCTGACGTACCCGCCTCTTCCCGGAGAAGTCTTGATTCTGATTCCGGTATTGGAGTTGAACAAACGTAAGTCTTTGATATAGATTTCAGATACACCTCCTGACATCTCGCTTCCGATCGCTATTCCTGAGCTTGAAGTAGTTTGACCAGTTAACCGATTGATCTTGATCTTCGAGCTCGGGCTTGCGTACGAGATTCCATACTCATCCCATCCGCTTTTTATCGATACTAAATCATCTCCGGTAACTATGTAACAATCCTCTATGCAAACGTTTGTTGACGAGTCTGCAATAAGAAAGGAACAAAATTCTCGTTTTACTAGAAAATGATCTCTGATATCTTAATTCTACGAGTAAAGTTTGCAATGGAACTCACCTGGATCAACTCCGTCTGTATTTGGAGAATCAAGAGGAGCCAAGATTGTGAGATTCTTTACAATAACATCACTGTTCAGACAACAGAAATAATCCATATCAGAAAAAAAAGATGAAATTTTTTAGCTGAAATGAAATCGCACTTGATAAGCTAGAACTGACCTGCAATACACAGGATGAATGTTCCAAAACGGCGAATTCAAGAATGTGAGGTTGGAGATGACAAGACCAGTAGAGTTCATGAGCTCAACAAGATGAGGTCTTGTATAGTTTAGCTCTCCATTTCTAAACCAATCCCACCATATACTTCCTTGACCATCAATTGTCCCGTTCTCGCCTATAATTACAGTATCGTCAGACAGTCAGACTAACATCAACGGTCCAAAGACAGTTCATGCAAATGCAATACTAGTACCTGTTATGACTACATCTGTGAGATTCTGACCATATATAAGACTCCTGTGTCTTCTGCCAGGCAATTCTCTTCCTCGTCCATATGATGGTAATGGATCAACGACAGGCCAATTCTCCGAGCTCTGAGAAGAAATAAGTTGTATAAGTGATCACAGTGTAATATAATACCAAAATGTATGCTTGTAAAGATAAAAAAAAAAAGGCAGAGACTTGCCGTTGACCCGAGAATCGTTGCACCCTTGTCTATCCATAATGTTAGGTGACTGATAAGGTCGAAACTCCCGGTTAGCCACTGACCAGCGGGGACAAAAAGCTTGGCACCGCCTTTATCAGAGAAAGAATTGAGGTAGAACAAAGCATTCTGAAAGGCTTTAGTGTTTAGAGTGACGCCATCTCCAACCGCTCCAAACTCTGTGATCGACACGCTGTGAGGCCGGTGAAGAATCACTGAATTGGAGTATTCACAATGTAGGCTTCCTCCGACGCTACACCAAGCACCGTAAAAGGCATGTACCAGGAGCACATACGAGAGCTGCAAAAGCAAAATCAAAAACCAATATATCCTCTATGTTTCAAGCTTTTTATGAAAGTCGGATAATCACATGAACAATGGAGGCAGAGTTAGGTTAGAGACATACATTTCACCTCTAAAGCGTATCGAAGAGCCAATCAGGGAAGAAAACTGAAATCTTTGAACAGTAACAAGATAAAATCTCTAGGAAAATTATCCACTTTTTTAGTAGAACATTGTGATCCTATGATGTTCACAAGTCTCAAGCCACTATGAAACTTAACGAAATCATGAACAATGAAGACACAGATAGGTGTGAGCCTCTCTCTATAAGCAAGCAAAAACAAAATCAGGAAGAAAGAGGGAATCTTGAACAGTAAAAAACATGAAATCCTCAACCTTTAAACTAGATTTCGGATCTTAACAGACAAGACACAATATTACCAGATTTGATTCGAAGACAGAGGGCATTGGATTTGACTATGGTATTATGTACAAAACAAAAGATGGAAGCAAGAGGAGATTGATAGAACTTACAAGGAAAGATCTCTTCATATGAACAGAAGATCTGTGATCTCCTTCAGCTCCAGAAACCAAAAATCTCGACAAGAATCAATCTGAGCTTCTGCTTCTTCTTCTTCTTCTTCTTCTCTCTCTCTCATAGACTGTAAAAGGAAAAAAAAAATCAAATATTTTTGGAATCAGAGTTTCTCTCTCATGGAGGGGTTTGATTGTAGCAAGTTGCAAAGATTGATTAGATGGGTCAGTGGTGAGAGGAAACTGGGGAACCCACACTGGACAGCAAAAATCATTGAAAGTGACCGTTTGTGCCCGCCAAAATTCAAGCAGTAGGTCCATCTTCTACCTTCTCCGTACCGTTTCCCATTACCTCCTTCTTCCTTCCGGTACGCAAATGGCGAAACCCAGAAAAGGGAAAACACCTAATTAAGGACTTTAATAATCAAAATCTAAAGAAGAAGAACATTCGATGAAAACTAAGATGTCTGGAGATACCTTATTCGATGTTCTGTTAGAAACAGACAAAGAGGGTCACAAGTAGAAAAGCCAGAAAGAAAGAGAAGAAAGACCACTCTGTAGATTAACACTTGAGGAATCTATTTTCTTTTTTCTTTTTTTGAATCAGCGTATTTCTTGTGATCCGAACTCAAGGTGTATTTTAAAAGAATTTGACCTGAAATTCTTACATCGAAATGTGATTGATTCTTTTTTCTTTTTTAATCTAAAAACACTTTATATATGGGTTCATCAGTTATCACGAGAAGAAGAAGATGATGGATCACTTGACACGTGGCGTGTATCTCTTGACTCAGTGAGAAACTGAGAATTGACTGTGCTAATTTACAACTACTGATTTAAAACGTTTTTAAGCAAACTCATTTCTTTTTTTTTCTTCTACCAAAATTAACAGTTTTTCAATAATATAAAAAATAATCGCAGTGAGTAAAGTTCAGAAGTGCTTCTACACATGTGTGCCAGAGAAACAATTAGACAAACATAATTAATGAGGATTTTATAGTTCCGAGTTCCAACATTTTTTTATACTAGTATATGCCATTTTGAAATTATAATGGACTATGACGACTTCTACAAAGCAAATCACAATATTTATTTTCCGATTTGCAGAGCAAACCTTCAACTATAGTTAAATAAAATATTTTTAAAAAATTATCATTAACATCGTCTCGACTCTCGATGTTGAGACTGTGTTTGGTACCGTGGTAAAACTGTAACAGGTGTAAAAAAATTGTGCCCCGCCATTGGAGAGAGCTATAATGAATACTTATTCAACTTATAAATTTATCTCCAGAGAGGAGGCAAGAAATTAGAGAGAATCAATAAGACAGACAAGAGTAATGAGACGTGTTGTTGGGGTATAATAAAACAATACAACACCCATAATTACTACACTTAATTATCCCTTTAAGAGATCCGCAAACATACCATCATGGACCGGATAATCAGTTTACGTACTGTACCCAGCTTACGTATCTTTTTTCTAGTTTACTTTAATGAGATAATTAAGATATATAGTTAAAATTTTAATAAATATAATGTTATGTATTAAAAATCAGATTGAAGGTGTATCACACAACAATAGAAGTTTATAGAACAATATTTTGCACTTGAGACTTTGAGAGTCATGGCTACACATCAAAACCAAATCATAAACCGAAGCAGCGAACTATAATTGAAAACCAAACGGAAAGAAAAAGAAAGACGCAAGAAGAAGCAACCATGTATTTTACCAAAAAATAAAAATAAAAGAAGCAACCATGTCGTGAATTTAGTAACTCCTTCCCCAATAAAATCCACATCTTTGCAAGCTTTCCTAAAGGAAAACATAATGTGCTTTAGTTAATACATTAACAACATTTGAGCTTCAAGAGAGATACAAAACCTATAAGAGTCTTAAATCCACTTCTATTCTCTCCTGTATCTTTTAATTTCACTGAGCGATCTGCAAACTGTAATGCCGATTCTCTGGCAAAATCAGCCTTTTGAACTCCCAGTTAACTTAACGAAACGCAATTTGTAGAACAAAAAAATAAAAAAAAGAGAGATATAAAACCAAAGAGTCTTAAATGCTTCAGTTATATCTTTGAATTTCGCTTTAACATCTCTCTCAACTTCCCACAAAAGGGCATATACATCTTCTCAACGAGAATTTCTCCACTTAATTAGTCGAAACCCATTCTCTTCCTCTTGAGTTACCATTGAATAAGCTTGATCCAAGCTTCGCAACGTATCATGTCAGGGATCTCACTTTTAGCATTGCTATAGATTAATGAAGCATCTAGTTCCAAGAGGAATTGATCCATCTTCGTCGCCAGATCTCTCCAAATCTTCCATGAAATCGTAATTGCATCCACCGCATCGACACGAAGGTCTCTGTTCTTGAGTCTCGAGGTAGCTTTAAGTTCGGCGTAATAATGCCTTTCCCCTGCCTGGATGCTCTTAACTCTTCCTTGAGTTGATCAACTCGAACACTATTCTTCTTCATCGAAAATAAAGGTTTTTTCTTTTTATCCTGCGAAGTCTCTGAGATACTTGGGATTCAAGTAGTTTTACGGTGTTCTGGGTCTCAAGTGTTATGAAAATGGACTCGAAAAGGGTTTTAGGCATGGGTTTCATTTTGCCGAGGCCCACTAAAATTTAGTAGCTAACAAAGGTATAAAAATGGATGTCTTAAAGAATCCCAAGTGCCACCGAATTGTACTTTAGCTTGAGCCCCCCCAATACAAACCTAAATTCCCCGCAAGCAGTGGATTTCAGAGCTATTTCTGGCTCCTTTTTCTAATAGTTCTTTTGAAACAAAAACACTACTTTGTAGCTCATAGTGCAATCACAGTTATAAAATTAAAATAGCTTTCAGTCAAAATATCAAATCAAAGCACAATGAACTTGAGAGTCTTTACAAGCCAAAAGTAAATTTCGTGAATTGAACCAAAACATGATGAACACTTAGTAACTCCTGCCCCAATAGGTCCATTTCTTCGCAGGCTTTCCAGATGCAAAGCAGAGAGTGCCTGTACAAACACAAAGACACTTATAAACGCCTTAACTAATTACATTAACAATGACGGGCCAACGAAATCAATGAGCAGAGTTTCTCAAGAGAGAGTAAAAGGTTGTCTGTTTCTGACCTTCAGGGAGTTCTGGCTGTTCAAATGGAGAGCAGAGGGTTTTAGCTGCTCCAGTTTCACCTTTAGTACGTGCCTTCACATCTCTCTCCACTTCCTGCAAATTATATGATTACAAGAAGGTTAAAATTGCATTCTCTCTCACAGTTGATTTTCCTCAAGAGCTGGAAGAACAAGAGATTCTTTTTTTGGTTGTTGTTATTGTAACGTACCTCTTCATCGCACCAGGGAGCTAAGATGAGTTTCTTTTTGTTGAGAGCTTCGATAAACTCATCCCAAGTCTTAACTTCTTGAACACATGCTTCTCTCTTTTGCTTCGCAACTTCATACATGTTTTGCTGGATCTTCTCAAGCAGTTCCTGAACATGTTCGACTAAGTTGCTTGTTGGGATATCTTCCTTAACTCCGTTGTCCCGTCTCACAGTTCTGACCTATAACCATACAAAACAAACATAAATGAAATTACAAGTTTAGATATTCAAACCAAAAACCACAGTCTTCCCAGTGTAAACCTCTGAAGGAATAAAGGAGAGATATACAACAGGATGGCTGACCTGTTTAGATTCCAGATCTCGGGGTCCAATCTCAATTCTCAATGGGACACCCTTCATTTCCCAGTTTGAATACTTCCATCCAGGAGAGTAGTTGTCCCTTAAGTCTTCTTCAGCACGGATACCAGCTTCACACAAGGCAGATACAGTAGCAGTACAAGCATCAAATATTCCTTGGGTATTAGCATCTTTGTAGGGCACAGGGATCACAACAACTTGCACGGATGCGACTTTAGGAGGAAGTATCAGGCCTTTGTCATCTCCATGAGTCATAATCATTACTCCAATCTATAGCAAGGTACGAAGTTGAAAAGTTACCAGCCGTAGAGAAACCATAAGTAAGAATAACCTAGGTAATAAAATAACTCAAGATTTACCGTCCTGGTACTGTATGCCCAAGAATTCTGCCACACCATCGCTGTCTCTCCTTTCTCATTCTCAAAGTTGATCTCAAACATCTTCGCAAAGTTCTGTCCCAAACAATGAGAGGTTGCACCTTGTACACCACGACCCGTGTTTGGAATGAAAGCCTACAAAATCAAAGTTTTAATCCACAAAGAGTAAACCCACGGGAGATAAAAAGAAGAAGATTGTGTCTCTGACACGAAATACAAAAATTACATACCTCTACACTTGTGGTGTAAAGTCCCCCAGCAAACTTCTCATTTTCACTCTTCATACCTTTCACAACTGGGACTGCGAGATACTCTTCATATATGCGACGGTACAGCTCCAAAATTTGAAGGACCTGAGAACAGTTGAAGCAGTACGATAAATGGTATTAAGCTGCTAAATATAACCCTTGCTTGCAGCAAATAAAAAGGAGATATTGGATCACAGGCAAAAGTTAGAAGTTCAGTTACCTCTTCATCTGCCTCTTCTTTCGTGGCAAAAGCAGTGTGCCCTTCCTGCCAGAGGAATTCACGGCTCCTGCAATTAAAAAGGTCAGGCAATGGGATATGAGAAAGCAAACTTCTGTGTATGAGGGTTTAAATCCATACCAAACCC
Source organism: Isatis tinctoria (assembly GCA_010577795.1). Taxonomy (NCBI): domain Eukaryota; kingdom Viridiplantae; phylum Streptophyta; class Magnoliopsida; order Brassicales; family Brassicaceae; genus Isatis; species Isatis tinctoria. Next base: position 32,883,731 of record CM021245.1, read on the forward strand.
CATTTTTACGGCAGAAATAATTAAATACTTCAAGAATAAGGCATAAACAAGATGAGCAAGAAAATTAGAAAGGAGTATAAGATCATTAAGTACCGGATAAATGGGGTAGGGTTGCTGAACTCCCATCTAACAACATTGCACCATTGGTTAAGCTTCAAAGGCAAGTCACGGTGCCCCCTTATCCACTTGCTGTAGTAAGGGTACATTACTGTCTCACTGGTTGGACGAATAGCAATTGGGACTTCCAAGTCAGACTTGCCCGATTTTGTAACCCAAGCAACCTAAACAGACATTCAGATCTGTTAAAAATGGCTTCTTTGTCACAAATAAAACCTGTTTAAGATTTAACATATTTACACACCTCTGGGGCGAAACCCTCGATGTGGTCCTTCTCCTTCTCCAGGACACCAGGAGATACAAACAGAGGGAAGTAGCAATTCTTGACCTTCATTTTCTTGATTTCCGCATCAAAGAAAGTCTAGAAATGGGAGGTCAATGAAAACAAAATGATATTAAACTTTTTATTTGCCGCATTCTTGATTCCAATACCTATCACTGTGACAGACATAAGATTAATTAAAAAAACGATGGTACTCACATGCATAATCTCCCAAATCGCCATTGACCATGGCCTAAGGATATAACATCCAGAGATATCGTAGTACTCAATCATCTCGTGTTTACAAACCTAGACAGACATAAGAAGCAGATATCATGAATCTGCTTGGAACAAAAACAAATGTTGAAACCATCACGACATCAATCAGACAGATACTGAGTATAAACAAACCTCAGAATACCATTCTCCGAAATTCTCATCTTTCTTAACGCTGAGTCCGAGACCTGTTTCCTTCTTGACGTCCTTCTTCTTTTTGCCACCACCACTGGGACCAGCCTTGTCAACCTTTTCTTTCTTTCCACTTGGACCAGCCATTTCAACCTTTTCCTTTCTGAATGCATGAACAGCAAAAGAGATCAAAGTTACGAAATCAAGGTTAAAGGATCAGTGAAACCGAAGGACTATTCGAAAGCTACTTCGAGATCTGTGAATCGATAGAGACTTATAGTCATTCTCCAACCAAATCGAAAATACAGAGAAACAAAGCCGGTCAACAAACAGGAAAACCAAAACGAAATCAATGAAACTAAAAGCTACGGAGCAGAAGAACCACTATAATAGATTAAGCTAAAGCTACCAAAGCCAAGGGGATAGAAACGAGTGTCGACAATTACGTCGAGACCATTCAGGCAACAAATTCACACAAAACGAACCAAATCTCAATCGATTGACAGAGCAAACAGAAAACATTTCGAGAGTAAGAGAAGAATAAGAAGAAGCTAACCAATTCGCCGGTGAGGGTGAAGACGGCGGAGACGGAAACAGCAAAGATAAGAAGGGAGCAGCGAACTGAGGGAAAACGTTTACAACTTGCAAACCTTTGACTCACTTCGAGCTTCGCATACTGAACTGCTTCCAATTATATGTCGCCACGTGTTAGGGCTCGATCTATTTGTAGCCTAATTCTCTATTTACATGGGCCAGGCCCAAATTTTGGTCAGTAAGTCAGCGCTGGATGCATTAATCATACTGTATAATGGAGAAAAGGTGGATCTATATTCTAATCACATTCCACCGTGATCTATCGGCAACTTGAATAATGGTTAGGTCATGGAAATGCTTATTTTATAATCGCGAGTAATCTCACATGTCATATAATTCAACCTAATAATAGCCCAACTTACGGGCCCAATGACGCCCATGTTTGAAATTGTGATCCAAGTCTAAACGAATTTGATTAAAATCTGACAAAGTGCAAAATGATCACATGTCTGGAGCGTACAATTACATAGCGTTTATCTTTATCAAAATGAATTAAAAAAATCATTAAATTTTGAAAATTTTACAATCGTTGTCGGGAAGCGCAAAAGCACCACTAAATCGACGATGACGTCCGAACAGTGAATGATTTGACCCACACAAAACCACAAAATTTCTACATTCCCAATTCAAGACAAAACCCTAGAAGAGATTTTTAAGCCCGATGGAGGCGGACGAGCGGCGGAACGGCGATTCGACGAATCACAATCACCGTGTCCCGAAGAAGCCACGCCTGCCTGGGTACCTAACCGAGTCAGATATCCAGTCCGAGTTCGCTCACCACCAGACCGGTGTTGCCAGAATCAACAACGGCAGCTTCGGGTGCTGCCCCGGCTCCATTCTGGAGGCGCAGCGCGAGTGGCAGCTTCGGTATCTCCGTCAGCCAGACGAGTTCTACTTCAACGGTCTCCGTCGTGGATTGCTCGCTTCTCGAACTGTGATCAGTGACCTAATCAACGCCGACGACGTGGACGAGGTCTCTCTCGTCGACAACGCGACCACAGCAGCAGCTATTGTGCTTCAGGAAGTCGGGCGGTGTTTCTCGGAAGGGAAGTACAAGAAGGAAGACACTGTAGTGATGTTCCACTGTGCGTTCCAGAGCGTGAAGAAGTCGATTCAGGCTTACGTCTCGCGCGTGGGAGGCTCCACTGTTGAGGTTAGGTTGCCTTTCCCTGTGAACTCGAACGAAGAGATTATCTCGGCGTTTAGGCAAGGATTAGAGAAAGGTAGAGCCAATGGTAGAACGGTTAGGTTAGCTATCATTGACCATATAACTTCGATGCCGTGCGTCTTGTTGCCGGTACGAGAACTGGTTAAAATCTGCAGAGAAGAAGGCGTGGAGAAGGTTTTTGTTGACGCAGCACATGCCTTTGGCAGTGTTAAAGTTGATGTCAAAGAGATAGGAGCTGATTACTACGTGAGCAATCTGCATAAATGGTTCTTCTGCCCGCCGTCTGTCGCGTTTTTCTATTGCAAGAGACGCAGTTCCGAGTCTGATGTTCATCACCCTGTGGTGTCTCATGAGTTTGGGAATGGTTTGCCTGTGGAGAGCGCCTGGATTGGGACTAGGGATTACAGTTCGCAGCTTGTGGTTCCATCTGTGATGGAGTTTGTAAACAGGTTCGAGGGAGGTATCCAAGGGATAATGGATAGGAACCATGATGAGGCTGTGAGAATGGGGTTAATGCTGTCTAACGCTTGGGGGACGAATCTTGGTTCACCTCCTGAAATGTGCGTTGGGATGGTAATGATCGGTTTACCTTCAAAGCTCTGCGTGAAGAGTGATGAGGATGCTACTAAATTGCGGTCGTATCTGCGGGTGCATCGTTCTGTCGAGGTTCCAGTTTATTTTCTTGGATTGAGGGATGGCGAGGAAGGAGTGAAAGACAAAGACAGTGGGCTAATCACTGCCTACGTTCGGATTTCTCGTCAGGTCTATAACAAAACAGAGGATTACGAGAGATTGAGAGACGCAATAACAGAGTTAGTCAAGGATCAGATGACTTGTCAAAACCTTCCTTCCTTGTAGTGAACCCAGGTATGCTTCAACTTCAAAAGCTAGAGCTGACTCTTCAACACATGAGCTTTCGTGCTTTCTTGGTCATATATCTAGTAAAATGGTGGAACTTTGAAACTACATTTGTTTTGTGATCTTCTAAACATGGATACTTCTTTGTTTTGTTTTGGTTTGGCGGCAGATAGTTTGGTAAATTCCACAAAATCCTCATGAAGACTCTTGCATGGTTCTTCACATGGTTCCGATGTAACAAACAAACAATAAGGCTTTAGAGGAGCCACCGGCCACGGTCCCGGAGGTAACTTTATATTGATGAGCTTGTGGTGGAGCGGCCTGCAATGGAAGAAGCAGCTAACCTTGAGGGTTTTGTTTTTGATGTATTTTTAACGTTTAACACCTTTGTATTATTACTAGTGTGCAATAAAATCATGTCCCTTTTTCTTCATCAAACATTCTTCTTTCAAAAATCATGTGTTTCACTCGGACAATTTACGACTTTTTTATCCATATTCCATCATATTGATAAACAGTAAGCATATTTTGTCTATTCAACTACTAATTTGTAGTCGAGGTACTAAACTGATCAGATGAAACCTGTAGGGACAAACTCGAAAAAAAAATAACCCGATGGGTATAATTTGAAAACTTGAGAATATTATGTGATGTGTCATCCGCGTCGGACGGTTTTACGGAGAAGGAGGGTGTGTTATAAATCCGTCCGGGTGATAAAAGAGAAACTTTTTGTTTTTGTTTTGGATTGAGAGGCAACGAAAAGTGTAATTGTGGCTGCGTAGAGGAAGAAGATGGCTGAAGAGACAGTGAAGCCTATTAGGTTACTTAATTTCGTCTCCGAGGAACAGGTTCTCTCTCTCTCCCTCCTTTCTCTGTCGAATCCCTAGTTTGTAAATCCGATCTTAATCCTTTTTTGAATTTGGTGAAACGCAGTTAGATGAATCGAAGAAAGAAAGAGGCGAAAGAGTTGAAGACGGAACATTCCAGAGAGACAGGGCTTTGTACGAGGTTTTTCTCCATCCTCATCCTTTGTCGTTCCTTCCAATTGTCCTTGGGAATTTTCAGTCTTTTTCGTCTTTTGATCAATGGTTGCAGCTGAATGATTAGTATATACTCGTGCTTTTTTGTCTCCCCAATGAGAGTCATTACTCTTATAAACTATTAATCCTATTGTTGAAGTTTCATGGAAGTTAAGAACAATGCTTCCTTTCTTCTTAATTTCAGATTTTAAAAGAGAACAAAGACAAGAAGGACGCTGAGTTTAACGAACGATTCAAGCATAGTGAGTCACTGCTTTTGCACACTGTAGTCTTATTGATTCCTCGGTTTTGAGCTGTTATCGCTTATATTGGCAACATCTTTGGTTTAATTCTTCTTTCTGGAGTTTATATCTTCTTTGAACTGGATTATCAGGACCACCCAAAGCTCTGGATGAGGATGAGACTGAGTTTCTCGATAAACTTGAAATGGTGAGCTATCTTTCTATATACAGCTCAATAATTTCTGCCTGTTTATTCATGACCAGTGTTAGTCATTGATGTTTATAAGCTCTTGACAATCAGTCATGGAGAAAAATCATGACTTGATGCCTTCATTTGCATTTGTTTTTATAGTCAAAGAGGGAATATGAACGGCAATTAGCAGATGAAGAGGAAGAACAGCTTCGTAGTTTCCAGGTAAATTTCTTGAGACTTTGAATAAAAACAGTCAACAGATCGAAAATTCTCGATCGACCTTGGATTATGGTTCCATTTTCAGGCAGCTGTTGCAGCACGATCAGCAACCCTTCACGAACCTAAAGAAGCTGCACCGCCACCACCGGCTCCTACCACAAAAGTGAGTGTATCTCGTGTTTCGAATTGGATCATTTGATAGAATTGCACAACTGTTTAATTGAGCATTGAAACCACGTGTGTATTTATGTATCTCGATCTCTTCTTATAGGGAAAAAAAACAACCGGGAAGAGAAACCCTGCGACTCGTCCCTTTAACGCCATTATAAAAGTCAAGCCACAACCGAAGAAGGTTAAAGCGACTGAGGAAGAGAAGAAAGATATCTCAGGGAATGGAAAACCAGCCAGCCAAATCAACCAGACTTCTTTAGATTCTCCGAAAGCTAATGTCACAGGTAAAACTCCTGAAGTTCTGCAAACAGGCTTAGCCTTAGTCTCATATAGTGATGATGAGGATTAACATTTTCGTTGTACTGACACAAGAATCTACAAACATTCATAATGAATCTAAAAACTGAATCTTTTTCGGTGTCAATTTCCTGTATATATAACTCACAAATAGTAATCCATAAAAAAAACAAAGAATTTATTTATGTAGAAGCGCTCAGATGAAGCTGTACTAAAGAAGCATAGACACCATCTTTGATATTAATCAAAGTGTCATGCTTTCCTTTCTCAACTATGACTCCATTCTTAACCACTGCGATTACATCTGCGTTCTTGATTGTTGATAACCGATGTGCCACCACCACTGTGGTTCTGTTAACCATTACCCGGTCCAATGCATCTTGGACCACCCGCTCTGACTCAGCGTCTAGAGCACTTGTTGCTTCATCCAGTAGCAGCACCTTCGGGTCTTTAACAATTGCTCTGGCTATGGCTACTCTCTGCTTTTGTCCGCCTGATAATTGAACTCCTCTTTCACCCACCATTGTATCATAGCCCTGCAACGGTAAATAAATTTCTCAGTTTAGAATGAATCTGGATGTTCGAGCTGCATGTGCCGTTAAAAGTTACCTGTTGTAGTCCACTAATGAAGCCATGAGCGTTAGATAGCTCAGCTGCAGATACAATTTCGGTTTCAGAAGCATCTCCTCCTTTTCCGTAAGCAATGTTTGCTCTGATCGTTTCATTGAACAAAACCGGTTCTTGGCTCACCAACCCGGTTTGCTGCCTTAGCCATTTCAGCTGCAAGGTCTTAATCTCAACTCCGTCAAGAGTGATCTGACCCGAATCAGGATCGTAAAACCTCTGCAGCAACGCTATCACTGTCGACTTCCCGCTTCCGCTCTCGCCAACCAAAGCTATTGTCTGAAACACCGAGAAAGAGAAAAAAAAAGTCAGGACATAACTGATTCGAACCAAACTGAAAACGTGTTTCAAGATCAAGGTCTAACCTTTCCGGCCCGAATAGACAGGCAAAGATCCTGGAAGATCTGAACATCTGGTCTTGAAGGATATTTGAAACTGACATGACGAAGTTCAATATCTCCTCTAACATTATCAAGAACTCTCCCAGACTCATCACTTGGATCAATCTTCGATTCTCTGTCTATGACCGCAAAGATGGATGCAGCTGCATTGCTAGCTTTGCTGGAGTCAGGAGACAATGAACTCGACTGAGAAATAGCTACAGCCGCCATTGTCAAAGCAAAGAAAACCTGTTTCGAAACAAAACCAAAATAGCCTTTAGAAGAAGGACACAGAAACAAGAATTTTGTTGATTTTTCTACTTTTCTGATGGTTTGTTACCCTGAAAACAGAATCGAAGGTCGTTTTGCCGTCATCGACAAGCCTTGCACCGGCGTAGAAACTGGCGGCGTAAGAAGCGAAGAGGACGAAGAAAGAAACTCCGAAACCTATACCACTAACTATGCCTTGGCGTATTCCTGTTCTCATAGGACCTTCACATTTCTTCTTATACATTTTCATCACTTTCTCCTCCGCACAGAATGAAGCAACCGTTCTTATGCTCCCGACAGCATCGTTCGCTACTTGGCTCGCTTCCTCGTACATTCTCTGCCAACAATTTTTTTCCGTTTTTCTCGTCAGACAAAGGAAAAAGAGACAACTTCGTACTGAAACTAACTCTAGAAGTGGACATGAATAGGATATTCGTTTTTGTACCTTTGAATCTGCACTGAAGCCAACCATGAACTTCATGTATATATAACCGTTAAGCCCGATTAGCGGAAGCATCGCAAGGACAATGAAAGCTAACTGCCAGCTCGCCACAAACGCGATGACCACACCAGCAGTGACAGACGCAAGATTCTGAACGGTTTGAGCCAATGCGTCTCCGACTAGACCACGAACCGTAGCAGCATCAGCAGAGAGCCTAGCTCCAATAGCACCACTAGAGTTCTCAGTCTCATCGAACCATCCAACTTCCATATGAACCACTTTCTCAAAACACATTGATCTTATCCGCTGCACCAGCTTACATCCGGCTATAGAGAAAAAGATCGTTTGTGCCGGGAAGACCACCATGGAAGCTACACCGAGAAGCATGAAGATGATTGCCCAAAACCTTGTATCGGATTTTAACTGCTCAGGTGGTTTGAAAAATGCTTTGATCACGCTAGATATTAGAATCCCAAAAATGGGAAGTATGACTCCGTTTAAGACCGCTGCTATAGATCCCAGTATGAGCATTGGGATCTCCGGTTTGTTTAGTGCAGCGACTCTAAGGAATGATACTTTCTTGTGTTGGGTTTCTTCTTCCTTGATCGTAGTAGAAGCCTCCCCTTGATCTTGTTTGGCTTCGTTGGTTGTGTCTATTCCTGCTGGAAAACCAAACATAGAGAAAGAAGATGATCTTTTGCTTAAAGACCGGCTTAGCGATGACTTTCTCAAACTAGACCGTTTCATAGACTCCACTGATATCTTCTGCTCATCCGTTGAATCTTCGGATTTTTTGTTTTCTTCTTGTAGACGTATGAGCTGAGAGTACGCTCCTTCGGAGTCTCTTAGGAGCTCAGAGTGAGAACCTGATCATACGTTTATGATCAGCACATACTATATCAAACAGGAGTGGACATATACATATACATTGATGTTTTTATAAGAATATATATGGGTTTTACCTTTCTCTACGATCTTTCCCTGATGAATCACAGCAATCATGTCTGCGTTTCTCACGGTGCTCAATCTGTGAGCGACAACGACAGTTGTTCGGTTAACCATGATCCTGTCAAGAGCTTCTTGAACAACTCTCTCAGACTCTGCATCAAGAGCGCTTGTCGCTTCATCTAAAAGCAAGATTCTTGGATCTTTTAGAATCGCTCTCGCCACCGCGATCCTCTGTTTCTGTCCACCGGAAAGCTGAGTCCCGTGTTCTCCAACCATCGTGTCTAAACCCTGCAACTCACAGTTTTTTCAGTTAAAATCTACACGCTTCATCGAAATGAAAAACATAGGAGAGAGGTGAGTAAAAAATCTCAACCTGAGGAAGCTTATCGATGAATTTAGATGCATTTGCGAGCTCTGTAGCCTTACGAATCTCTTCGACTGTGGCGTTTTCTTTCCCGTAAGCGATGTTTTCCTTAATGCTTGACGTGAACAAAACCGGTTCTTGACTCACAAGTCCTATTTTGCTTCTGATCCATTTTAGCTGAAACTCTTTAAGGTTAATCCCATCGATTCGGACTTCACCACTCTGTGGATCATAAAACCTCTCTATTAAACTCACAACAGTAGACTTCCCACTTCCGCTCTGCCCTACTAGAGCCACCGTGGAACCACTCGAGATAGAGAGCGAAAACCCACGAAAGATCTGCTCATCTGGCCTTGCCGGGTAACTAAAGTTAACATCTTTAAGCTCTATATCTCCTCGAATATCGTCGAGAACTTTCCCGGTTGTATCAGAAGCATCAATCTCCGGTTTCCTTTTGATTGTTTCGAACATTTTGTACGCCGCGGCTTGGCCAGCTGCAAACGCGCTTAAACAAGGAGATGCTTGTCCTAACGACCTGAGTTTTAACAAGAAAAGCAAAAATGAGATTACAAGTTCAAAGGTCGAAGATACTGCAATGATGAAGAAAGCTGGTAGCTCACATGGAACCGGTTAAAACCGCGAAGATGATGATGAGAACTTGTCCTCCTGTGTACCCTTTCTCCAATATCATCTTCCCGCCATACCAAACCGCTAAAGCATAAGTGCAAAAGATGACGATGTTGAGTGTACCGAGACCGAGCCCTGTGGAAGCTCCTTCAAACACGCCTGCTTTATAAGCAGAGACAAGATGCTTATTGTAATTGCTTATTGCTTGTTTCTCTCCTGTAAACGATGCAACCGTTCTTATAGATCCAACTGTTTGCTCAACCACAACTGCAGCTTTCGCATAAGAAGTTTGTCCACGAGAAGCCATTTTCGAAATGACGATAGCGAGAGCTGCGCCAGACATTACTAGAAGTGGTATTGAAGATACCATGACTAACGTAAGAAGCCATCCTTCCAAGAAAGCTATCACGAATCCACCGATAAACGTTGATATCAATTGTATAGCCTTACCAACCTTTAAAGGCAAAAAAAGAACGAACTCAGTTTTCTAAATATTAAAACTTTTGAATCAAAGATTGTAATGTTGTTTGCTATGTTACCTTCTCTCCCATGGCGTCTTGTATAAGGACAGTGTCACCTGACATTCTTCCAACAACTTCCCCTGTGTTTGTTTCGACATCGAAGAAGGCAATGTCTTGTCTCAATATGGTTTTAAGATATAAACTCCTTATTCTTCCGGCTTGTCTCTCCCCAGAGATCATCCAACCAGAAACCTCTGATTATATACAAAAAAAAAAAAGAAGACACCAACAAAGATCAAATCTCGCACATCGAAAAACCCACTTTAGATTTAGGCGAAATTCAGCGAATTCTTACGGAGAAGAGCTGCCACTAGAGTTCCGAGCCCAAGGTATACAAATTTCAGAGCGACCTGTGCATAAAAGTTGTATTAGAAAATCAATCATTGTGGTGGGTCGAAACAACAAAGTTAAAAAGAGTAGAAACTATTTGTTATTTTACCTTAGCGATCTTATCTGAAACATCTGAACTGTTTTGGTTCTGTCCGAACACATCAATCACGTCACCAAACAGGATCGTCATGATAGGGAAGCCAAGACCGTTACCCACAGCACCAATAGTCCCGAGGATCATCAAAAGGATGTCAAAGGAATCTGCAAAGGCAAACAGCTTGTGAAACGGCACCGTTTTCGTCTTCTCGTCGTCTTCTACTTTCTTCTTCTCTGTTTTTTTCTTCTCTTCTTCCGGAACAGACTCTGTCTTAACTTCTTTTTCTTCTTCATGGGTTTTTGGGTTTGAGGTCTCTGCTTCTGCTCTGTTAGGTGAATCCAACTTCAGTCCTTCCTCCGATTCCATTACACTATCCATTGTCTTATGATCCTGTTTCAAAAAATAAAAGAGAAGTCCCATGTATTAAGAAAACCAAAGCTAAGGATGTCCAGGTTAGTGTTCACCAACAAACGAGGAATTGTTCTCGAATCATAAGATCTATGAGTAAAAGAAGACAATTAGATCGATAAAAGATCACAAACGATTAATAAACTTCATTCGAGAAAACCCAGAAACCAGTCCAAAACTTGGAAAATAAAACAGAGAACCACGTACCTTGTAAACAGAGACTTTATTGTGTGAAGATATCAGTGGAGTAAAGCTCGTGCAAGATTAAATATATATACGCTTGTTCGTTACTTGAAGAAGAAGCAGTGAATTTTCAAGTTCAAGAACTCGTTAGTTTCACTTGTTAATTCTAGGTCTATTTGAATTTATTCAAGTGGAGTTTGGGACCTACTTCGAGAAACAAAGACTAGAGTCGTCAAAAACGACCTTGTTAAAACCGATGACGTGACAAGACAGACGCCAAGTGGTCTTGTATCTTCTCGGCGGATAAGTCTTATTACACACCCAACTTTATTGAACAATAACAGAGGAAGCTTCTAACACAGTGAACAAATAAACACAAAATTGTGTTTTTCATACGATTCTTCGTGTATTTTTCTTTCAAACTTGCTTTGACTAACCAACTTTTTTTTTTCCCTTTGTTCATACAGTCCATAAAACATTGGCCATTAGCCGCATTTTATATTGGCTACCTACCATTCATCATATCACAGGGAGACAAAATTAACAATTCATATTGATTTTTTTATATGCAACTTGCATGATATGTCTTTATTTCCCGGGCCATGGCATGATTATTGAACGATCAAAGTATTACAAAGTAACTATTGTTTAATTGACAAATCACAAACGTTACGTAAACTTTTTCTTTACATCTTTTTTTATTTTTATAATATGATCGCATTCCACTCCAGTACGTAGCGAATCCAAATTTCAACTTTCAAGCAGCCAGTGAATTGTCTTATACGTTCTCCACATATTATATTTTATATAAATTCTTTGTTTTTTATTTATATATATACATTGGCTTTGTGATTATTCCATTTTGTTAAGATATAAATCTTTTACTTTTCATCATCAGGTCCCGGAACGATTGGCGAAGAGTATCTTCAACGCACCACGTCATCAAACGTACACCTTTCTTCGGCAAAGGCAACGATCATACGATGCCAGCAGGGACGATGCTCAACCCTTGGATTGGTGCCACGTGTAAGGGGTTGCTTCTTAGAACCGGAATAGTATCGATTAAGGACGGATCCAACACGACGGATGGGGTTGCTTCTGATGGTTGAATTAGGACTCGGTTTACTCTGGTTAAAGAAAAAGCCATCGAACAAGGGGCTGACTTTGAATAAACTTGGAAATTGCAATTGGCTCTTGTAATACTTTATTAGTGTAGAAGACAATGCTACTTTTATAATGTGTGAGATATTGGTGAAATCATCTATGGGACAGCTTCGCTTTGAAGTGGCCTTTGATTTGGTAATGTAGGGCTCGCTTTGCTAACATATTGCACTTCTCATAAATATTTGCCAGTATTAATCAATATCCTCATAATCCTCTATATAAGGTTTATAAACATAGCAATGCAAAAAGAAAATCTTCTGAGTAGTGCAGATAAAATAGCTGTATGTGGTATTATACAAGGAGAAAGTTAGAGAGAGAAAGTTCATGAGCGTTCTAGAGGCGATTTAGGTTTCTCAACCTACCGCAACCGGCGGCTGGCCACACGCCGGCAACTGAGAAAATTCCCCTGTCTCCCCCCTGTTTTCATTCTACCTTTCTTGATGGATCTCGAGCCTTCCTCCCCAGATCTAAGTTCCGATCAATCTCATACTCTTTCAGACGACGTCTCAATCTCCGCTCATCAGATTGAAGTTTCGATCCAGACCTCTCTTTCATCTGGAATGGCGGATGTGCCTACCCAAAACGCTGCTCAGCGATTCAAAGCTTCCCTCCGAAATCTCCGTAAGATAACCTCTCCGGTCTCTGTTGAAGATGGCATTCCTGTAGTTAATGCCCCACCCTCCGTGCTCCTTTATGGGTCTACTATATGGAAGGACCACATTGTGGCACAATTTCATGGCCTAATCCCTCCAGCTGGGAAAATTTTCCATGACTTGAATCCAGTGTGGGGAAAGTTCGGCAATATATCTATCAAAATGCTGTCAGAGGATTCTTGCCTTATTTTCATTCCCCATCTTCCCACTCGTGATTGGGTCCTCCAAGTTGGCTACTGGCAAGCTGGGAATTGTTCTTTTTCGGTATTCAAATGGTCAGCAGATGGCAAACTTGCTCCACCGGAATTGCTATCGGCTCCAACCTGGGTTATCTTAAAAAAGGTACCGCCTCAACTGTATTCTCTGGATGGCATCAGTGTAATTTCGAGCGCAATAGGTGATCCTCTGCATACGGAGAAGTCGCGTCTCGATCCTTACCACTTTGGAGATACGAAAGTTAAGATCGAGATAAATCTTGAATCAATTCCGCCGGACTTAGTCATTGTCAAAGACTCTTTTGGTAACAAAGCAAGGATCCCAGTGGTTTATCAAAGGCTACCCCCAAAATGTGTCAATTGCTGTAAATTTGGCCACCTAATTAGTAGATGTCCAAGCCCACTTCAGAAAAAGACTCCAGAGACCAATCAGGGAACAGCGGATCAAAGTCATTCGCCCAAGGTTTCAACCGTTGTCTCGACTCAGGTACCAGATGCTGTGATCACTCCTTTAACAACTAACCACGGGGTTACAGAAAAACCGGATACAACAACAAATGATCAACCCAAAGGTGCGGACAATCAAGGAGAATCAGTGGTTCTCAAGGACAATCAATCAGTCCCATCTGTTCGTTCTCCATCAAAAAAATTTCAAGCGAATGACAACTCTACTGACAAAAACCCTTCTCTAAGTGTTGATGAAGCTGATACGCATTCTCTCACGACTGGGCATGTAGACTCGAGAACTGGACAGCCTAGTACAGTTTCTGTAGAAGTCAACAAACATAAAGAAGAGGACTCTCTGGGTAACTTTGTTTTTCCGAAGGCAGCCTTAAAGAAAGCAAAACAGAAACAACGCCAATTGGAGCTTCCTCCCGGTTCAAAGATTTCAAAGTTTTCTATAATTTCTCAGGCTTATGGTACTCGAGCTGCCTTCCAGGGAAGGCGGAATCCTCAATGATCGGTTACTCGACCGCCTTTTTAATGTATATAATGAAGGTCTTTTTCTGGAATGTGAGGGGCCTGTGCAGTTCGAGCAAGCAATCTTCGGTTCGTTGTAAATATGGAAGAAATTTCTCTGGTATTGATGCTATTCTAGAGACTCGGGTAAGGGAAGTAGACGCTCCCAGGGTGCTTTCAGCTTCTTTCCCTGGTTGGAGGAGTGAATGCAATTACTCTGGTAATGAAGGAGGTAGAATCTGGGTGGTTTGGGATCCTACTCTCTCTGTTTTTGTATATAAGAAAACACCTCAGCTCGTTCTTTGTGGGGTTTTTAATCCTGCAACTAATGCTTCTTTTACGGTCGCCTTTGTCTATGCTCAGAATACAGAATTAGAGAGAAGACTCTTATGGAGAGATTTATTAGTTATAAACTCTAATACTCAAGTTCAAGCTCCCCCTTATTTGGTTCTGGGTGATTTCAATCAAATTGCTTCTGTGGGGGAACATTACTCATCTAACGCCTATCCTCTTCCGCTCCGGGGAATGGAAGATATGCATCAATGCTTTGATGCAATTGGTCTCTCAGAGCTATCTACATCAATGACCTTTTATACTTGGTCAAATAATAGGGTGGAGGATCCAATCTTGAGGAAATTGGACAGGGTTATGGTGAGCGAAAATTGGAGGGACTGTTTCCCGGATTATTTTGCAGTCTTTGACCCACAAGGACCTTCTGATCATGCACCCTGCTTGGTATCCTTTGATGCTGCTCAGATTGGAAGGAAAACAAGCTTCAAATATTTCTCTTTCTTTTCGAGTCATCCAAAATTTCGGACAGAAATGGAGGCTGCCTGGTCTTCCCCTGTCACAGTGGGCTTTAAGTCATTTACTCTTGGTCATAAGCTAAAGGAAGCCAAGGTGTGTTGTAAGCGGTTGAACAAAGAAGGTTTTGGAAACATCCAGCAGCGTACAAGTGAAGCTCTCGCAAATTTAGAGATTGTCCAAGCATCTCTTTTATCTACCCCTTCTGAATCTCTCTTTAGAGAGGAATTTATAGCAAGGAAAAAGTGGAGATTTTTCGACAAAGCTCAAGAGGAATTCTATAAGGCGAAATCTAGGATAAGATGGTATAAAGACGGTGATGCCAATACTAGTTTCTATCACAGAGCTGTTCTCTCCCACCAGTCCAACAATGCTCTTCGATACTTGCGTTTGGAGGATGGTTCTCGAGTAGATAACTCAGACCAAATTAAAGGAATCGCTTCTTCTTATTTTGAATCTTTGCTGGGTTGTACAGATTCCTCTGTAGAAGCATACTCGGTAGAGAGAATCAAATCTATTCATCCTTTCAGATGTCCGGGGAGTATCAAATCCAGTCTTATTGTTATCCCTTCGGACAAAGAGATTACCGCAACGCTGCTTAAGATGCCCAACAACAAGGCTCTGAGACCTGATGGGTTCTCAAAAGAATTTTTGTTGATTCGTGGCCTATTGTGGGCAGAGACACCATTGAAGCGATTCGGGAATTCTTCACCAGTGCAAGACTTCTGCAGAGATTCAACTCAACCACGCTGGCTCTCATTCCCAAGTTTCAAGGCGCTGATAGACTTAACCAGTTTCGCCCAGTCTCTCTATGTACAACCGTCTACAAGGTCATAGTTCGTATTTTGAAAAACGCTTGAAGCTAATAATGCCTCACACTATCCAGCTTAATCAGGTGGGGTTCATGGAAGGGAGGTATCTGTGTGAGAATGTTCTACTGGCGTCTGAGCTGGTAGCTAATTTCCATCAGCGAGGTCCAACGGAACGAGGCTGCCTGCAAATTGATCTAACGAAGGCGTATGATCATCTAAACTGGGACTTCTTAATCAATATTCTACACGCATTTGACATCCCAGCTTTGTTTATTGAATGGATCAAACAGTGCGTGTGTTCAACATCATACAGCGTCGCAATTGATGGGGAATTAGTGGGATATTTTAAAGGAAAGAAAGGGGTTAGGCAGGGTGATCCATTGTCTTCCTTGTTATTTGTTATGGCGATGGATGTGCTCTCCAAAAACCTTGATCTAGGTTTTCTCAACAGAACGTTTATCCCTCATCCACTTGCCACAGCTCCTCTGATTAGTCATCTCAGCTTTGCGGATGATGTGTTAATCTTTTTTAATGGTTCAGAACAGTCAGCCCAAGGTGTGCTCTCCATTTTGGACAACTTCAAGGTGGGATCAGGTCTCACAATAAACAGAGAAAAAACTGTTCTATTCTTAGATGGGGGGCAATCAACAAGAAGCAACGCCATGGCTCAACGTTTGGGTTTATCAATGGGACAATTACCAGTACGTTATCTTGGCGTACCACTAACTACCAGGAAGTCCAGGGCCTATCAACCTCTCCTTGAAAAAATCCAGGGCCGGGTATCCAAATGGTCATTCAAACATCTGTCCTATGCCGGAAGAGTGGAGCTACTAAGGTCAGTGATCTTCCCAATCATTGGATTTTGGCAGCATGTGTTCTTACTACCAAATCAGTGTATCAAGGCCCTAGAACAGTTATGCTGCGCCTTTCTTTGGAAAGAAGTACTCGGTTCCGCCAATGGAGCAAAAGTATCATGGGAATCGGTTTGCACTTCAAGGGAATCGGGGGGTCTGGGCTTGCGTAATTTGTCGGCTTGGAACAAGACCCTTACTTTGAAATTGATATGGTTAATCTACTCAGCTAATGACTCTCTTTGGGTATTATGGATTAGGAGAAATCTTATAGGTTCAAGGAACTTCTGGGAACTTGATCCTTCAACTATTGGTAGCTGGATATGGAAAAGTATCTGCAAACTCAGGACACTGGCTAGGCCCTTCCTAGTTTGTGCAGTTGGAAGTGGGATTACCGCTCAGTTCTGGCATGACAACTGGACATCACTTGGCCCTCTTCTTGATATAACAGGACCACTAGGTCCCCAAAGATCGGGTTTGGAAATAGGTGCTTCTGTCTCGGACGCTATTAATAACGAGGATTGGTGGATATTGCGGAGCAGAAGCAGGAACCCAATTATCAAACTGTTGCAAGACGTTCTTCCACCTGTGTCGACGGTAATTGGTCGGAATGAGGATGATATGTTTTTTTGGAAACCAGGGCTTAACCGTGCAGAGTCATTCTTCAATTCAAGAGACACTTACAATGCTTTGCAACCTCTCTTATATACTAGCAGTTCAATGGTCATCAACGGTTTGGTTTAAGGAAAGGATTCCAAAACACTCCTTCATTACATGGCTTTCAGCTAGAGACCGGCTACTAACGCGTGATAAACTGATTAGATGGGGGTTTCAAGTTTCTCTGAATTGCTTACTATGTTCTTCTGCCAATGAAACTTGACAACACCTTTTCTTCGACTGCTCTTTCAGTTTCCAGGTCTGGTCCTTCTTCTACTCTCGCCTTCATCTCAATCCACCCCCTATCTTTACTGATTGCATGAATTGGTTGAAAGACGCAACAAGGAACAAAAACGTTGCGATCATTGTTAAACTCGTCTACCAAGCTTGTGTCTATCTTATCTGGAAAGAGAGGAACAATCGTCTACACAACACTACTCACAAACCTGCCTCTACCATCATTGCAGAAATACGGCAACTTATGCGAGCTCGTTTGGACTCTCTCACCAGAAACCAGCGGAATCTACCGTCGACAATCCTGCTTTCGCTATCTTGGAGGGTTCGCTTTCAACCACCATAAGCTCCCTTTGTTTTGTTATTTCTTTGTATTTTCATAAGCTTTGACATCTCCTCGTTGTACGAACAATAATTCTGCAGAGCAGATAAATGAAATATTAAAAATTAAAAAAAAAAAAAAAAAAAAACATAGCAATGCAAACTTTAAAAGTTATATTTATCAAACTAGAATACATGTTTACTCATAATCTGACATAAATACTTATCAATTATCATGTTTAGTGATAGGATATGCACACACATCAAAGTGGTTAACAAATTCACTATTTGGAATAAAAGAAAGCAAAGGAACTGAAACAACATATTTAATTTTTTCTCTTTTGCACGTGAAACGTAACAAAAGCAATCTCATACAAACTTCATCCCAAAATGTCTAGAACCCTATATTGTACGATAGTAACCAAAAAGAGCCCTGATTCCCAGAGACGAGGTCGTATCGTTACCTTTTTACATTATCACATACTGTTTTATTCGTTACTTTTTTTTTGTGTTTGTTTGTTTTCTTACAATCCAAGTTGGACAGGCACGTTGGCTTCTTGAATCCAATTAGCCGGACCAACCCAGTTAGCGACGGTGTAACCTTCAACCTCAGCCGCAGACTTAGCCACCTTAGCCCAAGGAACCCTTGTAGCAGTGTTAGCTCCTGGTCCACGGTTATTGAACTCAATGTACTTAGCTGTCTTGTGGAATTGTTCTCCTTTCCATTCGGTCCATCCTACTGGCTGAATCACATCACTAATCTCAGTTCCAATAACTACGGTGGTGGCATATGTCTTCCACGGCCGTCCTAGGTACGATTTGATGGATAGCTTGTCGGCTTCTAGATCCTTGTCCGCCATGATACGGCAGTTATGGAGAACGATACCGATCTTGACCGCTGCACCCTTCTCGTTACCGTCGGCTGTAACGTAGTTGGACTGTCCGGGGGTACCCTTTCGGCAGAGGATTAGAGAGTTTTGGATCACGGTGGCGGATTTTCCGAAGATGAAATCGACTGTACCGGATACAACAATGTTCCTGTAGAACTGACGCCCGTTGTTGACGTAGAGTGTGTCTTGGAAAGCGTCAAATCTGCAGTTGAATATGACCGCACGGTCTCCGTTCACCCGGAGTGCGACCGCTTGGTGTCCCAATGGACCAGCAGTGTTCTTAACCCCGACCCATTTCATCATGAATCCCTCAGATTCAACCTCTGCATGCATGTGTACATTTAGATACCGACGTACGTTAACGTTATAGCAATGCAATATTATATATAGTTAGATCAATAAACAAAGGTTAATTCAAAAATGAGACTTACGGACGGTGGCGCTGAGTGAAGTAGTGGTTCCAGGGCTAAGTTTAACACTCTTGTTAAAAGTAATGATGGTTTTTGTAGCGCCATCACCAAACATGAAAATGTTGTTCTTCTTCTTGGGGATTCTGACTTGTTCGTTGTAGATACCAGCCTTGATATGGATAATGCAACGTCCAGGATTTTTGTCCGGGCAAGCGTTAACCGCCTCCGAAATCGTCTTAAACTGTCCACTTCCATCCTTAGCCACCACATGAGTCGCCTTGATCTTACCGCCGCCACCGCCGCCTTCACCAATACCATCATCACCAGGTGCACCACCGCGTCCGGCCTGAGCCATGAGCTTCCTGTCTTTTTCAGAATGCCAATTGGGTAGTCCCTGTTCGTCGAGGTCTTCAAGAAGACGACGCGCAGGAGCTCCTGTCCCTCCTATGGTCATGTTCTTCATATCGTCGACCTTGACACCCATTTGGGACATGGCGGTGACAACGGAATGGAAGATATCGATAGCGTTACTGGCCAAAATCTTGGAGTTAGCGATTCCTTCTCCCATGATCTTCCTTAATTCCCCTTCCTCAATGTCATCAGTACAATCGGTTTGGTAGTTGAAAACTCCGGTTAACCATTGTTTAAGCTGGTCAAGCTTACTTCCGCTCTGCTGCAGATCTTCACCCATTTCTTCAACAATGGTCTCAAGATCCTCAAGAGCGTAGGTCAACACTCTCTTGCAGTAATCAAGAACGGCTTTGGTCGTCGCGTTCATGTCTTTCCCCATGCTTCCTTCGGTCGAAGCCGTGAAGTTTGAGGACTTTGTGACCGCGTCTTTTGTAGCCAACATGAAGGCTTTGATAAGCTTGCTTGGATCGTCACTTTTAACAGGCTCCAGAGTTTTTGCGCACGAGCCTTGGTCTGTGGTTGACTGACAGATCGCGTGAACCGCTTTCTGATGCTGATTTAGAGGAGTGTTCTTGTCGCCACCGTCGCCTTTATTAACATAGGTGACAACTCCTATGGCAACACCCACTACTAGAAGGATGGAAGCCACAGATACCACAATTTTTCCTACAGCCATTTTTGTGTTTTTTTTTTTTTTTAGTTTTCCCCTTTTTCGATTTTTTTTTTGTTTTCCTTTTTATGTATTTTTTTCTCCCTCCGGTTTTATTCGGGAGGTAAATAGGAGAGGGAGGGGATTTGTTTTATTGTAACGGAGCCCGATGGGTTATTATTGGGGCTGGTAGAGATTATGGTGCATTGTGGGAATTAAGGTTCTTATAGAAGTTGTAGTTTCCAAAATTAGGGTTTGCATGAGCTTTGCATGGTGGGAGAGATTTTAGGTCGTTGAATGGCTAAAAATTCTCTAGTCAAATATTGGCTTTGAGGTTAAAAACTAGTCACCACAAGATGATATGATTATGTCCTGATCTTGAGGAGTAACTTCGATTACTAAAAATAAAAAGTAATTCAGGATTTGAGAGTACAAACAAACAGTGGCGGACGTGGCTTAGGGCGAACGGATCACATGTCCCGGCTAATTAAAATTTGATTTTCCCTATTAATTAATTCGTAATTTTGATTTTTTTAAATAATTAGCAGGAAGTTCATGGTAATACCCTTAATCAATTCAAAATATATGATAGTGCCTCCCAGCTAAAATTTCTCCTAAATCCGCCAGAATTTGGACTACCATGCATTCCGATTATTAGTGTTATTACACCTATATTCCGAAATTATATTTGCTGAAAGCTTCTCATTGAGAGTTTGATCTCATCCTTCAAAAAGATTGTAATTAATTCATCGGCACTACAACAAAAGTAGGTAGTGCTAGTGAAATATTGCGTCTTGTATGGCGGTACCCAAGCATATATGGTATATTCATTTGATTCATGCAGATTTTCATTTTTTTATTATTAAGTTCATGCGCATATTTATGTGTGAGATTACTTTAAATATTTTTATATATCGGCGTTTTCAGGAAATATTGTTAAAATTAAGATCCGAAATGGGTGTCTATTGAAGTGATTGTAAAATTGAAATGCAGAAATCATCTTTTTACAAAGACACTCAAAGCAACTCAATTGAGAATTTCTTACGAAGTATTTCACCTAAAAACAAATATATATATATATAGAGAGAGAGAGAGCTAGAGAGAGAGAAAATGAGATGGGGTTCTCATTTGAAACATCATGAAATACTCATGAAAACTTTTTATACCATTAATCTATTTGTCATTGGTTCAATTTTTTTCTTAAGCAAAAATTCAGTAAGATAAATAAATTATATTAAAATATCAATACTAAATGGTTGAGATACTCCATTTGAGTTTTTTGGTATAATGAAAATACTCTCAGATTCATTTAAGAAATGTGATTCAGTCCTATATATAAACTTTGGTAAAAGTGAGCTATTGTACATAGCAATGTCATTACACTCGTATTAATACCTAATAGAACGAGCAAGCAAGGACACATTTTAAAAGTATTGTGATTATCTTCCATGTAGTGTATATGAAAGTATCAGGAAGAGACTTGAGGTTACAATTTCTATCAAAATATAACTCCATTGTCAGTTCTAGTTATGGCATTGTATGGAAGTAATAGCTTGAGGTTAGGTCAACAAACACAGCAGAAATTCCAATTCGCACTCACTGGGTATATCCGAAAACATGGTTCCAGCTAGTGATGATTAATGCGGAAGTGTTTTTGTTCGAGTTACTGATACAGAAAAAAATTATAACATCGTCTAGTTAATAAATCTATAAGAAAAAATGGAATTAACAAAAACAAAGATCACATAATTCCATTTATATATCCTTTCCAATCATCTCGAAATCCGTCCGTACATGTATAAAACCTATAACATACACCCCATACATGACAAAACCATCTATGACTCCATTCACGATCGCTTTAGGCATTATACGATGATAATTAATTATCACATCCAAATCCTTTAATCAGTAATAATAATCGGACAATGGTGGCGGTCGGGGCGAAGTGTCTTCCTCGTTAAGCTTCACCTTAATACCAAACGTCTGAAAAACAGTATTCAAACCATTGAACACATCATACGTGTTACTGCTTAGATTCTTCCCAACTCCAATCCCAATCTCCACTTCCTTCAACAGATTCTTATCTTCAATATCATCCAAACAAGTCGAGTGATACCCCATGATCGACATTAACGTCTTCTTACAAGTGAAATAGTTATGAGCCAACGTCGTTACATCTTTACCCGTAGCTTTCCAAAAATCGGCGAAATCTTCCAAAGCGTAGTTCAAGTTTTTCTCGCAGCTGTTGATCGCTGTAGCTGCGTTTGCGTTCGAGTTGTGTTTCGGTTTGATTTCGGAGAGGAAAGCTACACTTGTTTTCACGGAAGACTCAGCCGCAACCGCCAATGCTCGGATTAATTGGATGGGGTCATCGGTAGGAACGTGTTTAAGGGTTTTGCAGCATAGACTTGTGTTTGATAGGATTACGGTGCACACTCGCGCGACTGCTTTCGCGTGCGGTGTGAATAGGTAGTTTGTGCGTTTGGCTGGTGTAGCAGTTGTGGTTGCGGTTGCGGTGACGGATAAGAAGAAAAAGGCTAGTTTGATTGGAGTGTTCATGGTTGTGATCAACCTGTAGGGACGGAGAAAGAAAAAAAAAAAGGATCGGAAAGGAACGGATCCGGAGGAAGAAGAGAGCTTAGATATAGAGAGATGCATGCATATGTAGGTTGTGTATATTTATAGTTCGTCTATATTTGGTAGATTTTATTAGATCTTATTTTTATTTTGTTTTTTAAATATACATATGGTAGCGAGGGATTTGCGGCATAATTGCAGGTTAACTAACTAAACGGCTGTCGTTTCGAATCAATATTTTTGCTATATTTTTGTTTTACGTTATAATGCTAAGTGAAGTGTTTTTGCTGTTGAAAAAACAAATCTAATCGAGATTTCTTATATCATTTTAGTTGATTTTTTTTTTCTTTTATATAACCTTTCTAAAAATCCGATGATCATCTAATTCAAACTTATTTTGATTATCACAAGAGAAATTAGACAGGTGCCGACAAGATTCCAGTGGTTGTGAGCCTGACACATGTCCAAGCCCAAGCTGTCTGAGCCTCGAGCGGAGAAAATAAAGTGTGTGTATAAAAATAACTAAAAAAAGGAAGAAGTCGAGCGACTCGAACAGAGAGGGCGAATCGTTGGTCGACGCGGGAAAATGGAAGTGGAGGAAGCCAAGATGCTGCTCGGTTTTCCTCCCAATTCTCGTCCGGATCTTTCTCAGGTTCTTCTTACTCCTACTAGTCTTTGAGCTGTGAGGGTAATTTTCGATCTACAATTAGGGTTTGAATATTGGGTGATCGCATGGTTGAGAATTCGAATATAGTTTTTGATGATAATTGATTCGGTTAGGTTAAAGCTGCTTACCGGAAGAAAGTATGGGAATCCCATCCTGACCTCTTCCCAGATGATCAGAAGCTCCGTGCTGAGTCTAAGTTCAAATCTGTCGGTGACAATTTTCTTTTTCTTTTTTTTCCCTCTCACAAAAAAAAAAACTTACTTTTCTCAATATTGTTGCAGATATCTGAAGCTTACTCTTGTCTTGAGTCTGGTAATTTACTGAGATTTGACCTTTCATCACGTCTAGTGCTTTTGAAGCCTCCATTAGTTCCAAGAGCGTTATAATAGTTTTGCTGTTGATATCGCAGATTGAGTCCTTGGAGCTGTTCTTTTCTAGTAAGCTGTTCTAAGTTCATCATTGGTCTCCGTTTGCAGGTGATGCTAAAGGCCGACAATATCCCAGAGCAGGTAAACAAAAAAAACGACTCAACACTCGGGATGACGGTATGTGTTATAAAACTAAGCGTGGTGGGTTACACATTTGATGAGACTCTCAAAACATTGATAAGGTGTGTATTCGAGGGTGGTCAAGACCGGAGTTCCGCGGACATATGCATCTGCCAAAAGAGGTAACGCTTGGTTGATCGGCGCACCTTTCCTTTTGATCGTCCTTGGAACCATCGGGCTTGGTGGAATCAAAGCTAGCAGGTCATTCTCGACTTTGCTTTGCTGTAAACATTTGAAAATATTAGTGGTTTCTTCATATGCATAGTCAGTGGTGTGTGTTTGTGGCATTTGCAGGGCATATAATATGCAGAAACAGACGTTCCCGTCTCATAATCCTTTCCTTCCTTGATTCAGAGTCACTTTCAGCAAAAGGTTTCAATGTGAAAATCAGCCACTGAGATCTTTTAAGACCTTGGATTATCCTCCTATACTTGTAATTGAATGGTATACAAACCTCTGAGCAGTTCTCAATGTAAAACAAAACACTTTACTTAATTCATTGACTAGTTGTGTGGGTATAAAAGACATAATTCAAGGAATGGGTTATTATTAACAGTTGTTGTCCATTACGATTTCATAACAGCACCAAATCGTTCCGCTACATATATAAACTCGCAAAACCATGACAAGTGACAACGGAGGTCGGAAAATTTCTCTTATTTTGCCCAAACATTGTTTATTAAGCCCATGTCCATGTATCCATGACTATGTAACGGGGCAAGCTTTTTAAACGAAACCAAGTGATGCTATCGTAATCAGACATTTAATTACATAAGATTGTCTGCTTCGATTTTCTACTCTGAATCTCCTATATAATATCGTGTCAAAGATTTCTTGATTCACATATGTTATTATTAATTTAAAGAACGATAAATAAAAGTACCAGTAGAAGTTATTTTCATATACTTTTGAAGAAAAGGAAAGCTTCATGCCATGGTACGCAAGTAATTTGAAAAAAAAAAAAAGAAAAGAAGAAGAGAGAGTCATCCCCCCCAACGACATTGGGAACATCTTTAACCTCTTTAGAGCAAAAGAAACAGATTGCAGAAACTTGTTTATCCTCCAGACGATGAAATGGAGGAATCTTCTTCTTCATAGCAACACTTAAGGTTTTATGATGAACCAAACCATGTATACATAACTAATTGGTCCAAACCTTAACCATCCCCCATATTCTTAGCCTTGACTCATTTGTAATGAACTGACGAAAGTAAAATGAAAAACTAAAGGAAAAGGTGCTACTACTACTACTAAGGTAACTAGTACTCAAGAGATTTCAGAATTATCAGAATTCTGCAGTTTTTCGATATGGAAAACACGATTTTCCATGTCTTAGTGCTCTATATTTGGTACTGAAAGTAGTGTACCCATATTTGCTTCGCTTATGGCTGCTACTTCATCTTCAATATATCATGGAACAAGGATTTTATTTCAGGCAACAGGTTGGATACCTGTCACGGTTTCATTAGCTTTCTTGTTTGTAGTCTCTGCAGTAGCAAGGTTAACAGTAACTGGTTTCCATCCTGTTTGATGATGAGTAATCCATTTCTTTGCGGTTGCTGTTATGTTCAAGATCTGAACTATGTCACCTAAAGTATACTCTTTTAGGCATTCCTTTTTCAGAATTTGTGCAGCTTCGTACCTATACATTAGATCCAAAGAAGCAAAACGAATGATTCATTAATAATGAACACCGTAGATTCCTTTTTAAGTAAACAAAATTTTCTAACCTGCACTGCGTTGACATAATCGCCACCCGCCCAGAAGATGAGGTTAGAAACTGTTGAATTCTATCCCAAGTTGCTTTTGGGTATTGCTTAGCGTTGCCCCCTAAAGGGTTTACACAGTTCCATAGGGTTTCATCTTTGCCAATGTAAAGCTTCAGTTTACCCATATTTATCACCATGATCATATGCTGCTCCGTTGCACTGTCCAAAGCTTTCTTTACATCAGTACCGCGATGCTTTGGATCTCCATACTGAATGCAATCAGAGATATTAGGCTCGGTAGGCATAACTTTTTCGGTTTTCAAGATGTTTAGAGCATGTAAGATAACGCCTATAAGGCCTTGAACAAACTCAGACGGTGGTGGACACTCTTGTGTTCCACACACACCATTGCTGGAACCAGATCCAGTGGTAACCACTTGAGGCTGAGGAGGTGGCACTGGCACTCCAGGAGTGGTAGAGTTGGTGTTGCCTGTGGTTGCACCAGTATGGGTTACTGGGGCACTACTACTCCGTGGAAGATAACCTTTATTTGTACCGTTTAAGCTAGGAGAAGACGATGACTCCATCTTCGGTCTGAACTCTTTTCTAACTTGAGGATTGAAATTAGGACGATTTTGAGCTTGATTTTGGCTCGGATACTGAGACACACTTAGATTGCTGAGATCAGGTGCAGCCATGAGAGGAGGAGACGGGAACCTAGGACCGTCATTTCTCGGAGGCATTGGCCGGAAAGCATTATTACCCATAGGAGGATGCAGATTCTCTGGTCGATATGGTCGGAAGACATTGCCATAAGGCGGCCGCATATTAGGAGGAGCATTCGGCCTGACAGCATTGGGGTAATAGTTCTGCGCATGATTAGGGATGTTATTTCCATTATTCCAAGAAGGATCAGGGTTAGGGTAAGCCTGTCTAGGAGGAAAAGGGCCAGGCCTAGGAGGATAATTGTACTGATTCTGAGGATTACTCATCACATTACCAGGGAAAGCGTTAGCACTGGTAGTGGGCAAAATGGGAGGAGCAGGTACGGTGGTGGAAGAAGATGGCTCACTGCTTCTAAAAAGCTCATGTGGTTTCTTAAACTGCTTTACTTGACCGTTCTGTTGCTGACGTTGGTTATTGTAAGGCTTACTTTCCTGAACCTTTGGCGCTGCAGGCTGGTGAAGATTCGAGGGTTTGGGAAGGTACTTAACCTTGAATCTGTTGTCAAGGACCCTTCTGGTGTCAGGATTTGAATCCAGTGGCTGGCTAGACGGAACAGTAACACACTCCTGTGTTGAAGCAGAGGTTAGTGGTGGCGTCATATTGGCAATAAGCTGTAAGCTTTCGCTTTTAGAGAGAGGGACTCCACCAGCTGATAGGCTTGTCCAAAGCCATACGGTCCTTGCAGCATGAACAAGAGGCACCGATGCTTTGCGAGGCTGTGCCAAGAGAACATTGTACCGTCTCAATCTCAATTGGTGAAGAGCATCTGAGAAGTCTCTGTCCCCTGAGATGAGCATAAAATTTGCAGGTGCCGGATTATCCAGTGCCCAGCAGAACATGTTTACTAAAATCTTCTTGTCACTCGCATCTTTCGCTCCTGAGACAGACAATATCCACAAAACGACAAGGAAATTAAGCTACTGAAATGAAAAATCAAACAGTAAAAAAGAAAACTCGACTCAGAAGTCAGAATTGAAATCAAACCAATCAAAAGAGACACAAAGAGGCACACGCATAACCTAGAAGACGTAGATGACACAGTGATAAGAGTTTATAACGAAAGGGTTTAAGGAAGATTCACCGGCGGGGACGTGATTGAGGGCGATTCCGGTGGAGTTAAGGGCCTGTTGGATGGCCGGAGGGATACGATTCGTGTCGCCAAAAGCGGAGATTGAGACTGGACCACGATAATTCATCTTCTCAAGTGCCGACCTAATGTTCTGCGCAATCCCATGAGCATCCACACCTTTAGGAACTTGGCAGTTCTCTATGTCCCACCACACTGCCGTCTTCGCCCTCACGTACTGAGCCTCAGCCATCTCCGCCTCCGCCGCCGCCACCACCGGCTTCGTTTCAGCATCTTCTCCGCCCGCCGCGTTCATCGCCGCCTCTACCGTGCCAAAAGGCATTCAATTATTCTTATAGTTATTAACCTTTTTCCTCTTCACTCCCTTTTACTGATGAAGCGATTCTGTTTTGACGGTTTTACCCTTGAAGCAGCGACGTTTCGTTGCGCTCGAGGGGAAGGGTAATTCTGGGAATGAATAAAGGAAGCGTTTTGATTGGCGGAGAGTCGTGGTTATTGCCTTGTTGGCATTAGTTGAGTAGTGGGTGATACTGTGGTTAGTGGAAATTATCGTGCATCGTCGTCTCCTTTACGTCCGTTTCTTGTTTGACGTTGACCCTGACTTGAACGAAATACTTCTCAGCGTTTCCGTTTTCCACGAAGAACTTTCTTCTGTTTTTCCTAATTTTTTTTTTGTGGTCTAAATGTTATGACCAAATTTTCTTCCAATCAATTGTCATAACGTTTTACGTCCTAACTTCTTCACTGTCCATTCAATTTTCCACAAGAACATACTCATTTTTTTCCACATCCTTGACTTAACACTGTAGTGTATTTTACTAGATTTTTTTGTCAGCATACAGTGATGTTTTTTTTTTTTTTGTTAAAGATATATCGATTGGCCAGTTGGGAAAAATGTAAGTCAAGGGCTTAGATATGTGGATTGTTCAGCAAGAAACAGCTTTATAATGGCCATGCATAAACGGGAAACGTGATTTTTGTTTCACTTTTTCCCTCTATATATGCACTTCTTCTATCAGCTTCGTACTCTCTGCGACCAAAACGTGAAACTCTGATCCAAGCATGTCGCGTATGTCGATTTTCTTCGTGTTGCTTACGTTAACAGTTTCCATGATCACTTCTAGAGTCACTGTTGGCATTTCCGATTCAGACCCTTTTTCTTTGGAAGTGTCGGTCTTCCAGTCCATGCGCCGCCAAATCAATTTAACCGCCCAATCACCGTTTTAACATTTTGGTTTGAATTACTACAATAACGCAAGCAACGACTCACTTGTTCATTTTTTTATGGTCAAATCATAAGGATCATTAATGTCTTAATTCTATGAACACTATGTTGAAGATTGTATGGGAAATATAGATTATTTTTTAAACAACTTTCTTAAAGGTGACGGCCAAGAGTTAACACTCAACACTAAGGAGCTCCTCCCGCAGGTCCGGTCCGAGCATTCACGACAACGCTCATGTTTGGTCTGCAACCAGCTTCGTATTGTACACACAACGCAGCAAACAGCATTATCAACAAAAAGATTGATTGAAAACGTAAAAACATTTGTGTCGAGGAAAGCTTTTCAAAAGTACTAAACAGTGCTAACAATGAACGGAAGACGAAGGAACTCTGGGCCTCTGGCCGCTGTAAACAGAGCGCTAAAAAAAAAAAAAAAACTAAAAGTCGCAACCTTTCTAGGATTCTTTCCAGAAACGTATTGGACGAATGCACTCAGTCATGAATGTCTGAAGAAGACGCTGAAGGTGGTAGAAGTGAGGGACTTTACTGGCGAGACGTACGAGTTGATTGTTTTGAGGTATTTGATTCGGTGGAGTCTTGTTCTAGAAAGCGTCGTCAATCTCTATTTGCCATTGGGAACATCTAGGAGTAAAAAGACTATGGCACGTGCTCTAGTGAGGAAGCTGAGGGACGAGTCTAGCTTCGGATCGTTTATCGATTGGTCTACACGACAGTTAAATAAACCGTCGATCTTTATCGAAGATTCCTTAATGCATTAAGGATTGATTGTTGTGTTTTTTCCCCCCGGTCAATAAAGTTGTCTTTCAAATTAGAAAGAACCAATAAAATATGGTTATTGTGTTTGTATCCATACATTTGCAAACCCTTTGTTTAATTCAAATGAAAAGGATTCCTCATTAAGTATTATTACAATTTCGTTTTCTTTTTTCTAACTGAACAGAAATGAGAGTAGCAAACATATCCAAAAAGATGAAGAATATAATCTGTCTATCATTCACAAAAATTTAATCAAAATTCGCTCCTTGACATTGACATAAAAGTGGTGGTCAAGCCTTCTCTCCTTAATAAGGTAGAGAGAGGTAAGTATAATCCAAGGAAAAAAGCGTGTCTCATCGGTTTCCACCAATGAGAATTTATAATCAGCAAGTGCTTGCCGGAATGAACAAAGATGTTGACTCAAACGAGAATTCAAAGTTCATATTGATCATCATCATTAAATAGAATTATAAGTCAATCTAAGTGCTTCGTGAAGTTTTATCAAAAAAACAATAGCCAATGTATGACCATGACTTTGTTAACAGTCTTTAATGTATAAAATTGACGTTTAAAAAAAAACAATGCCAATGAAACAGTATATAATAGTTTTTATCTGTTGGTTATTCTCCTTCGTCAAAATCAAAACAATTTTGCGTGCTAAAACCGCGGTTATAAAAAGTACATTAAGAGTGTCATTAATCGACCCACTCGGGTTGCATTATTCTTATTCTTTGAGTTCCTTTTTAATCGTTGGCTTTTTGGTTCCGTTATCTAAACAAAAAAAAAAAATTAGAATCGACGCAATGTAAGAGAACTAGACCATGCTAACAATGAACAGATAAGACTAGGGAACCCTGACCGTTGTGAACAGGGCGGTTTCAAGAGTAAGAAAACCAAAAGAAACCAAAAAGTCGCAACCTTTCAAAGAACATATATAGGAAAATTTGAACCCTCTGATTACTCTCGCACTCATTTGTCTTCTCTCTGAATCCATTTTTTCCTCCAAATTCAAAACAATGGATTCACCAAGAAACCGAGACAGGTTATCCAGTTTACCGGAACTCGTTCTGGCTATGATTATCTCTAACT
The DNA here is from genome assembly GCA_010577795.1 of Isatis tinctoria. Classification (NCBI taxonomy): domain Eukaryota; kingdom Viridiplantae; phylum Streptophyta; class Magnoliopsida; order Brassicales; family Brassicaceae; genus Isatis; species Isatis tinctoria. Next base: position 32,913,912 of record CM021245.1, read on the forward strand.
TGCCCTTCAAGGAGGCCGTGAGTACGAGTGCCCTCGAGAAGCGCTGGAAAAATGTTCATCGTGGTACGACCAACGTCTCTTTCAAAGAGTCCGAGTTCGTGAAAAGCTCTGTCTCTGATGGTGAAGGAGCCAGAAGGGATGCCAGGGCCTCGTTCGTTCGCTATATGCTTAACTGGGTTTCTAGATTTTCCGGTGACGTCATCGAAAGTTTCGAACTTTGTCTCTCCAAACCGGTGGGATTCGAAACAGAGATCAACAGCTTAATCGAATTCGCCATCTCCAAAAATGTCAAGAATCTAGTACTTGATTTCTCTGAGTCTTCTTGCACTACAAGTAATCAAGCAGCATCCGCTTCAAGTAGTCATGCAGCCGCAGCCTCTACAAGTAATCAAGCAGCAGCAGCAGCAGTTGTGTTTCATTTGCCGGAATGTGTTTACAATCAAGCGACTGTGGAGTCGTTGAAGCTATTCGCTTGCGGTTTTGATCCAATAAGGTTCGCGAAGCCTTGTTCGTTTAAAAGGCTCTCTTTTGGTTGGGTCGAACTGGGAAGGATCATGGCTTTGTTATCAAAGACTCCTCTTCTCGAGAGCCTAAGCATGCAAAACTGCTGGAACGTTGGTCTCGAAGCGATAACCGAATATAACATCCGGATAAGGGAACTGGTATTCGAGAATTGCGATTTCGCCATAGAGTACTCTCTCCTCGACTTGCCCAATATACAGATCTTCAAGTACACTGGAGAGTTTCATTTCTTTCAGTTCTTGAGAGTGAATAGGAGAATGGAAGAAGCATACTTGGATTTTGGAGCAGAGACGGACAAAGATCAAGAGTTGGGAACAACTCTCTGTGATCTCCTCTATGATCTCTTGTCGGCTAGGAAGATAACGGTCTGTCCGTATCTCATTAAGGCGATCAGAGAGAGTGACGATCCGGTTCAGCTGAAAGATATGATGGAAACAAGACATTTGGTAATCAAGACGAATTTGATACCGGATGAGTTCATAGGGATTGAATTCATGATCAACAGCTCTCCTGATTTGGAAACTCTAACTTTCCAAATGCTGCCTCCTATACCTGTGCCAAGGACCAATCCGAGTTTCCATCCGAAGATGTACTGGACACAGGCAATCAGTCACGACTGCTTGGAGAAGACGCTGAAGGTTGTTGAAGTGAGAAACTTCACCGGCAAAACCTACGAGTTGAATATGATCAAGTATCTGATTCAGAGGGGCCTTATCCTGGAAAGGATGGATCTATTTTTGCCGCTGGGGACGTCGGGGAGGAAAAAGACCTCGGCACTTCGATTAATGAGGAAGCTGTGGGCGGAGACGGAGGCATCTTCTGCTCGTTTATGGTTTCGTCTACACGACGGTTAATCAAGCGGTCAAGCTTTATCCAAGAATCCTTAATGCATTAAGGATTCTCTGTTGGTTGTGTTTTCCATTTAATAAAATTGTTTTCCGAATAAAATATGGCTTTGTATCCATATATTTGCAAAACCTTTGTCGAATCTAAATTTAAAATAAGAAACCATTATTATTACAATTTTCTTTCTTTTTATAATCCCTCCAAAAAAAGAAAATGGGAAATAGGAAACATATCAAAAAAGACGAAGAAGAAAACACAGAAAGAACAAACTCTATTAAAATTGGCAAAATACCTTAAAGTACTGTCTTTGCCACTGTCAATAAAACAAAAGGACAGGCAAAAATTTTCATTGCTACCAATTCTTCTTCACGCTCAGTAAATTCTTTTAGGAGAAAAGTTGGGAACCTCCTTTACGCCAAACACCTCGTACTGGCACCCCACCGGTTTGATTATGATTATTACTGGAATTATCACTACTTGATTCTGGTTCAGACTCATGGTGAAAAGAGTTAAGATCTAGTAATGCTGCCATTGATCCATCACCAAGCCGTACTCTGTGAAACTTGGAGGTTTTCTTACGCTGCTGCTTGCTTCCGGTGGGAGTAGAATCCACTCCTGCTACTTTTGATTTTCCCTTGTCAGACCGATATTCATTTTATCTTTTGATATCACCTCTTCTTCTTCTTGATAAGAATTCTGTGAGGACTGTAATCTCCTCACCGTGTCCATAAAGGTCTCTGCTGATGCTTCTTTTGGTTCAACAACTTTCACCGCTTTCCCTTTGTTTTTCTTTGAACCTTGACTCTCTTGAGCTTGAGACGAGCTCTGCGCAGCAGCTTGACCATTCTCCTTCGTATCGTTTCTCAAACTGGCGTTGTGCGTATCAATGAGCTCTTTCTGCCTTTTAGGGTCAGGGCAGAGTCTAGCAAGATCGATAACCAAGTGAGACAACCCATAGCCTTTCACATACTCCAAGTAAGTTCTTGCATCGATCGACCCTTGACGATACTGTCCTGACACATCTTTGAAGGTCATAAACAGATCTTCATCATGTCCAAGTGCAGATCGCATTTTCTCAATCAAAGACTTATTGGCGGACTGTACATCTGGAGGCGGTTGGGAGTTTGAAGGTCCCTGTGTGACTGTGGATGATGTCTTGCGGTTTTGCACAGCAGCAGAGGAAACGGGAGGAAAATCCGAATGAGAAGGCGGAAGTGATCTTGTATCAGATAGATTAGGGGCTGAGGATGAGTGAGGAATCCTATTTGCATTACGAGCAGCCTGTGGAACCGCAGAAATAGGAGGTCTGGGCTGTGCAACTCTGGCATGGGACCTAGATTGGGCTGAAGAAATAGAGGCTTGTACAGGTGTGCGACCTATTGCTGGCCATCCCGAAGAAGAGTTGCCGCCGCCACTTGTACTGGATGCTTGTACTGGGCCTCGGTTAACCGCAGGCCATGCTTCAGAAGGACTAGCAACAGGAGTATTGGTAGGTGTTCGATTTGTCTGACGTCTTAGACGAGCAGCCAAGGTGTTAGTAGGCAAACCCTCCAAGTTCTGTCCAGATCTCGGTGGACCAGAAAGAGGAGGAAAAGCAGATTCTCCAAGACGGGTACCACCACCACCAGAACTGCCTACAGCTTGAAGATATCGCGAAGAGGGTTCCATATCGGTAGTTGATAGAGATTCCATTGATTGGATAAGAGGATCACCATCGTCAATGTGTCTGTTATTGTTCTCAGGGAATCCAGGTGGTGCACTTGAGGGTGGAGGAGCAGGCTCTTGCCGAGAATACTCAGCCTCCGATAAACGAAGAGCAGCATTGACAGCAAGATTATATTCATCGTCACCAGGTTCGCGACGGAATGATCGGAGTCTTCCACGACGATTTTCTTGGTCGTTTCCTCGTCTGTATCGGAAACTCGTTGGTATCTGTAGCGGAATCACAATAGTATATAAGCAAGCAAAGTGGAAAGATATATACTAAGAAAAAACACCAGGCAAGAGGGGGGTTACATACCTGTAATGCCGCAGTTCGCTGAGCCCGAGACATTCTACCACCATGCTCGATAGCGTTATGCCTCTGAAAACACAAATACAGATACTTAAAACAAAATCCATAGAGCAGAACTAAAAAGCACAATGAGAAATTCAGCAGAAGTGTTTACTTTCAGCTCTGATTCGTTTTGGAAAACTATGAACTTCTTAGATAGGCAGGAGTCGTCCTCACAAAGGAAATGGTCACGGCGAAAGTGAAGCTGTTGCAGAAACATATATATATAATCAGAACATATGCAGACACTATTTAACCTTAGCTCTAACGAAGATGGTTGATGTTTACCTCCAAGTCATCATAGTTCTTGTAATATTCATATTGTCCTGCCTGCGACCTATATTTAGTAATTGAAGCCAATGAAGTTATTCAAGTTACACACTCTCTTAAACAAAGATTTCGCAGGCATTACCTTTGGCATATATGACAGGTGTAATGCTCCGTAGTCATGTGAGAATATAATTCATTATCACCGTAGAAAGGATTCCTACAGAATTCACACATAGGATGCCCAGCGAAGCCTCCTCTTTCACTCTCACTTCCATCAACTTCAGAGTCCCCAGTGAGTATATGTTGGTTAAGTTGTGCCCTCGTATACAACTTTTGTTCACATATGAATATCTGCGCATGAAAAGAGAGAGAAAAGAGATGTAAAAAAAAAAAGTGCAAAATATCAGAGAAGATAATAGCTAATAAGCCGTGCACATATGATGAAGCTCCCACCTTACGCCCTTCGAGACATAAACCACACATATTCAATTTGTGCTTGTGATACAAATGACCCTTCAACTGTTCAACGCTCTTAATCCGAAGACGATGCCTTGGCCCTGGTCCTCCTTCTCTTGGTTGATCCTCCGTCTTGTCACAAACACTGCACGAGAGCCTACACATGGCTTTGATCATCCTGTACTGATCCAAGTCATCAAAGAAAGCCTGAGTGTCTTCATGATACCAGAACCCTCCTGCTACTCGACCTTCCTTTGGCGCTGATGGGAACGTCGAGAAGTCATTGATCGTCCTCGTATAATCACCCAATGCCTGCAATTTTGTTCACACGAAACCAGCTCTAAGCTTTCATTTTCATTGGGAAAGATGGCTAACTACAAATTCTCTATCAAAATTAGATCGATCGGATGATGGGAAGAGAGAAGCGATTGAAGAAGAGGAAAGCCTAATAACCTTGGTGACGAAAACGATAGGAGACTCAGTTTTGCAGATACAGCAGCGAGGATCGTCGAGGACGAAACGGAGACGAACGACGCATGTGGAGCAAACTTCTCGGTGCCCGCAAGATCCGTAGGCAACCCACTCGAGATTGTCAGCGCAGACGGCACAGCTATCATCCATTGCTTCTTGCTGAATTTGGGATTGGGATTGAGAAAAAATTGTTCGAAGCGAGAACTAAGAAATTATGGGCAGAGAGAGAGAGATCTAGGGTTCTTAGAGGGCAGGCTAAAAGGCAAGTTGAAGAATACGAAAAGCCGAAAGGTCTACGTATCAGATTGGCCAGTCAAACAAATACCGAAATACGAATCAAAATTTGGTAAAATTAACACTATATTAAAGAATAACTATAGAAATTTGTTGACTGAATGATTATCAACGGGGGATGTAGCTCATATGGTAGAGCGCTCGCTTTGCATGCGAGAGGCACAGGGTTCGATTCCCTGCATCTCCACTTTTGACTACTTTTTGTTCTTATTTTGCTATGCTATGGGCCTAAAGACTCTGTGAGAACCCAAAATCAAACCCAATTAATTTTTTTAGAAGGGTAGTTACGTAATAGCAGAGTCCAAAACCCTAGCGTCCCCTGCTCCCTTAACTTGTTCTCTCCTACAAAAGCCCCATCCTCGTGATTTTTTCTTCTTTTCTTTCAGCCGCAAAGAAAGATGCAGATCTTCGTGAAAACCCTAACGGGGAAGACCATCACCCTCGAGGTCGAATCCTCCGACACCATCGACAATGTCAAAGCGAAGATCCAAGACAAGGAAGGGATCCCACCGGACCAGCAGCGATTGATTTTCGCCGGCAAACAGCTTGAAGACGGCCGCACGCTCGCCGACTACAACATCCAGAAGGAGTCGACGCTTCATCTCGTGCTCCGTCTCCGCGGTGGTGCGAAGAAGAGGAAGAAGAAGACGTACACCAAACCGAAGAAGATCAAGCACAAGCACAAGAAGGTGAAGCTCGCCGTTCTCCAGTTCTACAAGATCGACGGATCTGGTAAGGTTCAGCGTCTCAGGAAAGAGTGCCCTAACGCAACTTGCGGCGCCGGAACTTTCATGGCGAGTCACTTTGATCGTCATTACTGCGGCAAGTGTGGACTCACCTACGTCTACCAGAAAGAGGGAGCCGAGGCTTAAATCGGTAGATCCATCTCTCTCTCTCTCTATCTTTAAAAACTGGTTTCGATTTGGTAATTTTTATAAGCTTTTCTTTTCTTTCTTTGTTGTAATGGATTCGATGTTGAACATCTTTTGTTCTGGATCTTCTTATCTAGAGGTTTTTGATTTATGTTGGTACGTTGATTAGTCTCAAATACAATTCCTGCAACATGTTCAATCTTCTCTTACATTCGAATTTGACGAAGGAACATATTTGAATTCTAGATTGGGTTTGAATGTTAGATTGACGAACAATGGCTCCACAAACCTTGCCATGTGAATTCTGAATTCTTAATTTTAGGAAACATATATAATTTCGGAACTTTGTAAAATCAACTTTGATTGTTAACATAATGTTCATAGGCTTGGATATAGGATATTGAAATGCACTCTTTGAAGTGACAACAGTATTTCAGCTGTTATAAACATCAACGCAATAAACTTGTTTAATATCTGATCCGTAGATTGATTAGGAAACAAATTCTTTTTCCAATTATAAATCATGTTTGAGGTGCATGTTGGATCATGCGCGAGGTTCATGTTTTTGGTCATGTTCGATTCCTACTATGGTTTCTCTATTGACTGAAATTGGAGATGCATGTTAGTTATGTATTGTCTTTGTTTGTGACATTTAGCTTATCCACACGCTCGTCATCCTTATGACTTTGTTTTGAAATGAAACAAAAAAAAACAAACCAGCGAAAGACAAATAACAAACTTCCACAACACTTCATTAGTCGTCCCCATTATTGAAATATAGTCTCTCTCATCTCTGTATTCAGTCAAAATACATGTAATATTCGTTAGACCCGAAGCTCATGCAACCAAAAATTCTCATTGACGATCAACACCGGGCCGGACACAAAGAAGGTTGTGTGTAAATTTAAGATTAAAGAATCTAGTCATAAGGTGGCTATTGCTCAACTCGTAAGCAAACCATTGATCTGTCTGTATGAAAATGCACAGCGAGAGGAGAAGGGATAAATTTGGGCACCAAGACCGAAATGTATTTCCTTATTACTGAAAATTGAAAAGTTGACAAGTTCTCAAGGATAAAACACACTTGAAGGCAAGAAAAATATCAAAGAATCGGTGGGTACTGTTTCGCCTGTTGTCGCACCCTTCTCTTGTATTCATCCTTATCCTGCAACCCGCACAAAAACAAAAACAAAACTTGCTTAGGTTACTGCCTCAAAACCATAGACAAGTGATCTCCATAACAACTAGATGCCATGAAGTATCTACTACAAGTAAAGAAATATTGATTCTTCTACTTTCCGTGATCAGAGAGTATGGTCAGCAAGTTAATAAGAAATTCAAGAAAAACCTGGACAAAGAGCTGGTATCCTTCAGTCTGTGCAGGGTCATTTGGGTTTGGTTCATCGAGCAAGTCCTGAATACCAACCAAGATTTGCTTCACAGTGATGGCTGGTCTCCATCCCTGTACGCTTGTAAAGAATCTTGTAAGCTTTTTTTGTTTTACCATATTTTGTTTGGCTTTTTTATAACAAAGTAGTTGAAATGCTTACATAATCCTCATTGAGAATTGAGAGGCAAACTGTTCCGGAAGGATAGACATTAGGATGAAAGAAACCTTGAGGAAACTTGCACTTTGGAGGTTTGCTTGGGTAGTCCTCCGAGAAATGGAGTGCCAGTGGATAAAAACCACCTTCCCAGTCAGTCTGCAAAACAAGAAGTTTTTTAACTATAAATTCACTATATCAATCAATCACCACCAAACGGATACAGCTTGGCAACTAGAGAATGTTAGAATGCATCGTTTTCCAAATACAAGATCTGCTACTCTAATGATTCGAAAGGCCAAATCGAACATGCCTGCAATGTACGGGCGGGTAAACTAAAAAAGTGGAAGAAAGCTAGAGATATGACAAGAATGTGCAAGACTGGATAAGCAAACACTAAACACCATGGGATAAGGAAAGTTTGTCAATACACAAAAGATATTGGCATCAAGACCAGGATCTCAATGCTTTCACGGGCTAAGTAATCAGCACAACACACAGAGCATCACACAATCTTATCGACGTCCTTGCCAGTAATCATACCACATGATCCGTCAAATCCAAATTTATAAATAACCAAACAAGAATAGTTAGCAAGTTCCAAGCTGATGGCCAAACAATTTAAACAAAAAGTCTGTTATAGTTACAGAACTAGTTGCGGATAAGACTCGGTTATTATTCTACACTGTTTAAAAAGAAACAATCAACACAATGGATAGTCATAACTCATAACCCAACGCAAAGATTATACAGAAATAAAACCCGACACTCGAAATCAGAACCAACACGATTGGCTAAAAGAGAGTGTGAAAGAATCTCACTCCAGATTTGCCAGGGATGATACACTGCCACACCATTAGGTTATTTGTTCCATCTGACGAAGTCTCCGGCTTGGCAACAAAAGCCTTGAAAACAGGAAGCAGATTTGATTTGAGGTATCAGAGAAGAAGAAGAAGAAGAAGAAAAAGGGCATAAAGAGAAGGAGGAATAACATACGTGGGGATGGTTCTTACGCCACGCTTTCCGTTCCTCTGTGAGTCGACCACGTGCGATTCCACCGGACATGACTTCGGAGTTGGGTCTGCTTTGCTTTTGCTTCGATCGCCAAATCCAACGACTCAGACCCCAATTAGTCTTTTCAATAATTCTCCTCCGCCGCTTTGTTTTTTATTAAAGGATACTGTTTGCTCAGCAAAATTAATCAAGGATTAATTTGCTGAATAACCAAAAAAAAAAAAAAAAACTAGCCAAAAAATCTAGATCTAATGGTCAGGATCTTGCCACAGAGGGAGTTTTTGGTTAGTTTCTTAAATATGTTTTTTGTGTGGTTATTCAGCAAATTATCTGATTAATCAAAAAAAAAAAATTATATACAATATGACACGGAATCGATACTTTTATTTGTTCTATCAACTCTTCTAGCATTTTCAGCATTAATGAGTTTGCGTTAAATGCTTTAGATTTAATTAATATGGAAAAAAACTGTATGTATACTATTTCGAAGCAAAAATACTTACGCAGTTGGTCGTTTTTTTCTCACTATACACAACAAAACAATCAACAGTTTGTATACAAAATTCGTAATCACACAAGACACATGCACACAACCTGTCTCAATAAGAGACTTCTCAGCTGCTTAAATGCTCCGAGTGAAATACAAAAAAGCAGCGTGAGAGAGATTATTCGTCTATCATCAATCGTCATTCGTCATCATCACTTTCACCAAGAACACAATTGTTTCAGCCATCCAACAGATTCCTCAAGCTACGGAAAGCCTCCGGCGTAAGGCTACAACACCGTTTCTTCTCCAACGGAACCGCTGGCTCATCCCCTCTGTCCACCGTCATAAAACACACCACAACCGCTGTTAAGTTATCGAACGTGTTCAGCCTCAGAGCCTCCATCACTAGCTCTCTTGCACACCTCGTGGGATCATCGTGTCGGTTTAAGCCGCGCTTCACAATGCTAACCGCTTCTTGGCTCGTCAAGACATCCCAAATCCCGTCGCACCCGATGACAAGAAACTCGTCGTCCTCGGTTAAGGTTATCTGCTTGATCTCAGGTTCGGATATTAGTGGAGATTTAGAGCCGTGTGGGCGTTTCATGTCCCAGTCGCCCAGAGCTCGGGTTACAGATAACTCTCCGTTTAGGTAACCGTCCTCGATGACACCGCCAGATTCTTCCACTCTTCTTCTCTCCGGTAGATGGATCGGTGTATGGTCATGAGACATCTCTATCGCTTTGCCTTTTCTGCAAAGAACTGCTCTGCAGTCTCCAGCATTTGCAACCATTAAGAGTCTGCAAAGGAAAAAAGTAGCACATGAGAAATCACAGTTAAACCATCATGAAACCAATCAGAGATGAACCATGTTTTCCAAAACTAAAGCAAACCGAAGCCCACCCCTAACTACTAACAATAGACAGAGTAGACCACCAGTACAAGACCACACTGAATCTTCTTCAGATCACAGGCTTGCTATATACACAAAATCTAGTTACATGCGAGTGCTCTCTCGAGATCCAAAGAGAGAAGCTTAAAGAACTAAATGGCTAACACACATACCTTCCGGAAATAAGAGCGGCAAGAGCCGTGGTACCAGAGGACGAGCTGATGCTGCAATCCTCTGCCAAAGCTAGATCAGCTTGGAGAAACGCATTTGTCAACGAGCTCTTAACTTCTTCCACATAAACACTATTCACTTCAGATGTCTGTGGAAAGTTGTCATCTTCAAACAAAAGCCTAATGGCATTTTGCCGTACATACGTTGCTGCTTCTGATCCTCCATGACCATCAAAAACCTATGAAAGGAAGCCAAGTCAGGTTCTATCTTTAGAAGAGCAACAGAATTTGCAAGGAAGAAACGATAGGTTACCGCATAGAAAGCACTTGGCTTTGGCAATTCGAAAAGACACCCAAGTTGGGAGGATAGATCATCTACGCAAATGTGTTCGTCTTCCATGGATCTCTTTGGCCCGATATCAGCGTAGCTTCCAGACCGGATGGTTGGAACATAAACCGGGACACTAGAATCACAATCATCCTCCTGCTTTAGACCCTAAAAAAAGGTATACACATTATTCAAAACATAAATCAGCCAATTGTCCTGTAAATAGAAAAAACAAATCTTTAAACAATCAAACTTAGTCCGAATTCTCCAATCAAAGGAAATACAGATCCAACAAGGCTATAAAACTCATGCTCTATTGAGAATATCAATAAATGAAACACAAGTAATGAAGACCAAGACATATTTAACAAACACAATAACTACAGATAAGTTTCTCAAAGTCACCAGCTTTGAAGTCGGTTGATTTGCAACGTTCAAAGACAACAAGCATCTAATAGTATCTACTATCTACTACAACACGCAAACATACATGAACCAGGTCTCGTCTAAAGCTTAAGTTCCAGATCGTTTCTCTTTCCTATAAAGTCATCTTCTTTGATGAATTAAAGAATCACCTTAATAACAATCAATTCGGTTAAATTGCTAATTATAGACGAATTAATTTCAGAGCCCAACTTCTCCAATTCTCTTTTCACAAGGTGAAACTAGCAGTAAAGAGCCCAGGAAAAAAAAAACATAATCTCCAACATGTCGGAAAGCTCAATACTTACCTCCGGAGAAGTCAATAAACCGCCGGAAACCGACGCCGTCGATAGACGGATACCCAATTCTGCTACCATCTCTCTCTCTTTCTTCGCAACCAATTTCACTTGCACAACAACTATAAGTTATATATAACCAGATCGTCTCTTCGAACTCTTTTTACTCAAAATCACCGACTTTTTGTTTGATTTTTCTCCCGAAGTCGTTCACTTGTTTCCAAAGTAAATTTGACAATTTCGAAGTTTGCGTTTTGTTTTTTTTTTTTCCTCTCGCAGACGAATTTTTTTTCTGACTCGTTTGCCTATCTGCGTGTATATATATACTGAAGAAGTCGAATTGTGGGCGACTGGGTAACCGGTAGATGCTGTGTACACGTGGCGGTCACGGTGGCGAATCAGAGATCTTATGTGGATTATTAATCGCTGTTCAGTTTGTGGATTACACACGGCCAAGACTAAGCCCTGTTGATGACACGTGTCGAAACGGTGGAGCTTCAGCTTTGACGCGCGTACCATAAAACGACGTCGCAGTTCGGGATACCCTTCCCTTTGAACTTGCCAACAAGGCAACAACTACCGCGGACTTCCTCGGAAATAACGGGGAGGTTTCTGTAATAATATTAAATAATAAGGGTATTTTAGAAATAAAGGACTCTCTCGACTAGAATCTCAAAAGGTTTGTCCGTGTCCACACCTGCGTTTCGAGAAATGACGATATTACTCCCGAAAATAGATTTATATACTCCCCAAAATGAGCTTGGGTCCCACGTTTACCGGTTGGTCATGACACATCATCAGTTGTTTTTCGTATTTTTGTTTCGTGTTTTTAAAATGTGCCACGAATAATTTAGGGGAACCTCTTAACCTTTTTCGTAGATCCAATTATTTGGACCAAAAGCAAAAAGGAAGGATCCAATTATATTATTGTTCGGTTAATAGTTCAGTGTTTCTTATATAATTTTGGTTAAATGATGGATCAACAAGTCAAGTTCTCGCTTTTATCCAAAAATATGGTATACATGTATATAATTTTTTCTCTTACATTTTATTGTTGTAAGGAAATAGATAAGAGTATTAAACTGATATAGTGAAGAATCATATTTACTACCCGCCTTGTGCATAAGTATTGTTTTTTAGACTCAATCAAGATCTAACGTGTTGTTAAAATGTGAAACGTGTTTCGTGGAAAGTTTAATAACCAATTAAAAATCCACATTCAGAACTTGTCTTCTTTTTTCTTTTTCTTTTGGTGGGACCCAGAACTTGTCTATAGCCACAACAATATCTAGCCAATAAGAATTAACAATTAATCAGCACTACATCAGCATATATGATGTAGCGGAAGCTACGATACACACAGCTCAACCAATAGATTCAAAGGAATCGATTGGGACCTGCCAGCTCGACCAAGGGATTCGATAGAATCCTCGCTTGGGACCTGCTTCTTGGACTCGTTGAGATCTCTATAGATCTACCGAAAACAAGGAAAAGAGAGACAAAAGCTCAATTCTATAATCAATCATAAACTGCATACATAATAGCCTAAACGGCTTATTTATAATAAAAGCCAAAAACCCTAAAATATGGAATATTCTAGAAAACCCTAAGATAAATATTAAAATATGAATATTAATTAAAATACAAATAACTCGTAATTATCTAAATAATTAAGATATCTCTCTGCATCATTCTCTCCGGGTTGGAGAAGATTCGCCCTCGAATCTTAACCGTGATCTTCGATTCCAAAGCTTCGTCGGCTATGAACATATAATAATTTATTCTCCTTATTTTTTCTAATCTTCCATCGATGATATCTACCAACGAAGAGAATATTATTTTCTTGCACCTTAACCACTTCAATCTTCCAACCCCCAATAGCAAAACACGTTTCTTGGAATTGAAAATTTGTCTCCACGAACTCTTTGTCTTCATGTAAGATAACAATTTCCTCACCTCCATTGGACGCATCATCTTTTATTTGACGTATGTCTAAAAACGATATATAGACACGTGTACAAAGCACCATAGCTACCCTTGATGATTGATCTTCGCAGAAGAACGTTTCTCCCTTCTTCTTAATAATCAAATCTTCATCACCGTAATCATCAAAAATTGGATCACCAATAATTTCTACAAACTCTTCAGAAAAATCTTCTGATAGAGCAAACAGATTATCATTCGTGTGATAGTAACACGTGAAAGACATGGTAAACAAAACAGAATCGTTCTTCGATTAAGAAATCAAAGAAACGCAGCTCTGATACCAACTGATGTAGCGGAAGCTACGATACACACAGCTCAACCAATAGATTCAAAGGAATCGATTGGGACCTGCCAGCTCGACCAAGGGATTCGATAGAATCCTCGCTTGGGACCTGCTTCTTGGACTCGTTGAGATCTCTATAGATCTACCGAAAACAAGGAAAAGAGAGACAAAAGCTCAATTCTATTAATCAATCATAAACTGCATACAATAATAGCCTAAACGGCTTATTTATAATAAAAGCCAAAAACCCTAAAATATGGAATATTCTAGAAAACCCTAAGATAAATATTAAAATATGAATATTAATTAAAATACAAATAACTCGTAATTATCTAAATAATTAAGATATCTCTCTGCATCAATATATGAGTCAGCAATTCAGCATAATGTTGCTTGCTGGTACTATATGCCACATCACATGGTATATGATGCCATATGGTATATGAGTTAAATAACATCACGACGCGAAAGATGTCGTCACGCTGGTGATGAATGATGACGGACGGTATCTGATGGGCCTTAATCATCGAAAAGCCCATGAAGCTTTAGCTGATGGTTTGTAGCTCATTGGGCTTAGGATCATTATATAGAGCCGAAGCCCAAAGCCTACCCGACACGATCCTGAAAAATAGAGCTATAACAACACCATTATCAATGTTTTCAGCTTGCGAAGAAGATCGGTGTCTTAGCTCGTGAATTCTCAGCGCAGATTGTTAAATAAAAAATAATTTGGAAGAAGATTTGAGGCCACTCCTTTTTGTGTGTGCTATAATAACGAGAACTTCAAAATCAATTAACAGTTTTAAATCTCTATCTCATCTTATGGTAGTATTTACTTGAAAAGAACAGACATTCGTGTTAACTACTTTTGTCTATCCTGGTTCGAATTCGTTAATTAGAAGTTGACCCTTGTCTTGTTTTGTAGCATTTGCAAGTGCGCACTTTTTCAAACCACATAACTAAAGGCTTTACAGAGCCACTCTTTTCGACCAAAAGATAAAAAGGATTGCTTTTGCTTAGCTTTCAAGATAATCTTGCCAACCATATACTGTATTTCCTTCTTTCCACTCGTTTATCCACCTTTCGTGTGTGTACGGGTGATTTGAAGGTGATGTGGTCCTTGACTTTCATCAAAAAAAACATGAATTGATTTGGTGCTACATAACATAACATAACATATACTCGGGACATGTAAATGTATTGGCCAAATTTGTTAACATTAAATTTACCGTTAACATTTTTGACTTATGAAATATTTGCTCCTTTATTAGTACATATAGTTTACGGACATTCGAGAAGGTAAGTAAGAGATTTTACAGTGATCAGAATGAAAATAAAAATCGGAAAACAAAAGTAAAAAGAGAAACTCAAGCAAGCTACCAGAGCCAAGATCAATTAATCAACTAACTTTAAACATTATCTCCTCGGGCATTATTAAGACTCCATAACCGCTATTCTCATTTCGACGAAGATGGGTTCAAAGGGCTCGGCTTTGAACTATTTTGCCCTTGTCCGGCGAGCCTAGGACTCATCCCATCCCTTAATTCATTTACTCGAGGACTAAACACTTGAGACAGGTTCCGATTCAAAACCGGCGTTGAAGTCGAACTAGTAACTTTAGGACTACATGTGTGTCTAAATTCTCCTCTACTTCTTGTAATAAACTCATCAAGAATCTCAGAATCGCATGGATAAGAAGCTGTTGATCCCATCTCATCTTCCTGCAAAGCCAGAAATATGTTAACAAGTATCCAAAAAAAAAAACCCAGAGAAAATGGATTCTGATTTGAATTTAGTTAAGGAGTTATTTACCGCTACTGCGAGATTGAATGGTAAAGCGGGTGCTTCTTCATACTCTGCTGCGTCTAAGTCCTGAAGATGAGCACTTTTGAAGAATCTTGGGAGGATGTATTGCCTTACGGGTATTAGAAACATGATCATTAGAGGGAACATAACTCCAGCGATTGGGATCCATGTGAGGCCAAAGCAGATTAGAAGGTAAGTTGTTTGGAAGATTGTGAACATTGCAATCGTTTTGAATGGAACAGTTTCCACGAATGTCGCGTGGTTGTCTTCAAGGACCCTGCAAATTTGGTAAGTTATTGAGTAGTGATTCTTGAGAGAGTGAAAGAAGATGGAAAGAGATTGGGACTTTACTTGAATCTTCGACTTGGTGCCGTGAAGAGAAGTAAGATTCTTTCCCAAAATTGGTTTCCGGGTAAGCTTTCGATGGCCATGAACGCGAAGTATCCCCAAAGGACTGATGTAGGGATCATTTTGAGGAGAGGCATAGCTGCAACACATCCTCCAACCATTACTGCTTGAAGCAAGTTGCTTACTCTCTGTTCTTTGACTTCAATTGGCAATAAATCATCGATTTCTTTCTCGATATCAAACAGAGTTTCATCAACCGGAGCATCGAGATTTCCTGTGAATGTCGTCGCTTGGATTGTTGATTCTCTCAGCTCTCTCAGACCCTGCGGAAGAGATATTGTATCCTCAATTTGGCCTCAAAACTATATTAATTCCATTGTAATACTGAGAATATTCTTTACCTGAGGCTGCTGGTAGACTAATGGAGTCTGCATTTGATTATAAGCCTCTTGCATGTTACCATACAACTGTCCTAAACTCGCATTCTGCTTAATGCTTCTCCGTGCAGTTGCAACTAGTCTGTTCCGAAGAAGCTGTGGAAAGAGCAAACAAGCTCAATTCCAAGTCTGAAAGAAAAAAAAGTTCCGAAACCAAAATCGTGTGGTAAGGTACCTGATATTTTAGTGTTGCTAAGCTCTTGGTATGCATTGGTGATTGAGGAATGACTCCATTTGACGGAGGGATTCCAAGTAGACCACAGATTAAGGTCTGAAAATGGCGGAGTTATTAGTAGATTCAGCTAAATAAGAGGAAGAAGAAGTTACTAGTTCCCGCAGATTCTTACCAGAAACCCGAGAAGAAGCAGATCATAGTGGTACGAAGATGGTTTTCTCAAATTAAATTCTTTCTGCTGTGCAAGTTGTGATGCTACGCTATGGTCGAAGTAGTAAAGAACTGCGATCATTGTTGCAGGAATGAATGCTCCGATTATGTAGACAACTGGGACGTCAAGCATCTCCTGAGTTTTCGGAAATCACTAGGCATTAGTCAGACGTTCATGTCGGAGATTCAAGATTTTTTTAAAAAAAAGAAAGAAAAAAAGCCACACCTTTACGACGGTCCAATTCTCAAAAGCACCAGGGGACCACGGATTTGGGCTAAAAAGTCGCCGGGGAATTCCTTTTGGAACATCTCCTGTTGGGATGTAGGAGACACCGGTCCACACCAGAACCATGAGTGGCACACCATAGTCAGCTATTAAGCTTCTAAGCCAGCCTGTTTCAAGAATAATGTTTAAGAAAAACAAAGGAGTTTACTAAGTTTCTTCAATAACAAGGAAGATTTGAGTGAGATCTCCCCATTTGTAAGCGCATATTTGACTATTGATTGGTCAAGATCCCTAGAATAAGGAGAGTCCAGCTCATGAGATTAAAAAAAAAAAAAAAACAGTTGACTAATTACTTCGGTACCTGTTCCATATCTCCAGGATCTGGCTTTTCTACTTCTAAGTGCAGTTATAAGAAGACCAAAGGAGAGAACCAAAGCAAACATCCCATTTGCAAATCTCCAGGAAGGTAAAAACTCCAAAAGTTTCAGATTTTCCCTCTCAGGAGAACGAAATTCATCAATTAGTCCCTGGATATATATAATCAAAGCATCAGAGGCAACACAAACCAATTTTTTGGCATCCAAATTTTTTTGCAGAATCTTCTTACTTTGATGGCTTCTTGCATGAATAGCATAGCTATAAGAAGTCCAAACAATTCTCCAGCTACTCTGGTGAATCTGTTGATTATTGAACAAGCTCCACATATAGCCAGCACAAACAGAATCAACGAAGTCCAAACACAAACCCTGCATATATTTGGCTAGATTAACGCCTGGTTGCTCGATGTTTTACGAGATCAACAGCGAAGCTAGCAGAGAACTTACCATCCAGACCAAGCTAAGAACAAATTGCGTCCCAGTTCAGGTCTCCCTTTTGCAAAGTTAAACATAAACGTATACATAATTACAGTTGGCTCTGCAACTCCGAGTATTAGCAGAGGCTGGCCTCCGATAATCGAGTGAATGATTCCACAAATGGCTGTAGATGCCAGAGTCTGAACAGCAGTAAGAACTCCATCTGAAAAATACATTGCAAATCTTTGATAACGTTCATAAAGCTCACAACTTTATAACCAGAGGAGGAAATTCAATACCAGTGCTTCGCTCCAACTGTTCGCCGAATGAGATAACAGGAATCGCAGACGCGAAGAATATGTATGTGGTGGGAGCAAGAATTCTACAAAAAAAAGTTTGATATATATAAATATGAATAGTTCATACTTCATAGAAACAGAGAAAATTTGGAGTATAATAAATTAACCGACTTTAGTACCTAAATCCAGCTTTCAATCCTCCGGTCCAGTCTTGTTTGTAGCACATTAACCTTCCTTTAAGATCATTCTTGATACCTTTAAACGGAACGAAAGTCTCTTCCATGGTGGCTGGCTTCTCTCTATGAATTTACTCTGTTTTTTGTTCTCTCAGACAAATCGTCAAACACTTGGAGAGCTTCTTCGGTTAAAACACTCTTCTAGAACGAGTAGATGATGAGCCTAAACCCGATTATGGGGGCAGACACGAAGAAGAAGACTACTTGGAATCGAACAAACCCATATTACTGAACATTTTCAATACAAGTTTAGGGGACAGAAGAAAGATGGAGAAAAATCCAGATAAGAAGACCAAGAAGAGAAGAACCCAATATCAAGGCGCTCGTAACAACAATGAATCTCGTCGAAGAAGAAGATTGGGATTGGTTCATGGAACTAATTTACATGATAAAGTATTATTTTTTTGGGAAGTAAAGGAGAAGCAATAATGGTGAAAAGGGGACTGTATTGTTTGGATGGCAAGAAAGTGGCAAAGTTGTTTCAGCTGAGCAACTTGCAATGTACGTCTTTCGGTGGCAAGGAAGAAAGAAGCCGAAGCATCGCTATATATATAAGAAATGCTACTAATAATGACGGAAATTAAATTAATTAAATAAGTTAAGAAGGATTAACGAGGCGCGTGAAGTAACAAAATTTAAAACACTTTTTCTTTTGTTTTGAGGTATAAAAAATACTTCATAATTTGTATAATCATTATTAATGCGGCCAACCACATACCTCTGACCTTTTATAATGTTAACTAGTGTCGATCACATACTCACAAGATTTATATCAGAAAATTAACTAGCTTGAAAAGTTGATTGTTACAGTTTATATTAGGGATGACTGGTAATACACTGAGATATGATATACCGTATGTATGGCTTTCTATAGTAGCATAATCAATTCTAATAGACAACTAGACATATCACATGTACTGTAACATATTTGGGCTTAAGGTTCACTTCAGTCTATTTTCACAAACAATTGGTGAAAAGAAAATATCTGTGACAAGTTTGAAAAATAACGGTCAGATGCGTCATGCAAGTATATAAGCCTACGGTTAAAAAAAAAAAAAATTTGGCCACAAGTTTTGGGAACTCGCAGACAGAAACAGTTGAAATGTTATTAATTATATCCAGTAAGAATCAAATTTCTTATCAACGTCTACGTTAGGAAAGCTTAACCACTTATACATTGCCCGCCTCTTAAAAAGCAAAGCTATCCGTACGATGTTTTTTTGTAAAGGCAACTAAAAGAAAAGAAAATGGTCCACTTTGTGAAAGGTGGTGCAGATAACATACATCTAATCATACACTGACGTTGTAATAGTATGATATCAACCTAACGCATACGAACATCTTTAAACAACTATCAAGTATAACTTGACCTCATTAGCCAATCACCATCGGTTGCTAACCTTTCTTTTTTGTCACTTCATTATTTTTGGAATTGGATTTTGACATGTGTTCGGAAATACGCTAGGCGATAGTCGAACGGTCGACTAGGGTCTAACGAGTTAACGAAAAATCGGAGATTAATTGGGAGTACTCGGAGACTTGACCTCATTAGCCAATCACCATCGGTTGCTAACCTTTCTTTTTTGTCACTTCATTATTTTTGGAATTGGATTTTGACCTGTGTTCGGAAATACGCTAGGCGCTAGTCGGGCGGTCGACTAGGGTCTAACGAGTTAACATATTTATATATAAAAAAACAAATTTAAAATGTTGTGCAATTGCATTTAAATAAAATTTATAAATAAACCATATAAGATTAAACATGAGATGTTTAGAACAAAGATTATCATAATCTAATCTCTAAATTAAAAAAACCTAAAACCTAAACAAAATCAAATTGGACATTAGTAGATTTTTTTTTTTGCTGAAATGTTTAAAATAAACATTATCATAATCCAAATCTCTAAATTAAAAAACCTAAACAAAATCAAATTGGACATTATTAGGATTTTTTTTCTTTTTTTTTGCTGAAATGTTTTTTTAAAAAAATTTAAACTTACTTGAAAACTAGACGGTCCAACGCGGATTCTAAGCGGTCTAACACGGAAATTAATCGTTTTACCGTATAATGCACCAATTTGGACCAACTCGCCACGGTTACTTACTGCATGGCGCCCAAGCGGCCGCCTTATTGGCTAGGCGGCCGAGTTTTTTAACACAGATTTTGACACGTTACGTTTTTCCCTCCAATGTTCAGCTGCAGATCATACCTTCACCGTAGATTGATCATTGGTTCCTTAGGCTCCGAATGGTAACGGTGGGTAAAGCGGTGCAGGACAACTGCGGTGCAGAACAACTGCGGTGCAGGACAACTGCGGTGCAGTTTTACAGTTATAAAAATGTATAAATATATGTATATGTAGAGATTTTTGTTACTGTTAAGTGCAGTGCGGGTGCGATTTTAACGTTACCATTAGATGCCTTGATTTACAGTTCTTTTCTTTTTTCTCTCTCTATCTTTGTATGTACATTAATGTCTGATTAATAAATTATCTATGACGTTTGTATGTATGAAGAGAGGTTGAAACCCATGTGCTATGTACAACTCATTTCTTGGCCCTCGACGCAATCTCACACCCACTTATAAAATATTGCAAATTCACAGCCGTATTTTCTCAACCAACCTTTCTAATAAATAAAGTAATATCATGAATGAACCCATATTGTTTATATAGAACCCATAATTTATGTCAAAAAGATAGTTAGTTTTGCAAAAACACTTGATAGCCACTTGCAAATTTTCACATGAAACTAACCTATTCGAAATCCATTTACCGTTCCAGTTTTTTAGTCATATCAAATTATCGAAAGGCCTTAATATGATTGGCTCATGTATATATGAAGTTCATGCAAATACATGCGTATTGTAAAAGTCGCATGTATTGCTCTACACATGTGAGTATATACTTAGCCACTTTAATATTGATTGTTCTGCCACTCTTGTTTTCTTTGAACACAGTGCTTCACTTTCTAAGTAATTTTTTCTTTCAGCAGACAGTTTTTTTTGGCAATTCGAATATCCAAAAGAAAATTCGTGTTGTAGTTCTAATCAAGAGCGAAATATATCTTAAGATACCGTTTTGCACAAGATTTATAGCAAATTTATTCGAACAAAATAATGAATCAAAATTTTTTTTTGACTATATTAATTACAACCTAAAGTAAAGAACTAACTGGACCTGTTTACTTTGTTTGAGGAGTCTATTCAATCGTGCATTTGGATTAGTTGTTGCATAACAGATATATTACATTTACATTCTATGAAATGGTTGATTGGTTTAATGTTTTATAATATTGGTGTTACTTTATAGAGCTCATCATCTTAAATGTTTTGTTGTATATTACGTAATAATACGAGAAAATGTCAACTACTACGTATGCGGTATGCATGTCCATTGATATTTTTCCGAATTAAATAATTGAGATATAGGAAGGGACATGACATATTTACAGTACACGAGCATTATTTTAAATTATCATGCAACCAAATAACTATAAATCACCCGCCTATGAGTCTATGACATTGAGTTCGATTTTGTCTGTATGCGTGACCCGTTGAGAGAGTCAATTATATGTCTGTTTTTACTAATCGGTGACATATGTGATATGTCGATAAAGACTTTTATAATTAAATCGCCCGCCTACGACTTTGTTTTATCATGTAACCGCCCGCGTAACAGACTCATTGGATTGGATATGAAGAGTTTTTATATGTTTCGAAAATTTGAAGACCGTGACGAATAAATTACTGTATAAAACTAAAGATTTCGAAAATATGTGTAATCTGTGGTTTGAAACTTTGAATGATCAATATTATCCTTCAGTGAAAAAAAAAAAATTCCGATTAACCATCTGTGTCATCCTTCTAGAACGAGTACATGGAAGGCGGCTATCACTGTAGACCGGTCTAGTACGGTTTTAACAAACCAAGTGAAGGTATATCCGAATTAGAAATAGTTTCAACAGAAAAATGTCGATATATAGAACATCTAGTGTATCCTTTTTTTTGACGACTAACACTTTAAAGGATTGATCGATGAAAACGGTAACAGAAAAAAACATGCATCATCGTCCATAAATGGATATTGTGAGGGGTAAAATGCATCGTGTCTATGCAAAATTGCTTAGTTTAAAAATAAAACCTTTTACATTCATTATTCATCAGATTCTGTAAAAGTTGTCCACCAAACTGACACATGATTAATTTTTTTCTTTTCTTTTTTCATTATCGTCTTGTTTGTTCATATATATACGCAGCTTTATTATTCGTCTTCCTTTTCTATTATATAAATCCTTACATATATATATAAACCCCTCAACGAAAAACACCCTTACATATTAATTTCTGATAAAGATCTACATTATTAAAGATTCAATCATTCACTCACTCATTATATGTCTTTTGTTTTTTTCTCTCACAAAGGTATATAATCAATGATGTACTTAATAAAAAAAATTATATCCGATATATTTTACATACAAACTGGGGGTGGAATCTTCGCTTTCACTTTCTAATCCCATTAATCCGAGGTCATGCATGTTGAACCATCAAATTTTACCACGTTAAGTTCGTATATTTTTGTTAAATTTAATTAAATACATATATATACACACCTAAAAAATGATATATGCATATATTTTTTCATGCTATATATATTTTTTTTCCATGCTATGTAAATTTACAAAACTCCAAACAACAAGTTCCAGGGGCGGATCCACGTTCACCAAGGAGGTGGCAGTTGCCACCATGAAAAAACAAAATTTATATGTTTTTATGTTAAATATAATTATTACCACCACTTTAAAAAAAATTTGCCCCCATAAAAAAAAGTTAAAACCCTTTTGCCCCCACCAATTATATTTTCTGCATCCGCCAATGACAAGTTCTTATACTAGGTGAATATATGAGTATGAGGTTCAGTAAAATTTATTCCGACGATAATGATGTGTATGAGGCGACCTTTTCTACTATATGAAGGGAGCTTAATAATTGAGGGGGAAGCACGAGAATACGAGAAGCGAAAGACAAAACACAACAGTGTGGTATATATAACTAAAGCTCAGCCTCTGCTTCTATATACGCAAAGTAAAAAAAAAAAAACAACTCAATGTGGTAGGTCATTTCCCATCATTTCTCATTTTCTCTTTACAGCCGTCGCTTTGCATTTCACATTATTATTAGCTTACTAGCTTTTCCCCTCACAAAATAATAGTAACATGTATCCATAAACCACAGTCTAGGTTCAATTTACGTTAGTAAAGAGCGGATACGCAAATGAAATAATATTCATTTCAACTGATAAGAAAACAAAAAATGAAACCTAAAATAATTGTGACAATCATAGTTTGACTTGCCACATTCACTTCATAGAGCATAATCATTAGCCATTAGTACCATCATAGTTGGACGTCATTTGGACCGACTAATATGGGACCAATCAACGACTAATATTCACATAAAAAACATTATATTTTCTTCAACTAGTTTGTCGAAAGAAGAAGAAAATTTTATAACCAAACCGTTTTTATTGATTAAAATTTTCCAATATCTACCAAAATCGGTCAAGAGGAATTTTTGGGTAAGTATACCGATTTGTCAAAATCGCATCGGCAACAAACCGGTTAGCAGCTTCGGTATAGTGAACCCCATCCCATACAATTGCTTTGGTTACATCACGACAAATAGTTGAACCGGGTTGACCACACGTGGCTTTACGATCGTAATTGTTAGGCCTTCCTCCAAAACCGCAACAAGCCATTAAGGGATCCACAAATCCTGAAACCGCAAAATGAAATCAAACCGATCAAAACCAGATTTGATTTTCATACCAACAAAGACTCAAAAATGATCGAAATGAGATCGAGACGCACCGTATCGTCTGAAATCGGCAGAGAGTTTGTATTTGATGGAGTAGATATCAACGTAGACGAGAGTAGCGTCTTTGAACTGTGATCTCATTTCGTTGATTAGAGTAAAAAGTCCTTTGTTGAAGGTTTTTGCCACGTCGTTGTGAACCCGGAAACAACCAATCGGGTCAAGATCCGAATCGTTGTGCGGGTTAATCGCCAATTCCTTAGGTGCACAACCCAATGGGCCTGTGTTATGTACCCAAAACTTTCTCCCTCCGTATAAATATACGGTCTTCATTACAGTACAAACAGCCCGTATTAGAAACGATTTTGAGGCAAACATAATATTCAAAAAAAAAAAAAAATTGCCTAAGAAGTTGAGCAATATCATGGAAATAAGCACCTGTATAGCCTTTTTAATCTCAAGAAGCATGGGAGGGATCTTTTCTACGACGGATGTATACGTTAAATTTGAATCGTATAGAGCAAGTAGAAGATCATTTTGTCCGATATCGATCATGTACAATGCGTTTTTGAATCCATTATCATCAATAAGATCTCTTCTCCCTGTTGACAGAATATAATGTCGAAAGTACCATGCAAACACGAGATAAAATAGAAAGTATTTGATAAAGAAAAGTTACTAACCAGAAGAGATGAGTTCTTGAGAACGGTTTTTGAAACGGACGAATTGACGGATTTGAACGGCCAGTGGGAAAGAAAAGACGGGAAGAGCGGTGGCGCCGGAGACTGCGAAATTGACTCCTCTTCTGAAATTCGGCGAGAGTGAATCCAAATATGGACTCAAATATTGCATCTTCAAATGCTCACCTTATTAATCATAAAAAGGAAAACCAGAACTTGTAAGCTTTACATATAAAGTATGTATCTATGTATATAGAAATGGAACTTACAGAAAAAGTCAACGATGAGTCGACCGTCGCCGAGACGACCAGTGCCTCTGTGGAAGAAGGTGATGCCATGAGGGAGTCCGATCGGAAGTCCAACACCGGCGAGAACTCCTCCGGTGTCGGAGTTGGAGTCGCCGAAGTTTACTAAAACAGGTTTCTTTCTTGATTTGGAACTATCTTCCGAGTTAGAACAAACCAGTAGAGATAGACATAAAACTAAGAAGAAGCATTTGAGAGAAGAAACACTGTGATCCATTAATTTCGTTTATAATATTGTTTGTTACAAAGAAGAATGAAAGTTGGATAAACTCCCTTGATCATATACAATCGATTTACAAGGCTTTATAGCCTGAGTTGTTACAAGATCTCCAAGAGATTCCCTAAGGATCGGAACTGTGCAACAAATAGATATTGACAAATATTAGAGTAACAGAATGGTAACAGAATATCCTATTCTATCACCCTCCCGTAGTCGTAGCGTCTGGAGTCCGGACGGTGAGGCTGGATCGAAAGTCGTTGTGCAGAGTAGTTGGAAGACCTTTCGTGAAAATGTCTGCATATTGTAGAGAAGTCGGCACATGAAAGACACGAACATGGCCGATTGCTACCTTTTCTCGCACAAAGTGTATATCCAACTCGATATGTTTGTTTCTCTGATGTTTAACCGGATTGTTGCACATGTAAACAGAACTGATGTTGTCACAGTAAACAACTGAGGCTTTGTAGATAGGACGATGGAGCTCTACCATCAGATTGCGTATCCAAGTTAACTCAGAAACCGTGTTAGCCACTCCTTTGTACTCAGCTTCCGAACTTGACCTGGAGACTGTAGGTTGTCTTTTCGCCGACCATGAAACTAAGTTAGGGCCGAGAAAAACACAATAACCTGACGTTGAGCGGCGAGTATCAGGGCATCCTGCCCAGTCCGCGTCTGAGTACGCTGTGAGGTTGTTGATTTCGCCTTTCACCATTTGTATACCATGTGTGAGAGTGCCCTGAATGTACCGAATGATCCGGCGTAGGGCTTGCATATGTGGAGCGCGAGGAGAATGCATATAAAGACATATCTGATGTACAGCATACGAGATATCTGGCCTTGTAAAGGTAAGATACTGCAGTGCACCAGCCAGAGAACGATAGAATGTGGGATCAGATATTAGTTTTCCATCGTTGAGTGACAACTTGGATTTCAGATCCACTGGTGTAGCGATTGGTTTACACTCTGTCATCCCAGCCCGAGCTATGATTTCTTGAGCATAGAGTGATTGACTGAGAAACAGTCCTTTATCATTGAAATCAGCCTTCACGCCAAGAAAGTGACGAAGCTTACCAAGGTCTGTCATAGGGAACTCGGACTTGAGTTTGTTGATCACCTTGTCTAGCAGTTGTCGTGACGATGCAGTGAGGATTATATCATCGACATAGAGAAGAAGATATGCAAATTCACCACGACTGTGAAAGACGAACAGGGACGAGTCAGCCTTACTCGTTTTGAAACCCATTGAAGTGACGTATTTAGAGAAGCGAGCATTCCAGGCCCTTGGAGCCTGTTTAAGTCCATATATGGCTTTGTTGAGCTTGCAAACATAGCCCGGAAACTGAGGATCGACGAAGCCCGGAGGTTGATGCATATAAACTGTCTCGTCGAGGTCGCCTTGGAGGAAGGCGTTTTGCACGTCAAGTTGATGAATCGGCCATTCCAAAGAGACTGCCACATTGAGAACCGTTCGAATTGTTGCAGGCTTGACTACTGGACTGAACGTTTCGTCAAAGTCTACACCGGCTTCCTGCGATTTGCCATTAGCAACCAAACGTGCCTTATGACGAGACAAAATACCATCAGCATCATATTTGTGTTTGAATAACCACATAGAGCGCACAACATTAGTATCAGACGGACGTGGTACCAAATCCCATGTCTTAGTCTTAATCATTGCACCATGTTCAACTGACATAGCAGGGTTCCAGTTTGGGTCAGCTAAGGCTTGGACATGGCTTTTTGGAAGAGGTGATTGAGCTTGGGTGAGAAGAGAAAGAATTGTTTTCGGTTTGGTGATCCCTGATTGAGACCGAGTTTTCATTGTTGGAGCTCGGTACATTGGATCACTACGGGTGGGACGAGTGTTTGGTCTTGGTGGTGGTTGAGTTATAGGAGCAGGTGGATTGGTGGGTGGGAAAGGAGCCTGAAGTATACCTTTAAACATGGGAGAAGACTCATCAGGTTGATCTAAGAACTCGTATGTGTCAGTTTGAGACAAGGTTTCTGCGGCTGGGATTTTGATTCATCAAACGTCACATGACGTGAAATGATGATCTTATTGGTTTTTAAGTCAAGACACCTATAACCACGGTGTTGGTGAGGGTAACCTAGAAAAAGACATGGGGTGGATCGAGGTGAAAGTTTGGTGAGGTTATTATGGTTTAGGTTTGGGAAACAAAGGCAGCCAAAGACTCTGAGGTGATCATACCTAGGTTCTTTGTTAAACAGAAGGGTAAATGGGATCTGGTTCTGTATGGCTTTGGAAGGAGTAATGTTGAGGACGTGACAAGCAACATGAAGAGCCTCAACCAATAAGAAGGAGGGAGGCGTGCTTGAAACAGGAGAGTTCGTATGACATTGTTAAGCGTACGAATCATCCTTTCAGACCGTCCGTTTTGTTGTGATGTGTGAGGACAAGAAAACCGAACAGAGATACCCTTTGAATCAAAATATCGATGAAAATTCGAGTTGTTGAATTCTCCCCCATTATCACATTGAAAACTCTTTATAGTTGTTTGAAATTGGTTTTGAACATAAGAAGCGAAATGTAAAAACTTTGAAAACACATCGCTTTTACGTCGAAGGGGATAAACCCAAAGAAAATGAGTGTGTTGATCAAGAAAGAGCACGTAATAGCGAATGCCACTCATGCTTAAAACAGGGGAAGTCCATAAATCCGAATGGATGATTTCGAATGGTTTTGAAACAAGTGTTTGAGAAGCATGAAAGGGAAGCTTTATTGATTTGCCTAAAAGGCATGGTTCACAAGAAGCTGGCTTTATTTTTTGATTACATAACGAAGGAACAGAAGAGAAAACAGATTGCAAGGAAATATTATTGAGATGACCAAGTCTTTTGTGCCATAAATCTGGAGTAGAAGCAAGAAGAGCAGAGGGAGATTCCGGTGACGTTTTGAGTGAAGTCGGAAGAGAATAGAGGTCACCGGAGCTATCACATCGGAGAAGAGGCATCCGATTGTGTAGATCCTTCACAACAAAACCAAACGGGTCAAACTCAACAGTACACCAATTATCCCGAGTAAATTTACGCACGGAGATGAGGTTTTTGACTATATGGGGCGTAACCAGAACATTGTTTAGGGCGAGGTTTCGGGTGGTAGTTTTAATGGATGATTGGCCAGTGGAAGTTACAGGGATATTGGAACCATTACCTACTACGACGGTTTGACCGGTGCTATGATTAAGAGTAGACGAGAGGATACCTGTGTTGGCCGCTAGATGAGCGGAGGCGCCGGAATCCATGTACCAGTCTGAAGAGCTGGGGTCCGTGAGTGTGTCTGTCGTGTATGCCTGATCGTAGTCGACTGACGGAGGAAAAGCAACAAGGTTGGCTTGCGGCGGCGGATGCGGTGCATGAGGAGCCGGGTAAGGGCGTTGATGCTGTTGGTTCCACGTAGGGAAGGGCGACCAATACGGTGGTGGTGGAGGCCAGAACGACGGTGAACTCCACGGATTGCGTGGAAAGTACGGTCCATTGTGTCGTCCTCCTCTGTTTTGTCTGTTGAAGCGGCCACGACCCCTGTAATTGGGAGAGTTATTGTGTCGCGGGTGCGACGGTGGTCGAGGCGGAGGAGGAGCTGGGGAAGACTCCGTGACGGTTAGTGCTGTGGAGGAAGATGAATTGTCCTTGTGTGTTGCCGTAGCACGTTGTGGCTTCTTTAAGCGTGTTTCTTCCCACTCCAACATGGACCGCGCATCTTCATAACTCGGAAAGGGCTCCTTGTGCTTGATCACGTTGATGATATGGTCGTATTTATCATTGAGACCATTGATTAGGTACATGACGAGGGTGCGATCAGCAACAGGTGCATCAACGTTAGAGAGCAAATCTGCAGTTTCCTTCATCTTTTGACTGTATTCACGAATGGAGAGATCACCAATTTCCATTGTGCGTAGATCACTGTCGAGTTGAATTGCCCTTGCTTCTTTATTGTTTCGAAACTGATTCTCGACTCGGAGCCAGAGTTCACGGGCTATACCACCGGCTTTGAATGACGATTTGAAGAGAGGTTTGGTCATCGTGCCGTAGAGCCACAGCTTGACCAAGCCGTCACGTTTGTTCCAGGCAGCATCAGTGGCTCCTGTAGGGAGCAGAGTACCATCGAGATGGCCAGAAACATCAAACGTCATGCAGTGGGTGAGAAGAAGTTCACGCCACGCATCGTAGTTGTGGTCATCAAGGTCGAGGATCACAGGAATGTGGTGCTTGATATTAGTAACACCAAAACACCGTTCCTGATGATGATTGTTCTCGTTAGCCATGTTTGTCGATGAGGAAAAACACTGAGCAACGAGATTAGAAGGAAGAATGAATAAGAAAGAAGATCAAGAGAGAAAAGAAAAGAGGAAGAGAGATGATGAAGAGAGGATCAGGAAAAGCCGAAGCTCTGATACCATGAAAGTTGGATAAACTCCCTTGATCATATACAATCGATTTACAAGGCTTTGAGTTGTTACAAGATCTCCAAGAGATTCCCTAAGGATCGGAACTGTGCAACAAATAGATATTGACAAATATTAGAGTAACAGAATGGTAACAGAATATCCTATTCTATCAAGAATATCATCCAAATTCAAGATCTTATAAGCTTTTATATATACTCATATCTTTATCTTCGATAAGTCAAAATTTTAAATTATAAGTCAATGGTTAAACTGTTAAAGTTACTTCAACTTGCTTTGTATCGATGTTTAATAGTTTCAAAGCAATGTTTTAGATCCGATCGGCCATACTTTCTTAGGATTTGTCAGAACTTGTTGAGATATTAAATTATCCGTATGACTTTTGACCTTTCTAATGTATTTGGTCCAAAATCGTATTATCAAAGTTTCTGGTCATCTACAATCAGGCCCAAGCCCATTCGGCTTAATACTGATAAAAAAGTGAAAATGCGGTGAGCGTGGATCGAACACGCGACCTTCAGATCTTCAGTCTGACGCTCTCCCAACTGAGCTATCCCCGCGATTTGTTAATGCAATCAGAATTAATCCAATGGAATTAAATTACAAGAAAAAATAAAGGACGCGAAAAATTCTGTGTGTTGGCATAAGTAGAGAATTGTTGCGTTCCACGATTCTCCTCTTACGTTCAAAGACCATTTGCTTGTTCTTTGCACGACCATCGGCGATAGTGAACGTCTAGGTCTTCTTCGGCGTAGTTTTTTTTCCCCCCGGTAAGGCCTTGTCCTCCGCTTAACCCGTTTCTCTCTCTTTCGCTCTCTTTGTTTACCCGGTCGTGTGTTCGTTATCTATCGCGCGATCTATGTCCGTCATTTCCAGATCTGTGTGTATTCTCCGAATTTCTCTGTGGATGTGAGCTGATTTATTGTGATTCTGTTCCTTGGGGATCCTAGATCTATATCTGCATGGTCGTGATTCAAAGTGATCTAGGTTTGTTTTGTATTTTTTCAGATCGGGTGTGTTCACCTGAAATCGGAATTCAGATCTCTTATCATGATGTTGATTTGATCGGAAACTTCCGATTACGAATAAGATCTGAGAAATTGTTGTTGTAGTCGTAGGAGCATTGTTAAACGAAATCGTAGGATGCATCAAAACCGATTTGTGTTTTTTTTTTTGTAATTGTTTTTGTCAATTGATGGATACTGAATCTTTGTGGATGCTGCAAATGAGTATCAAGAGTTTTAACTGAGTATTTTGCTGTGTAACATTGAATAGGCTTTGCAAAAATGGGGCTGTCCTTCGGAAAGTTGTTCAGCAGGCTCTTCGCTAAGAAAGAGATGCGTATCCTCATGGTTGGTCTCGATGCTGCGGGTAAAACAACCATCCTCTACAAGCTCAAGCTTGGTGAGATCGTCACTACCATTCCAACCATTGGTGAGCTCCTAACTTTTCCTGCTCTTAAGTTAGTATCTGTAATCGATACATTGTGCATATTATCCCAACGGATTGGTTCGTGTGGATTATGGAGAAATTCTAGTTTGTTACTTTAAATTACAATATTTGCAGAGATTTGTCTTTTGGTTAGCAACTTAGCATGTGGTGTACTTGTTCATATGTTGGATTATTTTTGTCTTCTCATCTATGAGTGGTTAATAGTGCTAGTACTGTGGAATTGACAATTCTTGTTTTTTTTTTGCTAGGTTTCAATGTGGAAACTGTGGAATACAAGAACATCAGCTTCACCGTGTGGGATGTCGGGGGTCAGGACAAGGTATTGTCATTACATTCCTTTACCATCACGCTTACAGTTAATAAGCTAAATCTAATGTCATCCTTGATTTGATTCTCGAAAAACCCATTAAGCTGAATGATGCTCTGCTGTTTCCTATATGACAATGTTCTTTGTGCCTGCTCGTCTAGATTCGTCCATTGTGGAGGCACTACTTCCAGAACACGCAAGGGCTGATCTTTGTGGTGGACAGCAATGACCGTGACCGTGTTGTGGAAGCTAGAGACGAGCTTCACAGAATGCTGAACGAGGTAAAACTCGAAACCAAAAATCTCCCTCTCATGTTTTAAATTGGCCATCAGCTTTGGTTTGACACTTTCTTGTTATGTATACTTTTAACTGTTGCAGGATGAGTTGAGAGATGCTGTGCTTCTCGTCTTTGCTAACAAGCAAGATCTTCCGAACGCCATGAACGCCGCTGAGATAACTGACAAACTTGGGCTTCACTCTCTCCGTCAACGACACTGGTAAGCCGAGAAAGAAATAAACTCAACCGGATACCTAACCTGGAACTTGTAAAACAGAAGAAGTGATGTAATCGTTGGCTGGTTTTAACAGGTACATACAGAGCACATGTGCTACCTCCGGAGAAGGGCTTTATGAGGGACTTGACTGGCTCTCCAACAACATCGCAAACAAGGTATATATCATCGTTTTGGTATAAATCTTTGATTGTTCAAAAGTTTATATAGTTTAGTTTATGACTGAAACTAAATGTGTGATTAAATGCAGGCTTAGGAGAGCAATTTGTGGGTTTGGTTTAATCGAGGAGGAGAGTCTTGTCTTCTTCGTCTCTGTTTTGTTCTGTCGTCGCAAACTTTTATCATTTCATACTTTGTTTATGCTCTCTAATAATTCTTGAGTTTTTTTTCCCTTTATCCTAAACCTCAGACGCTTATGAAATAGGCCCATATTTCGGCGGATATTCCAATCTCTTTAGATTTCCTACATTTTTTAATTTTATTTATAGAAATCTAATTCCGTTAAGCCCACCTTAAACAGTAATGAGTACGACTAATCTAAATTTTGTTCTTTTCGTTGAAAACGTTGCTCTCTAAACCAACCAAAAATAAGCTTACCTGTACAATTGTATAAAAAAAAAAATATTACGAATTACAACAACTGACCCAGTAATCGGAGACATAGGCATACGCCTATGGGAGACATACGCTACAGTTACCGATCTAATCAAATTATCTAGAAAAGAACACCTTTTCAGGAAAATCTTAGCGACATTTTTCTCTAGGACACTAACTAAAGTTGCTGTCTCTCTCTTTTCATCTCTTCTCTACTCCCTTGTCTAGCTCTAGGGTTTCGGTTGGTTTTGTTTTCTTTTAGTGGTTAGGGGATCTTGTGAGGAAAGAAGCATGCTGTCAACTACTGGGAGAAAGGAGAAGCTCTCAGCTTCTAAAGGCTCCGAGATTGAAGTCTCTTCTGACGAGTACAACCATGGTACTGGAAGTGTATGGTATCGAGCTGTTCTAGAAGAAAACCTTGCTAAATCCAAGCGCAAGAAGCTATCTGTTTGCCACTTGCAGCCTCTCGCCAACGAAGACTACTCTCCTCCGGTAATCACTACCACTGTCCATCGTCTAATCCGTCCAGTTCCGCCTCCTGATCCGTTTCCTGAAGTCGATTTTGAGGAAGGTGACATGATCGACGCTGCTCACAAAGGTGGCTGGTGGTCTGGTTGGGTGATTAAAGTTTCCGGTAGTTGTCGTTTCTTGGTGTACCTCAGATTCGAACCTGATGTCATCGAGGTTGAGCGAAAGGATTTGAGACCACATTTGGTTTGGAAAGATGAAGAGTGGTTTCGCTGCGAAAAACGAGTAAGTGTTCCCCTTTTTCTCAAAGTTTTCACTTTTCTTGGTATCAATTTTTTTATCAACTTGCTTTTTTGAAGCAACTGATTGAGTCGGAGTTCAGCGCCGGAACGACGGTTGAAGTCAGAACCAAGGTAGAACCTTTTGGCATAATTTGGGCTCCGGCTATTACCATAAAGGAGAATGAAGATGGGACTTTGCTGGTGAAGTACAAAAATCTGGGAGGTGACGAAGATGTATGCAGAAAGACAAACGTTCCTTACTCGGATGTCCGGCCTTCACCTCCGCCTTCTGGTTTAGGAGCTTTTGGGTTGACGGCAAGTGTTGATGCCCTGCTCGAGTCTGGATGGTGTCCAAGTGTAGTAAGCATGGTTCTTTTGAGGGACAGATACACTGTGCTTTTGGGTCAAAACAAGCAGAGTAAAGACTTTGACCACTCGCAGTTAAGACCATCTATGGAGTGGAAAGATGGAGCTTGGCAAACAGAAGACAAGGTAACTTGTTACTTCTCTGTTTACAGTGGTTTTTAAACGACACATCCTTTGTGTGTGTACTTTACTGGATCCTTTGTGATCTTTTGGAGAACATGCACTGAAATCGAAATGTGTGTTCCGATATTAGGTTTCTGATAGAGCGGAGAGTCCGCATGTAGGTGAAGAGAGTCCTCATGTAGGTGAAGAAACAACTGGTTCGACCCGCATTAGGGTAAGACTGAGGGCGACACGCTCTTCTAGTGGCACTACGCAGAATCTTCCTCCTGCTTCCTCTGTCACTGAGAATGAAACACAGCTCTCCCAAACTGCACTTGTGAGTTAGATATCTCCTTCTCCTCTCTTTCTCTCGGCTACTTCAACAGTCTTAAGTTGAATTTCAGCGAGTTAAGGTTATAACTTTTTCAGTGAACATAACCTGTTCGCACAGTGACATAGATTGGGTAATCACGGTTTAACTTTGTGTGCTTTCTGCAGCAGTTATCTGGAGATTTAGGAAGTAAAACGGCTGATGCTGTGATGAATGGGAACACTCTAGTCGCGAGGAAACCGGAGATTGCAGAAAGTAAGTGTTATAATATCGTTTCTTTTAACTTCACAAATATGATGGTTATTCTTGTTGGAACTCTGTTTGTGTCACGAAATGAATCTACGTATTACTGTTTCCAGCCAAAGAGTTTCACTATTCGATAGTTCTGGGTGTAGCTGCAACTCGGCTGAAAAAACCAACTGTCAAAACACAAGGAAAAACAACTCCGAGGAAGAAACTTCAGGGAATGAAGAATCAAAAGGGCTCTGCAAATGATTCCGTCGGAGGGAAGGTGAATGTTAGTTTTGTGGCAGCAATGTTAAACATCGCACTCTCTCGGTTGTTCATCCTATTGACTCTATGCAGGCACATGAGGAGTCGAATAACAGAGAGAGCGTTAATAAGAGGAAAAGAGGACGACAACCACGTAAATTCATAAGCACAGAGCCCAATCAAAAGCAAACGACTGGTATGTATGTTGTCTTTACTTTGATGATTATGTAAAGCGGCATTTGTTTCGTTGGAATCTTGAAACATTTTCGGCATAATAACTTGTAGTTGTGGCTGCTAATGGTTCAACGATTCCGACTATTGAAATCGCCGATATGACTGATGATGATCAGCCTCTCGCTTCATGGATCCACGGTGGAAATTTATCATCTGGTTCGGATGGATTTAAGTTCTGACATTTTCTTTGGACAATTGTTGCTGCCTTTTTAGCTTTGGGTTCTCACTGTTCTGCTTTTTATTTGATCATCAGGGCAATCCGCTCCTCGGACACCTGATCCAATGCTTAACTCTGTTGTGGAAAAGCACGTCGATGTTGTGGAAACTCCTACAGCGAAAGATTCAACAATGGTTCTGCCATTCGTAAAGAAGTCACCGTGTTGGAATGTCCTTGAATCAATGGAGATCTTCAAAGCTGTGCCGCAGCGTCCACATTTCAGTCCACTTCTAGAGTGCGAGGAAGAGTCCCGTGAAGGAGACGCCATTGGTGCAATGGTGAAGTTCACTGGGCTGTTAGAGAAAGTCAGCGATATACAAGTCGACGATTCAGTAAGCGCGATAAACAGGATCAAAGAGTGCTTTCTCAAGCTAGAGAAACACGGGTTCGATCTTACCGCACCTCGATCTCGGGTCGACAAGCTTTTGTCCATTAAAGAAAGCCAGACATGGGCATTGGAAGAGTTGAAAGTTGCTGAGAGAGAGATCACAGAGAAAGACAATAAAAGAAGGAAGTTGGAAGACGATATTGAACAAGTCTCAAAGAAGATTGTTGAGTTGCAGAAACAAGAAGCGTTGCTGAAGGAAGAGAAAGTGACAAAGGACAAGGAGATAACTCGGATGCAGTCTCGCGCAGCGGTTCTCGACCGAAAGGTTCAGAATGTGGAGCAGGAGTTTCGGGCAACTGTGACTTCCCCATGGTATTAATAAACAAGCCGTATGTATCTGTGTGTTTGTGTTGTTAACTGCTGTCGAGTTCTCTGTATGTTCGTAGAAGATGATAACTTGGACTAGTCAAGTAAAAAGGCTACGTGCTCTGTATCTTAAATAATCAGGTTTGTCGATCACATTCGAAAGAGATGACATTCCGAGATTGCTAATTAAAATCTTAAAAGGAACAAAACTTTGGGTAGATGTAGCACGTAGAACAGCGATAATTTCTAGAATTTTTTGGTCTGAAAGGTAATTATAATATGAGACAGGCTTTATGGATTGTCAAAGTAGAATCATCAGATGTTGACATGTTGAGAATCAGATTCTCTCTTCGTATAAAGCTTCTTCAGGACACGTTTCGCCTCAATAGTTAGGAAAGCTGGAAAGATCGTAATAACGAGGAGCAACATCTACTAGCCTGCGAATCTCATCACAAACGTAAAAACAGAAAATCCATCACAAACGTAAAAATAGAACTCCGAAAGAATATACTAACCAACCAAAGATAACAAGAACAAGGGCTAGTCTTAACATATTTGTCGTAGATTAAGTGATTAACCACTCCGGTTTGTGATTCAAGCATTTGGATGGATGCAAAGCATAACACTGACTCATTAGTAAACATAAAATTGATTAGTTAAGTAAAAATATTTGTGCCTTTTGTTTTGAAAAAATCAATTTCTCTCTTCAGACTTGTCAATCACATTTGAAAACCATTAACATTCCGAATTCCGATGTCTTCACTAATAGGAATCTTTAAAGCTCTTAAAAGGAACAAACTTTTGGGTAAATGCAAATAGCCAAATACAATCATCGATCACTTGCGGTTCTTGCTATCTTCCTTCTCCCTCTCTCTCTTCTTATAAAGCTTCTCGAGGACACGTTTCGCCTCACAGTTGGGAAAGTTGGAAAGATCGTAATAATGAGGAGCAACATCTACTAGCCTGCGAATCCATCCATGACAAAATATATGATTTTTCTTTTCAGAAACGAAAAACTCCGAAAGAGATACTAACTGAGACCAATGAAAACAAGAACATGAACTTACCATTCACCGCGAATATCTGTCACAGTTCTGATGAAATTCCGGGTAGTCAAAACATATTCATTGTAGATTACCCACTCCGGTTTGTGATCCAAGCAATTGGATGGATGCAAATGAACCACCTGCCAATCCAGAGTTTTTAGCCATCAGATGCATAAAAGAAAGAATATTCTTCATTAGAAACAACAATGTAAAGCGGATTTTTGCTTAGACATACTTGGTTATCTTTAACGGTCAAGTAATTGCCAGTGCGTTCTAGGTGAGCCACTTGCATGAAGTAACCGGCAAGCATGGCCTTTCTTATGTTGATGTAGTAGTCGCGGCTGTTGAAATCAGTGCTGCACATCTTCAGATTAAATCTTGACATTATCCTGACTAGCTGCTGTCTAACATTGTCCGCAGACTTCATTGCCCTATTGTTGATGAAGTTTTCGTAGCACCAGTTTGGGTCTTCATCTGCAAGAATTCACATTGACCAAGTGTGTTATTGTCGTTTTATTTTGGATAAAGCAAGAGAGGAAGAAAAAAAGAAAAAGGGAGATATAACTTACTGTTTTGCTTAAAAGCGTGGTAAACGTTTAGCAGTGTGAGGTGATCTCCATCAATGTGTCCAAACCTAGCTTTAGCTTCATCTGCTGCTTTCTGAGCCTCTCTAGGCCGGATAAAGCAATTCGGTACTAAAGAAATAATTGGTTTTTATCACAGGAGAGGTGCATGGAAGAAGAGGTCAGCAGATGCATAGAGGCGATGAGAGACTGATACCATTTGCGTCATGAGAGAGAATAACTGAGAAACTGCAACTATCTGCATCAGCACTTACTTAAGATACCCCTAACCATGGGTATGTAGAACCCAGACTAGAGACTGCTGATGACAACCTAACTCGACTATTTAACTCTAGACACTCATGCACATCATGTACGCAGCATAAAGATGAGCCCTAATGCACATAAACTAGATGCAGAGAAACAAGCATATCAATGGAAACTAGTAGCAAGCTCAAACCTACCCACACCTACATACCTACCCCAAGATGAGAAGAAAAATAAAAAATGCAAGCAAAGGGCGCACCTGAGAGCATTGCTGATACCGAGAGTATCTCATTTGAGCAGTTGAATTCGGGACTGACTATGAGCATCTTTGCCATCTGTGGATCCAAGGGGAACTCGCTCATTATCTCACCTGTCCTTGTCAAGTTACCTTCATCATCCAGCGCTCCCAAATAATTCAAAACCTCCAAGGCTCGCATCAGTGTCTCGGGGGCAGGGGGATCCATAAAATCGAAGTGCACCAAGTCGTCTATGCCCAGTTTCTTCAACGTCAGTACCGTGTTCGCAAGATTTGACCTCAATATTTCAGGATACGTCTGTGGCTGCAAGTCATTATTGAAACTCTTCTCTGTGTAAAGCCTGAAACATTTTCCAGGCCGTGTTCTACCGGCACGACCTGATCTCTGGTGAGCACTTGCCTTTGATATTGGTGACACCAATAATGACTCAACACGGATTCGTGGGTTGTAGACTTTTTGCTTGGCGAAACCAGGGTCAATGACGTAAACAATCCCATCTATGGTTAGAGAAGTCTCAGCAATGTTGGTCGAGACGACAATCTTTCTCCCAGGAGGACCACCTTCTGTTACCGGCTCTGGAGCAGGATCGAATATCTTCTGCTGCATCGCAGGTGGAAGAGTAGAATACAATGGCACAACTTTGATAGGACCCACTTGATCCCCAAGATTACCAACCTCTTTGTTGATTTTTCGGCATGCGTCTTCGATCTCCTCCTCTCCAGTTAAGAAAACAAGAATATCACCAGGTGGCTCACACATGTGTATCTGGACAACAGTCCTAATAGCAGCCTCAAGATAGTCCCTCTCAGGCTCCTGAGTGTAGAAGATCTCGACGGGATGAAGCCTACCAGGAACCTTCATAAGAGGCGCACCGCTAAAATACTCCTGAAACTTCTCAGCTTCTAGAGTTGCACTCATGACAACCAACTTAAGATCAGGTCTATTTCTCAACACCTCTTTCAGGAGACCAAAAAGCACATCCGTGGCTAGTGTTCTTTCGTGAGCCTCATCGAGAATAATCACTTTGTATCTCTCTAGAAGCGGGTCCGCCATTGCTTCTCTCAGCAACATACCATCTGTCAAGTACCTAGGCATGGTGAGTAAAACATGATTAGATCCAATTACATATACTTACAAACACGAGAAGCTAAAAAAAAAGGGGGCAATGCTTACTTAAGCACCGTTCTGGAGCTACTGCAATCCTCAAAACGGATGCTGTAACCAACTTCTTCCCCAATAGCTACATCCATCTCATCAGCAACACGACGGGACACAGACATGGCTGCAACTCTTCGAGGCTGTGTGCATCCAACCAACCACTTCCTACGCTTATCCGAGGTCTCAGCATCCACAGCATCTATAACAAACTGTGGAATCTGCACAACTAACAAAAACCACTATTAACCAAAATCATCCTAAAGATACATCATTCCCAAGTCTACATATCAAAATTCGAAGAATATGAAAAAGACAAAAAAAAAAGATTGAAACTTGACCTGAGTAGTTTTGCCACTACCGGTCTCTCCAACAAGAATTAGCGTTTGATTGTCTCTTAGAGTTCTGAGAAACTCCTCTTTCTGCAGCCACACTGGAAGAGTCCTCCGTTTCTCCAGTATATCATAATACTTCTGCGAATAAGGCTTCCCATTCCATTTATTGATCAGACTATTGATTCCACCATCGCCGAGACCATTGATTTTGACGTTCTTCGCTGGAGCCGATGGATCGTCCATAACGTCGAATAAACTAACTTTCCTCTTTCTCTCGGTACCCATGAAGGAAAAGAGAGATTTAGGGGAAAGCAGAAGCAGAACGATGAATGAGAGAAATTATGAAGGCACTAGGGTTCGGCTGCGTGTTTTAGAGGAGGCGGAGGAGAGGGCGGCGAAAGTTTTTTAGTTTTCAATTTAACCCCAAATCTTTATAAACATTCTTTATCCGCCCAATTTTATTTTGGAGAACTAACCAAGGGTCCGTTAAGTGGGCTTATTGAAGGCCCGTATTCTATTTACGAGGCCTGGTCCAATAGTTCACGGTACTAGAACAGAAGATGTTTATAATTATAGGTCCATATGTTCATTTTATTACTGAAATTATTATCCATCAGCAGTTTATTCATGGCCCACACCGAAAAAACTATTAAAAGAGATAACACCCAACTGTAAACAAAATCTTGTGTTTGAAGGCTGAACTATATGATTACAATAAAAATGGTTTTATTGCTACTCTTAAGAAATCTCTGGAATGAACAACAAACCCGAAAGGAGAAACAGAACAGCTAGGAGTTACAGGTGCTCGTAGCACGGAAACATATGGTATAATTCAACATTGCCAGAGGGAGTATTAGAATTGCTTAACAGAGAGGAACAAACCTCGGGTCACACCTATTTGTAGTAAACCCAGTTCCAGCAAAACCCCTGAAATTTTCAGAAAGCTTTTTAGGCCACAAAAGTAGAGAGAGAGAGACCATAATAAAACTCCAAGAACCAGAGCAGCACATTACGAACTTGTCTTCAAACAGGGGAGAGACAACTTACCAAACAAGAGATGACTAAAATGGGTCTAATAGCGATTGTAGTTTTTTCCATAGTCTTCACGTCTCTGGCGTTGGAACCCGCCATAATTGTTGTCTTGATGCCTTGAGGGGTAGTTTTTTACATGGTTAGGATATCTGCCTTCAGAATCCATTGGCACATTGTTTCCAACATAGGAAGGAGGATTGGAAGAGTAAACATCATCAAACTCAGCATAAGGAAACTGTCTATAGTTATTACCATAACTCACACCAGAGATTTGCTGCCGAGCTTGCTGCTGACGTCTCTGAGCATCGACTTGAAGGAATTCTTCCCATTGTTTAGCATTCATTCCCCTTAGCCCAGCCAGTTTCTTCATGTAACTCTCCCTCAGTTCCCGTATTGTCTAAAAACTCGCACAAATTGATGTCAGAAGCTGAAGTTCCTCAAAAGGAGTTTGAATTTTCACAAGGAGGCTAGGGACTAGAGTCGAGGAGATATCCGCTGCCATCTAATACTCTATGAGCAACTAAAATTTTATAAAGTAGTATGAAAGTTTCATAGCTGCAGGAATTGCCATTTCTGAGGTGACAGCACCTAAATTCGGTTCTGAATCTAAAAGGAACACATCAGTCACTGAATCTCTTACCTCTCGATGCTTGTTGTTCTCCTCATCTTCTTCCTTATCGCGTTTCTTCCCAAGCTCCATCACATCCCTCGTATATTCCAATTCTAGCTCTTCTAAACTCTGTGGGAAAGCAGGGCGTTCAAACTGATGACTCATCTGAATGTCGCTGGAGCCACCCATTCTCTCTTGATCCCATCTTTCAGACCTATAACCACTCACCTCATACTTTTGCCTATCATACGGTTTATCCCATCCACTATAACGTGGCCGCCCTGGGGATTTCGAATGCGTGGAACGACTTCGAGCTCTGTCACTACCATAAGCTTCATAAAACGAATAATAATGTTAACTGCTTGATCACGGCACTAAACCAAAGGTTACAGCTACAGTACGACACATGACCTCATCTTCAATCAGATAAGATGCAGACTTGAGGCCAAAGCTCAGTAACTAATTTATTTGATTCAGTACTGTACAAAATGCTTGAACATAAGGACTTACCTTTGGCTGCAAAATAAAGATAAGAAAAGGACATTTTTCGGCCAAAAATGCCGGAAAAGACCAATCAACTTCCCCCAAGACAGATTAAAAAGAGACAATAACTAGCTCTCTAAGGTATCCTATCCTGTCCCTACCTTGTGGAGATCCTCGGGAAGCATTTCGCTGGTTCTCGCGAACACGATTCTCCTCACGAACACGGTTCTCTTCACGCACACGATTATCCACAAACTTATCTTGCCTTCCAGAGCGCTCTGAGAAACTTGATGAACCATGTGATGGCGGCAGCTGTCTTTGAGGTTCAGAGTTTCGAGCACGCGGTGGAGGTGGACCAACAGAAGTTCGCCTAGGTGACCTGGATCTGCTCCTGTGAGCGGCAGAAGAAGTTTTAGTATCGCCATCTTCTTTAACCTTGTGAACAGCATCTACACCTTTCCTCAAGATTAATCTGTCCTTTCCACTGACAACAATGAACTTGTCATCCATCTTAACCTTGCAGCCGGTCTCCCTCTCAATCCTTTCCATAACTTTCTCAGTAAACAAAACTCTAACGTTCTTGTCCCGAGCCGGTATCCTCTCAAGGAATTCTTGAGACTTTCGGTTGGCACCAAGCGTGGATGGACATCCCTAAATAAGGAACAATGATGCAACAATCAGAAATGAAGCAT
Organism: Isatis tinctoria; assembly: GCA_010577795.1. Classification (NCBI taxonomy): domain Eukaryota; kingdom Viridiplantae; phylum Streptophyta; class Magnoliopsida; order Brassicales; family Brassicaceae; genus Isatis; species Isatis tinctoria. Next base: position 32,955,581 of record CM021245.1, read on the forward strand.
AATAAAACCACAAAAGGAGTTAGCCGGGGGAAAAGTTGACAGTTACCTGAGTAAAATGACCAGACTCGCCACATATCTTACAGATCATTTCTTCTTCTTTTCTCTTCTTCCAATTCCTCTCAGTAGCTTTGGACTTAGCCTCCCAAACCTTAGCCTCTCGGCTAGTGAAATCGGTTGGTACGGAGTTGGGGTCAGGTAGCTGCTGCTCTTCCTCATCGCATCCATCTTCAGGACGTTTGATAGGTTTGTCTTTTTCTTGGACATTGTTGGTCACAGTACATTGAGGACCTGTGTACTCCTTGTAGATTTCACTAAAGTCGTCATCAAGCTCCGGGTCTGATCTAGTGCTTTCCATCTGCAAACAAGCACAAGGTTTCACTTTCAATTTCCAGAAAGGTTGTTCTGAAAGGCAAAGATTCAAATGCACAAGAATTAAGCTCAACTACCACAAATACGAATTACAAATATTACGGGGAAAAAAAAGGTTGTGAATTTAGGAGAAAGGAAGTCACATATTCCACCAGACACATAACATAATGATGAGAGGTCATTCATTACTCGATACGATTAAACCCAAAAAAAAAGGTTGGCTTTTTTCCTGGAAATAAACAGAACTTGCGTGGAGATTCGAAGGACCATGTTACCAAACTCGGAGATTGTCACGATGTAAATAGCTCAATGCAAATCATATAAACACAATTAAGGAGCGGTTAAGAAAGCTAACGAGAGGAGTGTAAATAGATATCTGGCGTTAGGTTTTATCGTTACCTTGCGAAGTGCGAATCAATAGCGACCGATATTTCTCTAAAACGTGAGAAGAAGACGCTGAACGAGACAATTAGGTAGGGTTCGTAAGAAATGAACTCCCACAAATCCAATTTTTAATATTCCCGTTTCGAACCTTTGTTTTCCGAAAATAACACATTATACCCTTGCCAAACGTCCTCGATTAATCTTTATCGTATACGGCATCGTTTTGGGTATGCAACATCAGGATAGAACTATAGTTACTACTACTTACTAGGCTGTAACTAATGTGCTGATGAAATTGCAAAGTCTGCGTCTCCCTCTCACCTTAAAGCTCAACTGCTCAAGGACCAGATTATGTAAATAAACAATGCAAATGGCTTGCTCTGGTCAACGAAATCTAGGAATATGTAAAACCATTTTTTTAGAAAAAAAAAGTGATTTTGAGCAGGAAAAACAAAAAAAAAAAGAAGTGATTTTGGCCCTTTCAAGTTTCTCGCTTTGCGTTAGTCTGGGTATCCCAATTTAAAGGACTTTGATCGGCTCTTCTACTACTTAAGGTATATGGGCCTCTGCCCCCATGATTGAACGATGACACGTAAAAGAATCGAAAAGTAAAAGTACACCATCGACATAAGAATGTTTTTTTTTTTGCCAAATGGTAAATATCATATAAAATGAAAAGTTTAGGTGTTACAATTTGTGGTTACAACTTGTTTTACCTAAGGAAATTGGTCCCATGGAAAAAAAGAATAAAAACATGGAAGCAAAATAATCGGTACACAAACGAATACCCACCTTGCAGCAGCATAATCGAATAGTAGCGATAAAGCACACGAAGACCCAGAGAAGGGAATGAAATCAAGAAAGGATCGAGAAGAAAATTAAGAAAAAAGCCAAAGGAAACACTCACTAACTAACGGAAGCCGTTCAACGCACAGCCCGCACAGAGCACCTTACTCTAAGAAGTGAAGAGAGGCTCGAACAAAACCGTCCTCGAAAGTCTAAGATCGACGCTCATCTAAACAAGCAAAGATCCAACACTAAGACGGGACTGCACACACTAGCAAAGCAGAGATCACAAGCTCACTCTACCAAGTTCTCTCCCCGAAGTCGGCTAGCTCAAAGACTTGGATCTCAGCAAAACAGCTTTACTATGTCCTCCGAAAGCAAAAATGAACAAGACCTAAAACCCAATTCTAAACAAACTCCAACAAAATCACCTAAGCGAATCCTACTCTAACCCGAGAACAACGAGCGAAGAAACCTAAACCCAAGCGAGACTTGCCTATGACGGGAAATAGACACAAAAACTTACCGGCGACGGCCAGCACAGCTGACACGTCACAGATGAGTCCAAGCCCAACCCCGCAAACTACAACACCACCTCAGGCTAGGGAAGATCAGAGATCCATGCCGGAAAGAGCCAAACCGCCGGAGAAGAGAGAAACTAGAACCAGATCTGGCCGGAAAAGGATCGAAGCACCGCAGCCGTCGCCACAAAGCCACGATCCGCCAAACCAATCGCAGGCTCGACACAGAGCCACCTCATCAACGGAAAGAACCGGAGGAGAGGAGCCTTTGCAAAGAGACGACGCTAAACACCGCCGAAGCTGCTGCCGTCCTCGAACAAGACAGATCCGTCGAGAAAAGCCACCGTCACACCTCCGCATACCGAGAAACCACCGCCGTTCGCCGCCACACACGAAAGACAACTCCGTCGAAGCCTTCGAGAATAGATCTAGCAAAACTTTCCACCAGCAAAGAAACCACTGTCGGAAAAGATCAGATCGAAGCAGCAGATAAAAAAACAAAAGAAAAGAGATGGGGCCTCTCACGGCGCCGGACGTAGCCGGCCACCGAGAGGCAAAACGGGATCGAAGAAGAGGAAGCTAAAGTCGCTTGTTGAGAGAGAAAATACTTAGCGCGTGTGGTTCACTTCGACATAAGAATGTTACATGCATATACAATATTTAAGGATGTCAAAGCTATAAAATTACACGTATATTACTTGCTAGATAAAATATATGTAAAAGATTTGATGACATACAAGTCATTTTGCCGTTTTGAGCAGATGACCATGTGATGAAACCAAACATTTCTATAAATATATAGCAATTGTCACATAGTGTGGTCTTTATAAGGATGCGTGTGTGTGACTCTTAATTCAATTAACATCTTTAAGTCTGCTTCCGAAAAGCTTCAAGACGGAAGGAATCTTCTCAAAAGTAAAAATCAATTAGTAGAGGTTAGCTTAGAATTTGAATGTGTTTTTGGGTTTTAATTAGAAGAAATCCATAAGAACAAAATAAGAAGAACAACAAGAACCAAATAAAGACCGAAAAGAAAACGTTAAAAGTTTAAAATAGCAAACGACGTTGATTGAAAACTATTTTTTTTTTTTTCAAAACGCGCAGTAGGGTAATCATGATATACGCAAGTGGTGAATTTTTTTTTCCTTTTCCTTGACTAAAACTGATCCTTCCCATTTTCATACAACAATTAATATGTAACACAAAATTGAATTATTTTTTCACATTTATGTTTCTTTCAAGTACTGCTTCTCTGTTAAAAGGCCATTAATTAGAAATTAATCGCAGTAAAAAAACAGAAATCAATCAATATTTAATAATTTCTACACAAAAATAGTACGTAATCTTGAACATATACTAATAAATTGCCTCGTTCCTATGGGAAAACAAAACCTCAAACCCTAGATAGAACAAAAGCATTGCTCCAAAAATCTTGTACATCTTGCTCCCAGAGCATTACTAAGTGACTTTAAAACTAAGTAAGACACACAAAGTAAGCTTAACTACGTAAATGTGATACGGTTTGATAAACAAGCTTGATGTACTGTAAATTGAACAAATCTCAACTAAAACTCACCATGATCAAATACAAGTGACAGCACATTATCCTACCTTTAAAATACTTCGGAATTTTTTACATCTACATGATCCATTCAAGACTGCAAAGCACGTGATTGTTTTTTTTTTTCGTTGTTGGGAAATTAAAATTAAAATCTAGCTAGCTAGCTAACTCATTATGCGATTAACTAATACTCTTCCTTAATGATATGAGGTGGAACAACATCTTGAAGAAGCCCTTGGTCTTTGACTAAACCAGCTCCATCAAGCATATCTTGAGTTCGTCTTGTTTTAATCACATGATCAAATGCCTTTTCTCGCCTGTTAAGGTACTGGGTTCCAAAAAGAGACAGCTCTTGTTGATGTTGTTGCTGTTGATGGTTGTTGTAATCGAAAAGCTGATGAAGGTGAGGAGGGAGTGTAGGGATCAGGTCAAAGTGGGCCCGAGAAGCTGAGCCATAGGATCCAAAGCTGCCATTTTTAGATATGATGAGTGGTCTAGGATGCGTGTGTTGACCTTCGTAAGTGGTGATTACACTGCTTGGATCACTGAATGATCTCTCCACTCTCTTCTTCACGTTACACCAAGATGTAGTGCAACGGTAGTAACTCCTTGCCAAAGAGAAAAAAAACCCAAATTAAATTTATAAATCCCGTAAGGTTTTTGTATTTTAGATCATCATCATCGTCATCATCATCATCGTCATAAGAACACACAAGTTAAGGAGATTAAAGCTTACCTTGGAAAAGGGCTGTTTCTGACTGGTTTTTGACCGTATTTTCTCCATTTATAACCATCGTCCAAGTTATTAACTTGGCTCTTCGTGATAAATGACACTTTTGGCACTCTCATTTTCGTCTGTTCACTTATCTTCGTTGATTTAAACCTATTTTCCCAAAGTTTTTCTCAGAGTCACTTGTGTCGAACAGATCTCGACCGTTAAAAAAACACAAGAACTTACTTTAGAAAAAGAGAAACGAAAAACTCACCGCTTGTTGCTCTTATGATGCTCTTCTTGATATTCATTATCCGGGTAGTCTCTCTTCTTATCCTCTCCAGTCACAGCTTCGCACGAAGCTAATGAGATCGACGACGTGTTAGGTGTCGCCGGTAACTGCATCGGCGGCATATGGATAAAGGCATAACGAGAGCTGGCTTGATGATGATCTCCCAGTAACTCCATGAACCCCATCGGATACCTCTCCGCCGATGAATCTGACAACGACGGGTAAACTCTAGTTTGCCCTAAATCAGAAAATGCCATCCCAACACCAACTTTCTCCATTTTTCACAAAAAAACAACCAAACCTAGTAAATTAAGAAGAAGAAGAAAAATCAAGACAGAGATCCACTCTACACAGAAAAGAAAAAAAAAAGTAAAGCAAAGAGAGAAATATATCTTAGGGTTTAGAAAAGAGATTTGAAGGACAACTAAACATGGGTTCTTGCTAAATAAATGCCATGAATTGGTGACCGGCAATTGTAGGTGGACAGCGTTTGAAACGGTAATCTGACTAGACGGTAATGCGCTTTCTTACGTTCTGTTTCGACCGGTTCAGCCTTTAACCGAGGTTCCTATCGTGTGAACGAGCTTACCGTGCGTGAAAGACTAAAATAATTACTTTTGGAATTATCGTGTGAACACACACTAAAATTATGCCCATTTGTTTACTACTTACTTGGATCTGTCGCTTTGATTTAAAACTGTATGGTTATTTTGTTAGATTCTTTTTAAAAGGGTTATATTATATATTGATGGTATCGTGGAGTATGTTATAAGAAAAACATCAAATTTGCATATGTTTCGTTTTATACCATCAACCAAATAACTTTATTGATTTTATATAAAGAAAAACAAATCCCAAAAAAAAAAAACCAAAAGAACACAAAAAATATATACTATTGTGGAGCCCAAAGCAAATCCAAAAACCGCAGATAGATTAGAGTAAATTAAGGGCTCCTGAGTTTTCTCTCTTTACAGACAGTGGTGATCCCGATGAGAAAAAAGGAAAAGGTAGAATTTGATTTTCATCCTTTTCTTTGTTTTTCTTGCACTTTCAATACTGTTTTTTTTCTATGTAAAAAGAAATACGGAGTACAATATTGTTATCGATATGGCTTTTTCTTTTCTTCCTCGATTTTGTATATATTCTTACATAAAAACGGTGAAAACCAATAAAAGGTTACGCACGTCTGTGTGGACTGCAATCTTCGCTCTTCTTTTGCATGGTTCCATGATTTTGCTATTCGAATACATCAAATCGCCTTGTGGCCAATCATTAACCTTCAAATGAACAGACGTACATATTAGATAAAATAATGATATATCCCCTATATATTAATAACATTTAATTTGTAAATAACTAATCTCTATATCTTTTGTACATCCTCCATATATTAATTTATTTTATCGTTTTAAATATTACGAGATTAGCTAGAGGATGCAAGTGTTCGGTCCTTTCTCCTCATTGGACTGTTTATTTAACTACGGTAACTACGATGTAAGGACCATTGCGACAATTTCGGAGAAAGTGTCGCCTGCTCTCTCATAGATTCGAGCCAAGACCAATCAATCGCAAGACCTCAGGACTTGAGTAGTTTGACATGAACATTAAGACGTTTGATGTTCGGGTTTGCAATCTTAAAGGAACAAGACCTCTGTGGAAACAAATAGGTTGATTCAATCATCGATCAACACAACCTTCTTTCCAGCGACCGATTTCACCTGAAGATTTTGAAGGATCTCTTCTATACTATATCCTCTCCGATGTAATGATAGTCTGAGGATTAATTTTGTTTTTTTTTTCCCATTCTTTTAACAACGATAATTCACAATCAGGATTCAGGAGTTAGTTAGGATGGTATCTCTATGACTCTTATGTGTAGGAAAGAAGAAAGAAATGATCTAATCATGAGTGTTCGACTGTAAATTAGTAGGAGTAACTTTTTTTTTCTTCAGACGCAGTCAAATTTATTACCTGGTATATCATTGAAAGTTAAATCTGAAAACAGTAATTGTCAAAACTGATAGCAGAGTAACAGAGTTACTGGATACAAATACAGAAAAAGATTAATCGCTTAAAACAAAGAAAAAAAAAAAAGAGAGACTAAATTATCCGTTACGAAAAGTGTATCTCTAAAATTTGAAATGTGTGGACTAAAGAGGAGTTTCCGAGTTCGGAAAGTTTTGAATAATTCACTCTACCGATATATATAACAAAAACAAAAAAAAATAAAAAGAGAAAAAAACCGAAGATGAATGCTTCAGAAGGTCTTCTTTCTAGGAACAGCTTTTCGAGGTTCTCTCTTGGTAGATGCAGTGAACCCGGCAGACGAAATCCCAACCGTGGATTGGTAGATGTCTTTCAACCTTTATTATTACACGCATGTCAAGTTATGTGAATCACTTACTAACCATATATAAAAGCTTTCATATTTGGAAAGTTGCAAAAAATGAATTATAAATTTACCTTGGGATGCTGATGAACAGAGCAATTGCCGAAACGCCAATAACCAGTGGCAATATCGCTGCAGGAGTCACTTCCTGAAACCGATACAAATCAAAATCGCAATCAGAAGAGCTCAGTCTACTGAAAATGTTGAAGACTGTTTGTGTAAATTACTATCTAGTTTACCTGACTCTGATGATCTGCCACGATGCTGTATCGAAGTGGACCGACATGGATTTGGGTATTTGTCTCCAAATCCACTTCGATGATCTCTGATACTACTTTATGGGAGCTTGAAGGACGATTGGATTTAAGCTGCACAAGGTGTCTTCCTCTTGATAAGCCTTTTACTTGGAAGAAGTTGGAAAGTGGTAGTGGAAAGACATTCTCTGTTTTAGATTTATCAGTGGCTGATTTGATCTCCACTAGCAGATTCGAGTTTAGTTCTTCGTTCTGTTTTCCTTCTACGTGGCATGTTAATATGGTCGTTTCTGGTTGTTCGAAGACCAAAAAGTCGAGCCCGTGGATATCTTCGTAGCCAATCTATAAGATGAAGAACTGTCAGGTAAATTCTCTTGTTCAAACTGCGGATGATAAGAACGATATAATATGGGAAAAAAACAGAAACAAACCTGGAGAGAAACCGACTCTGGAGATGCACGTTCAATTTTATTGTTGCCTGAACCATTTTTTTTCGATACTTTGATCACATACGTTGTATCTGGATGTAACCCTCTCAAACGATAATTTCCATTAACATCACTTGTAGTCTCCTCATAGTATCCTTTGGAATCAGAGCGAGCTTCAATTGCAACGCCTTCTTGTGGCTGGCCAGATAGGAGAGCGACTCTACCCATTGCACTGCAAAAGGATTGAAGAGGTATATATAGAAACGAGCCTACAAAATTTTAGGATCCGTACAAAAATTTCAAGCATCTAATTAGACTAAACCTGTAGGCAACACGAGTAGCCTCAAAGACAGCTTCACTGGACTCCCCGGAACCCAATTCTATCGCCAGTGTTGAAGGTTTGAAAGAATATTCCTGACGAAACATATATAAATCAGATAACTCATCTCAGGAAGGAACACAGCATTTATGTTTCAGCATACTGTCAGTCATATCATTCTCCGACAGTGCTTTGCTAAGATTGCAGGAAGGAATGGGTTAATTACCTTAAGAAGGGGACGCAAGTAGAAGTTTCCAGGAAATAAGCTATCAAATACAAAGAGTCCACCGGCGCCAGATATAGAATTATTTCTGTAACCATGATCGCCGCTCAATGATAGCAACAATGGAGGGATTGATGTCTCGGCATTGTCCTTTGACAAAACACGCACAGAGATCTGACCAAGCTTCTGGCAGGAGAAGGAGTATGGTCCTAGTCTTTTAATATGGTAGCCAGGCTGCATATATAAGACCCGATCAGGAACACATTATTTCAAAACAAATGAATGCGAGTTTAAATGCATGAGATCTAACCTAAGATAACAAAAGAGAAGAAAAACATAATCTCAAGGTCAATTTACATGCACATGAGACTATATCAGTAAGATACACCAACCTTTGAAGCTTCGGTGTCATATGGTATATCATCATACAAAGGCCCGGCAGTAAATGAACCATCTGGCGATGTGCTTGTTTCAACAGCTAGTTCACCTTTCTTAAGTGAAGAAATAAGGCTGTCTTTTGCAGCAGAGACCTTTATGTTAACACCGGGAAGAGGAGGAGAGACCGATCCTTGAATGTAAAGACCACGTCGACCAGTAAATGGGGAAACTGCAGCTTGGCATCCATCATTTGACACTACCGCCTATTAGAACAAACAAAAAGTTAGTTTGGTGTGCCCAGAATAAAATATTTTATCGCGAGCATTACTTCTAATCCGTACTTACACGAAGCTCTTTCGGATAAAACAACATCTTCTTCTCCACATTACTCCTGAAAAAAAAAAAAAAACAGCTATAGCTGAAGAAACTTGAAATGAATAATAACTTATGAACATTACTATTTTGATTGTTTGATATGAAACAAGAAGTTCTCTCCTATGAACTATTCCTGAGAAATCTTACTCCAAACATTTTTAGTGTAGCTCACAGATCCCATGACAACAAAATTACAAGATCATACCTAGAATCCCGAGGAACAAAGCTAATCTTTTCACCAAGATTTGCCCAGGTATAGTACTCATAAACGCCACGCCCATCAGATGCAAGTTTGGCAGAAATACTGTTGATAACTCTTCCTTCCTTGTCTTGCATGTCAACAATGAAATTCTCTGGCAACTCAGATTCAATCTCGGTTGGACTAGACTCCACATTTACCAGACCTTTGAGGAGGTACTTTTCCGCTCTCAGATGAATAGGCTACAGAAAGAAAGCATGGAGATGCTCAATGAAGGACGAGCCAAAGAATGTTGAAACAAAAGAGACAAGATCACAAGCTAAAACCTGTGGATTTGAGACATCTATCTTTATCGAATTGCTCCCAAAGGATATGCAGGAGTCAGAAAGTTGAAGGTCATGCCCTCCAGGTGACTCAACGCATATTTTCTGCAAACCTTTCTGTAGATACCACAAATGAAGAAACTAATTAGTTTTGAAAGAGTTTAAATATAGGAACAGCTATGAGAATCCACAAGACAACGAATACCTTGATTTTCAAATTAGTAGGTGATCCATTAGGATGAACAATTTTAGCATCCACCTCATGGGTGGAGACAATATTGATCCAGTAACCTTTCTGGACAAATTCGATCCCTTTGATATCCTCAGTTCCGACATTCACATCAATGGAGCTACGGTCCCAGCACCAACTGTCTTCCTCAGATGCGGCTTCCGGTGAAATGCTTTTGACCTAAAATAAATCAACCATGACAAAAAAAAAATAGCGAATCTAAATAGCTAGTATTGAGACTTTTTGTTCATATCTAACAGAAGTACCCAAGAGGAGAAAAGAAGTTGAGAATAAACAATGCACTGCCCACCTCAACTCTATACTTTCCAGGCAATACGTCAGAGAAGTGGAATTGACTGCTCTCGTCGCTTAAAACAACTGTCCTCTTGTCACGGCCGCCAGCAACTCCCACAAGCGCCACTGAGACAGACGGACCGCATTTCTCCTTGCAAGTAACAGAACCATGCACATTGACTCGGGCCTACATAAACACCCAATAAAGAGTAAAAAAAAAAAAAGCTATAGCTGAAGAAACTTGAAATGAATAATAACTTATGAACATTACTATTTTGATTGTTTGATATGAAACAAGAAGTTCTCTCCTATGAACTATTCCTGAGAAATCTTACTCCAAACATTTTTAGTGTAGCTCACAGATCCCATGACAACAAAATTACAAGATCATACCTAGAATCCCGAGGAACAAAGCTAATCTTTTCACCAAGATTTGCCCAGGTATAGTACTCATAAACGCCACGCCCATCAGATGCAAGTTTGGCAGAAATACTGTTGATAACTCTTCCTTCCTTGTCTTGCATGTCAACAATGAAATTCTCTGGCAACTCAGATTCAATCTCGGTTGGACTAGACTCCACATTTACCAGACCTTTGAGGAGGTACTTTTCCGCTCTCAGATGAATAGGCTACAGAAAGAAAGCATGGAGATGCTCAATGAAGGACGAGCCAAAGAATGTTGAAACAAAAGAGACAAGATCACAAGCTAAAACCTGTGGATTTGAGACATCTATCTTTATCGAATTGCTCCCAAGGATATGCAGGAGTCAGAAAGTTGAAGGTCATGCCCTCCAGGTGACTCAACGCATATTTTCTGCAAACCTTTCTGTAGATACCACAAATGAAGAAACTAATTAGTTTTGAAAGAGTTTAAATATAGGAACAGCTATGAGAATCCACAAGACAACGAATACCTTGATTTTCAAATTAGTAGGTGATCCATTAGGATGAACAATTTTAGCATCCACCTCATGGGTGGAGACAATATTGATCCAGTAACCTTTCTGGACAAATTCGATCCCTTTGATATCCTCAGTTCCGACATTCACATCAATGGAGCTACGGTCCCAGCACCAACTGTCTTCCTCAGATGCGGCTTCCGGTGAAATGCTTTTGACCTAAAATAAATCAACCATGACAAAAAAAAAAATAGCGAATCTAAATAGCTAGTATTGAGACTTTTTGTTCATATCTAACAGAAGTACCCAAGAGGAGAAAAGAAGTTGAGAATAAACAATGCACTGCCCACCTCAACTCTATACTTTCCAGGCAATACGTCAGAGAAGTGGAATTGACTGCTCTCGTCGCTTAAAACAACTGTCCTCTTGTCACGGCCGCCAGCAACTCCCACAAGCGCCACTGAGACAGACGGACCGCATTTCTCCTTGCAAGTAACAGAACCATGCACATTGACTCGGGCCTACATAAACACCCAATAAAGAGTAAAAAAAAAAAAGGCCTCTTCAACAGGTGGAAGTATATTTTCTATTAAACATTCCAATCTCATATTTTGAAATTATACAGAAACACTTCCAGGAGAGTGGGATTATTCACAGCAACTACCTGGGAAAATTCTATGTTCAACAATGGACTTTTGACGGCAACATCCACATAAGCTGGCAAAAACAGCTCAGAAGCACTATTTGGTGTAGCAGCCGAAGCAGATAGCCTATATTCGCCTGGTGGAACCTGGAATATATATGATATTTGTTATAAAATAAAAAACAAAGAATTCCTCGACAGACAGAAAAGCAACTAGGACCCACAAAAGCCAGAAACAACACTCCAAAGATTCAAAAGGGTCAAAACAATATAATTAATCTGTCTGGTGGATTTAATAGAGATAGATGTTTGCATCAACAAACCTCAAAGCAGAACGTTCCACTCTCATCTGTATGCTTCATTTGCGGTTTGACATTTGTAGGTCCATGAGTCAAAGCTACCTAGATTTAAAATGTTAAAACGTTAAGCATGAGATATATATAACAACAAAGCAGCATATGCCCAAATACGAACAAGATTTACCTTTGCCTTGTGACGAGAACCAAACATTTGAACCACACCACAGATATCATAGGATACAGCATTGATATCTGGAAGTGAAGCCATATTTGGTAAGACCTAAGCAAACAAGTTTAGCGAGTTATGGAGCAATTAATTTAGCACACCACAGAAGAAAAACAAAAATAACTGAGAATGATACCATGAACTTCTTCAGTTTGTCGAACTTGTAATGCTCCTTGACTGCATCTATCGTATACCGATTTGATGTAACCTAAGAAGTTTAACCAACATTGCGTTACATCCGTGCTGTCTAAATGATTGATCACGACAGCAAGAAAAAAGAGACTGAAGGATTGGTGGAAAGACAACCAGATGGTAAGATATTTGAAATAGAGAAAATAATATTTTCTTTTTTTAGTACAGAGACTTCAGCATTCTAGCCAATCCTTTACTCTAGATTATAGAAGCCTTGAATCGTTCACTAGAAAATAGCAATTAAATATACCTGGTCAAGCTTGTAATAACCTTCCTTGTCCGTGACAGATCTTAGACTACCATCTACTAAGATTTTGACGCCCTCCACTCCCTTTGAATTACCGTCAACTACACGACCCCCGATGGAGAATCCTGTTACCTATAGGAGCATTCAGTTCAATATTTAGAGGAAGAAACATGTAAGCAGAGTCCAAATATAGAAACATAGAAAGTTATAAAAGTTTGCAGTTATTCTGTCAAACCTGAAACTTTTTGGGAACAGTGACATGTTGATGCTCTACAGAAACAGGCATCACAGGAGGTGAAACATCAAAGACCGTGTTCTCGCCCTTATAATGCGGTATCAGTTCGTATTTTCCTGAGGACGAAAAAATCAAAGTGACAAAATAGCTCAATAGAATATAAGAGCAGCCTAAACTTGGACCATGCAACCAGAATTTCATGTGTCCTTTAAGTTTAACATGTTCAATTGTCATTTGACTTGTGTTGCACAGTACAGAATACATCTAAAATGAACGCTCAATGAACAATGTTATCAAAGTAATTGATCGTGGATAATTCAACACTGATTACCACATGGGATGGACTTGAAACTGAATATTCCGTCCGCATCAGACACAGCATGGCAGAGGGGCTTCCTTTCTCCAGACGCGTCACCAAACCCTTGGGGACAATCTACCGTGGAAACATCATCTGAATGCAAATATATATGAACGCCCAGGATTGGATTTCCCTACAAAAGGAAACAAAACGATTTACACCAAACGCTCAGAACTGAGAATATTCTACAAGTGCTTGATGGACAGGGACCCAATCAACTTAAAGATATATTAACCGCTGTTTCCAACAAAGATCATAATAAAAAAAAAGTCTCACGAAAGCAGGTTTCTAATAGTAAAATAAAAAGAAAAGAGAGCAATAGAGGGATCACCTGAGCAACAACAGACCCCTTGAGATCATAACCAAGGACAACGAATATGTCATCCACCACGCCGTTTGCAAATCCAAGTTCCACCTACAGGTAAGCAGAGACATTTCAACTGTATGCAGAATAAAAAATGTATTGAATAACGGGTAAAATAGAAAAGAAAAGAGTAAAGAGTGGCGTGTTTACTACAATCAAATGCAAAGGTAGATCAAGGATAATTTTAAATGGAAATGTTAAATAAATAAAAAAGGCAAAACCAAAAAGATGTGAGACCTCTGTTGAACCGCGAACTTCAACTTGCAGCTCTGGATGGGATGCACGGATACTGTATTTTCCTGAACCAATCAGACAGAATCGTAAGTTGATTATTACAAGAATAACAAAAAGTGCTCTGAGAACGGAAGCTTAATGAGACTCCTTACCTGGAATAATATTCTTGAATAAGTAGCTCCCGTCGGACGATGTGAGAACGGAAGTAATGGAATCTCCATCAGAAGACAATAATTCAACATTGACATCAGCAGGGCCACCATTCTTAATCATACAACTCTCCCCACCAACAGCTCCAAGGACTTTACCGGATAATGTAAAACTGCAATATATAAACGAGTACAATAAGAGAATTTTAGAGAAAGAAGAATGACCTAAACCACCTATTAAAGCAAGATGGAAAAAAAGAAGAAGAAGCAGACTCATCAACTAAAAAACGAACCCCGTGAAGCGAAAGTTAATATCCTCATTGTTGTTGCAACTAGAGTCGTCAACGACAACAGGGACCTGCCACACCAAATTTTATATCAGAGGTAGCTATAAGCCTGGTGTCTTTTTCAATAAACATTCAGGGTGCATACTCGTCAAAAAAAAAAAAAAATATGAAGAGAAGATAAAACCTTATCTGGATTCCATGACCATCCCTCAGGTCCAATTATCTTGAGAACGAATGAGCCCTACGGGAAGAAAGCGTAGAAATTAACTTGCAACATTGATTCATTCAACAGATACATCTTAAACAGGCCCATACGAAAGAAAGACAAGGTGTTAGATGAATACCTTGTCATATACTGGGATGAAATAGTAGCCATTTGGGGCACACTGTGTACTGTCCTTTACCAATCCATCTACTGTTTGAAGCTCAACCTTGTCATTTGGAAAGGGAACGAAAAAACAAATCAGCGAAAATTCGCAAAAAAAAAAAAAAAATCCTAGTAGTCAACAGATAGAATGCTTACGGTGATGTGAGAATAATCCAATTTCCCATCTGCTCCTTTCCGAGACCTGACCAAAGACGAACTCGCCTGCACGTTTAGTAATTCGGCGGCGTTAAATAATACATCGCACCCGAAAAATCCAGATCAGATCGGACTATCCACTACTTAAACCCACGATAATTTCTAACGAAAACCATCCCCGCAATGTAGAATCTCAGATACTAAGTGTGTAAAAATATTGAACTGAACTGAATCTAGCTTCGAAGCAAGCATCTCACACACTCTCTAGTAATCGATCAGGAACCAAGCAAAACGATGGAAAAAAAAAGCGAATCGGGAAAGAAAGAGAGATAAACCTCGACAAAACCACCGCAGCCTTTTATAGAATCCGCGGAAACACCGTAGACTGTAGAAATCGCTACGAGGAAGACGATCAGAGAATGACGAATCTTCGTATTGGCCGCCATTTTTCCCGATGTGAAGCTCCAGTCACCGGAGCTTAATGGTTGAACTTAGGAAAAACAAAGAGTGTTGTTCGTCAATGGAGCACGGATCCAAAATATCGGACCGATGATGACTCTCCGATCTGAATATCGACGTTGGTTTTTAATAAGGGTCGCGATGATTTAATGGGCTTTTACAATATTGCAAGGCCCATTATAACAAAGTCATAAAAACAAAACCCCCTTGTTTAATTAATTACAAATAATATATCGAAAATACAGCTGTCGGGATTTGCTTACCGTTTGAAGAGTCGAGCTGAAGCAAATGAGTGCGAGAAATGTTTTGATAAGTAAATCGTCAGTCAACTGTGGAAAGTAATCCCGGGAGTGAAATTTTCGGAGATTCGGAAAAATGCTTGAGCTCCTGGTTGTAGCATGGCTCTTGATCTTCGGGACGGAGACGGTGGTGTCGCACCAGGAATCCGGCGAATGGAGTTGTGAATCGGACTCGGAGATCCAAGTCATGGCCGATTTCAGACCGGGGCTCATCACCCTCGATGGTCGCAACGATGACTGGAAGGACATTGACGGCTCAGAGTTCCCGCTCCGACCTGCACTTGATCCGGACGCCGACCACGAGTACGCCGCCGGCCAGATGACGGTCAAGGTAATGTGTTGATTCGAATCGGATATGCTTTATATATTGGTTGCGAAACTACTTGTAGTTTTCGTATATTTTTGAGATTCACGCTGAATATTCTGATCTGCCAAGATCTACCTGGTGAGTTTGACCAGAGTATTAGTGATACAGAGACCTCATTGCGACGTTTCGAGTTCGATTTATAAGTCTGGATTGTGTTGTGGACTTTTGAGTTCGATGAATCGATTTTTTTCTATTTCGGTCTTAACGTTTAATTGGTGGATCTCTCTTTGTAGGCACTGCATGATGGTCGAGATATGTACTTCATGCTGGAAATTGATGGAAATTACGCTTACGAGAAAGGGTTAGTGTGTTTCCTTTCTAATTTTGTTATAATTATCGCATTTCTAAAGCGGACAATCTCTTTTGGAAAGATCCAAGAACTGGGGAACAGAACCGTGTAGTATCTGAGATATATATAGTAACTGCTCCCAAGTTCTAGGAGATCTCTCTGCTTCTAACCTTTGAGAATATGGGTCATGCAAGGAAAACGTTTATCCAATGCTAGTTTGGGTTTGATGCATCTCATTTAAATTTATATTTTGCTTGATCTTCCTGGAAGATTTCTGTCCATGTTTTGTGTGAACTGGGATTATTGAAGCTTAGAATTTAGTCATCACTTGTCAGGATCTGGCATCTGTTACTTTCTAAGATACACAGGTGTCAAAATACATTTATGTACTACTGCTTCAGATGATACTGAAATGATCCTTGCTTTAATTGATTCTTCATAACTTTAAATTGCTACTCTATCACTACTGTAGTGAACTGCTTGCTTCTTTAAATCCAGTGAAAACAACAAGTGTCCTTCAGTGGCTCTCATGTTCCAAATTGGTGATCAAGCGACTTATCACAATGTAAGTTTCCCAGTGACTAGAGTATTTTGTTCAAATATATTGATTTAAGATCCATGAATGATATCACGTAGCTCATGACAACCTTTTGCTTTTTAAGATGGGTGGATGTAAAGAAGGAAAAGACTCATGTACCAGCAAGGCTTGCAGAGGCTTCGAGGTTGATATTATGCATTTCTCCATTGGGAATGCTATTCCAGGACGCCTTTACGGTGGTAATCCAATAGACAATGGGGAAGCAAATGGAGGTGACAGGTGACTGGTAGTGCAGTATATCCAATTTGTTTTGTCTCTCTCATACTTTGATCTGATGTTGTACCAACTCTGTGAATCTAGTTTAGTTCCTTATATGTTTATCAAGTGTCTTATCTTACCTCTGTGTTTTTCATGTGGACAGATTTGGTCATCTGGTTGACATCTATGCGTGGAATCCACATTGTCGATACCTTGATGGTTTTGGACCCTCAGGTACCTTGCTTTGATTCATGGAAGCTTAACTTAGTAATTGATTATGTCTTGTCAATTATTAAATTCAGTCTTTATCCTCTAATGTGTCTCCCCGAGTATAAGACGCCCTTAGATTCCTTAGATTATAAACTATCTGTATTCTAGTTGGATGCTAGCTACTTGAGAGCTTGAAGAGCGATCTCTTTCTCCTATGCAAATTACAAATATGTGATCCTCTTCTGGCAGGAAATGATTCTAGTGCACAGAATGATTGGCATGGAGCGTGGTGGCACAGCAGCTTCACTACCCAATCAGGTCAGTCTTACATATATACATAATCAGTTCCATGAGTTCCCAAAACAGAGATATGTTATCATGCTTTTAACTGGAAAAAAAAAGTGGAATTGAATTAAAGCTCTTAGCCTTAGACATCTCCTCAACAGGTTATGTAGAGGAAGACAGCCCTTACACGCCTGATGGCCAAAAAGGAACTTACTATTTTGAGTTCTCAAGGCCTTTGAGAACTATGGACCATCTCCAACAGGTCAGTAACTCGTGTCGACCAGGCCTGCAAGCGTTCTTACCTCTGTGAATCAGTATCTTTACTCTTAAACCAGATCCACCTTAGTAAAACACTTGACGGGATAGCATGTGTTTAAAGAGAAGTTCTATTTAAAGACAGACATCTTTTTTATCGACAGGATGTTCAGTTCACGCTTGGCTCGCCGGCGAAAATGTCGGTTGCATTCTGGTACCCAATGGACAGCAAGCCGTGGCACGGATCAGGCCACTATACGATCAACTGCGATTGGATCCCGCTAGATGTCTCCTCGGGCTCTGTTTCGGGTCTCACGTCTTCAAGTGTGAAGGGATCTAGTGATGGAACCAGCATTTCTGCCCTTGTGATGTCAATGATTTCTCTTGTTGTTTCGGGTTTTATTGCATATAGGTTATTTAGCCCCAGGAACGTTCCATTCACACCCATGGAAAACAATCTGTAGGAGAAATAGGAGTTTACACGGTCACATTGCTGATATTTATTTCGTTTTCGTACCATATTGAGAGAGATTCTTCTTTTTATATAGTTTTGTAGCTGCTGCATTACAGATATCCAAAGAAAATTTCAAAGTTGGTGTTGCCCAACAATTCATCAAAGCAAGAAATCAATATTTGAAATATTGGGCTTTAACTTTACAAACATGTGAAGAAGTAATGTTTGAGCTGTTAGTTTGTAACTTGGATTTTAGTATTTATCGTTTATGGAGCAAATGGAGGTAAAGGAAGTGGTTCCAAGTATCAGGAACACCAGGGAGACACCAATGACTGCAATCTTGAACAGCTTGTGAGAGTCGGTTTTCGGGTTTTGCTCCAAAGATAGAAGGGTGAGCGTCAATTCTGTACTGAGATAAACCGCTAACGTTCAAGAGAGTCACCGGTGTTTTCATCTGCTTGAGTACTTCCTCAACAATGGTGTTTTTGGCAGAGTAAGTCGGCTTGAAGGTTTGGTTCAACAGCTTGTTGGCTTCTCTGCAATGGCCTCCTGAGTTCCATCCTCCCCCACTGCTCAAGGAAACAATACACAGATGATGAATGGAGAAGAAAGATCGGTTTTTAAAACCACAGGATAGATCGGGCTCTCAAAACACCTGAAATGAGAAGGTGATGCGCTTCTAAAGAAAACTCGGGTCTTCTTTGGATCGACATATCTGTCAACCCATGATGACCAAGTTTGTAAAGCTTTCTTGAAAGCGGTTGTTACATCGAGCTTTGGATGAATCTGGTCTCCTTCTTGGTAGTAGTTGATCCTGCAAACTCAAAACTAAGCCAATCAGAATCTTTCATTCCATTTTTTCTTCTGATGTCTTTTTTTTTTATTATTAAGAGTAACAAAAACACTGACCCGGATTTGGTTTTGTAATGAGACCACCAATGTGCTGTATTGAACACTAAGATATTAGCACCTTTCCATCTCGAAGAGGTTCGATCCATAGCATCAATTCTGAGCGTTTCTCTTCGCTTCTTTCCAATTCTTGATTTACCCTCACGAACCAAGAAATGAGTAACGTAGAATTCCACGGTGCATTTGTAATCCTATTAGGAGTACACACAAACATTTGTAATATTAAATAACAATCACAAATCTAAAATACACATATGGGCGGTCATTACAGAACAGACTATAGATGCTTACCGCAAAACGAAAGCTATAATTCCCTTTCTCTTTGGTGATTCTTCGGTTGTGGGTTTCGTAGACTCTCTTGGGATCTTTAACAGCTTGGAACAACATACAAAGCATAGACTCCCACTGGTTCCTGTTGATTGAATCTCCAACGAACACTAGCCTTTTACCTCTTATCATTTCCAGCATCTTTGTAGCATTGAACCTAATCTCCAAAAATGGCCACACTTTCCCGAATTAGGACTATGACAATGCCTAAAGGGTTATATAAAGTTATTACTGTCAAAAATCATTAGCTGCCCATCAAAACTAGGAACGGACAACCAATAGAGAGGTGTTAAGTAAGCACCAAGAGGAAAAGAACAAAATTAGGAAGAAGAAGAAGAAAGCTAACCTTGGGGCATCACAATCTCGAGGCTCCCATCTCCATTTCATGTAACTAAGATCCAACCTTCCGTTGCTTTGGCAACCAAACCCTTCATCGATAAACGGACAAGACGCATTCGTGTACAATGGATAGTCACTGTCGTAAACCCATTCCCCGTTCGTAACATCGCACTCTTCGATTCTCTTCCTCTTCTTCTCCTCTTCACCACTGTCGCTCGGAAGTTCAATCACTTTGACTGAAGTTAGATTAGCAGCAATGACCTTATCTTCCTTAACCAGAACCTCGCCGCGGGTCTTCTGCTCAAAACCCGGAATTTTCGCGGACCCGGAAGTGTTTTCTGGCGGGATGAAATGGGTAGAGATCAGAATCGGGCTTGCTTGAGGAGAAACTGAAGAATCGGAGATGTGGAGGTGCTTGTTAGCCTCGGAAATGGATGCCATGGGGCTCAAATCCATCTGGAAGTTGGCGTCTGACGTTGGGTAAAGAGAAGGGTTGGATTTGATTGAGGAAGTGGAGAAGAAAGTTAAGAAGACAATGGCGGAAGAGATTGTTGTAATAATCAATGCTAAGACTCTTGTGGACTTGACGGAGAAACTCCTCTGTCTCTCCATCTCTCACTCTCTCTCTGTACCTGAAATGGACTTAGTGAAGAAACAGTCTCATAATCTGTAATCAGAGACTTTGTGAATTCGAAAATGCAATGCACTGTGAGAAGAAAGAAGCTTAGGAATTGGAGCCGACAACGGTGGTTGAGTCGTAGGGTATTCGGTAAAGAAATGATGATGACCTTCTTTCAAACATACTCGTGAGCTCATGAAAATTCAATAATTAAAACACGAATAAAAAATGGAGAAAAGAGAGGAAAACAGGGGAAGATAATAACGATTTAAAGTCAGGATTTGGAATAGTTGTTGTTAGTTTACTGTGACAGATTGGATTTGGATTCTAACGTGGTGGGACACTCTCACTTTCGCTGGAGTTTTTCAAGGAACACGAGCCTCCAATGGTCGTCATCTCGAATTTCCATAAATACCCCTTTTAATTTTAGAACAACATGAAACTAATGGGGCCAAAAGGCCCATACATTCCAGCTTCTCTCAAGCCCATATTTAGGCCCAATATGAGTTAATGGAGTAGAGAGGGACACTGCTGATTGGATTGATTTGTCTCTCTCTGCTTCCGCAGTTTCAATCCCATTTCGTTCGTCGTGCTTCTCTCTCTCGCTCATCAGACTCGGGTAAATCCCAGATTCTTCCCTCTGATCTGTCGTTTCCTTTAAAATTTTGGTAGGTATTCTAGTTTATGATTTGACTGGATATCTAGATATGTCGCGGATTGAAGTTAAATATTTGACTTAATCAGGTTCGGATCGATGTGATTAGAATCGAATTTTTTTTTCTCTCACTGTCGCGCTTTTGATTTGAGTCTCTTAGGGTATCGATCTTTGAAAAACTAACCAGTTTCTTGGGAAAAATGCTAATTTCATTCCGGCTACCATTTTTTTGTAATCTGTGTATTAGGGTTATTTTACCCTTTTGGTAATGATTTCGAAGCCTTTGATTTTTACCACTCAGTAGAACCCTAATAACTACACAAAGAAGATGAAATGGAAACGGATAGAAACTTTTACGTGTGAGTGTGTTTTAGCTCATTCGTATTTGCGTTCAGAACATATTTGAGCTAGCAGAGTGTGTCTGTGTGTATTTATGCATACCAATATAAGAAATTGCTCTCAGAATGTAATTTGATCCTTAAGAGAGTGTGTGTTTGTGTATGTCAATATAGACTCCAAAGGCGTATATGCACGACCAATAGAAGAATTTGCTTTCAGAATATATTTGAATCAGTAAGAGAGCTAGACTCTTTATATATAGAGAGAGATTGTACTTTATCAATAGGAGAGACTCTATATATACAAAACGTATTTGAACCAATGTGTTTATTGGTTGTCAGACAACGTTTTCAGGATACATTTGATCAATAAGAGAGACTCTTATATATACAAAACGTATTTTATCAGTATGTTTATTGGTTGTCAAGTAACCTTTTCAGCTGTAGCTTCATGAGGATTGGGAAGTTGTCAGATTATGTTAATAATGGTATTTGACTATATGCAGCGGAATTGTGGTAGGTTGAGATAAAGAAATGGCAGGACACAAGGTTGCGCATGCCACACTGAAAGGCCCGAGTGTGGTGAAGGAATTAGTTATCGGTTTGGCACTCGGTTTAGCTGCTGGTGGTCTCTGGAAGATGCACCATTGGAACGAGCAGAGGAAAACCAGAGCTTTCTATGACTTGCTTGAGAGAGGTGAGATCAGCGTTGTCCACGCTGAAGAGTGAAATCAACAACACTCTCAATCTTGTCGGCTCTATTTTTCTATGTTATTATATGGTTTCTTGACATCTTAGGTAAGTTACCTGAGAAAAAGGGTTGCTTACGAAATAAACAACAAACCTGAGATCGGATTTTGGGGATTTGTTTAATATATTGTTTTCCGGAGATTCATACTATTGTTCTTTTTTTGTTGAACGACTTCATACTACTGTTCCATGATTATATATCAGACATCTTTCTTGACTTTTCCTTCAACAAGTGATTTTTTTTCTTCCATTGTCTGTTACCCTTTCAATCTCCGTTATCAATTTGATCTTATCGTATAGGCTATGGGGGACATATTTTTACCTGCTTCCCTTTTCTCGTTTTTAATTATAACTTTTTGTTGGATAAAACATCTGAGGAGCAGTGGTATTCTTGAAAAACGGCTTGGACGGCTACAATTTTTCAACGTCGTACTGATTCAAAAAAAAAAAGGTTTTTTTTATCGAGAAAAACATTTCATAGTTCGATCGAATTAAAAGAATATCTCAAGAATATTAGAGCACGTGTACCTCTATGGTTGGTTAAAAAGGGATAAGAAATGGGGTTCACAGAATAAAAGTCGCTCACACTGTATATATGAGATAAACTCCTTTCGCTCCAATTTATCTGAAATATCTTCTTTTCATCAAAATAAAATAAATTTTAAATCCTAAAAGTATTTTCCTCCATCCAACCATGGCAACTATAGCAACTAGTCTTAACATAGCAATTCAACGAGTCGTCGTCACCAGCGAGAATCGACCGGTTCGCCTCGCCAGTCCGGTCCGTTTGAACAATCCGTGGAATCTTGGTGCAAGAACAACGAACCGGATGGTGAAACTGAAGCCGGTTAAAGCAACGCCAGAAGGAGGGATATCGGATATAGTGGAGAAGAGCATTAAGGAAGCAGAGGAGACTTGCGCTGGCGATCCAGTGAGCGGAGAGTGTGTAGCTGCGTGGGACGAGGTTGAGGAGCTTAGCGCAGCAGCTAGCCACGCTAGAGACAAGAAGAAAGCTGGTGGCTCGGACCCATTGGAGGAATACTGCAAAGACAATCCTGAGACTAACGAGTGTCGTACTTACGACAATTAAAACTGATCGATCATGTTCAGGATTTTCCGTCCGTATATTACATACAAATATTTGTTCTGGTCATTATTGCAATTTAGCAACGTGATATGATATGAAAGATGTCTTTGAGACTCTAAGCAGCTCTATAAACATTGTAATTTGGGAGAAGATTCATAAGCGAAAAATCATAAACTCAGTAGAGAAATGGCAGAGAAAAATAACAAAAGCTTTATAATTCTTTAAGAAACACATAAGAAACCAAGTACATGACAAACATATCTTATATATAGATGACACAAGACTAGATAACAATGGCAAGACCAGACAAACTGAAATTACGGAAACACAGGAGACTGAAGTTTTATAAAGATGACACACAACAATGACTCTAGTTGTTACAAAACTCGAACCACCACCCAAAAAAGAAAATGAAAATACGATGACGAAGAAGACAATGAGTAAACCGAGCAAGACGCAATTCTCGATGCTTCTCTGGAGGAAACCCTCAGCATTCAAACATATCAGCAGAAGCCATGATTGGTTGCATCGGACAAGGCATCTGCCACGGGTTCTGCATAGACTCAGGAATCTCCGGAATATCCAAAGCCTGGCCACTGATCTCTTCAACCATCTCAAGCACAGAGTTCAACGACCTTAACCTGTCCGTCAACTCCAAGGCCTGTGCTCTCAAGACGTCGTTCTTGGACTCCATCTCGACGTACTTCCTCGTAGCTGCATCAACCTGCTCGGTGATTTTGGAGTTATCGTTCTTGAGAACGGTGACTTCGTTGATCAGGTCACCGAGTTGCTTCTGTTTCCTCATCCTCGATCTCCGAGCTGATTCTCTGTTTGAGATCATTCTCTTCCTTTTCCTCTCATCCGTGACCGAAGCGTACCTCGGATCATTGTCGGAATCAGGACTTGTCTGCCTTTGCAACGACCCCATTTCCGTTGACTTTTTCCTCAAGCAATAAAATAATAATACACTTGTTCTAGATTCCTATAAAATACGTTTATTACACAGCCCCCAAATTCTAAATTCCCCGCTCTCTAATCTATCAAAGAATCAGTGAGATCGAAACGGAAAAAAAGCTCAGAAATGTTTATCGAGAGCTAAGCAAAATCAGATCGGAAACGATTACTTCATGAGAAAACGTACGAATAGTAAAGATAAACGACGGAGAAAGAGTGTAGAATTCGAATCCGACGGAACAGAATTGAGTAGCTCATAGAAAACCTAGAATCATTCCTGCTTTTTCAGAATCCCCAAATTTTCTTCAAAGATCGGACCAGAGAAGAGATAAAACCCCTAGATCTAGATCTAAATATCAACAGAGAATAGATCTGAGAACAGGACAGAATGAAACGAAACAAACGAAGGAGGAGGAAATCTCGAAACGCGAGAAAGAAAACAATGGATCAATGCTTAGCTGAATCGAGAAGACGAAAATCAAAAAAAGCTATAGCATAGATCAAAGGGCGAAAGAAAGAAGGCGATGAAGTAACCCCGAGGGGTCCTTTTAAAGGAGGAGATGACGATGAGCTGTCTCAGGGCTTTTTCAATAATTATTTAATAAATAAAAAAGGAAGATAATATCTCTTTTAATTTTTAAAGCAAAATTGGAGACTGACGCTAGCTGTGACGCCAGCTGGAATTTTATAAGCTAAGCACGTTTGTTTCCCTGTCCTTTCACGGATGGAATATTCCACGAAGATGCCTATAAGAAAATATCAAATGTGTTTCGACTTGCTCATGCTTTGTTTTGATATTTGAGTTTTATTTTGAAATTTTCCACACGATAGCAATGTCGAACACACAATTCACAAGCATAAAATGGTTAAATATATAAACGACCATTAATTATACCCAAAAGTCTACTATATATTTTTTCCTAAAAATAAACATGCGGCTCTCTTTGGTTAAATGACGACGTGATGATTACATCATTTTGACGCCCCGCAATTGTTTTGAATACAGAGTTGTTGGGAAGTTAGCATCATAGGCTTTCTAATGGGCTTAATTGGGTTACCGAATATACGTCAATCTTCGTCTGTGGGCTAAAGAGCGGCACTCAAAACAAAAATATTAAAAGACGATTCTGAGTTCTGACGACGACTTGAGCATGTTCCTCCATTTGTCTCCAAAAATGAGTCACTGGGTTACACTACAAAGCTCTGGGGGCTAGTGTGGTGCCTTGAGCATGTTCCTCCATTTGTCCTTGAGATCAGCAGGAGTACGTGTTTGGTAGAACACCTTCTCTCCCATTTCACGAATCTTCCTCCATGGCATGTTCCTCTTTGCTTCCGCTGCATATTTCTCCACTCCCACCTGACCCAACAACAACAATTCTTACAAGACAGACAAAGATAAAACAGCTTAGTGTTCATTATTTATTATCATATACCCTGAGCATTTCTTCTTCTTCGGATGTCCAAAGTAGCCTCCTTCTCTGATCCTTGTTAAAAAACGAAAAGTCCCTGCAAAGCCCAATGAGATCACTCACTTTCTAGATTTCATGTGGATAATGAGAGAGGATACTACTAGTATGGACCATATTCTAGTGAATGACCTCACTGTCTGTGACTCAGCAGTCACTTTGGTTGCTGCGCTGTGTTCTCTCCGCTCAGCTACACCCTCTCCATTTCGTTCCATAGTTGATAACATTTCACTATCAGTAGCATTCGTTTCAACCCGTCTTCTTCTCCGCTTCTCACTCTGTTGAACCTGGTCGTGTTCTTTTCCTGAATACGATTCTTGGTTAGACAAAAACAGTGAAACATCTGTGTTGAACTTAGTTTGAACTCCAGCTGATTCGTCATCATCCTCAGCGTCATGAACGTCGTCGGTAGCTACCCTCTCTTCGTCTTCCCCTGATGCTTCAACCTCGTTGTCTATCACTTGATCTTCTTTCATACCAGTACCCTCTTCTGGTTGATGAGAATCCTTGTCAAATTGTACTTGATCCTCTTTTGATGAATAGGCAGCATTCTCTCCTTGTACGCTTACACTGTCTTTATGTAGATACTCGAAGACTGCCTTTTCCGCACATATGACCTTGTCTCTCCATGACTTGGATTTGAGTGCCGTAACTTTGAACCAGCAATAAGGACAGAATGGGTTTGCAAGATCCTCACTACCACCGAACTCAGGAGTCAAACACTCCCTGTGAAACCGAACAATGCAGTCAATCCCAGAGCAACGGGACACCAACATGTCTGAAATTTCACACACAAGACAAGCATCGGCTTTCAGCGGCTCTTCTCTACCTGTCCCAAGAAGACAGTGACGCTTCTTGTGTGGCACATCTCTTTCATCACACGTATCTGGAACGATCTCTCCAGAGCCAAATCTTTCCTGTCAAATTTAATTTTATGCTCAATACACCATCAACTTAAAAGAGTTACTAATTTCAAACCCAGCTTCTTAAATTCAAGCTCCACAACCACACCACTACATCCAAAACTAGAAACCGGAGACGAATGGGGAGGAAAATTAGCGTTACCGGAAGGGATGGATGGGGATCGAGAGACTTGCGCGAAGACCTAACCGGAATTGATTTCGTCCTCATCTCCATCTTCTGCAGTTTCTCATCAGTCTGAAAACTTTGAAATTGTTGCCACGCTCAACAACGGGAACGTCACCATCAGTGAAGAGTGAAGACGAGAGAGAAAAGAAAAGAAAGCCTATTCAAGAAGATGCTTTATTTAAGCTGGTGTCTACTTTTCTGGATTGATTTGGTTTGGACTTTAATTTCTTGGTCCGACTTGATTTGGCTTGCATTGGTTTTCAAACGTAATAAACCAAACCGAACCAACGGTACACTTTACGTTTTCGAGTTTAACAAGTTTTTGGGAGTTTGAAAAGAAGCTATCAAAGCATAATTACTTAAGTATGTATCATACCCATAATATTAGTGTTTTTAATGCAGCTCTCTTGGCTAGCTCGATCGTGAGCTTTCTAATGGACCTGGTCTAGTCTCTCTAGCAAATACAATCTGGACAGTTTCGCGAATTAAAAAACACACATCACATCAGACATCACCCAAACGTCAAAAGATGTTCCATTTGGGACAATATCAAACATGAACGATGCAGCAGAACAAAAAACCAGTTTACTTATGTCAAAAAAGGTTTGATCTTAATTATAAGACTGGTTCTATCATACTCCTCATTAACTAGATTAAATCCTGCTTCTTCTGAATTCATGAACAAAAATAAGCAGAATTTTCCAGTTTCCAACATTTGAGCAAATCTAGGAAACCACCTCAAATTTGCACTTAGAGGAAGCTCTGTGTAGCTTTTGGAGATCCGAAATGAGTTTCTTCTTTCCATCTCCTGTTGCCCGAGAACGAACTTCCACTAGTTCGAGACATGACAACTTCCCCAAGATATACTGCATATTGATCAATTCTCCGAGAGAACCATAATACTCGGTTATCTTTAGGTTCTCCAAAGGACACGACAATAGGAAAGAATATTCCGACACGCACAGACAAACAGTGCTCTCTGGAGAATCATAAAACATCCTATAGTGCAGACCCTGAGCAAGATGGAAAAAGAATTTGAGATTTAACATTTATAAGCATCCAATGAATTTTTTGGACTTAGGGTCTTACGTTGACGGTTAGAGTCTTTAGATTTGGGGATTTCTTTATCAGCATTGGCAGAGGAAACCAACAAAAGTTAGAAAGGTCAACCAATAGATGAGACAGCTTCTCAAATACTGGGAGTATTCCACGAAAGACTTGAAACATCTGCAACATATATGAAAAATCCACTAGTTATCGTCAATCAATTCTACTGCATCGTATGGATCAACAAAACCTGAAGAAACATTTTACTATCTAGCCACATTTAGATTCTTGTGTCTCATAAGTTCCAAAGCATAATATTTAATTTTCAAAAAATTGTTTGGTATAATTATTAAAGAGATACTAAGGAAACAATAGATCACACTTTACCTCTGAAGTTTGAATAGTTTGCAAGTTAAGAGTCTCAACATTTTTTAAACCTTTAAGCAGATTCATTGGACGAAAACGATTAGCATCATTTTCTTCCCACATATAATTTTCTCCCGGACAAAGATAAAGCTTAGCTTCAACAAGGGAGCTGAGATTAACGTATGGATACTCTTTTGGAACATAATCGGTGTAGTGTAAGTAGGCAAGACCTGGAGTATCAAAACTAATGCTCTTAAAATCAGAGTCATCAAATGAATCCAACATTGAACGTGTAATTGTAAGTCTCTTAAGGCTCAGACTAGACACAGTTCGGGACCATTTCCAATGTTCCCATTTGACACTACGCATGGTTAACTCCTCTAGCACAGGACACGCAGAAAGAAGCGTTTTGAAGGCACAACGACCAAACTCATAGAACCGAATCGAATAAAGTAAGAGGCTCTTGAGATCTGGAAGAAAAACATTGGGAGGGAGAATGCCAATAGCAATAGCAGATCCTAGTGACAATTTGGTAATTGTTTTGCAAGTAAAAACTTCAGAAGGCAGTGAATATCCTTCTTGTTGGGGAAAACACGAAAACACGCAAATGCGCAGCGGAATAAGTTTCCCCGCACTTGTGTGAGCCTGTGAGGAATAAGACTTGAACTTGAACTATGGCACAGAAATGATCAAAGCAAGAAACTAAATGACACACAATCTTTTTACGTGGAAAACCTCCTCGATGTGAGAAGGAAAAACCACGGGACCGTAGTCCACTCAAAATCCACTATATCAAATGTATGAGTGTTACAACCACGTCCTCCCTGTTCCTACAGAACAGACCAAGAGACTAAGGCTCAAAGAGAGCAATCTCCAACAACAAGAGAGCTCAACAAGAGAGCAATACAAGCTTACAAAACTAGCAGATACAAACGACCTCAGCTCATTAGGATTCCGGCAACCAGAGAATAATCCCACCGTACAAATCGAAGATGAACAAGTCAACAACACCTCTGCCAAATTTCAGCTCAATCAGAGAAGAACTCACCGTTGGATTTCTCAAACCCTCAAGACTGCAACTGCTGAAGAACTGTAGCGACCAGCTTCACTAAAACCCTGATTCACGAGAAACCAACCGTTGAAACGACAATCCCACCGTTGAATCTCAAACCCACTGAGTCACGAAGCTTCCCACAAAATATCAGCCAGATCAGACTACTTTCGAGCCCTCGAACACAGCCCTGAAGAAACCAGACGAAAACCCTTTCTTCTCTCCTTCTTTTCTCTCTTCTTCTTTCTCTCTCTCTTTTAGTGTAATGTGTCTATGTGTGTGGCTCAGTGTCATAAAACTTAAGTCACAAAGCTTATATAGGTCTTAGGAAATAACCTTGTAAACCCTTATTAAACTTTCAACACCAGACTTCAGTTTCCACACAAGACTTCAGAATCAACACCATACTTCAGTTTCCACACAAGACTTGAGAATTCCTCACCAGACTTCAAAGAACAACACAAGACTTCTGATTTGGTTTCATCTCAACCAAACCCCTGGTTTCCTCACACTAGGAGGAACACCAACACTTCTTTGCCATTTATCGACAGATGTATATCCAAGACACCACGCTTCAGCACATCTCGTAAGCAAGTGTTGATATGGTCATACGGAACATACTCAATCGCTGCAGACGGACAATTTAGAGAGAACTTCCTTACACGGGTACTTGATGGTAGAGCCAGTACTGCATCCACAAAATCCTTGAAATTCTCTCCATAGTTACCCAAGGCATCATATCGAAGAACCGGTATGATGGCAGATAGGTTATGCCACCTTCTAGAGAGAACCGTCGTGAACGCAACCTCTTTCGCAGAAAGGAAGGACCCGATGTGACAAATAATCTCGTCAGGTAGATTGCTGATTCGATCCATACTTGAAAGTTGAAGCAAACCCTAGAAAAGGAAATCTCCGTTCTAATCGCCAAAACCCTATAGCCCGCTGCTTATTATATTTCGTAACTGAGAGAAAATCCTCCATACGCACGACCACACCGTGTTATATGGAATCCATCCACTGTAACTGTGCCACGTATATTGCCCTGGTTTTCATTTGCTGCTTAACCACTCTTACCCGCAACCTGAAATTTAATTTTCTTGTCTTGATTTGGACCGGTTTTCAAACGACCAAAGTCAAATTTGATGATACGACAACGTCTAGGGGATTTTAATAAAAATAAAAGAAGGAAGCTCGATCACCATTTACCACCACAACAGTGAACTAAAACCCCTCCGTAAAACTGTGGCTTCTACTATATTAAAACAGGAGTCTTTTATGAAAAAAGACAAAGGGACCTTGGCATATTACTTTTTGTGCCATTGGTCTTCTTTGATTCCAAAAAAAATTCATTAAGGGTACAATAGTCATGGTTTTTTTGGTTCCAATCTAATGAATTAATGTGCCATACGATTTTGTTCTTGCTAATTTATATTTAGATTTCCATAACAAACATATCCTAATGATACCAATTAAAAAGTCAGACGCTGAGATTTAAATTATATAGGATTCGGTTTGGTTAAATCTCAATCAGATTAGTTGTCAAGATTATTGGTAAAATAATTATGCGGTTTAGTTCTATTAATACCAGACCCATGGTAACGATTATTTAATGGTAACGACTAATATCAGACCTATGCTAACGATTATTTGATTGTAAATAATCAACGATTTATGTCTTTATGCCTTACGATTGATCCTTGATCATAGAAGTTTCATATGCAACCTCGAGCATAGAAGTTTCATAGATCGTATATTGTCATCTACTTCTAAAATTATAGACTATATTTAAATCTTCATTCATACTATTCAGAAACCGTTTATATTTTTAGTATATCATATATAATCTTTAACCGTATAAAATGTAACATTAGTTTTCAATTATATTCATATTATTCAAAAACAAGAGTTATATTTTTGGTTACGTTAACATTACACATTTAGATATTACATTTGAATTAAAGTTAGCTTATGAATCTAACCTAATTGGAAATCGAAGTTAATAAAACAAAATATAGAATATCCGATATCTAAAAATATCATAGCAAACTTAAAATGGAAGTTGCTAATATGTAGAATATCGAATATTTGTTTGTGTACATTGTCAAGATATTGAATATATTGAGATTGGATATTCTATTTCTATCTCCAACTAAAATCGATAACTAAATATCTTCTACATACCGAACTATAACAAACATATAAAAACTAATCTCACAGATATCTTTACTGTATAACCTACGATATAATCTTCAAATATATTGTTACCATTAATAATATAATCACATTTAAATACAAAAAAAATCGGTTTAAACATAATCCAAAAGATATGATCGATATATTGTTACCATATAAATATCTTAACAGAAAAAAAAATATTTAGGTATTTGTTAGGATATCTACTATCCCAATTCTATAAAAGTCGCACATATTCTAAACGAACGTCTAAATCATTCCACTCCTTCCTAACAAAAAAAAAAACGATAGCACAGCAATGGTTTCTCCAATCTAAAAAGATGCATCCAATAACTCTCCAAACCAACGCAGAGAAAGTTGCAATGAGATCAACTTACCATTTCTTGGCTGCTGACGATACAAGTACAGGAGTCGCGTCTTATTCTTCCATGGTTCTTCTTCATCCGACATACTCATGCAAAGAAACGAAAAAAAAAAGAAGGTTAGTCAACAAGTGAGACAAATTTACGTTTATTAGAAGATAGTATTGTTTTTCATCCTTTTGTATAACACTCTATTTTGTTATACAAATCAACTTTTAGCACTACGAATACAGTCAACTAACTTATTTTTTCAGAATAAGACACTGTAAATTATTACAGACGAACCCAGTTGTATACATCAGGATCCGGTTAGGAATATGTTTTTAAAAGGAGAGACAATAAGAGATTTAGGATTGTTCTGAGATTTTTTATTACCTGACAAAATGTCTTAAAACCATTAATTTTAACTAATTTCTTTCTCCATATCCGTTTTTTAAACCGTATCCGTTTCTAATTTGGTATTCGAAAACCCAGAGTTTGTTTAAACCCAGACACAGATAGCTATAGTCTTATAACAATGGTGATCTGTGACACACCATCATCATTCACGAACTTTAACAAAGTATTACTTTGAAAAAAAACAGAACACACAACCACACAAAACTGTAACATCTATTTGTGAATAAGGGACATCGCAGCCGAAAGAATATAATGCATAAGGATCAATTACATGAGCTAATTCAGGCGTTCTATGGCTATATATATCAGAATTTACTCACAATATTGAATATTATGACTAACGTTTTTTGGTGTTCTAGAATTTTCTTTATCCAAACCAATAGCCCATCAACTAAAATTTCTGTATTAAATTCTCAACCACCAGAACAACATGAGAAACATAGCATAAAACACATACGAAGCTTTTACTGATATCATTTGCAATAAACACAAACATGACTCCATAAACTCCTAATAAACCGTAGACACTATCAGTATCGGATACATCTGAATAATCTGTCTACAAAACCCAACAAAAAAACATAAGGTTTCGAAACTCCTTCTGAA
Source organism: Isatis tinctoria (assembly GCA_010577795.1). Lineage (NCBI taxonomy): Eukaryota > Viridiplantae > Streptophyta > Magnoliopsida > Brassicales > Brassicaceae > Isatis > Isatis tinctoria. The sequence continues at coordinate 32,988,244 of CM021245.1, forward strand.
ACTTCAATCGAGATCAGATTTTAAGTGAAAGAAAAGCTTGACATATTAGAAAGACCGGATCTGAATAAAAAACCACAGTTTAGTGAAAATCTCACTTCCCACTAACAGATCTTAATAATCGGTCTACAAAAGAAAAAAAAAAACAAGGTTTCGATTTCGAGGTATGAAACTTCAATGGAAAGAACTATATAACTTAAACTTAGCTTACCCAGCCTGGATCTATCGATGGTGTCGGTTTTACACTCGAAATCCATGAAGCCAAAGTTGCATCGAAAAGAAAAAAAAAACGAATTAGGATCAATTATTTGTTGATACTAAGTTTAAACGAAGCTTGGGAAATGAAGAATCAAGGTAAATAAACCAGAAAAATATCAGAAACAAGTCAAGCTTACCTCCGACGATGGTTCATGTGAAGAATGGAGGAGATGAAAGCAAAAAAAATTCAGAGGTTTGAGTTTTTTTGTTTTATCTGTTCACCGAATATTTTTGTCCAGACGTTTGAGCTTCGATGAAAACAAAAGCAAAGATCAAATTAAGTGGCCTTGCCATTTGGTTTGTTGGACATGAAAATAAAAGAATTTTGGGTTTATTTTGGCCCAAAACGAAAAAAATTAGCTTTAATATTTTAAGAGCCCGTTTGAACTGTTAAAAAAAATTGAACCGTTTGAGACAATATGTAAACCGAAATTTTGAAAACCGGTTTAGAAAAACGTCCTAAATTGATTTTGCGTTCAAGGACAATATATTCGTTTGAGCTTCGATGAGAACAAAGCAAAGATCAAATTAAGTGGGCTTGCGGTTTGGTTTGTTGGACATGAAAATAAAAGAATTTTGGGTTTACTTCAGCCCAAAACGAAAAAAAATTAGCTTTAATATTTTAAGAGCCCAAATAGTGGAGAAAAAATGATATAATCCCTACATAACTTTTTATAATTATAATTTTTTATATGTTGACTAATTTTTTAAAAATGCCTAATACTTTTCTATTGAGTGCTAGATTTTTTTTAAAAATATTTACAAAAACATTAGGATTGATATATACCATAAAATAATAAGATATTATTTTCAAATAAAAATAATGTTTTTAAAAGTCTAATATGTAAGCAAATATAAATATTAATGTAAACATTTTCATATATATTAGTATGTAAATATTAAATTCTCAAATTTAAAATATACTCTCACTTTTATTTTAATTACATTTATCAAATTTTTAATTTCTTGCTGTAACTATACTTCTGTTTGTTTAAAACTACTTTCTTTCTATCTATCTCTTATCAAACCATCAAAACAAGATAATTTCAACCTTAACTTTAAAATATAGTTATAATGTTTATATCTAATGTTATTATTCTCTATTCATACTTTTATAAATTATAAGTTATATACAAAATATAATATAATCTCGCGCTCACTCGCGGGCCCAATTCCGACAAAAATTGTAAAAACAATAGTTACTACTTAAAAATTAAAGCAAGTGTTTTAAAAAAAAAATTTAAAATGAATTCATAAATTGAATATTTTTTTGGACTAATGTTTTCAAAATAAAAATACAAAAAACTGTTCTATTTAGGGTTTTTTTTTAAAAAAGATGGCAAATTATATTATTAGCAGTATACGTACTGGATATTAACAAATATGAATACTAGCCTTAACATTACAAAAATACTCAATTTTACGATAACTTTCCGAATATTCTATTTTCAAATTTGATATTTACTCTAACTTATATTTTACTTCAATAGATGTAATTGAAAATTTATTCTGACCGCGTACTTCTCGACCGTTTAAAACAGTAGTCTTACTCTCGATTTTTAACAAACACAAAAAACCTCTCTAATAGTGATAGCATTCCTATAATTCCAATTTAAATAATATCATCCCGCTCTTAATGTTTATTTTAATTTTATTACGTAAAACACATACTTTTATAATTATATCTATAGTTCATAAACTGTAAATATTAAAATTGAAACAAAAAATTTACAATAAATAAATTATAATCCCGCGCGCCGACGCGCGGGTCCGGTTCTAGTCTACTATATTAAAACAGGAGTCTCATATGAAAACAACCTTTAGTCATGTGTTATATTACTGAAAATGCCACTGAAATTTAATGAAAATATAGAATTTCATTAAGGGTAATTTAGACTAAACATATATGTAGTCTATAATAGTTTTAATACACTTGAACACATCTGATTATGTAGAGATTAATTACCATAAATAAAAATATATTAATTAGATTTGTATCTTTAACAATTTAAAATAATGGGTCCCACTTATGTGATTATTAAAAACGAAAATAGTAATAATATATATATATATTAGATATTCAATCAAATGATAAATATAATTAATTAATATAATAAATTAATTTTTAAGACATAAACTAATTTTAGTAAATATACACATAAATTAACATAAAAATATATTTGGTAAATATACACAGAAAGTAACATAAAGTATATTTTTATTTTTTATTTGATATATATATATATATATAATTCCGGGTTTGTATAGTTGTTTTATTAAAATATGTAATATATTTAGACAATTAGAAAACGGGTTAAAAAGACTAATTAACTCATTTTAATTATCAAACTGTTAAAAATTATTAAGATGTGATAAGTTTCATAAACGGATTATCATATTTTAACTTTCCTAAATATATATAAAAATTTAAATTCAATTATAAAAGTTAGAAAATAAAAGAACAAATACAAATTAATAGAATAGACTATATAATTTTATCATATACTTAAATTAAAACTATCAATACATCTCAAACTATAACTTTTAAATTTACAAATACACACTTTTTTAAAAAATAACTACACATTAAAAAAAAATTATCTTAAGGACGGGATATATATAGTCTATTATATTATTATCGAATATAAAAATAACATTAAATTTTATATTCTAATAAAATATGTTAAACTTTTATTTAGATATTAAATCAAAAGATATTATTTTGAAATCAGAATAATGTTTTTAAAAGTCCAATATATTAAAAAATATAAATATTAAGCTAACTATTTTCATAAATATAAGTATGTAAATATTAAATTTCCTAATTTACAATTTACTTCCACTTATCTTCTAATTATATTGATGTAATTTTTCATTTCTTGCTATTGGTTTAAAACTGTTTTTTTTTCTAGAAATGCTAAACATTTTCATACATATTAGTATGAATATAATAATTTACTTCCACGTATGTGTGCATTAGATTGATGTAATTGAAATTTTTTTTTCTTTCTTTTTAAAACTACTTTCTTTCTGTAAATTTCTAATCAAGCCATAAAAAAAACTCACAAAATAATTCACACTACAATTTTAAAGTATAGTGTTACAAATTATTTGCAATGTTATTGTTTTCTTAAAATAATTTTAAAAATTATTATTATATCAAAATATATTAAAAGTTCTTAAATTTATGTATTTAATTGGAAAAATATTATTCATATCCCGCGCGCCGACGCGCGGGTTCGGATCTAGTTGATTGTTAAATCCTCTAATCATCGGAAAATTATCTGACAAATTTTACATCTCTTCTCTTGTATTCCTTTGGAGATTTTTTAGAATCAGTGAATCTTCTGGGAAGAAAAGGGGAGGATGAAACAGGCGAGATTTCTGGATTGGTATCTGAAGATCGCGATTGGATCGGCTATCATCGGCGGAGGAATGGAGTTCTTCATGATCAAGACTGGATTCTGTAAATTTCATCTTTCACGCTTTAAATCCAAGTAGATTCGAACTAGCAACTAATCGATTGACATGGGTCCTGTGAACAACTTGGATATTCTAGGGTAGATATGTTAAGACATTGTTTGCCTTCTTCAAACATCTTATTAGAGAATGCTTTTTTAGGTTAAAGTTCTTTACTTTCTTCTGGGCTTGTAATCTTCATGTTTCATTTCTACATTACACTAGTTTCCGTTTTTTTTTTTGTCCTTACGAAAAATAAGCTTGATGATTTAGTTCTATTACCAAAAAAAATTGCAGACGACAAGGTTACTGTGCTAGAAGCAGAGAAACGAGCGTATGAAAATTCTCCTGAAGCTCAAGCCATGAGAGAAGCTCTCAATCCGTGGAGAAACAAGGACGTAGAAGCTGGCAAAAAGTCTATAGATCAATGATGAACTCGTTATGTTCCTTTCACTCACTCTCAGACCTTGCTTGCAAATGCTGCTTCAATATCTGCTGTTTTGAGATATGTTTTTTTTCATTTTGCCGTTTTGCTAAATGTAGCAGCTTTGAGCATTTTTACATGTTATGTATGAACAATATACGAGATGCTTTTACGTATCAAGGCCAAACCATGAAACATGCTTTAATGTTTCCAGTTGCACTGGACCCTATTTCATCTCGTGTCTCTCAAGTCTCAAGTCTTATGTTTGTCTTTAACTTGTGTACCAGAAGTGCTTTATCTAAATGAGATTAGAAGAAAAATATAGTCAAGTTTTGAAATTATGAAAATACTTACTGAAAGTATGCATATAGACACATACGTGGATAATGATGTGTGTGAATAAAGTTTTTGAAAAGTACAAACCTAATACCGTAACTTGTTACAATGATGATCTCTCCATTCCGAATGTTGGCTTCTTGATGCTTCTCTCAATGGGTTCTCGTTGAGCCATTAGAACCTCCCAAGTGTTGGCTTAAAGCAAACCCTGTGGTTAAGATAAGTCCAACCAGTGCAAGTGAAGTCATGTTCTTGATTGAAAGACTTCTGGCTCAAACCAAGAATTCGCAGACGATATCAAAGTATAACCATTTCCTGATGAGAAGAAGCTTTCTCCGAGTGAGTATCCAGTTAAGAGGCTCCAAAGCATCAATCTTCCATGAATCTCTGTTTGAATTTCCTTCTAGTCATCTGGGCCCATCTCGCAAAGATTTCTGCAGCAGCAAACTTACCAGAGAACTTAGCTCTCTGTGCCAATTCCTCAAATATCTCCGGTTGTCCTCCTCTGTGAAAATCAGCAGCAAACTTGTTATAATCAATCAAAGGGGTTTTCATTCCTTTGTCAAGCATCTCCTCCAAGTATCTGCATGCCTCTCTCGACTTGCCTTCACCTATGAGCCCTCTGATCAAAACCGTGTAGGTGTTGTCGTCAGGACAAATCCCTTTCTTGATCATCTCGTCCCAAACCGCTCTCCCGGTTTCGTAGTTCCTCGCCATGAAGTAAGATTTCATTATCATGTTGAATGTGTGTATCGATGGTTCGATCCCATTCTGGATCATTTTATTGTAGATCCTTGTGGCGTGTTCCGGCATTTTCCGACTCGCCATCAGTTTGATCAGCGCGTTGTACGTTTTGCCATCAGGAGGATGTCCCTTGTCTTGCATCTCTTTGAGCAGTTCGTAAACCGTATCCAGCTTCCTCTGAGTCCCAAAACCGGTGATCAGACAAGTGTAAACCGCAGCGTCGGGTTGCAACCCGGAATCAACCATGTCATCGAAGTACTCAATAGCAGCTTCCATGCTCGACTGTTTGCAGAAGTCACGGATCATGATGGTATAGCTACGGACATTGGGACAAGGTCCCTTGGATTTCATGACATGGAAAAGTTTGATCGCATCTGATTTTTTTCTGCTCCTCAGCAAACCTTCAAGCATAACATTGTGAGCTACAATGTCGGGTTTCAAGCCCTGATCAATCATATCGTTCCAGATTCTAGCTGCTTCCATCAAGTTCTTCACTCTGCACCAACCATTGAGTAGAACAGTGTAAGTCATCAGGTTAGGCGTAAACCTCTCCTTCAGCTTATCAAACAGAACCTGAGCTTCTTTCCCAAGCTTAGCCCTCCCGAGACAGTCTAGCAAGCAATTAATCGTCTCGACACCAATTTTAAACTTATACTTCTTCATCAGCTCAAAGATACCAACAGCTTTCTTCCTCTCTTTGGCAGCAGCGAAGGCTTTCATCGTGATGGTGAATGTCTCCATCGTCAATAACCCTTTTGCACCCATCTCTTCAAGCAACGAGACCATCGTCTCGAACTGTCTAGTCTTCGCTAAAATACTCATCATGGAGTTGTATGTTGTTGAATCATGAGCGAAACCTGGTTTCTCTGCAGCCCAGCAGAAGAACCTAAACGCAGGCTTCCTAGCATGTCGAAACCGTTCTAAAACCGCTACGATCAGATCATGCGATAAATCTACATTCATTTCGTCAAGAACAGCTTCCATGTTTCTATCTAAGGCAAACAGTTCATCAATCACTTTGCAGACTCTCTCTACTTCTTCGGGGTTAGTACTTGAATCAACAACACAGCCGAACCCAATTTCATCGCCAACAACTTCGTCATTATTGCATTCAGATTCGATTTCGTCATCACATCCTCCACTACTACCATCAGAAGTAATACTAGAGAAACCTTTAAAACCTACGGAGGCGTATGTGTGAGGATAATAAGACGAAGAACGAGTCAGAATAGAGAAGGGCACAGAGCTGGCACAGTAAAATCGTACTTGTTCTCCTCCTCTCCTGCCGCCGCATATCTCGGTCCCGCCGACCACCCGGCTTTGACTGGAAATGAATCCGTCGAAACTAGATGAAGAAGAGCGAAAGGAGAGGCATCGGATTCGTTGAGAGCCGTGATGAGCTTTGGTGGAGCTTCTTCTCAGGTAGAGAAGTAGCCATGGAGGAGAAGCCATGGACGGCGATTAGCAATGGCGAACTTGGTGAAAGGCGGCTAACTAACGGCGGAGCTAAAATCAGAGCTTCTTCTAATTTAGGCCCATTAAAAAGCCTTACATCTTGGCCCATTAAAAAGCCTTACATCGTGGCCCATTAAAAAGCCTTACACTGTGGCCTATTAATTTGATTACATACATGTTCGTTGCTCCGATTTAACCCTTGGGTCCACCAGGAGCATTAAAGAGCGAACGCATCAAGATCAATAGGTGTCAATTTTTAGTGGGAAGATATCTGTACTGTATGCATCTTATCTTCATTTTTAGGGTCATGAAATTTTCTCTGGTCCTTTTGGGGGACCAATTACTTTTAGGTTTTATTTGCTTCAATCATACATTTCACTTAGTTTACGTAATATTTGTATACGCTTTCGGGTAATACAAATCTGAAAATCATGATCATAACTTCAAGAACTTGTGTTATATACGAGGAAAATGAGTTTTTCAACCATTATTTATAGATTACTTTTGTCAGGTTAGTTCAAGAATTTTGAGTTCGTAATCTACCATAATATATATATATATATATATATATACTAGTTCAAAAGGATGTCGTAGTTCTAGAAAACATTAGTTATCTCTATACAAAATACCACATATATAATTAAACACTTCGATAGTGTGGAAGAAAAATAATAATATACTGTAGTTTAAATTGTTCCCATCTACAATATCTTCTATGATTACAAGATCAATCAAACGTGGGTTCATCTTATCAGTACATTAATCTATAACGCTAAAAACTTTTCGGCTGTAAAATTAGCCACGAGGAGGTGTCTGCAAGCCTTTTGCATATATAACTTAACTACTCACAAAATCAAAAAGTATATCTAAATAAAAACATTTATCTCCAAATTCCAGAGATCAAGTGGGTTTTGGATTTGCATAGCTACTTGTATAAATAGAAACAAAATCGCAATCTCTTCTTCCATCAAACCTTCTTCATTAGATATTTCTTCTCTACTATTTTTCAAAGCAAAGAAAACAGGTTTTTCATAGTAAGGAAATGGAGGAAACGAGGGAGAGAAAGATTGTAGTAGCAGTGGACGAAAGCGAAGAGAGCATGGAAGCTCTATCATGGAGTCTTGACAATCTTTGTCCATATGGTTCCAATAATACTCTAATCCTCCTATACGTGAAGCCCCCTCTTCCCGTTTACTCTTCCATTGATGCCGCAGGTTAGTCTGGTGGTTTCACAATATCCTTTTGATTAACCATCGTTAATTATATCATCCTTCCAGCTTATGGATTTTGTTTGGTCGACTTTCAGGGTTTATAGTGACCCGAGATCCGGTTGCAGCCTTGAAAAAATACGAAGACGAGCTCGTGGAATCTGTCATGGCTCGATCTCGAACCGTCTATCAAGATTTGGAGTCCGATGTAAGCTTCTTCCTATCAATTTTGGATCACTTAATTTGTTCGATTGTATATCAAATTAAAAAGATTTGACTAAAGTTATTGTTAATGTGCAGATTAATATAGAGAGAAGAGTTGGAAGAGGAGATGCCAAGGAAGTTATATGTAATGCAGTTCAGAAACTTAAGGCTGATATGTTAGTTATGGGCACACATGACTATGGCTTCTTCAAAAGGTAATGCCTTAATCTTTTTATTATTCTTGACTAATATGTTTTAATGGTTATTGATATGATTTATGTATTTTTCCCTGATAGGGCCTTGCTAGGTAGTGTGAGCGAGTATTGCGCCAAACGAGTGAAATGCCCTGTGATTATCGTGAAGAAGAATCCTCAAAACAATTGAGCTCAAAAGTCATATATAGCTCTTATGATTGTGTATGTCATGTATAGCTCTTATGATTGATGTAAGTATGTAACAGTTAAATCAATCTTCGTAGGCAATAATATATAGATGATGGGTTAAACTAAATTCTAAATATCTGCTGAAATTTTCTCAACCATAAAATAATTTAAGCTTTTTTTTGTTCAAAAAATAAGTTAAGCATTTAGTTAAGCATCTAACGTGGGGAAAAAAGTTAAGCATTAACAAGTTTCTTCTAACACAAGTTTTCAAAAGAGATATGATCCAACATTTCATACAACAATCAAGAGAAAAAGAATATAAAAAAAAATTAAGAAAGAGCTGGTACTACTTTATTTTTCCTGAATAAGTTGTTGAACTATCAGACACACCACGAGTAGCCATATATAGGACCATCATCGAACGCAGGGGTTTAGGACTAAATTAATTTTCTTTTAACCAACTGGTAATAGAGGTAGAGAGGAAAATATCAGAAGCTTGAACAGCATATTCATCTGGAACATAACGTTGTTATCCTGGATAGAACAGAAGTGCTCCTTGTCCCTCATCTCAGCCCAGACCCCATGCATAGATTGCAATCCGTGTCAATTATTGAACTGTACTAGTGAGCTCGATCGTAAAGTAGACAATGGAAACTTAGAGTCACAATCATCCAAAACAAGATTTTTTTCGCAGGATCATTTGCTAGTACATACTTAAAAATTTCATGTACTATATCATCCTCGATCTGCAACATATATCATAGTTTCGCTGGTATAGTATTGGTTTGTTGCGTGATTCTTGAAATTGCTTACCACAGTTATCGCATTCAAGTCTTCGTTTCTTTGACTTTGACACAATCCAGCGTTTCTTTTCAAGTACTTTCTTTTATTAAATGGAAGATTAGGATATATTCCTATCGCAACTTATGCTTGGCCAGATGATTCACGGGGTTCACAGTTTGGAGACAGGATTCGATCCTTTGCTTTAGAGTACCTATGGAAAAGTACGTAGTTATCACTAGGTTTCGTGTTATCATAATCCCAAAGACACTAGAACGCATATAATTAGTGTCCTTTGTTACTTAATTAAAAGAAGAAAAACAAAAGGCATGTGAATGATATCACATATCGATGAGAGACTTTAATTTTAGGGTTTTATTATCTGCTCCACTTCGGCGTCTGTCTATGGGCTTGGCCTGGCACAAATAATAATAGTTTTAAATAGACAGGTCAATGACATTTTTGCTTTTAACACTCTCTATAATGGCCATAAGTGTGCGGGCTGGGCCTTGTGCACATAATGTAAGGTAAACAAGGACGAGGAGAGGTTTGCATCAAAGAAAGAAGTTGACGCACTTCTCTCAGATGTTCCTTTACTCGTTCTTGGAAACAAAATCGACATTCCCTATGCTGCATTATGCGTTATCATTTCGGCCTAACCAATTTCACCACCGGGAAAAGCAAAGTAGTGAATCTAGCAGAAACAAATGTTCGTCCCCTTGAGGTGTTCATGCGCAGCATTGTCAGGAAGATGGGTTACGGCGGAGGATTCAAATGGGGTTCTCAATATATCAACTAGATGTAGCAATGTAACTCTATCTGATGTGTGGTTACGATTGATTCCAAGTTGTTAAATGAAGTATGTGAATGTGTGTACATTATTACAATATGATTTCTACTGTTGACGACTTTTTAAGTTCGGATACCATGAAGTGTGTGCACCCCAATTTTGTATGTGACTGTGTAACTGTGTGGGTCTCGGGCAATGGCTGTCTCTGAGCTTTTCTCCAAATTCTGAAAGATGAAGACTTAAAGACTTTAAATAATGTATATAGAAATGACCATGTGATTCGAGTTTGACATTTAACAATCACAATGTCCTACAACGAAGACCAATCAATTTGACATACAGATGTACCATAATGTGTGCTCGTATATATTGTTTTACATGTGTTATGTCTATTTGCGGGCTCATCATTTGGCTCCTTTTCGTCTTTTTATGTATTGGGAAACGAAAACAGATGAAACTTTGGATAACCCATGTATTTACTTTTATTACAAATATGTGAACAAGCAATATTCAAAATAAAATAAATTTTAAAAATTCGAGAGGACAAATCATGTTTTTGATCCAACAGTATTCATTCACAGTGCGTCCTTAATCTCAGCCGCTGGTAAACATTCAAGTCGCAACGCAATATCCACCATACACATCAATGCTAAAGCTAATAGTTTAGATTTTGCGACTCAAAAATGCCAATTACGAACATTGTTAACAGAAATTTCAATTATATACACACTTTCACTTTTTTTTTAACTTTTTCAGAATTTCTCCTTTGGATTGATTCTTGTCTAACTGACCCAAATGTTAAATAATATATTATTACTATACAGATTCGAATTAAAATAGTAGTTTAATTACTTTTATTTGAAACGATATTTTGGCTGTCAATTTTATTATTAGCAACTTTTCAGCAGAGCACAGCCGAGCTGGAGTGGACACTGGTCCTATTTCCCCTCTCTTTTTCTATATTCTCTTAAATATTTTCTTACAGCTTCCTTATCAACTACATAAATAATCTCTTACTTACTGTTATTTATTAATATGTTTTTCATTTTTTTACAGCAATATGTTTTTCATTTTACATTGCGAATTTTAAAATCCTAATAATAAATATATATGCTATAATGAAAATATTAATCACTACTGTTTATCTTTATCTAGTAAAATGAGTAAAGAAATATTTATTTACTCAGGTTTGATGTAGAATAAAATTTACCAATAATCAAATAAAATTGAAATGTGACCAGAGAATAGTTTTTTTTATTAGAATAAAAAACATTTAAATAATAAATTAGAAAGAAATAAAACTAGTTAATCAAACTAGTTGAGTTGGTTTTTGGGGTTAAGGGATGCACATGGATCACTCATTCCCACGTGATATCTAAGCCAAGAACACGTGCCGTCCTCCGAATTCTCTCTGACTTTTATTTGATTGGTTTCAGTTTTGGTTCAAAACCCGAAGCTTTTGGATCAAAAAGAGGTCTCTATCGTCTGAATTCGAGCCATTTGAGCCAAACTAGATGATTGGTTTGATGCCCAACGCAATATTCCCTATTCTTTACTCAATATTTGAAAATTAGATAATGACCTTCACTACACAAGTAGGATTTAACAATAGATTCTTATCTTAATATTTGCGCGAATTTTGACACTTATGTGGTTCTATATAAAACCCATGTCTTGGTAAAAGTCTCCAATAGACAATTCACCCATCATCTTGCAAAGTCCAGACACTCAATACTGTGCGTGTACGTAGAACAACGATAAGTACAATATTTTGGGAGGGGACGTCCACTTGAAGAAATCTTAATATTATATGCGTTTTTTTCAAAAATGGGTTCTGTAAGACTGTTCATGCTTTCATATAATTTGCACAGTACTATATAGTATGTTGAGATTAAATGTAGAAACTAAAACATAAAATCAGATGGAACAAAGGATTTAACGAAAATATATGACTACATGTTATAAAGATAATTTTTAACAGGAGTATATATACCAATATCTTGAGAAAACGTATCAAAACATCAACGTACCTAAATCAGTTACCACGGAAAGTGATTCATTCGAAACTATTTGACTTGCTATTTGCAAATAATAGCCTGATTAAAAAGATTGAACTAATAGCCTTCTATGAAAGTATATAAAAACTAATTGGACGGTGTTTTTATTTGTTTCTATAGAGCTGCAGCATATGAACAAAGGCTAAGATATGTAATGTTTTAAAAACCAATAGCATTATATTAATGTATATGTTTTGGATTATGAAGATACATATGTACGTATTATATCGTGTGTATATATATATATACGTCGTCGTCATGACTCGTGATATGCCTCTTGAGATGCTAACATGTTTAAAGAATGGGGACCGATACCCTTGAGTAGACCCAGATCAGCCAGATATTTAACTTATACTATATACTACTAGTTAATTACAATTAACACATAATTGTCTTTCTAGTGTTTGTTAATTATAAAAACAGAGATTCGCTAATTCGTTAGTTCAAGCCATACTGGCATAATCTTCTCAACCAGTGGCTCGTGCTTTTGTAGATACTATGTGTATCACGCACCCTCGTTATGTCATCATTTATATAGTCTTCGAGGTTTTGAAGTTTATAAAACACGAACAGATATGTGACACTTATTTCAATCAAAACATCAGACTATATACAACTGAATGGAATATGATTTGTCAAAATATACAGAATAGTCACATCGAAAAATCATCTCTTTAGCTTTATTACAATTTTCTTTAGCCAACTACCATGAAAATATATGATTCAAGGAAAACAGTTCGTTTAGCTTGTTTTTAGGTACATGATCGACGGGGGAAATGTAAGCATAAATAAAAGATGAAAATCACATTTCTGAATGATTAACAATAAAACGCTATAATTTGTGGCCAACACACACATTTTGCCTATACGTCCAAAAAAAATTGTGGAAGGAGGTTGTACCTATAATATATAATCATTTTTTTCAGCTGCATTAGTATTATTGTTGCTATATTTATTTAGAAAATGCAGTTCCCAATCATAAAGGCTACAAGAATAAAATAAAAAGAATCCCAGGGGAGAAGAAAGTTGCATATTTATTTCACAATGCGTATTTATCTTTTTTGGACCATTTTTTTTTAAACATTTTTTTTTGGACCATTTTTTTGGACCATACAAAGACATGATTTGCAATAGCATGTTGTTTCCTTACAAACATTAACCAGAATACGTTCCCCCACTAAACTAGCTACGTATTTCACGATGGTATGAATTCAGAAAAGCCAAGTATTCATCACTGAAACATAACATGTGTTAAGAGATGATTGAAACTCGTGTATAGTTCGTCAAAGCTCTAACATGCACTACTATGAGCTATGAAATTCTTGACATGGCCAGCATCTCATTATGATCAATGTGATAGGCTCCGTTCCAACATTTCATTTTTTTTTTTGGGAAACAATAATAACCAGAGAATCTAGCGAAGAAAATAGAACTTGGAGTATATAGTAAGAAATAATTGAACATGATTACTGAACAGATGGGTGATGAAATAATGCAATCATTCGTCATACTATGACGAATTCATAAAGACAATATGACAAATAACAATGATGTATATAAACAACAAAGTCTACTATCTTAATCAACTGTTTTGAGAGTTTCTTAATCTTAGTTTTGTTTCGGTAAAATATCTCAGTTTATATATAGAGAACTCTCATTGAAAAATCTTGTGCATGCTTTTTTTTTTTTTTCATTTTTTGATAAACTTCTACTTCGTATAGTTGATTGATATTGCAATTGGAAACTAACGAAATTACTCCAAAACCCTGGCTTAGTAGATAATCGAGAGTTGAGACTATTTTAGGTAAAAATTAAAGTATATTATTACATTTAGGAGATGAATGAAAATAGCTAAGAAGGGTAAGAGTAATTACAAGATATATGATTGAAAATGTGAGATATACACGAGATCGAAGTAATTACAAGAGATATGATTTTCTATCAGAAAATTTACTAAGAGATTATGATTTTAATCAAGATAAACACGAGATTGACAAAGCAACTTATAGCAAGCGAGCATATCAGATATTTATATTTGCTTAAACAGAGAATATGTAATAGGGAAATGGTGCCAGCTATTAAGTTTAAAGTGATCAAAATTTTTCTCTCAGGTCAAAGCTGTCATCTATCTCTCTCTCTCTCCTTACTCTCCTCTGTTTCCTTCTTTCTCTTCTCTGTCTTTATCTCTCTGTTTCTTTATAAGCACTTCTCTTTCTTTTCACAAATCTTGGAGGAGAAAGAAGCAAAGAATTTTGGGGAAAGAGTAAAAAACACAAAAAGTGAAAACTAGTTTTTCTGGATAGTTTGATCTATTGACCCAATCAGCAAATCAAAACCCATTTTTCTGGAAGTCTACCTCTACAACAATGGCCGGTTATCCTCTTCACGAGGACGACAAGAAGCATTGGTGGTTCACTCACAAGAAGGTAAATAGAAACCCCCCAAATGATCAAACTTTCTTCAGTTTCTTGATTATTTCTCTAATGGGCATCGATTTTTTTCACTCAAAAGGTTTTTTTTTTTTTGTTTGTAATCATTCAGCTTGTTGATAAGTACATTAAAGACGCAAAGTCTCTCATGGCGAGCGAGGAGCCAAACGACGCTGCTTCAGCCATTCATATACTAGACGCGGCTTTATCGATATCTCCGCGTTCGGAAATTGCGTTAGAGCTTAAAGCCAGAGCTTTGCTTTTCCTTCGTCGCTTCAAGGACGTAGCTAATATGCTTCAAGATTACATTCCCAGCCTGAAGCTCGCCGCCAAAGACGAAGACGGATCCACTTCATCCGACGGCTCCTACTCTTCTTCCTCCTCCTCTCAACTCTCCCGGAAACTTCTCTCCCCTGGCCGTGACTCCTCCTCCTCATCATCCCCATTCACGTGCTTCTCTCTTTCTGACTTGAAGAAGAAAGTAATGGCAGGGATATGTCGGAATGGCGATAAGGAAAAACAACAGTGGAGGTAAATTCCCTTTTCCCTGATTAACTCTTCGTTTTCATTACATTGAAGGTTTGATGTTTTAGTGAAAGTTTGAGTAAAATTAACAATAAACAGTTTTATTGATTCTTTTAATAATTACAGTGTTATTAGCAGACATTTTTTTTTTTTGGGACCTACCAGATAGTAGATAGTGAGTGTTGTTATAAAAAAAAATGTACAGTAATGTTTTTTTTTTTTATTGAAAATTTCAGATATGCTGTATTGGGACAAGCTTGTTGCCACCTCGGATTAATGGAGGACGCACTGGTTCTTCTTCAAACCGGAAAACGCCTTGCAACCGCCGAGTTCCGTCGTCAGAGTATATGCTGGTCCGATGATAGCTTCTGTCTCCTTCTCTCCGAATCACCATCCTCTTCTCCTTCTCCTCCAGGCAAAGTCACCGAATGCGAAACCGTCTCTCGCCTTCTCGCACACACCAAACTCCTCCTCCGCCGTCGCGCCGCCGCATTCGCCGCATTTGACGCCGGACATTTCTCGGAGTCGATCCGCCACTTCTCCAAAATCCTCGACGGACGTCGTCGTCCGGCTCCGCAAGGATTCCTCGCCGATTGCTATATGCATCGCGCCGCCGCTTACAGATCCGCCGGGAAAATCGCGGAGGCGATCGCCGACTGCAACAAAACGCTGGCTCTTGAGCCGTCGTGCATCCACGCGTTGGAGACTAGAGCCGCGCTTTTGGAAACGGTTCGGTGTTTACCGGATTCGCTTCACGATTTAGAGCACTTGAAGATTCTATACAACACGATCCTGCGAGATCGGAAGCTTCCCGGACCGCCGTGGAAACGACACAATGTAAAGTACAGAGAAATTCCGGGAAAACTATGCGTTTTGACGACGAAGTCGAAACTTTTGAAAGCGAAAATCGCCAACGGAGAAATCGGGAATGTTGATTGCTACGGACTAATCGGAGTTAGACGCGGATGCACGAGATCGGAGCTCGATCGAGCGAATCTCTTGTTGTGTCTCAGACATAAACCTGATAAGGCATTGTCTTTCATCGATCGTTGTGATTTCGCCGATCAAAAGGAGATTGATGCCGTTAAAGATCGAGCGAAGATGTCCTCGTTGTTGCTTTACCGTTTGATTCAGAAAGGTTATTCCGTTTTGACGGCAACTATAGCGGAAGAGGAACAGAGGAAGAAGACGATGGTGTTGACTCAAAAGTCAACGAAAATGGTTGAGGAACACGAACCGGTTGAGAAACCTGGTTCAGTAAGTAGAAACGGCTTCTCAGAAATTAAACCGGGTCATTCAAGCGCGTATCAAGGAGTTTTCTGCCGAGATCTTGCCGCGGTTGGGAATTTACTATCTAGGACCGGGTTTAACCAAACGATTCCAATGAAATACGAAGCCCTCACTTGTTAAATGCTTAACCGGAAGATTCACGAACCAACAGAGTGGAAACGACTCCGTTCCCGGACCGACTGAAAATCAGTTATGTATCTATCTATCCACATATGCATGTAATAAATCCCGCTAGAATTTTTTTTTTGTCACTTTAAATATTCGTCTCTTTCTTCCCCTACTTTGTCTTTACTTCAGCAAAGATAATGCTTTAGATAATTAATGTCGGATTGAAATTGAAATTACTGCTCCATTAAAAATGTGACACGCATATGAATACTAGTCGATAATTTCTAATATATTTAAGAGATGTTCCTCTTGGATATGTCAGATTAAAATGGATTCGTGAGTCTGACACAACAAATTAATATTCCAAGGAATCCTTATCAACAAAGTTTGGCTGCCGTATAATGTGGTATATTGGTATGGTTTAAATTAGTGAATTAGAATAATAATGATTTAGATTAGTAATAATCTGAAATGTGGGTGGGTTTTATTCAATTGTTATGGATATAAATTCATTTCTTAGAATCTTGACCAGATATGAATTCATTTCTTAGTTCGGTTTGGTCAAATTCTTCCAAGTTTTAAAATTATATCTGCTATGCTATGCAATTATCTATCTGCCATTTTCTCATTTGGGTTTCAGAATAATCACTGAACGCCACAGGGAATACTATGCAAGTTGCAACCAATTTATTATAAAAAAAATTCATCATCATCTCCCTCTTGTATATATAGTAGTACTGAAAGTCCTCATTTTTTTCAAATTTTGCGAATATATGGAATAAAAATGTCTGGAAATGACACACTTGTCGTGGTGATCGACTCGTTAAATTAAACAAGAAATATACGTGAAGAACATAATTTTGCTTGACCATAGCTAATACGTCCTAATAATTTCCTCGCAAGAGAACTGGTTCATTTCGAGCTTGAGTTGAGTGAACGTGGCCCAATTAATTAGCATACATGTTGGGAAAATAAGAAGTAAGAAAATTTGAGGGGGTGAAAGTTAAAATGGAAAAGCACGTGATGTATAGGATGTTGGAGACATTGGAAAGAGGATCAGTCGTGGCCAGGTATATGAGTATGATGATGTCAGTGTGTATCCATGTGAGCCTATCATGTGTACTTATTACTTGTTTAATACCACTTTATTTATTTTTTTATACACAATATCGTACTGAAAATTTTGAAAAGCAAGAATTAGACTATTAGCCTTTGGTCAGAGGAGCAGCGATGGAGTATATTAATGTGTGTTTCCATAAAATATAAATATCGAATTTATAGCCAACAGAAAACAAGCGTAAACTAGTCCACTCCAGCCATGACTTTGTTAGTGCATGACAGAAACTAGATCGAGACATCGAGTTCCAATCTGAAGTACCTTACAAGTTACACATGCAAACGTGTTGAACATGTCTGTGTTATCCAACTACCATTTAATATATAAAAGTATCTCAAATGTAAATATGAACAGCTTTTTTAAAATGGGTATGGCCAAAGAGACGTTAATAAAAAATATGTACTAGTAACAGAAGGCATATATTCGTAGCTACATCAACCTTATCAGATGAAACTCGAACCATACAAAGTTTTAATTATCTTCCAAAACTACTGATCACTTGTATATCTCTTTCGATAGCTACACACACCGAAGCGCAAGTCATATTCCCACCTACTCCGTTAGTTGTATACTTATATACGTTTGTCTCTTTAACCAAAAAAAAAATCCTAAAGCATCACATGTGTGATGTAACCGAGGAGCACCACTCTCTCGTCACATTATGGACCGAAAAGCCAATACTTGACACCCGATGACGAGGTTGTTACATTTATGGGCCTTAGTCTTCGTCTCTGGCCCAATACAATGCAAAAAAAAAAGCATGAAATTTCTGCGGCATGGGGCTCGTTGGTTGGGTGGACTTTGTGCGGCGTTAGTAGTTGGGTCCGGTGTACTTGTGTAAATGGAGATGCTACCTACCCACGTGAACAAAACGTGTGGCGTCTTGTGTGCCTTTGAAGACTCTCTCAACGACAATTTTCATTTTGGAGAAGAGTGATCGGAAACATCATCGGCGATGGGTTGGCTGACGAGATTTTTAGCAGCGGTGGCGTTTTTAGCCGCAGGAGTTATATTCTCACCGGAGACATTCGGATCGCTGTCGAAGGGAGAGAATTCGGCGAAAGTATTGATCTTCCTGAAGCTAGCTCATCTACTCAGCTTCGCTACAGCTTGGGGAGCTGCTCTCTGGGCTACTTTCATCGGTGGAATCATCATGTTCAAGTACACTCCTCTTCTCTGACTCTGAATATCCGGTCATCTTGTTCGATTTTCCGTCGAGTTGGGCAAATTAGGTTTCTGTGTAAAGTTGTGATCTTTGATTGATTAGGAACTTGCCGAGGCATCAGTTCGGTAATCTTCAGAGCAAGATGTTTCCAGCGTATTTCACTCTGGTTGGTTCTTGCTGCGCTATTTCACTCTCTGCTTTTGGGTATTTGCATCCATGGAAGTCATCTTCTGCTGTGGAGAAGTATCAGCTAGGGTTCCTTGTGTCGGCTTTTGCTTTCAATCTCACCAATTTGTTCGTCTTCACTCCCATGACCATCGATGTAAGCTTCTTCCATCCTTTTTTTTTTCCGGTGTACAATGCATGCAAGAATGATGCCTATGTAGTATGTACCAATGGTCTTTCTTTCGCTTTGGGTGCTAGATGATGAAGCAAAGGCACAAAGTAGAGAGAGAAAACAACATTGGAGATGAAGTTGGTTGGTCCAAGAACAGGGAGAAGGCAAAGACTATACCCAAGCTCGCTGCCATGAACAAGAAGTTTGGGATGATTCACGGTCTATCATCGCTGGCTAACATCTTTTCATTTGGAAGCCTTGCTATGCATTCTTGGTATCTAGCTGGGAAGATGGATCTCTAATTTTCTCTCTTTCGCTCGTCTCTCTCCGGACATCTCTTGTCACAGCTTTTACATGAATAAAAATCTCATGCATTTCTTTGCCAACCCCCATTGTAAGATTATTATATCACTAGGAGATACTCTCGACGTATTTCAGTGAAACCGTGAAAGAATTTGCTACAATAATATCGTTTTTTCCCACTACATACAAGTTCCTTCGTCTTTGAAATAATTGATGTGTGAATTATATCACAGAATGCCTAAGTATCACTTGAAGAAACTAAAATGAGCTTGTGAATGGTGGAATATCACACCATAGACACTCATAATCAACAATCTAATTGGGAGAAAGAAGATGATCACTAGTTGACTACTCCTTGATGCGAAAAATCTAGCTAAGAGTTGCAAGGAATCTCTCCCAGTACATATCATGTTTATGAGTAAGAACTTGACTCGCCATTGATCCCGCTCAGCCTTTATCTGCTTCAGCTCCTTCCGGATCACGTGCCTCAATGCTTTCAGGTAAGAGCTCATGTCATGGTTTCTTTTGATTTTTCCTTCAGACCCGTAAGAGTTACGATCGCTGAGAATCTCTAGAGGGTGTGGTGAATTAAAGAACACGCTCTTTGCAGCCCTTAGTCTTTTTTCTTTTGCATCGGTGTTCTTAGATGCTAAGACATAGAGACCACTTCCCGGTGGAAGCAGAGGGTGTGGGGGAGAGAATCTCTCGGATGGTTGCAGAATTAGAAGCTTTCCCATTGGAGAATACAATACATTCTGCAGAAGAAAAAAAATACAAGAGTAAGCCAAGAAACAGCGATCTGAAGCAAAACAGCTTTAGATGTCCTCTTTCACAGTACCTGATTATTCAGACAAGGATGGTTCCGGAAGTTCCTATTCAATGCCCTGAGAAGGTTTGCGGCTCGGTTAGGGTAATTGCAGGAGAATGCTCGGGGAACAATATCTCTATGCATTGAGATTCCAAGAAGATGAGACTTGGGCAATCCGAGTTTCTGAAGAAGCTTATCGCCTCCGCACATGATGCAAGGTGAACCAAAGGTGATCACCGGAAGCAGAGAAGAAGCCGGGACCTGACCTCTGATCAGAAGCATGAGGTTGACTAACAATGACAAGCTTCCTCCTAGAGAGTGTCCGCTAAAGCGAAGGAAAGCACGGTTCTTGCCACGTGAATTGAGGTGGGCGTGGACTTCTGGTAACATCTGTTCGTAGATTCCTTTTGCAGCTTCGTATATGCCTCTGTGGACAGGCACATCAAGGTCCTCAAATGGGACTGGCTCGAACAGAAGGTTAGCTTGCCATGACGCCAACGAATCTGATCCCTGTAAAGATGAGTGTATGTATTTTTAAGCTCTTTTTTGTTGGCAAATCTCAGACCATTAAAAGACTAACGTTACCACAGAGCAAATTACCTGAATAAAGAAGAACCTCGTGCCACTTTTATCATCGTCGCACACGAACCACTCACAAGGCGGTGAATGGTTGGATTTGAGATCATCCGCGACCGCCTGCTTAACTTCCTCTTCGGCTGCCACGACTGCTGTAACCGAATCAGCAGTGGCCATCAGAGATGCTTCGTTCTCTTCTTGACGTTTAGAGGATCCAAAAGGTAGCACATTTTTCGAATGGGAAAAGAGACGAGATGCTGCAGAAGCAGCTATTCTGTAAGCAGCAGTTGGGTTAATAAGCTTCTTCTCCTCCTCCTTGTCGCCATTGTTATTCTCCTCCTGTTGATCAGAAGAAACCTCAAGACTCACCCTCTTCTCAACTGAGGAAGTCACGAATCTCAGTTTCTGATACTTCAACAGATTCTCAGGCTGTTACAATCGGAAAACAATTTAAAACTAAGGATCAATTCAGAAACACAGAATTGAGGTTTCGTTTTCAATCTCTCAAATGCCACCTTGATTTCTGGGATTGAATAAGCCAAATTTCCCAAATAGGAAAGTCTCGCAAACATCTGTGCATCATCCAGAGGAATTTTCATGAGCATCTTCGAGAATTCTTCTCTATCAAACACCATCTTCTCCTCCTTTTCGTCTTCTTCGTCATCGATCCTGCATCCGTCGCATAACTCCTCGTTCGATGATTCCGTAACTTGGCCTTCCTCCTCTTCATCACCGCCTCCTGATCGCTGTCTCTTCCCTTTCCAGATTGAACCAACCTCAAGAATCTTCAAAACCCAGTTTCCGTTTCGCTCCTCTCTCTCCAACAAAACGGCGTCGTCTCTCACCGTTTCCTTCCTTCCCTTACCACCGATCCGAAGAAACTCAAGGGGACGACGAGAAACCCGGCGCGGCAGAGATCCAGTCGCTGGTCTCTCCTCAACAGAACCTCCGATCGCACGTATCAGCGACGGTCCCACCGGAATCCTCGGAGATACGCCTTGCACCGACATTTTTAACATGACGCCGTCCATGAGAAGTCCGTATTAATACGGTAATTCCCTCTTCTTCTTTGTCTACGTTAAAGAACTGTAGATCCGTATACGTATCCGTACACGAGTGGCGGAATTTTCCGGCGTTAGCGTGCGAGTTTGAATGAATCTCTCGTCGTTTTTTTGGCCTCTTCTCAGTCTTCGCCTCCGATCAATCTTCCTCTGACAGAGATGTCTCTCAACACAAAATATATATGAGTATATATACACACATTTATGTATGTGTATATAATGTAGGAAGGCAGGTGAACGAACTTAAACAAGCCTTAACGCGGCATAAACTTAGGACAACAATTTCACTGGGTTTATTTGAAGCTGCTCGGCACAAACTTTAGGTTTAATTATGATTAAATTTCATCAAGTTTGCATTTACAGGAGCATACTATGAGGAAAATAGAAAAATATTAAGGGTTAGGATCTCTCTGGGTGGAGCGGTGGTGAGGACACGTGGAAGGTGAAGAAGTGTCACAGAGCCCGGCTCTCCCACGTTTCTTGGAACAAATCAGGTGCTGGATATATTGTTGGACTTTCGCCACAACAACTAAAAACCTAACTTAATCGCCTCATAAATAAAAGTCGAAATAATTTTTTCCCTTTTGGGTTCATCGGGCCTATAATAATTCTTGGATTACTAATAGGACACAGCTGTTATTACATTTGTTTCTCACAGAGGAAAAGATAGCTTCAAAAAATTCTAAGACTTTTCTGTAATCATACAACATTCTTGATTGATTCAATAATAACTAGCACACAAAAGAAGGGTACTAGAAATAGAATTCACAGAAACAAAAAGCTTAGATGAATCGTAAATATGCACTAATTTGATTAACAAACGCGAAAGACAATTTGATCAAAACCTCCTGCTGGCTTTTCTCATCTTCCTCTTTGTCTCCCCATTCTTTTTCTTTTCTTTCTATATTAAAACCTAGCCAAGTTACATGAAAAACCATCACAATTTCTCTTTGAACCCCAAATTTCTAAAGAGAGAAGAGAGAGAAGTACTAAGCCAAGACTTCTTTAATCTTCTTCTTCTGATCCTCCGTGAGAGACGAAGGAAACAAAACCTCGAAAGTGACAAAGAGGTTGCCTTTCTTTGTGCTGTAGTGAAGTGGCATTCCTTCTCCTTTGAACTTTTTCACTTCCTTGGGCTTTGTAATTCCCTGTTTCACATACACACAAAAAGCTATTAGATCATAAAGATCAATCTCCAACGATTTGTGTTTTAGAGAATGTTAGCGGTACCTTCGAACTGATGTCAACTTCGTGATCATCCAAGTGTTTGAATGATTTCTCAAAACCAACTAGCGCCTCAACCTGAAGGTGTTTATATAAAGTAGAGTCAGTAAATGAATTAACTGCTGGTTTATCATGCCGAGATACGGAAGATGTTTGTGGATTATTTACCAGTGTAATGTCGACGGTCATATGTAGATCGTTGCCATCTCTCCGGAAACGGGAATGTGGTGCAGTTTTGATACGGAACTGCCAAATGCACAATACTAGTTAATTCTCTGACCTTCAAGTTTAGTATCATGGAAACTTAGGGAAGAGGCTAACCTTAAGGTCACCGGGTTCACCGTCAAGAATGGGTTCACCATCTTCATAGAAAGACACTTCCTGAAAGGAGGATCGATAAGCTCACAGTGAGTTTCAGAGCTAGAGTCTTACAATATAAGTGTGTAGAGTAGAGTTTTGAGACTTACTTCTCCGTCTTTCATTCCTTTCTCAATATCAACTGTGACAAAGTATCCTTCGCGTTGGTATTTAACGTTTGGGCATTTGTCACAGACCTGACAGGAACCAGAGGGCACAGGTGGGCTTAATATTTGACTCAAGAAGATAATCTGAGAGACTTGAATAGAACTGCCTTACCTGCTCTGTCATCTGTTGGAACATTCCAGGACCAATTTGTCTGTGATAAACCTCATTCCTGCAGTTGCAATTTCTCTTTCCAGGAGCTGGTTTTATTACATTCTTCTCCCTCCATACCTGAAAGTTTAACGTGGGACATCCTCATTAAGAAACCTAAAGTTAAGGCAACTCATTTCATGTGCATTTTTCTTAGAACCGACCTAATCTAACCAAAACTTCTCTCAAAAGTAAAGAATGTCGGAATGACACTATGAAATCATGGTCACTAACTAAGTTATGATAGCTTGGCATATTTGAATCAAAGCAACAGTTTCTAGAAGAGTTTCATGTATAAAGACCAAGTGATGGTAATATAACATACTGACAGGGAGCTGAACATACCTTCACAGAGCCTCCCATGTACAAATCTTCTAGAGTGGCCTCAAGTTCAACAATCACGTCATCACCCTTGACAACCTTCTCTTCTTCTTCCATCGAACCACCACCAAAAAACCTAATAGGCACATTAATAATCTCAGCACATTAGGAGTCTCTTACAGTTTAGCACGAATGTAAAACATTATCAAAATTTAGGAACTATTCGCACTACAGTAAAGACCCTTAACATTACCAACAAATTCATTGCTATCCACTGACCACTATCCATACATAAAACCGCTCCACTTTTACCTAGTTTATGTTCTCATGCAATATGTTTTTTGGGTTGGAAAAGATAAAAGCTCTCAGGCAAATGTTAACCCATCCTAATTTATGTTCCGAGATTGATAGAATCTGATAACCCCGAGTCTGGTACCACTAGTTGGAACCTAAATACCGATCTTCCAACAAAAGAGGAAATTCATCTAAAGCTTAAAAATTAAGACACTAACAACCAAGACGTCTCCGATAAAATTATCTATGGAGAAAAAAAAAACTTACTGGCTAAAGATGTCCTGCATATTCATGCCCCCTCCTCCACCTCCTCGTCCTCCATTTGCAGCAAACTGTTTAAGCCCTTCTTCACCATACTTGTTATATATCTCCCTCTTTTCCTCATCCGATAGCACTTCATAAGCTGTTAACATCAACACAAACACCATCAAGTCAAATTTCAAAAACGACAAATGGTTATCATCAGTGCACAATTAGAAGTTGCGACAGGAAAAAAAAAAAAAAAATACCGTTGTTGATCTCGGCGAATTTGCGAGTAGCTTCCTCGTTTCCTTGATTCTTATCGGGATGATACTTCAGAGCGAGTTTCCTGTAAGCTCTCTTAATCTGCTCGTCAGACGCACCTTTCGGCACTTGCAACACATCGTAGTAGCTCTTCCTGAATTCACACCATACATTTTTTAAGCATACACAATGCATAGAAAACGCTACCACATACAAGCATTCCCCCCCCCACATTCTATGCACTAAGGCGTCTGAGGTATCGAAAGATGAGCTTACCCGGCAATGACGCAGATGGCGTAAGAGAGTGCGAACAATACGATACATAACTTAGACCACCGAATCGCCATGGAAACGGAAATCAGGAGAGAGTCGGATCTCTCCCAAGGACTTTTCAACTCCTAGGCTTACTCCAACCTGATCTTCAATGCGATTGTCGATAGAGAGACCTCAGATTTATCAAGGAAAAACGAAGATCTCCTTTGCGTATTTCTGATTGGAGCTCGAATCTCCCACTTCCCCTTTCTCTCTTTCTTTCGCGGAACGATTCCAAAACCATTTTAGAATTCGAACTCCGTGCTCGGGTTACGTGTACATTGCAACGCTTAGCCAATCAGGACTAAGTCTCTGATAAACGTAACCAATCAATATCAGCCACGTGGATCAATCACCGCATAGTCGCTGACTGTTCTTTCTCCTCGACTTTATCAGTACGACGGCGTTTCAGCGAGAAGTCTCTTAACAAGGCCCATTTACAATGAAAATGGCCTGTAACTCCATCTAAAATGTGTCCATTATTCAATTAGTAGGCTTTGGTTTAAATGGCCGATATCCGGGAGACCCACTAAATGATGGATTGATTTTTATAAACGGCCCATTTACGGGACACCCATTGGATAATCTACTTGACATGCAACAACGCAAACAGAGCAGCAGCAATTTTGGATTCGACATGCGAAGGAAACAGAGACTGAATTTAGGACAATCATGTCATGTCAGGTCGTTTGAATGTTCGCATCTTCCACGAGTGGTCCCCAGTCCATCACTACCATTTACTGTCATCTCAGAAAATGCTGACAAGAGTAAATGTGATGCTGAAAATAAGTAAATACGGTACGTTCATATTTTGTCCACGATATGTGGAAAAATCACCACTGAGGATAAAGTACGTTTATTATTGGGAGATGATTGATAGAATCCGAATCGATTCGTACAATCTAATTTCATAACTTAGAGTTATATATATGTCGCTCCTTGTTATATTGGAGGCTTATGGCAAATCTATAAAATGTGGTTCTCGTAAACTAATTAATTTTGATGATTTTATGCACAATAAATTGTTCACTAATACCTATAGTATAGTAATTGTAAATTTGTATAAAACAAAAACAAATGGTCGAATGAAAATACTTTAAACACAAAATAAAACTTGTCTAGCTTTTTTGATAAGTGATTCATATATAACATATGTATCACTTGGATGTTTAACCGTGTCTTAAGTTTACTACAGTTAGATTTAGACTTTTTGAGTTAAGTTATTAAAAGGTGAACAACTTAGAGCATCATTATAGGAGAACTCTAATGAAGTTTTTAAACATTAGTTTATTAATTGAATTAGCTTAAGAAACTTGGTTAAGAATTATTGTTTTTATATGCATTATAGGGAGAAGGGACAAAGAAGAAGAAGAAGAAGCAATGGAAAGAAGAAGAAATAAAGGAAAGGGAAGAAGAGAGAGAAAGGAAAGAGAGACACGTATGAGCAAGAACCGATTCCTGTAACCCTTGTTTAAGAGTCATTTCTTCTCTTATTCTATTTTTCATTTAATTAAATCACTTTTTAATCTAAGATATTTCTTTAGATCTTACTATAATGATGCTCTTACAACTACAATCTGTTGGATCTTCGTTCGCATACAACTTTAGCATTTAGTCTTTATGTCCCTCTGATGAACACACACATTCATTAGGTTATCGATAAGTTTATAATATTTTTTGTAATATCTTTTTTTTTTTGTGCTAAATGGTAAATATCATTTAAAATGAAAGTTTAGGATTTACATAGAGCAGAAAACCTATATTGTTCTGATATCTTGGCAAAAAAAGAATTAAAAAACAAGATAACAGAGTTGGGAAAGATGTGAAGGTTTAGTCATCGATGTCATTTAAGGTTACTGAAGCCACTTCTCCATGGTTTTGTAAGATCTTTTAGTGACAAGAACGATCGAGCCAGCATGGACTGTTTACGAGCTCTCGACAGTAGATGAGCCACGACTTCGGTCTTAGGTTATACTTACGTGGCTGATTCTATCACCCGAGACGCGTCACCATCTCCTTAGCCCTCCTCACTCCCCCCCTCAGTACTCTCTGTCTCCTTTTATATCCCCTATAGGTATTAAATACCACATCAATCACTTTTTGTGGTGTTGTCGTCACTTTAGTAATCATACTTTAATATCTCTCCCTCTCTCTAGCTATTGATTTTAGGTGTCAAGTGAAGTGAATGAAACTTAATTAATATATAGTTGCCGGCCAAGAGGATGGGAAGAGCGCCGTGCTGTGAGAAGGTGGGAATGAAGAAGGGGCGGTGGACGGCGGAGGAAGACCAGATTCTCTCCGACTACATCCGGTCCAACGGAGAAGGCTCGTGGCGCGCACTTCCCAAAAATGCCGGTAAAATTATACATCCACACTCTTGATTGCATGCATATCGTAGGAGCTAGCATCTTCTCTTAATCCTCTTCTCTTTTCTTTTTTTATGTTGCTTGAGGAAGTTAGTTTATCTCGCGTTCAACTCTACACGCACTTTGAATGTAATTAAATATGCTGATGTTTTCTCAAAACTTCTTATTTTAAGTCTAATTGATCGGTGGATGCTGTCTCGCGCTATATACATAAAATAACTGTGAACCAATTAGATCAAAACAATATTCTAATACGTTTATTACAAAACTCAGGCAGATACCAATTAATAAAATCATGACATCATTATAGACAAATCATAATTCGTTTGGGCATTTGTGTTTATTTTTTAAGAAATCAATGAAATATGTATAGTAATAATTTATAAAATTAGTAATTACTTAACATATTCAATTTCAATAGAACACATAAAGCTTACTGGTGTAGACTGTGTAGTAACTATACATAACATACAGAAGATATGTAAGTGAATTAATTACGAAGAAGTAAATCTCTTTCCTATTCTTTGACCATTGTTGATTGTAGGAACCAGGAGGCGTGAACGGGGAATTTTTGAAAAAAGTATTTATATGTATGTATTAACATTTTGCCTCGTGTTAAAGCATATAATTAAACTTGAAGTGGTTGGCCTTGAGTTAACAGCATTAATGTGTTTTCTTTCTATATAGTGTATGCATTTTTTATCTGTTATTTGAAAAAAAAAAAAAAACTCATGTCAATACTGAGAATCGATCGTAATATATTATAATGTTTGATTTATTCAGCCAAATGGCCTTATTGTTCGCAGACACAATTGACACATGACTACAAGTCTACAACCTCACAAAAAAACTGTAATTTTAAAAACAAACATATTTAGAAAAAGAAAAAGAAAAATGTTTGGGTTTTCTTTTCTTTTTTGACATCATGTTTGGGTTTTCTTATTCCTTTAAATCTGACATGTTGAATTAACTATGTCGAAAAGGGCTGAAAAGATGTGGAAAGAGCTGTAGATTGAGGTGGATAAACTATCTGAGATCAGACCTCAAGAGAGGAAACATAACTCCCGAAGAAGAGGACCTCATTGTTAAGTTGCATACTACTTTGGGAAACAGGTAAATGGTAATACATTTGTTTGAGCAAGTACGAATTATTTATATATATATAACATCATTAATATCATTATTTCCAATAGGAAGTAGCCAGTAGGCATTCACGTGATCTAAACCAGTAAATCAAAATAAAATCAAACGGTTGCTTAGTCACGCCGCGAAACAATCAATACCTTTCGTTGTCGATTATCTCTATCTTTTCGTTGCGACAAGATGAGTTTTAAGGACTTCTTATATATACGTTCACCACTAAATAGTCAAATATCACTGATCATTCCTATTAATGAGTTTAGACATTTCTTAATAGTTAGCCTGTCTAGTACTAATGAATACGTTTCTAGAAAGCTTTTACAAAATTGTTAATACGTCGTCTGAATGACGTTAAACCTTATTACAGGTGGTCGATAATTGCGAGTAATCTACCAGGAAGAACAGACAACGAAATTAAAAACTACTGGAACTCTCACCTGAGCCGTAAACTCCACAATTTCATTAGGAAATCAACCTTCACGAACATCGTCGATAATGGTCATCCGCCTCCTTCTCTGCCGCCGCAAAAGCGTAGACCCGGTAGAACCAGCAGATCGGCCATGAAACCCAAATTTACACAAAACCCTAGCAACAACAAAAACCCTAATTCTCTAAAGGCAGAACAACATAACGTCGTTTTGCCCATGACTGCAAAGAAGAATGGAGAAGGAGGCGAAGAAGACGAATTAAATGTATTGTCAAGTACTAGCATGAGTGGAGCCGAGAAAGATGGTTTAGGACCATGTGGCTATGGATACAATGGTTATTGTAACCCGAGCATTAATTACGAAGATGGAGCTTTGTGTTTCAATGACGACATGATCTTTGATACTTGTTTTCTATCGAAGGATCCTGATGCCGTCCACGTGTTCCCATATGAGTCGAACAATGTAGAAGACTCTAGGCCAGAGAAAGGGTTCTCCGAGAATATCGACACGTTGGCTGATGATTTCGTTGACTGGGACTTTGTTTGTCCTAGTAGAGATGGTCAATCCCTTCGCGACGAAAAAGAAGGTCCTGATTCAGTTTTGTCGTGGGCCTCGTGGCTATTAGACGGTGAAAAATCGGAATCCAATATCAGACAAAGGGAAACTAAAGGCTTCGGAGAACCTTTGGATAATGACGAGGAAAACGCGATGGTTGCTTGGCTTTTGTCTTGAAAGATTTTAACATAGCTAGGTCCCACGTCGAAGGAACTCGTTGGTTTACGTACAAATACAGTATGTATGTTCCTTTTTTGTGTGTAAATACGGCTTCTGATTGTGCAAAATAACGTCAACCTTCTTGTATAAATGCGCAGATTGTTGGTAAGAGTCCATCACACTTATTTACAGTAAATTTATAGTACTAGCTAGGCTAATAGGTATAACAAAGTAGCCTTCTTCTTTTTCATTTGCAACGCTACTGTTTAGAAGAGGCGTGACACCATGATCTGCTGATACCTTCAGCATCTCTATTGGATCGACTTAAATTCTCAACCGAGAAGATATTTTTCGATTCTGATTGATTTTCATACACGTACGTCTACTACCAAGAAAGAAACAAAGAGGGTCGCTATCTTACATTTAGAAAGTATAATCATACGTTGGTCCATCGTCACAATAACAACGCCTCACGTGATGCCATGCACTTTTGTCTCTTTTACTTTTATTTTCCCTTTTTTCAACGGTAGCCTTACCATGATAGTTTCATAGTTGACTTTTTTTTTTCCTGTGCAAAGTTTCATATCTACTAAATAGTAAATACTAATCTATATAGAAATAAGAGAAAACAATTTTTAAGTTCATGCGATGGAGTAATGGACCATTCTACGAATAAATTAGCCGTGAACTCGGACGCAATTCATGTTCCTGTGATTAATACAAAATTAAAAAAGAAGAAAACAAATTATTACAAAATGATCTAAATCATGTATAAAGCTCTTCGAACTACTAACGAAGTAGTGATAGCTCTCTAATGCTAGTTGAGTTCCTCATTTTCAATGGGAATGGTATTAGTTTAATAATGTTTATGAAATCAAGCCATGAGTTTTGATTCGTCTTAAAATTCCGATTGGCAATTCAGTAGAGAAGTAGAACAATTAATTAATATTAGCAGAATAAACGGTGGAAGTGGAATATATTAGATTTCCTAAAGTCAAAACGGTGATGCTTATTCATATACTACTATTGTTACAGGACGGTGTTTTTTTAACTTTTTCATCACAAGAAACATCAGAGCGTGTAATACATTTTATTGAATTACATCGCATGTCTACTGTTACACGGCCGACTGCTAAACAGTTTTAATAAAGTATGGATAAATTTTCAATAATTAAACGGGTATCATTCATTAGAAACGAGCCTACATGCAATAAAGTCCGAACCAACCACATTTCTCAAGCTTGTCGGCGAGAAGAGCACCATACCATACGTATTAATTTGTTGTACTAGTTATGTTTCTAAAATTCTACAATGGGCCCAACGAATAAGGCCCATGAAATCCATGGACCTAGTGAATAAGGCCCAGTAAGAAAACAGAGGGATTGCCTCTGGCTCTGCGTTTGAGACTTGCTGGGTTTCCCTCTGCTCATCCTCTCTTCCTTCCCCGGCGGAGCGACGACGATGTTTGCGGCGAGAGTTCGAGCCTCCCTTAAACCTTTGCTCCGCGGAAGACATAGTTCCTCTTTAAGCCGAAGCTGTACGTTAGTTCGTTACGCTATCTGGATTGATATTTGAATCCGTGGAAATGAAATTTCTCGAAATAGCTAATTCAGTTTTTTCCAGGTGAAATTGCAGCGAGTTTGAGGCGTGTTTTACACGATAGGTGAGGTTTTCGATTTTCATCTTTCGCAATGTGTTCTGGAACCCTTAAGGGGTTTACTTGATAGAGTCTCGTTGGGGTTTTAGATAGTTTAGCTTACAAACAATGGAGTTTCTTCTTGTTTTGATAGATTCAACAACGATGGGGAGTCTGCAAACGGAGTAGGAAGCAAACTTATCAACCGGGGATTTCGTAGTATTTCCCCACAGTGTTATTCCTCGGAATCTGATGTAGGTACGCTTGTTAACCAGAACTTATATGATTTGGGAAAAGATAGAAAATTTGTGGTCTTGACAATGGAATCTGAGCCTGTTTTCGTCTGATTTTTATCTGTCAACTTTTCAGGAGTGAAAACTCTTACAAGTGCGTTATTTAGTTCTCTTGAGGATCATTTTTTCTCAGAGTTGGGTTCCGTAGAAAAAGACCGGAACAGTAATATGGTTGTGGAGCTGTTAACTAAGATGCCTGAGCCTTTTCAGGTTGAGAAATCAGAGCTTTCTCAGGTACCCTTATAACCTCCTTCAGTGTTCTTGGTTAGTGAATGTCAAGCTTTATTCACTTTATCCTTTTGGATGGTCAGTTTTGTGCTTTTAGCAGCAATGGTTTTGTACTAAAAAGATTTAAACTTCTTTCAAGTGAGCTCATTTTTTTTCTTTTCCAGGAAACTAAACGCAGGAAGACGAAGAAGAAGAAGAAGCATGGACAAGCTTCTGATTCTACTCCCAAGCTAAAGTTGTTGACAGAAAAGCCTGAAGCTTCTTGGGTATGGATACGTTTATAATATCTATTCAAACTGTCATTTATTTAATTCACGGCTGGACAAGATTGTTGCTTTATGCAGCAACGTTGACTGATTCAGAAAAGATTGAATGCTCTTAACTGTGCTGTGTCCTTTTTCTTATCAGAAGACTAATGGGAAGAGCAAGGCGGAAACACATGCTTCAGCAAGAAATGTTACGGATTCATTCTCCAAACCAACCGAGTTATCGTCTCCAGTTCCAGATCATGAATCCAAGGCGCAAAGCATAATCAGTCCCTGTCCGGAGGAGGAAAACGAAACTACCTCCAATGGTTCTTCTACCTCCGACACACCCTCAAACCATCCCTCTCCGGTTCTGGTTATAAGGAACGGTAATCTAAACTCTAACACAACCGATTCAGAGATACACTCGAGATGCTTGTTGATTGGCTCTCTCAAGGGGTTTGCTAGGGTTGATGAGGACAGTGTTGACGTTTTGTTTCGAGCGAGAAACATGCACGAAGCAAATTAATATATTGAAAAAGTAAGTAAAAAACTGAAGCTGTTTGGTTCTTGATTCAGAATCCTTGGAGCTGTTACTAGTTCCTTGTTGTCTTACCTAGTTTCTTGTTAATTTCTCTTTGCAGGCTAAACGATGCAACCGTAGATTACTCTCAATCGACGGCTGAGATTGTACCTGAAGCCGAAGAAACTTGTAGAGATTAAATGGGTATGAGGATCAGTAGTTCTTTCGAAGATATGGAGAATCAATTAAGGGTGCGAGAAGCATCCAATGACTTGAGAAGGAACTAAATTTTTATGGTGTTCTCAAGAAGCCTAATGGCGCCTTTGGGATTTTGTTAGAATCTCGCAGTTCCTTTGATTAGCAATTCAATTGGGGTTAGTTTGATTAACTTTTTAAAGCACGGGACTGTAACGAAACTATCACTAATTACAGGGAATGAATAGTTTTTAGGCCCGTTAACAGTATTTGCAAAAAGCTGAAACGGGTTACTGTTTCGGCTTAATTTTCTCAGGCCCATTAATTTTGTCTTTTAATGTTAAGCCCACTGATGATGTTAAACCCATTGAAATGACTACATTTTCAAGAAATCAATTGTGAAAATGTAGTCAATTTTTTTCCAGTGTTTTTTACTCAAAGTTATGATTTTTTTTTGGGGGTCAAAACTCAAGTTATGATATCAAATTATCAATTGTTATTTAGGAGTATATATATATATATATATATATATATATAATTTATAGATGAATATGTATATAAAAATTATATATTGTAGCTTACAATATTTGTTTATTGGAAATAGAAAGTTCTCACACATAAACAATGGGACAGATCAGATCATCACAGCTAAGGCCATCCGCAACGCTGATACTCAGTTCGAATCCTTAGCCATTTTTTTGTTTTTTTTTTTTTTTTAATAGTGACAACCAATCAGAGGTTGCCACGTCATGAAGGATTCAATCCTTAAATCTCTTCGGGACGGATCGATCCTTGGCGTTGCAGGTGCCCTAAGTGCTGAAGTGTGCAGTTACATATAATAGAGTAGGCCTGGGCAAAAAAACCGAACCCGAAAAACCGAATCGAACCCGAACCGAAAAAGTAGAACCGAACCCGAACCGAAATTCGTAAAATACCCGAACGGGTCCTAAATTTCAATATCCGAAAACCCGAACCCGAACCCGACCCGAACCGGGAACCGAATGGGTACCCGAAATAACCGAAATACAATTATATACCTAAAATATTAATAATATTTAGATTTGATATAGCTTATTTATCCTAAATTATAATTATGAATCCAAATATATGAATTTCTTTTAGATAAAAATAACTAAAATATCAAAAATAAATAGAATATATGAAATTTTTAGTTATATTTGTCAAATTTAATTGATTTATGTTTAAATTTAACTAATTTTTATTCGGGTACCCGACCCGAACCCGAATAGAACCGAACCGAACCCGAACCCGAACCGAAATTCTAAAATATCCGAATGGATCCTAAATCTCCAAACCCGAAAACCCGAAACCCGAATGGACCCGACCCGTACCCGAACGGGTACCCGAACGCCCAGGCCTAAATAGAGAGCTGTTGAAGATTGATTGAAGTGACTCATCTCACGTCACTTTTCGCAACTTGTTTTTTTGGTCCTGAAAATATGTTTCCTCTTAATTAATCCGATTATCTCCTGGTTTTCTATTCTCTGAAAAGAATTATAAATATTATGATATGATATGGACTGACGATTCTTAAGATTTTTAAAACTCTCCAATGCGTTAAAAAGCATTAAGACCCCATGACATGACTGTCTTTAATGTAATCTGGCCCAAATTATTACTCCCTCCTCTCATTGGAATTTTATGTGGAAGGAAGAAATAAAAAGGAGTGAGATTTTCACTTTTCAGAGGATGGGGTCATGTTAAGTATGGAGTACTATGGACCTCCTCTGTTCTTAATACTCTTCTTCTCTTACGACAACTCACGTGGCCCTTTTTTTCTTTCTAATTACACAAAATATGTAAATGTGCATAAGCGAATGTAGTAGATGCAGCGTTGGGCCCAAAAGGAAGACAAGCTCATGTGGGTGGAGTCGTATATTTCAGATAGATAAGACAGCTAAATATGTTTTGTTGATGTGCGGTGTGGATCTTCTTAGGTCGCTATACGTGCACGTAATCTCATTTAATATTCGTTTTCTTTTTCAACGACAACTATTGCCGCAGCATTGGCAGCAGAAAACGACACCGTTACATATCTGATTACTCGTTATTAATCGTCTTTCGAACAAAAATCATTATTGTTAGCTGTACATATGGAGTTTCTGCGACCATGGTTTGTGGAGAAAAATCAGAAGCCATCAAAGAAATGAAACCATAGCCACACATAGGAAGGAGATTAGCTTCGCATTTTGACATAAATCCGATCAACCATAGAACATTGTGTATTCCATTCGGATTGAAAATCCAAATTCATTTTTGGTCTTTTCGTTTTCTTATTTCAACAAGAGCAAAAGCTAACTTTGGTACGACTTGATTTGACACAAGTGTAGTTTCGATTAACTTACATTTCCTAGTCATATATACTCAATTTGGATTTGCTTTTGATTGATCAAATCAAGTAAAGACGCAATTTGGATTTTCTTATTTCGGCTTGATTCAACTAGAAATTAATATATCTACAGCGATGGTCATGAAAAGTAAAGATTATATTGGAACAACTAAAAGTATGAAAAGCAGATATCGTGTTAATCAAGTGAGCATAAAAAAACAAAAACTTCATACATTACTCACGGTAGGGTTCTTGTCAAGAAGGGCTGATGCATATTGTTTACTGTAATCAAGTCTAAAAAGATAATATCCCAAACAAAAATCCAAAGAACACACAGATATATTAACAGCGAAAGCATATATTATATAGCAAAAGGCCAATTAGATAAGAC
The DNA here is from genome assembly GCA_010577795.1 of Isatis tinctoria. NCBI lineage: Eukaryota > Viridiplantae > Streptophyta > Magnoliopsida > Brassicales > Brassicaceae > Isatis > Isatis tinctoria. The sequence continues at coordinate 33,023,894 of CM021245.1, forward strand.
TTGAAAGATGCTGTTTCAATCACCAAAAAAAATATTTAATAAGACAAACCACAAATGGGTCATCATGTAAATGATGAAGATGCTCTCTCTTAACTCACACACATTACTCCAAAAAACAAACAACTCACTCATGGCCCCAATCTCATTTTTTATTTGCTCTTCTGCAGATCTCACAGAGTACTTACAAAAAATTATTGCACTCTCTCTCTCTCTCTCTCTCTCAACAAACCAAACACCCCACCACCATTGTTGTTTCTAAACCTTAACATCTTTGGCCATAAGAATAATAAAAGTCACAAAAGTATTACAACATCACTGTAAAATTTTAGATTCTGAAATCATTCCCAAGAACTGCAGAGAATCATAGTAATCAGATTCAAATCTAAGAACAGAGTTGCAATGATCTTCTTACATATACTATTTATAACTTAAAGGATTACTGAATCCATAACCTATACATAAACACTTGCTTCAACAATAATAAAATAATTAACCGGATGAAACCGGGTTTAAGCTCCGGGCTAAACCGTTCAAGGCACTGTAACCTCTGGAACTGAACCCTAAACAGCCGAAGAGTCCATGCCTGTAAGGCAAGTATGTCCTCTTCTTCATCTCCTCTGCTTGAGCTCTGTTCGTTGTGTAATGTAGCTCGTGAGCGGACGGCTGCAATCCTCGCCGTTTCGCTATTCCGTTTGTTGGTTTTCCGGCGATCGGAGTTTTTTTAACCGGCGGTTGTTGTTTCTGTTTCTGCCTTTTGTTCTCGACGGCGGCGTTCTCTATTTCCGTAGTCGGTTTGTCTTCCTTGGAGATAGCGAGAGGTTGAGATTTGAGTTTCTTGTCTTTGAAGTTGGAAGGAGAGAATGAAATGTTGGACCAGAACTTCTCCTTGCCGTTTCCCCTTCCCTCGCTTTTGCTCCGGTGAAGCAGATCCTTGAGGAAGATCCATTTCTTCGAGTTCCTGCCGTAAGACGACGACCGCGAAGATGAAGCCGAACAAGACGGCGTCGTTTCAGCTGACGGCACGTTTCCGTTGCTCTTCGTTTCGTCTTCGTAGTCTTCCTGAAGCTTCCGTATACACTCCTTCACCTCTCTCTCTCCGGCGACTGCTTCTTCTTCCTCTTCCTCCTCCTCGTTCCATTGATACGCTGCGTTTCGGAGCGGAGAGAGAGATCTGGCTTTGCGGTGAACAGATCTGCTTCTCAACTTCAGATCCCTCCCGCGCCTACTCATGCCACCGTCTGGTTTCGCCTCTTCGTCGTCTTCTTCTTCCGTTTCCAGATCTAGAAGCGGCGCTAAGATCTGTGGCCTCTGGAGGTGGGAAGAGAGCTTCATCGGCTTGATCTGACCGTTAGAGAAGAGCTCCTCCGCGGAGGTCATTGGTACGCCGCCTAAAGGACCGCTGCTCGAAGACAAACGTGACGAGAAATCAAACTCGAAGTCGCCGGAAGAAGACGAGTCGAGCTTCGATTTCTCCGACGTAGCAGCAGAGCACAGGAAGAAATGCATCGGACTCGACGGTGCGCTGAAGAAATAACCCGGCGGTGGACCGCGGCCGGGACTTGACGGAGCGCTGACGAACGGCGTGGAGCAAGCTGAGCCAGAGCCAAGGTCGTCGCTGAAACGCGGCGTCTCCGAGAAATCGACGACGGTTTCTGGCTCGCCATGGCCATAACTCTCGACAAGAACCATTGTACTACGGGGAGAGACAGAGAGTAGATCGATTGTGACTGTGGCTTGTTTCTCAAGAAAATGTTTCTGCAGAAAACAGAGAGAGAAAGAGAGAGAGCGCGAGGAGCGAGGTGAGAGGAGCAGATATGCAGTGTATGTATGTGTCAAGCTGCTTTTTTATTCTTAGTATTTATTGACACTTTTTAAATAAATTAAATTGCGATTCTCCAAAACTTTATTTTTAATTAATTAATCCTGTAAAATATTCTTATGCTATTCTCCTATAAAGAAAAGTAAATTACAATGTACTCGATCTTTTGCAATAGTTTAAAAATCGTTTAATCGTCTGACATGTTGTTTGCATGAATAAAAAGTTGTAATATCTACCGGTATAAAATACGTAATTATGAATTTGATAATATAGGTAATGGTATGGTTGTTGCTTAGGATTCTGCAGGCTGATCCAATAGAATAAGGAAGAAGAATCTACGGATGTTTTTGGAATTTACAATGCCATTTTACTAGTTTACCCATTTTGGAATACCCTCGATTTGTTCGTTTGACACAAAGAAAACATTTTTATGTTCTGCACAACAATGCTCATTCACGAACAAAAAAAAAAAAAGAATCAATTCAAGTCGGCTTATGATTTTTCTTCTGATTTAACCAATACATTCCCTCTCAATGAATTGTTTTCTAACGCCCAAGGAATTTTGATTTGAATTTCAAAAAGAAGTTCTGTTCTCCATAAATGAAATGAGAAAAATACCATGATCGCGTATTTATGTCGGATCAGTTCATGATTTCAAAATTTCTCATATTTGAATTTAACTTTGTTGTTCATGTAACTATAGGATAGTAGAGAAGTAACATGAAACTAGTGGACTGTCATAAAAAAATGTTTTTTATATCAAAATATACGATATATTTATCTGGACATCTTTTCTGTTTTTTGAAATGTAGAAATTTCTCTCGACATCTTTTTGTGGCTCACATCTACATGTATATATATCATCACTTCTAATTCTATACATCTAGTTTGCAATTAATGAAAGGAGTGCAGAATCGTCGATAAAAAAAAAAAAAAAAAGATACCTGAGTAATAATGGAAATAATTAACCAAACAAGCGGGGCAATATAGTAAACCGGTAAAGGCTATTTCGGTAAAGTGAATAAAGAGAAGACGTGGCTTCACGTGCTAAGCTATGATCGTGCGTAGAAGGTGCTTCGTCTGTGGTTCATAAAATAAGATTTTCCATGCCGATTAATCTCTCTATATACGTATTATGTTGTAACTTAATGGGCCAGACTAATTTCAGTAAATCATTGGGCTTAAATAAGATGTAAAAAGAATAATTCGGGCCACAAACCTGGACCGTGTTTGACCTCAATCATTGTTGACTAATTATACTCGTATACAACGACGTCGTCTTGCTCTGACGATCAAATCAAAACAAAACAAACCCTAAAACTCTCTTCGCCTTTTGCACCATAAAAAAAAAAAGTAGACGCCATGAGATTATCGCCGGCGACAGCTCAAGGCACGATCCGCCGGCATTTATTGAATTTTTTTTTTATTATGCATGTATAATCTGAGAGCACCTGTTCTTGATCCAGCGAAACCCATTCTTAACCGTCGTTTTAACTTTACCTTCCATCGCGTAAGCCTTGTACATTGCGATTCTCTTCTTTCTCTTCGTTTCCGAGTCGATGAATCTCCACGGAGAAGGAACAGGAGCAGAAGCGCTCGTACGCGCCGTCGTAAATGCTCCCGGCGGAGGCGGGATAGACAGTTGAAGGTCCGACGAGCTGGACCGGGTCGAGTGAGTTGCTCCACCAACGCCGTAACCCTTACCGTTGACGATATCTATCCATCGATCAACGGCGAGTGTCCTGTGATTCGAGCCAAACCCGTCCATTTCCCTTGTGCCGGAGCTCCGTCCAAATTGGATCAAAAGCACCGGTTAGGGTTATGAGGTCAGATGGTTTTAAATTAACAAGTTAGATTATTAATAAATGGGCAAAGTCGAGAGGCTCTGCGATTGACGAGGCGCATTTTTCTTTTTGAATGATGGTTAATAGTTTCCAACACACAAATAGATCAATGTGAATATTTAAATCTATCTAATTTATTTTTGTCCAAGACATGTAAACTCTCATAGCAGTGGAGATTACTGGTGCATGCAACACTCTGATTAATATTTACACCCTTGTTTGAATAGACGGAAGTAGACATCCATCGTTCAGATTATGGTTGGATGGCGATGTATGCGTGTTCGAATTAGTTCGTGAAAAGTTTAAACTCGTTATCAAGACATGATTTTTTTTCCATTTTAACTACTTTTTCTATGTTACCATTTTGTTTTCAGTAACGAAAATTTATGGACATTTTGAAATGATTCGTATATGGCTACAGCACTACATGATGCGTAGTTGTATACTATTGACAAAACATTCAGCCCATTTTCGGATAATGCAATAGGCCCATATATTAGCCCGCGGGTGTTTTGATATCATAACGCGGAATACGACTAAAAAAATTAGTGAAACATTAACGATGCGTCAAAGTTGAATTATTTTGTTAAAACGAAGTCTTGATTTTATTATATACAACACACGTGTGTACATCAAGAACTTCCCACGTGCAGTAATGGGCACATGTCAACGAGGGAACAGAATATATCGTTTTGATGAAATCACAGCTCAGTAAGCTCATTAATGTTGGCATTTTCAGTTTTTTTTAAGTCAAATGTTTCCCACGATAACTTGTATTAATGTACACATGAAACTGATGTAGCGCCACCTAACTCATGCTACAATTAAATTTGATTTAGATATATGCACGTAAAAAATATACTACTAACACTAACTTACAAACAAAACAAGAACTGGAAAATAATACATGCAGCACATTACAATATTACATATACACATGCGCGTATTACTCACCCTCTATCTTGCAATCGACTTGCGATGACAAGTGACAATGAGAGAGATCCAACGGTCGTCAGGATCTGGTGGGTGGAGGGTTGTCACATGGGCCCATGGGAGTGTCCTCACTCATCGCCATTATTGCAATAGAGATCGACTTTCGCTAAACGCCATTGCGCTTATCGCTTATTAATTTAATGTAATTTTCGTTACAGACCAAAAGAGCAGCAAATGCTGAGAAATTAAATAACATTACTTCATGACAATAATCACATATAGCTGACAAAACAAGGAATCAACTCTTGTTGACAACAGCAACAAAAAATCAACGATAACGCTGCCTCTTCATTCAATATTCAGACCATTCGTTTCGGATAAAATAAATCCGGCTGATACGTTGAAATTTCTTCGTTATACAAAAGTAAATACCTTCAAATTTGATACATATTGTGCCGAATGTCGATACTAAGACTCGTTACCAGCAATTATTAAGAATATGTCGAACTGTTATATTATTGAAAGTTGTATCTCAATTTCTTCGTTATATATATGAACGATGAAGATAAAAATAAAAAAAAAGCTGGGATTATTTATTGACAGATAAATGAGTACTGAGTTTAATACAAAGAATGTTGATTGCCTAACGAGACAAATAACAGGAATAAGCTTCTTCTATATTGAATTCGAGTTCGGTCTGATATATAGAGCCCATAGCCATGTACATGTATTGTAATATGAATTGGAAGTTCCGAAAGGAACAACGATCATTGTTAGATATATTACTAACTATAGTTATTGTATTTGAAAATAATAAAAAAAAAGATAACCTAAAACAGAAAAATAAAAAATGACTATCCGTTTCATACCAAATAGTATAAACTTATAATTGCATACGCATAGATGCGTGTAACTAATCACGTGCCCGCTGCTTCATACACACTGTGGATTTAGCCATTTAGGTCTATGGTAGTCATTATTATAAATCCCAACCAATCCCTCTCTCCTCTCCCTCTCTCTCTCTGTCTTTCTTAAATTCCTGATTCGTTATAAATATATATCTCTCTATCAAAATATAAATACAGAAACATATATACGTACATATCGATCAGAGAGAGTGTGTGTGTGTGTGTGTGTGTGTGTGTGTGATGGAGATAACGCCGAAGAGGTATTGGCGGAGGTGGAGAGGATACGAGAAGCTTGATGGGTCATCGGCGGCGGGTAGAAGAAATGGAAAACGGGTCAAAATGGATCCGACTCGGAAGAAACGGTTTTGGAGGATCAAGATTATGCCGAAGCTGAGGATCCTCAGAAGGGCGTCGCCTAAGAAGCTTCTAGTTTGGTTACGTGATTCTTATGTTAACATGATGATGCGGTTGGCGAACTCGCGGGTCGTCGGAGCTTCTGGATACGGTGGATCAGGTTTCGGGCCGGGTCAGATGAAGGAGTATGATGAGAAAGTGCTTGTGGAGATTTACAAGTCGATATTGATGGCGCAGGCGCAGGGGAATCTCGTGCACCGCGACACAGCTAATAAGCTTCCTTCTGAACCAGCGGTTGTATCTGTCTCTCCTGTTGTTAGGTAATTAAAGAGAGAGAGAGCAAAAAAAAAAAAAAAGACAATTATCCTTTTTCAGTTTTTCCTTATAATAAAAGAGAATCAAAATTCTTGACTTGTTAGATATACCTCTTGAAGATTGCTGAGAGCAAAGTTTGTGATTTTGATCTCTATCAAAACTACCCCAAAAAAAAAAGAATTAATCGTAATAATGGTCATTAGAAAGAAATAAATAGATGGTGGACTGTGGGTCCAAAACAGTAACGTTTATTTAATGGCGTTTTCATTTATTTATCAAGTTTTGTTGAATCTATGCTTCTGAAACATAAAGATTCGCATTTACATCGTAATTATTTATGATTACATAGTTCCTTGTTGTACCGTTCATGCTCTGCGTGTAGCTTTTATATTCAAATCGTGCCTATAATTAACTTATAGTTAATCTAAGTTTGTTGACTATTTTGTGGAAGATCAGTTGGCCACTCTTACTGAATAAAAGTGTTGTTGGGTGTGCTAGTTAATCTTCGAATCGTACGGAAACCTTTAGAATACAAGGGAGGGTTTGGTTTGGTTTGGTCTGGTTTGGTGATTGCTATTTTCAAGTGGATAAGTGATGATTCTACATGAGTCAGCAAGCACGTATTGTGTTTCTTTCAACTAACTTAACAACAAAAACCTAAATACCTAATCATGTGAACTAGAACTAGTGGGCCTATACCTTTCTTATGAAGCGTATTAATTAATTCCGTGTTTTACACAATACGGAAAAGTATATAGTATCCAGTATCTAGTAGGCCGGGGCGTTCGGGTATCCGTTCGGGTTCGGGTCGGGTCCATTTGGGTTTCGGGTTTTCGGGTTTGAAGATTTAGGACCTATTCGGGTATTTTAGAATTTTGGTTTAGGTTCGGGTTCGGTTCTATTCGGGTTCGGGTCGGGTACTCGAACATTTATAAGAAGAAAATAAAAATTAGTTAAATTTAAATATAAATCAATTAAATTTGACAAATATAACTAAAAGTTTCATATATTCTATTTATTTTTGATATTTTAGTTATTTTTATCTAAAAGTAATTCATATATTTGGATTTATAATTATAATTTAGGATAACAAAGCTATATCAAATCTAAATATTATTAATATTTTAGGTATATAATTGTATTTCAGTTATTTCGGGTACCCATTCGATTTCCGGTTCGGGTCTGGTTCGGGTTTTCGGATATTGAAATTTAGGACCCGTTCAGATATTTTACGAATTTCGGTTCGGATTCGGTTCTACTTTTTCGGTTCGGGTTCGGTTTTTTTGCCCAGACCTCTAGTATAGATTACATATTCATCAATCGTATATAATAACCGAGAAAGATGGGAAACTATAAGAGGATGCGAGATAGTTTAACAGAATACCAGTTTTTTGGGCTAATCTTTCTCGTTGCCATTGCTATATATTTAAAGAGATACCTAATTAGCATTCGTCTAATATTGGACTTGTCAAAACGGTCCTTTGAAATGGGCCACGTATAATTTAATCTTAACTAATTGGGTAGTTGGACTTACGAAGTTTCAAGCCTGCAATGGGCCCAAAGGGTAGATTTTCATAATTATTTTGCCTCGGTTATGAGAAACGAAATGTGGTATATGAGAGGTAAACCTAAAGTTAGATGATGAAAAGTTTGTTTGATTGATCGTATTTTACTAAAGAAAAGTACACGAGTACAATGTTTTGATGCTGATATCCATCATCGACATACGACACATTTACTTCAGCTCCATTAATCGACTTATATTTTTATCCTCGAAGTTAATAAAATGTAGATTAGCGCTAACTCATAAACATCAACTAGGTTATTTACTTATGGCGCAAGCAATGAACATAACAAATTTCCATGTGGCCCGTAGGACTCGAATTCTAAGTAGATTAGCCATCGTAGTGACCCAAGTGTTCAGCGGCTATAGTTTTTGTCCCCTCACGATGAGTAGATTCCACGGTATGTTCCTAAACGAGACCGTATATTAAAGTTATATTGATAGCACAGCACCATATAAGTCCTTCTGATAATTTGCTAGCTAGATTATAACTTCCTCTTAATCTGCATACATGTCTGTTTATGACCTTTTGGACAATTTATAAAACATAAGGAAACGAAATGTTCATTTTTTAGCTAAATCTGTAAACAAGTTATTAAAAATAAAATAAAAACAAGCTAAGATTTAAAACAAAATGACACTAACAACTAATTTAAGCAAATGAAACCATTGTTAAAATCACCACTTCGTTAATTTACTCAGTCAAATATCTAGACGAAAGCTATAATGGTGTTTCAAAACGAATCTTACCGCTTTGTTCGTATATTAAGACTAGTTCTCTCTATGATACATATGTCTACATGTGTACATTTAAAGTAATGTTCAAATTGATAAAATAAGGGATACAAATTATTAATCAGGGAGTTGACCAAATAACATAAAGTCTAATAGCAAAAATAACATACAATAATAACGTAAAAAAAAAAAGAGAAACATAAAATAACATTAAGTCCCTTTTAGCTGTGCAGTGAACGAGTACTTGAACGTTATTGTGGCACATGGAGTTTCGTGGTCGGTCCATAACAGAAAACAAGTTACATAATATGAAACATTTGTTTATGAATATATATAATATTGTATCACGAATAATTCATCACATTAACTGAATTGTCTGATTCATTTTATACTAAAATCTTGAAATACATATACTATAGTTGTACAATGACATATGAACCTCCATGGTTGTTATCAGTAGTGAAATATGAGTTTACTTGTGTAATATTGAATCGTCTTTGTCTCTTCTAATGAACATAGTTGTCTTATCGAAACATTTTAATTCAAATAGAATCAGACATTTCAACTGTAATATTGGGATATTATTTATATTTCCTACTATGATATTAAAATTTAAAGAAGAATAAAAAGAAGAAGAAGAAGAAGATGACGAGATGTTGCGTAGGCTACATGTACCTAATGGTTATAGAAATAATTTTATTTGCCTTTGAAAGAAGAAGAAGAAGAAAAAGAATGATTTGGAGATGTTCAAAAAAAAAAAAAAAGAATTATTTGGCTTTGAATAGGCTGCGCACATATACGTTACCGACATATCTCTCCATGTTAGCTGCAATATAATAATCCAGTGATATATATGATAATATGAAAGAATTATATGTTACTCACGCACGCATGATATCGTATATAACAATTATTCGTCGGCAAAATAGCCTCGTCAAATATGCAAAGTACACAACAATGTTTGAAAGAATTCCCCAAAATAAGCGAAGCCAAAATTCGTGCTGACAGAAAGTATACCAGGTTCTCTTTCAATTTTCCCATTTGTGGTAAAATACCCAAAATCCGATAAATCTTGTTTTCCAGAAGGAACAAAATACAAGAAGAAGAAGAAAAAGAATACGGTTCATAGTTCACAGGAAAGTAGTGTTCGTATTATCTACCACTCATGAGTCGTAAATCATGAATCATGGGGTTCACTTGATCCGGAGATCTCCACTTTATCGCATTAATAAATAAACTACCAGTATAAAGTTATAATGCAACCCTTGAGATATGAATGTAATTAAGTTATCTTGGCACCGAATCAATTATGATAGAGATTGGTTGTGTGCTAAATGATCTCTTTAACCAACAATTACTTGTTCCATTTGAACTAGAACATCGTTTAATTAATATCAAATATATTTAGCCGGGAAGTAATGAGTGACTGTACTTCGTCTCTAGATGCTACTTAATTTTGGTTTAGTTCAAGTAAACCGTGCACATGAGAATTCAGAGGTAAGTAACATCACCACTTAATTTTAGTTCAAGAGACCAGACCTGGTTATCCGGATTGTTGGTCAAAGGTAAGCGATGGTTCTGGTGTTGAAATGACACATTAACCGCCGAACAGTATTAAATAAACAGAGTGTAAGCACCTAATGTAATGAAAATCCAATACCTGTTTCTTTTTTTTTTTTTTTTTTTTTTTTTTTTGTAAAGAGGCTTTCATATTTAAAATGCAGAAGAAGAAAAAATATTACAGAGCCATGGGCTAGTTTTACTGGGCTGGGCCCAAGGTGAGAAGATATACAAACTCATATGAATAGATTTTACTAGACCCAATTGATAATTACCGAATATGTGATTAAGTGGAAGCGATCGAAGAAGCTGGAAGGTTGGTGAATGTTGTTGAATGCCATAACTCCATCATCTCCGAGGAACGGACCGGATGTGAAGTTCGAAAACTAAGAATCCTCTCTTTCAATTGACGCTCGATAATTGTTGTTAGCGAATCAGATGATCGGAAGATGCTCCTGTGAAGTCTATTATTTCTCTCTGCCCACAGCCAATAAATCGTGCCTTGCCAACAGAGAAAAGTAAGTAATGATTTGCTCCTTTTGCTCGGTAGATTCCTTAATTGATGTAGACAAGATTCCCAGTCCCTTTGTTGTCTCTGATTACATCTTGCAGAAAGAGAAGACCAAACAGCCCATGAGTATTGCATTCGAAAAATAGATGATTTCTAGTCTCAGCTGCTCCATTACACAGAAGGCAAGTTGAGTCCGTCTGCAAACCCCACCCAATCATGCGATCTCTCGTTGGACACCTGTTAAGAGCAAATAACCAAACCAGGAAGCTGTGCTTGGGGATCGCTGTCGAGTTCCAAACCGCCTTATGCCACTGCACATCATCAATTGGTCCTCGCAGCTTCGTATAGACTTGACCAATGGAGTAAGAATCCGATCCTTTTCCGTCAATTTCCCATTCATAGTAATCCTCTTCTTCATTTAGTTGCACTGTTGTGAGGTAGATGTGCAGGTTCAGATATTCATCCGACCTTGGAGCAGGTAGGTCCCAGAATCCTTGCCTGTAGAGTGAGGAAAGCGTTGCTTTTAGGGGTATTCCTTGACGTTGATTCCCAGTTTGCGGCAGATAGTTGAGGAGGCCACCAAAAGGAGCCCAGTTATCTGTCCAAAAGCGACATGATTTTCCATTCTGAGGCTCATCTTAATCCAGGTAAAAATATGATCCCTCTCCTTTATGAGCTTGTTAACCAACCACGAGTGTGATTGCTTATGCTTGATAGACCAGAAGTTATTTAGACAGCCACCAAGAATTTCTTTGACAAACCAAGCCACCCAGATCGAACCTGATTGAAAGAACAGTAACCATATCAGTTTCAGACAACAAGCCTTATTCCAAGTTGCCAGATCCTTAATCCCGAGTCCCCCCTGAGATTTGAGCTTCGTTACAACCTCCCAGGAAACCCTCGCCGTATGGTTAGCTTCTATATTTCCTCGCCATAGAAAAACACCACAAAGTGAGTTTATTCTCTTTATACAAAGCTTTGGAAGGATAAACGTAGAACACCAGAAAGTTGTAATTCCCGCAATCACCGTTTTTATTAAGAGTAATCGTCCCGCAAATGACAATGCTTTAACACTCCAAGAAGTAAGCCTATTTTTTATTTGTTGGATCAGTATTTCACAGTTGTGGGCATTTAGCTTCTTTGTGCACAATGGCACACCAAGGTATCGTACCGGCAGATTCCCATGGGGCATTCCTGTTGAAACTTGGAGTACATCTATTTCCACCTGCGAGAGGCCTGAAGAATAGAAGGATGATTTCTGGACACTGACCGCCAACCCAGACCGTTGGTCAAACTCCCGCAAAACCTGCATAACATGTTGAACTGACTGAAGCGAGCCGTCAACAAATATCAGCAGATCATCAGCAAAACAAAGGTGTGTTAGTTTTGTTGCTTCACATTTCTCATGGTACTGAAATTTCCCTTCCTCTGTTTCTTTTTTTTTAATCGCGTACTTTTTCATTAGACTCATGAATCTTTCAGTCTTTGTTTTAATTCTGAGTCGATTTAGTTTAGAAATGTTTGTAACACTTGTACGGCTGCTGTGCCAATATTTATTTATAAAACTTAGCTATAAGAAATGGGGAAATGCGTATATAATTAAACAATGAATGTTTTGATTCGGATTTTGGTTCGCGTTTGGTTTGGAATTTTATTTTCCCTGTGGATTATAAAATATTAATCAAGTAAAATCTAGTATTGGTTCTGGTGCAGATTCAGAATTTAAACAAAAATATTTTTAAATTTGAATCAGAATTGAAGTTTATACAACAAGGTAAATTCATAATCACTGGATATAATAAATAAAGAAAAAACCATTTAAAGTAAGTCAATACTTAAGTTTGATATCAAAATTATGATTTTACTCAGTTATGGGTATACGAATTGAGAACTTCCTAATTAAATCCAATGTATTTGAATAATAAATCCAAAATATTTATCACCTTAATTACGTCAATTCTAATCACACGTTACAAATTTTATTTGAGATAACATTTAATGTATTACAAAAATAATTCTGATTAGAGTGTTGACAAAATACAAATTTTCTATGATTAGCCAATACAAATAAGCAGTAGAATACAATCCGTTTGTTGGCTAAGGAGAAATTGAAGGAAAAAGTCATTAGGCAATTTCTCTCTCTCTTTCTTCTTCTTCTTCTTGTCTCTCTCTCTCTGCTTCATCTTTTCTACAATACTAAAATAGAGAGCCAAAAGAAGAGAAAGAGGAGAGGGCGAAAAAGAGCAGACGGTGGCGCACCGTAGCACCGCCCCTCCTAACTTGCGCCATTCGTCTTTCATCTTTTTGTTCTTTTTCCTTCCGATTTCGGATTATTCCTCTTCTCCTCTCTCAGGTCGCTTCGATCCCACGGCATAGTTTCCGATTTTGATTCTTCCCAGAAAAAAGAACAAAAAAAAAAAATCCGATTCTTACTTGCAAATTTGGATTTATGCATTATTCACCTTCTAAATCTCTCTCTTTCTCTGTGCGGTGAATTTTGAAAAACTCTGGCGGACATCAAAGGAACCCTAGCTTTCCTTCGGTCGTACATCGTCTCCATCGCCGCCGATCGGTGGTTTGATTTCAAATCCAAGAAGAAGAAACGGAGAGGTGCGATCCACCGCCTCAGGATGCTCTGGATCATGCGATTTTCCGGTTTATTCTCCGCCGCTTTGGTTATCATCGTCCTCTCTCCTTCCCTCCAGTCATTTCCTCCAGCGGAAGCTATCAGATCCTCTCACCTCGACGCCTACCTCCGATTTCCGACCTCCGACACGCCGCCGCATAGATTCTCCTTCAGGAGATCCCCCGTGTTCCGCAATGCCGCCGATTGCGCCGCCGCCGACGTCGATTCGGGAGTCTGCAACCCTTCGCTGGTCCACGTAGCGATTACTCTGGATTTCGAGTACCTCCGAGGCTCAATCGCCGCCGTGCATTCGATTCTCCAGCACTCGTCGTGTCCCGAGAGCGTCTTCTTCCATTTCCTCGTCTCCGAGACTGACCTCCTAGAATCCTTGGTTCGCTCGAGCTTCCCGGAACTGAAATTCAAGGTTTACTTCTTCGATCCGGAGATTGTGCGGACGCTGATATCAACCTCCGTCAGGCAAGCCCTCGAGCAGCCGTTGAATTACGCTAGAAACTACCTGGCTGATCTGCTGGAGCCCTGCGTGCGGCGCGTCATCTACCTCGACTCCGATCTAATCGTCGTCGATGACATCGCCAAGCTGTGGAGGACGAGGCTGGGATCCAAGACGATCGGAGCCCCGGAGTACTGCCACGCCAACTTCACCAAGTACTTCACGCCGGCTTTCTGGTCCGACGAGCGGTTTTCGGGAGCGTTCCGAGGGAGGAACCCGTGCTACTTCAACACGGGGGTGATGGTGATCGATCTGGAGAGGTGGAGGCGCGTGGGCTACACGGAGGCGATCGAGAAGTGGATGGAGGTTCAGAGGAGCGACAGGATATACGAGCTCGGGTCGTTGCCTCCGTTCCTGCTGGTTTTCGCCGGAGAAGTAGCGCCGATCGAGCATCGGTGGAACCAGCACGGTCTAGGTGGAGATAACGTGAGGGGGAGCTGCAGAGATCTTCATCCCGGTCCGGTTAGCTTGCTACATTGGTCCGGTAGTGGTAAACCGTGGTTCCGGTTAGATTCGAGACGGCCTTGTCCACTCGATACTCTTTGGGCGCCTTATGATTTGTATGGACACTCACGCTGATGATCCTTCTTCCTCCCTTCTCTCTCTCTCTCTCTCTCTTACATTTTGGGGTTTATAGTCTCTCTCAACTCAGCTGGTAAATTCTCTCATCCATTCCCCTCACAGCATGAACAAACAAAAAAAATGAAAATCTTTTTTTTTAACTTCCATTAATTCTTTTCTTTCTTCTTTGATTTTTCCGACTTTGGAATTTGTTCGTCCTGTGTATTCTATTCGATTGTTCGTCCTCTGTGCATGAAATAAATAAAAAAATCCATAAAAAAAAGCGTAGGATACATTCAGATTTGTTGAGAATCTTCCTTGTACAGATACTTTTACCAGATGTTTTTAATTACAAATCTGTTACTCACAAAGATTATGCCATCGTCTATGATCTTATCCAAATTAACGGTTAATTCCAGTATTCACCGACAACCTTATTTGTTTCTTCTCGATGTGATATTGGTCAACTGTGTTGTTTTTAATTTCCTCTCTTAATGCTTGAAACTGCCAAAAGAAAACAATGGCTTCAAGTTGGAAAATGATCGAAACATATGGCAAAATCAAGAGAGGGAAGAAGGAAACGGCACTTGAGAAGAGTACATTCAGGTTGAGAGATGGTGTCGGTCTGCTTGCTTACTTCACTTTTTATCTTTTTGTTTCTTTAATGCTCGACTCTTTTTGATGAGTGGGATGATTGTTAGCATAACTTATTTAATACTGTATTAATAAACCTTGCATTCTATTAAGTGTTTCCCTTGGAGCCGAAAACAAAAGTATCATACTTCGTTTTAATTTTCTTGTCGTCCTCTGGTTGGCTCTTAACCAAAAAGTAAAGTACTTTGCTTTATATTTCCACATTTGTTACGATAGTGGGAATTATTGATTGATTCATTGATGTGGTCCTTTTCCGAAGCACATAGATGTTTTTTAGATAATTTTGTTTTCTAATTGCAAAGGTGGCAAACTTCCTGTTTATTTCAGAGGGAAAACGAATTTATCAATTAAAATCTTCTCCTTAATTTGCGTATGTGATACGGAAAACTTGGTTTGGATTTTGGAATCATCCATAATGATAGGGTACTATCATAATTAGGGCTGTTCAATACGGTAAAACCGAACCGAACCGATCCATACCGAACCGAAATAGAGTATATGGTTTGGTTTTGGTAATACCGTATTAACCGTATGGATATTATTTTTTCAAAACCGCAGTATATGGATATGGTTAGGTTTATAACCGACCTAACCGAATAAACCGAATAAAACCGATAGAACATTTATAATCTATATATATATATAGGCATTTTCGTTATTGTTTAACTTTATAATGTATTCTTAAACCAAAACTCCAGCATCTAGGTTTTCTTTATTGTTAAAAATATATTAAGTATAGTTAATACTTAATTAAATAAACTAACACAGCCGGCGCCGCATACCACCAAAGTGAAAGAAATTTCTTCTCGTGAGCCATACTTTTCTTCTTTGATATTCAGAGGTGAACAAGAATTTTTTAAACTTATTCAAAAAGGTACGAATCTGGTCTAAGTGACACATGTTTTTACTCGTATCATTCTCCAATTTTTACTCGTATCATTCTCCAATTGTAATTGACCATTCGATTGCTTGATGGCTTTTGATGTGATTAAAAATCAGAAACTGATTATTAGTGTTCGTGTTAGTTTTCCTTTGTTGATATTGCTTCTTGTGTCTGTGTTAGTTTTTATATCAGAAACTGATGGCCTTTTTTGTTTTTTATGTTCATTTGTTTCACTGTTTGGTGATTAACTAAGTTACTCTTATGCTTATTGTAGATGGTTGATTCTACGGTTGATCAAACCGGATCTACAGGACAAAAAAGGAAGCAACCAACTGAAGTTCCTACTGGTACTACTAATGCGGCGATGCCAAAACAAAAGAAGCAATACGTTTCTCGTTCTGATGTATGGAAATATTTCACCAAGTCTAAGGATGATCCTGAAAAGGTTAGTTGTAACCACTGCCCCTCAATCCTTAAGTACAAACCAAAATCTGGGACTAGTGTTTTGTGGACTCACCACAATGCATGCAAAGGATTCAAAGCTTTTGCTGAGTCCAACACTCAAAAGACGTTGGTTAAAACTAGTGAAGGTGGTCAGCTTGTGTCAGTTATATTTGATCAGAATGCTTGCAGACAAGCGACTGCTAAGATGATTGTTTTAGATGAGTTACCATTTGCAACTGTGGAACGTCCAGGCTTTATTCATTTTTGTGAGGTTGCTGTCCCTAAATTTGAGATTCCTTCACGATCGACAATCACGAGGGATGTTGTCAAAATGTACATGAAAGAAAAGGTCTTTCTACAGAGCTTGTTTAGTAAGAATAAGCAAAGATTGTGTTTGACTACAGATTTATGGACTGCATCTACTACTAGTATTAGTTATATGGTTATCACTGCTCACTTCATCGATGAGAATTGGTGTTTACAAAGGAAAATCATAAGCTTTAAGCCTGTCCCTGATCATAAGGGGGAGACAATTGCTGATCGGCTTAAGAGTTGTATGATAGAATGGGGAATCGAGAAGATTTTCACTGTCACCGTTGATAATGCTTCCAGCAATGACAATGCCATTAGACACTTCAAGGAAAAAATAAAGTATATGAGTAGGAGAGATGATGCTCTAATATTAGGAGGAGATTTCATGCATGTTCGTTGCTGTGCTCATATTTTGAACTTGATTGTGAGGGATGGTTTAGAAGAAATCAATAGTAGTGTGAATGCTATTAGGAATGCAGTAAAATACCTAAGATCCTCTGATCATCGATTTCTATCCTTTCAAATGCGGTTAGGTATGAGCAGGAATGTTTCTAGGGGGAGTTTGGTTTTGGATTGCACTACAAGGTGGAATTCTACTTACCTTATGTTAGAAGCAGCTCTCAGATTCAGGTCAACGTTTGAAATAATGGCCAATGAGGACCGGCCCTATAATACATATTTTCTTGAGATGGAAAATAAAAAGAAAAGGGATGGGCCACCATTAGATGAAGATTGGAACAAAGCTAGTCGACTGAAATTTTTTTTGGAGGTGTTTTATGATTCAACATTGGCCTTCTCTGCATTTAAAACAGTGACGTCTAGTTCTTGCTATGATGAAATTTGCAGCATTGAGGCATCGTTGCTCTCGTTGAGTAATGATCATGATCCTAAAGTGAGAGATATGGCATCTCCGATGCGAGAGAAATTTGATAAGTATTGGGATGGTTTGGATAACATAAACCCAATGTTGATTGTTGCTAGTGTTTTTGATCCACGTAGCAAGATGACGTTTCCTACCATTTGCTTTGAGAATATGTACGGGAAAAATAGCTCGACTTCTATTGAAATGAAAAAAAAGGTTATGAATCTTTTACATAAGCTGTTTGAAGCGTATACGGTATCTCAAAGCAGGAATGTGGACAAGTCAAAACAAAGTGAAAGTGAACAAACAGATTGTTTGGTTACTAATATGAAGACTGGTGGATCTAGTAGCAGTCATCGTCGTCGCTCAACACTTTTTTCCACGCTTTACAAACAAAGGCAGTCTGAGAACCAGTGTGCTGATTCATCTAATGAGTTAACCATATACTTGATGGAAAAGGTTGAAGTAGAATCAGAAAACGGGCTGGGTCTGCAATATGACATTCTATCATGGTGGAGAGACAATAGTGTGAAGTTTCCTGTGTTGTCTGAAATAGCAAAGGACGTTCTTGCAATTCCCGTCTCCACTGTTTCATCTGAATCTGCTTTCAGTACTGCTGGTCGAATCTTAGACCCGTACAGGAGTTCTCTGTCTCCTCCTATGGTTGAAACATTAATTTTGACACAAAATTGGATTAAGACTGCAGCTTTTTCAGATAAACAAAAGAGCATGGAACAAATGCTACAAGAACACGAATTCATGGACTCTTTAGTAGAAGGTAATTCATATTTTACTTCCTTTTAAGTATTGATTTTTCAGTAAGTAACTCAGCTTAACTAACATTTATTTTTTAAATCTATAAATGTACAGAGTTTCGTGTTCAATCTGAAGAGGTCTGATTTTGGTGGAAGAAAACATATAAGAGTCTAATAACTCATTTTTTCCATTATTCTATTCTTTTCATTGATTTTGTTTTGAAAGTTTTAGTTACACTTTGATTATTTTATAGCTTATAACTTTATGCGATGCTATTTAGGTGATTTACTATTTTTTGTTATTTATTTTTTTATTTTTTTGTATTTTAATAATTTTCGGTTTAAAACCGAATAAACCGAAAACCGAACAGTATATAACCGAACCAAACCAATATAAGTATGGATTTAGTATGGTAGCTAAATTTCACTAACCGAAAAACCGAAAACCGAAAAAAACCGAACCGAAACCGAACCGATATCCACATTGGACAGCCCTAATCATAATCATAAACAAAGGCGAAATAGAGGTGGTGTAATTTTATGACGTAACCCAAAACTTTAATAACTGGTTATTTTCTGATTATTTTTGTAAATGGGTGGTCCCCACAAAAGTGTTCTGTTGGTAATCCCACGTGGCCAAGTTGCTGTAACCTTCTCCTGGAATCAGCTGGTTCCATGTGCTCCGTGTCACTCTCCGAGCTGTCTCTCATTTGTTTGACTACCTCCACTCCTCCCAATATTATTATTCTTAACCTAAAAATAAAAAGTGAATCATAGTTCCGAGTCTTCCGACGTCATCGATTCTTAGTTCTCATCGTTATCACTTATCAATCTTCATATTCCGAAAACTCGGGAAAGTCTATGTAGAGTGATGAAGCGTTATCGTAGAAAGTAGCCTAAATCAGACTTAACACCGCGGGCTTGTCTATTCACTAATTACAAGTATACGTCTAATAATTCGCAATTGTTTGTCTCTATATAAGTAATCAAGAAAAAGATATTTGATTATGATTTATGAAAGGTAGTGTTTTTCTTTTATTATTTGTGCCTTTAGTAATTTGCTAAGACAAAACAAAAGGGCTCAACCGTGAAAAAAGTCCCACATTTGGTGACCCCGGATATTCACCATCGGGCCTAAGTGGTCATTTATTAATTACCAAAAGTTAAGTCTCGCAAGGCCCATAATATATGTTTGTTGGAGATTGTCCACAAACAGCGAGATCTCAAACATATGTCATACTCATATGGCAATGATTTGTGGTTTATTATCAGCTGAGAGACTTATGAATGGTTGTATGAATGGAGATGCAATTTCATTCTCAAAAGATAACAACATATAAAACTAAAATGATTTCGTGTTATTCAATCGTCAGTGTACAGTTATAAGGTATGTCTAGTTTATTTTGATCTTGATAGCGATCAGAATACATAATAAGAGAAAACATCATGTATAATTAATGGGACTCAGTAATACAAAAGTACATACGAATCCGTATGAGGATGATCAGTTTTTGCGCATTAAGACTAAATCCACTATATATCTACGCAAGTGATAATAGATCACTCACAATTAAAACCATATAGTTTCACTAAAGTAACATCAATACTGCCAAAGACAATCGCATAAAGGTATTGCAATTCGCGTTTGAGTGACTTAAAAACCTCAATAAGAAAAAAAAATCAAGGGGGAAGAGAGAAAAGCAACGGCAGAGAGATGTAGTCAGTAACCTTCGATGGACGAATCAATATCGGTTATTGGGGTCGAAATTGTTGAGTCCTGGTGGGAAAAACTCGCCCAAATCCATGAAGGGTGAATTTTGATTAGCAATGAGATCAGGAGATTCCGTGGCTGCAGACGCATATGCAGACTCTTGCTTGATTATCACGGAAGGTGACTGAAGAGAAGAGTGGTAGTACTGCTGATGTAAATATTGTTGTGGCTGTTGTGGCTGGTGAAGCGAGTCAGTATAAGGTAGATTAGCCAAAGGGTTGGTCATGAAATGGTTATTGTTCATTGTGAGGTAACTGCTTGATGGATACTGCAATGGAGAGTTCGCTGCGGCTTGACCGTTGGTAAAATACGGTACTCTAGAATGGAGATTGAAGCTAGAGTTTAGGAGCGGTACTTTAGAAGCCGCGAGAGAGGTGCTTGGTCCATCGTTACGCCAGACAGAATCTTCTCGAGTCTCCTGTGGAACGGATTGCTTTCTCTCGGCATTTTGACGGAACTTCTGCCATCGCAGTCGCTGCAAATTGTTAGCCCTATAATAAATGGTTTTCTTGTTGCATAAGAAACAAAACCCTAGAGTAGCATAAAACAAGTAAAATTTAGATAATAATTACCTGAAGATGACTGGCTACATTGTTTCTGTTGAGTCCTTCGACATTCATATCTTCTTGCATAATTTTGAGAATCTGCTTAGGAACCGCCTCTGCGTTTAGCATCGTCCAAACGCAAAAAGTAAGATAATAAAGTAATAACCAGGAAACCCGAATATCTACTCATTAGTAAGTAGTGTGAATAGTTACTCTCAAGGCTGCCGATTTGTGCGATGGCTTTTTCAAACTTGTGGTGAAGTTCAGGAGTCCAAATGATCCGCTGTTTCTTGCACTTGTCCCCTTTTTGATGGCAAGTGTTTTGTTCCCCGCTATCCTCGACGTTCTCGGAGCCTTCTTCGTTACTCTGAGAGAGATCTTTATTGTTTTGCCCTAAACCGCAGTCTTCTTCACGACGATCTGATTCAACTGGATCTAAACCAGATTTTGACATCCTCTTGCGGTAAACATGCTGCCATAGAACTGCGGTGACCTCTTTGCTCACCGGCTTCACAAGAAAGTGGCACGCGCCATACTTGGTCGATTTCATCACCGTTTCCTTCTTGTTGTCATGAGACATGACTTGCCACGAATAATTGAAAATTAGGTCAAATAGAAAAGAAGAAAAAAGTGTCCTAGCTAAGTTGTATATCGAGAAAAGTAGAATAGAATTTTCCATACTCGCTACCGGTAAATCCATCTCTTTACCAATGGTATTGAGAGCCTCCAGTCCATTAATGTCGGCCACATTAAAATCCCAAATCACTAAATCGATCTCGTGCTTATGCTTCATCAAGAAAGCCATAGCTTCATCTCCATTTATGAAAACCGTTACTGATCAAACATCAAATTAATTAGTTAAAAAGAACATCGAATTAATCAAAACATTGTCATAAACCTTAATTAAGAACCCAAAACCCTAGTTAAACCTAATTAATCCGTCAAGTAAATTTTAAAAGAAACCCTAATAAACTTTGATTTGATACCTTGGTAGGAGAATTCTGTCATGAGGTTCTTCGTGACACGTAAGAAATTGGGATCTGAGTCCACTAAAACAACCCTCATACTCGTCGATGGGAACTCTTGGTCTTCGTCGTTGATGGGAGATTCGATTTCATCATCACAAGGTTCTTCTTCTCGCAACAAGCCGCGAGAATTCTCTCTGAGTAGGTCCGATGAGACTGACATAAAAAGAAAAAAGAATCTTGAAGCGCAAGGAAGGAGAGAGAGGGAGAGAGAGCCTAGATTGAATTAAAGAAGGTTGAGAGAGAAATTTGTGAGCGTGCGAAAAAGAGGTATATATATGTATCACGTGCGAAAAAAATTGAATATTGGAAAGTGAATATTTATTATTAATTATTAGCGTATAGACTTCCGTTTTTGTATACAGTTATCTATATTTTTATGGATATAAAAATTGAGAAAAGTGCTTAAGGGTAAGAAACAAGAAGGCATTTATTTTTGGAGAAAGAAAGAGAGAGACTAGCGATTGGAGGTGTTAGAGCATGATTAGTGGGAGAGCACCATCAAAGACTCTGATCATTATTTAACTAATTAATTTTAGTTCAGAGACTTAGCTAAAAATATTTATTTTTGACCCTACAATGGGAGAACCTCTAACGAGGTTGTGAAAGATTTTTTGTTTTTAAAGTTGTATAATTGGTGAAGTTTCGGAATTGTGTAACTTAGAAGATCAGGAAAATGTGTTTCAATTGAGACAAGCAGCCCTGACGCTTGCCTTTGCCAGTCAGCATTTAGTTCCTACGTTATGATGAACCAATAAAAGATACTAAAAATGATCAGGAGACATATACGAACAATGCAAGAGAGTTTTGTTTAAGAATTTATTATGTTATTTACATTTGATGAGAATGTCTCACAAGATGAGATATGTACGTCAAAATTCTAGGTAACCACAAGAATGAGCTAGATATGATTCATCTTCTGAAAAGAAAAAGACAAGAAACGAAACAAGCAAAGAAAAAGTTACCCTTCGTCCTCCGTGACACAGCATAACAACAATTTAGAACCACAAGCGGTTTCCTGCAAAATCACACAACACAGTTCAGTATCCGAGATCTCCCATACTCATAAGCCATGTCTTGTGTGTTAAGTAAAAGAGAAAAAATGGTGCATACAGTGAGGTAATATCTCTCAGGGAAGCCATGGAAGCTTCTGACCACAGAGGAATCATCAGCTAGAGACGATACCAGAAGTTGACCCAATTACACAATTGGTCAGGTGAATAGCCATTGCCACAACAAATGCTGACCCAATTACACAATTCAAAAGTTTCCATCAATGGAGAAGGATAAAAAAAAAAGAACGAAATTGAAGATTCTGGAAACTGTTACCTGGCGCGGGGATTGAGCTCCCCAAACTTGAAGAAACCATTCAAAATTGATCAGCTCCCCGAAATACAAAACCTAGAATCCCGAACGTCGATATAGCTGTCAATTGGGCGGGCTGTCCATGGGCATGCCCAGTCCAAATCATTATGGACGGGCTGTGGACACACCCAAATAAAACACGGTCCAAATGGACTTAAGACCAATTGGTCCATTGTCCAAATGGGCAAAGACCATATGGACATTGGGCTGTCCAAACATCTTAAAAATCTAGGGTTTGATAAATTCATAAGAAAAATATTATAAAAATCAATTTATAAGAAAATTCAGACAAACAAATAGTTAAGAGAAAATCGAAATTTGTGTATTCGGTTTTGATATAAAAAAGAAGAAAATGTTGCTTTTGACGGGAAAATGAAAATTTTCGGTTTTGGCGGAAAAAATTTTTTACGGTTTTGGTGGGAAAACGCAATTTTACGGTTTTGGTGGGAAAACGCAATTTTACGGTTTTGGCGGAAAATGAATTTTATGGTTTTGGCGGGAAAACGCAATTTTATGGTTTTGGCGGGAAAACGCAATTTTACGGTTTTGGAGGGAAAAATGAAATTTTACGGTTTTGGCGGAAAAATGAAATTTTACGGTTTTAAATGGAAAACGCAATTTTACGGTTTTGACATCTATATTACCTTGTAAATCGTAATATTATGCTATATGTAATATTACATATACAAATCGAGTTTTTATAACTAAAGTCTAAAACCATGTTTTGAATATAACTAATTAATTATATAAGTTGTGTATCTAAAAAGGTAACGAATTATTGTGTATTTATAAGTTGCTTGAATCACTTTCATGTTTAACAACCAAGTTTTAAGATATTGGGTGTCCATGGGCATGCCCATTTGGACATGGTCTTTATTGGGCGTGGACGTTTTTTTGGACCAATGTCCAATATGGACCGCCCAATATCGCCCATAACAAGAATGGTCCATTTGGACAGGCCCAAATGGGCTGCGGACGGACCAATTGACAGTTCTAAACGTCGAAATTCGACGGAAGAAAACAAATATATGAAACGAATTGAACACGATGAACCCTCGAATTTACAGAGAAATCAAAGAGAAACGAGATGAAGAAACTAGATGAGAGAGAGAGAGTAATAATTGGATTTTTTCTTCTGGCCAATCAAATGTGGAGATTATTTTTTAGAAACGAACTCTAAAAACTCTGATTCTAGAGTCGGTCTCAGTCATTTTAATTAATTTTGATTTATTTTAATAGGTTTTTTATATAGAGAATGCTATTAGAGTCTCCGATAATCATGCTCTTAAATATCCCGGAATCTGCGGCTCGAGCTCGAGTCTAATCTGTGAATAAGCAAATACAAACTTAAAACTTTAGATTCATTGAGAAGTTCATTAAGAAGAGGTAGCCATTTTCTGTTATATATCAAAAAATTGAAAAGTTATCATAAGATTCTTAAGTTTTCGTCTGATCTTAGTGTGTGTGTGTGTTTTTCTTTTTTTTGAAGCTTATGGACTCTAAAAGTCAAGCGAACGCCTTGGAGAAGCAAGAACTGTCTGTTAGGATCTTTATCAGATCCACTCACTGAATCAAGCTCATAAGCCACTCGTTTCATGTACTTGTTTGCGAGCTGGACTTCCGAAAGAAAGGGAAAAGTTGTTTTATAGAAACAAGATATTGGCTGCAATCAAAGAGACAGAGAGAAGAAACTAAAATACCTTCCCCACGACGCTATAACCAATCTAGCTAGATTCAGAAATATCAGATAACCAATCAACTGAAATTCCGAAGTCTTTGTATCGTGAAATCGCCATGTCTCTTGTAAGTAAAAGCGCGTATAAGCTTTGTTTAACCCTGTGAAAAAGGCAGGAATCAGTAAAAAGAAAGATTTTGGTGTGATACATCTTCTCCAAAGCTGGTTCATAAGGGAGATTAGGATCATCGACACGGCGGGAAGTCACTTGCACGATCGGGTTGACAGACAATTTTTCAAATTCATGAAGAGTTTTAGCTCACGAATTTTTGCGTAGATTAGTTTGAATAATGGAGACTGAGATTATTACATACAGTTATACCCCAATTTCACCAAAATCACTGAGTCTTCGAAGGATGAAGTCAACGCCATGCTTGAAAAAGCACACTCAAGTTGCTGCAGCTTGATTATCGTTTTCTCTACCTACACTATGTTTAGTGTTTTGACAGTTACTTGTCGCCTTTCATGTAGTTCTTCGTGTAGTGGCTACACGCCTTGTATGTGTGAATAAATGTTGCAAACTTTATAACTAGCTGCTATGCTAATTTTTTTTTTTTTTGTTAGTTTTTCAGTCTTGGGTTATTCTGCTGTTATGTCAGATTTCAGTATTTGGTTTACATGACGTTCCCTTTCACGTGAGGGAAGAGTATATGATCAGCTCTGGAAGCTCATTCATGTGAAATACAAGCCGAGTCAGATCAGATGGCTGAGCTCAGAAACATAGGCTGAAGATGATGCATTAAGTAAGACCGAACTCCTAGAGCAGAAACGAGCAAGTATCATTACACTATCTGTCTCTTTTTTACTAGACGAATAAAAAATAACATTGCAGACATAATTTAGTTATATCTTAGATCTTAACGCCAAATTCAAAACGCCTGAAATTTTGAGATGTCTTGACATGTTCTAGAGTTTAAAATTTCCCGAGTTCAGTAAAATTAACAAGTGCACCGACATAAAAAATTACAACAAAGACAATAAGCTACTAATCATTGTGTATAATTAACTGGAATTATATGGACATGTAAACTCATAAAACGATCAAAAGATAATACTACCCCACATAAAAAACAAAAACAAAATTAGTAAAACCAAATCAATTACAAAGTGAGATCGGGTGTAGTTAGTACAGAGTACATAACAGGTTTTATACAGTCGAATTCAAAATAGAGATCGATGGTAGAATAAAATGTAAGCGAAGTTACTAATAAAACACCTTCTGGGATTGAAAAAAAGAAGGTATTATCAGCGAAACTTGCAACTTTGGTTTAGGCCTCCCATGAATCAGATAAGTACCTCATCAACTCAGCTGGGATTATGAAGGCCTTTCAATCTCTAATTTCTCTTCTCCATTTCAAAAACAAAACATTAAAAAAGAAAACCATAAATCAAACTATGAGCCGTAATAATTCCCCTAATCATATGAGGAAAAAAAAGAAAAGAACACCATGACTAAGCTCGCGAAATCGATAACCTATCAAATCAACGATGACTGAATCGCCTCTACGGCCTGGTCTTGAGTTAGAGGCAACGACAAATATATATATAGTTTGCTTGTCTTTATCATTAGGGTTTCCAATGTTTTGGGCTTTGAATAAATGGGCCTTTGGGTTTAATTTGTCTCATATTCCCTTGGATAAATAAATACACGTAAGCCAATAATCGTGTGGCATCATGCTATGATGGGCCTTGGCTGCAGATTTAGTCCGACTGGACTAATCTATTTGCGAACTAGACCACTCCATGTTTGGAACAGAACCATTCAATGCTCGTATTGATTAATGGTCCTTTTCAATTACACCTTTGCTCGGCGTTGTCTGTATGGCGAGCATGTTTTCTGATCGTGCATCACACTATTATGAATCCCAAACATGATTTTCGATTATTCGCCTTTGATGATAACATTTTAAAATTCTTCACTAACTCATTAGCATTTTCTTATAAAACCGGGTTTGATGAAATCATTTTTCTCATCCCACTTCAAACACAAAAACAAAGAGAACAAAAGTAGCGAAAGGCAAAAGACAGGCCACACGCCCTGCAATGGCGATAACACGCGCATCTGTGGCCATTTGCCTCCTCCTCTCTTTGGCCACCATAGCCACCGCTGATTACTACTCTCCCTCATCTCCTCCGGTTCACCAATCACCGGTACACAAACCTCCGGTTTACACGCCACCGGCTTACAAACCAACCCTCCCACCTCCGGTTTACACTCCACCGGTTCACAAGCCCACACTTCCACCTCCAGTTTACACTCCACCGGCTTACAAACCAACTCTCCCACCTCCGGTTTACACTCCACCGGTTCACAAGCCCACTCTCCCACCTCCGGTTTACACTCCACCGGTTCACAAGCCCACCCTTCCACCTCCGGTTTACACTCCACCGGTTCACAAGCCCGCCCACCCACCTCCGGTTTACACTCCACCGGCTTACAAACCAACTCTCCCACCTCCGGTTTACACTCCACCGGTTCACAAGCCCACACTCCCACCTCCGGTTTACACTCCACCGGCTTACAAACCAACTCTCCCACCTCCGGTCTACACTCCACCGGTGTACAAGCCAACTCTCCCTCCTCCGGTCTACAAAAAGTCTCCGAGCTATTCTCCTCCACCTCCATATGTCCCAAAACCAACCTACTCTCCACCCACCAAGCCATACACCCCAGAGATTCCTAAAGCCGTTGATGGCATCATCCTCTGCAAAAATGGTTACGAAACCTACCCAATTCAAGGTATAAATACAAACTTAAGCTTCGCTAATAAAATATCTACGATAACAACAAATTTACTAACAAAAACAAAATCGGTTAATTGAATTCATGCAGGAGCAAAGGCAACGATTGTGTGCTCCGAGCCAGGATCATACGGGAAGGAGAAGAAGGATGTTGTGATCTACAGCGATCCAACTGACTCTAAGGGATACTTCCACGTGGCGTTGACCGACATCAAGGACCTACTTCACTGTCGTGTCAAGCTCTACACATCTCCGGTCGAGACTTGCAAAGTCCCGACCAATGTCAACAAAGGTCTCACCGGAGTTCCATTGTCCTTGTACGGATACCGTTACCACTCCGACAAGAACTTAAAGATTTTTAGCGTCGGACCTTTCTACTTCACCGGTCACAAGGCTGCTCCTACCACTCCCAAATACTGATCATGATGATCACGTTATTATGGTGACGATCTTGCATGCATTATCATGAGGTCGCGTTGATATATCAGTTTATTTATTTGAAAACTTTTCCCGTCAAAATGTTCTTTTGTTTCTTTGTACCGATTTCATTTGATTCGTTGCATTACCAAGTGCAATCTGTCTTTTTGATTATGTTCTATTTTCTTTATATATAATTTTATATAATAAAATTGTAAGAGGAGCATCTTTGTTAATTTGATTTATGCAACTGCTTATGTATAAATATATCAGAAAATTAATATCAATAAGAGGTTTGTCCTGGTGATAAAAGTTAATTTGGTATAGATTAATGATTTGTATAATTTTGTGGCCATTGTGTCGACACGTGCATACTGAATGCATAAACAACGATTTGCCTATCTTTACAGACCCAGTAAACAATAGTTTACGAGTCTAGTGCTCTTTATATAGTCATTAACCATAGATTGATTGCACGATATATATTTAAATAACTGATTATGTAGTTTAAACTTTAGCTCTGAAAATCACAAAAACACTGAATCCAGAGGCGAGGGTGTGCCAAGTGTGCAAATGCACAGGGACACTTAAAATTAAAGAAAGTTTCTTATAGTTAAAGGGCCAAAATTATATCCTGGAATTTGTGGCTAAACAAGTATTATTTAAAGTCCGTTCTCTTTGGTACAGGGCCAATTAATTAAAACTACGAGCCGCCCCGGAGTAAATCAGCAGCACTAGTTTAATCATGCAACCAAGTCTCGCCCTTGCCTATAACTAATAGAATATTGGGATATTTGTATTGCGGACAAGTTCAGTGCTGCACGGCTAATTAGCTGGTCAACGTATAATAATCATCGTGCTTGTAGCGTCTTGCTGCACGATTATTCCAAGGTTAATGTAATCAACGTGTTGACTTTGTTGTCTTTAAATATATATGTGTATTTAACGACGTATCGTCAGCTTCTAATAACATTAATTACGGTACTAACAAGTACTACTAATGACGGGGACGTATGCTGTCGATCTACAACGACCGTATAGCATCAACGGTACTAACAAGGACTACTAATAACGGAAACTTACCATCGATCTACAACGATATTTTTTTTGTCCAACGATTATTATTTTCATAAGAAAATCAGATTTATTAGAATCCATTCTTTACATACCGAACTCAAACGGCATCACTGGGTTCCAATCCTTAAATTGGGTGATTGTTAAATATTGGATTAGGTCTACTAATGCGAATCATCTTTTCCCTTTTTTCTTTCTGACAATAGTGTGGGCTATAGAAAGAAAGATGATAGCCAAATACGTTCTTTAATTTCTTTCTTGGTAAATGAGTCAAGTACGTTATACAACAACAAAAAATTGGTCGACATGCATGTTAAATCAATACTCCTCAGTCTCCTCATAATAAATAAAGTTAGTAATTCGTCCCCACAATTGAAAATTGGAGACATGTGCGCGAGAAATAGATTTTTAAAATCTAAAGATGCGTCGTCGTTATAATGTGCTTATTACAAAAACTATGGAATGGATCAGCTTCCACTTTCTTTTTAGTGATACCTAAATTCTTTCCCCATGCACACCGCACGCGAGTTGGTCGGATGGTCCCCGTCTTCGAGTCCACGTCATTTTGTGTGGTCAAAACTCCATCCTACCTAATACACTCGCTGTATATAAAATCAATTTAGCTTCCAATAGTTTACTAGAGTTCATAAGCGGGGACATGAGAATCCTCACTCCTCAGCAATTACTCGAATGGGTTACGCTGTATGTGCATTATTCATAAAAAAAACAGTGTTACATCAAGTGCAGCAACCTTTGAAAAGAGTAGAACGACAGTTTTAACGATGGAAACAACATATGAACCTAAACTGTGACTGAAATGGTGAATCTATCGATACAACCAATTAAGGCTGATGAATTCGGTCAATAATGAGTAAAGATTAACAAATACTACTACTAATATTTACGAGGATAACACAAATATCGAGGGAATGGCTTCATTGAACCGTTGATTAGTTTGAGTTATTTTAATTACATTTCTGCAACCAACCATTTAAGAGATTACAAAAGAACAAAGAGAATCGTTTCGGTGGGAGAGCTACGCTTGGCGATTGCTTCTCTACTTGAACGACACCGTCTCGTATATACATTGACCGAGTAGCTCCGTTACCTTTTCTATTTCTCTAGAAAGCTCCGTTACTTTTGATCTCACTTCCGTTCATTTTTCCAAACGCCGTTTCTTTGTAAAGGAAACGTCCCAAGGACCTGGCACTAACTGACGCGTGGATAGTCAAAAGAGCCACGTGTTCACCCACGCCAGTAATACAAACTTGCCCGTTTTCCTAGATTACCGGGTCGGATTCTTCAGTATCCAAATGTTTGTAAGAATTTATCAAAAACACTCCAAAGAGTCTTCAATAAAACCCGATTGTTAGATCCGTTATCTCCGGGTAGACCCGAATCAGAGGCATCAAAATTCCCTGGGAATCTCAACAACTATGCCGACTAAACCAATCGGTTCCCTCTCGCAAGCTTCCATCGGAAACCTCAACGGCGAACCAGCAGAAGAAGACGGCGTCGAGGATTCGGAATCGTCCGATGAAGACGAACTTCCGGCTTCGATATCCTCAGTTGGCTTGACGGACTGAAATAGAGGAGCAACCGGTTCCGAAGTCCTCAAACCGGATTCGGTAACCGACTGCTCGGGTTGAACCGGAGCTCTGCAAAGCGGACAGCTAGACCTCGACCGGAACCACGTGTCTATACAATCAACGTGGAACACGTGGCCACATTTGGGAAGGACACGTCCTTCGTCTTCTTCTTCGAACTCCGATAAGCAAACAGAGCACTCCTCCGGCTGAGATTTATGGGTTTTACCGGAATAGACGAAGATCGGGATCTTCTCGAGCACCGCTGGATCGAGAGGAGAGAGCGAGGAGGATGATTGGGTGGGGTCCCGAGCGGCGGCTAGAGACCGGAGGTGAGCACTGATACGGCGGCGAATACGGCGGTTTTGACGGCGGAATAACCATCTGGCGTAGCTGTGGAAACAGAGGATTAGAATTACGGCGACGAAGAGGATGATTACGGAAGCTAGCATGATTTTGCCGTTAAGGGCGTAACGTGAAGAAGGTCCATGGGTCATGCTTCCCCATAGTGTGTTGCTACTGCCATCGACGATACCCATAATGTTCTAGAGAGAGAGAAATAAGTAAAGGAAGACACGAGACTGTAGAGAGAGAGAATGAAGTGAGTGGGTGAAACAAAGAAGACGAGAGTGGGGAAGTTTCGAATGTGCTTGATTCTGTGGGTTTGAATCTCTTTATTTATAGACAACTATCAGAATTATTGGCTCCTCTTTATTTTATTACTACTATTATTTTTCACTCCTTTCTATATGTTTGTTTCTTTTAATTTTGCGGGGACTTCTACTTGAGTTCATTTTTTCAAGTAACTTTATAGAGTAATTAGGAAAAATATTGATTTTAAAAAGTGATAAATGCTTTTGCGACTCTTATGTTGGATTTCACAGAACTGAACATACTTACTTTTGTCTAATAGCCCTTTGAGCTTTGAAGTTTGAACCCACTTGCAAGATGTGAGTTCTAATAGATATCGTTGAATAATTCTTTGACCATAATTTACTTTATCATTTGCTTGTCAATACTTTTGAGATTTTGATTATCTTTTTTTGTTCTCCAAGAAGATGCTTAGTATATTGTCGGCATATCATCATAGATCATCAGATGTGTAGAAAACTTATTGACAAATTTCCTCTGCAACGCATTCTATTTTAGTTCAACGTTAGATAAATGATATTATGACAAACATGTTGCACACTGATAGAGTTCTTGAAAAATACCATCTAACTTTCTTAAAAAGAATATGATACTAAAAATGGAGTAAAAAGGCTAAAATTTGTGGAATCGTGTTATTTACATTCAGCAATATTATCTGTTGACAATCTTAAAAGATATTGAAACACACTGGTGGGGGAAATAAAATGCATGGTCCATCCCAATTGAAACTAAACTGAAAAAATCCATAACTAAATAAACCGAAACGACCCATGAAATCTAGTTACGCATTGCTTTTGGATTTTCCATGAGTCATGGGACTCAAGCGTGGTCTCTTAAAGTTTTGCTTAAATGCTAAGAGAAAGACTGTCCCAATCCGGCGGCTCTTTTATTTCTTTCTTCTTTTTCTCTCTTTTTTTAAAAAAAAATATTAGTATTTTTGTTTTTCTTAAAATGAAAATAAAAATCCGTCAAATATAACTTTATTTTGGGTTTGGGGAGTCTTATTCTGAAAATGTCTTTAAGACCGTTTTTACACATCAGAAACCTACTAACATTTTTGTCGCGAAGAGGATTTTTAAATGGCCCTTCCTTGCTAACGACCTTTGATGCCTTCACCTTTTTTCTTGTGTCTTGTTTCTACTTTAAATAACATTGCAATGTTTTTCTCTCTTTTTCTCGCTCGTATTTCCACTTTCCTCCATTTTCAACACTTTTATTATATTCAATAAAATGTTTTATTCTAGAGAACTAGATTAAAATATCTTAGATCTTTCTAAGAACTTCCATGGCCATTAACGGCTCAAAATGATTATAAGATTCCTAACCTCTTTACGGACTATTCCAGTCTAACCTTACTTTACGGTGGTTCGTTTTTGTAGACCAATATAAGCATAAAAACAAAATTGTACGTAGAAGCTAGAGATCCATATAGTATAAAACGATTGGATTAGACATGTCACGACCCCAAATCTTTATTTTCGAAAACACACACGTAACATGCTTCCTAATAAGGATGTAAACATTATAAGTGTTCTATGTCCGATTTTCGACGGACCACTTTTTTTTTTTTTTTTTTTAAAATCAGGCGCAATACGGATTTGTGAATGTGCATATCAATCCACAGATATATGTTCTTAGGACTAACCTAATCAAACCAAAAATAGACTCCCATCGAACTAACACGTAAATATCTTGTCCAGCGTAACAACTGGTAAATATCTTCTGCCCAAACGAAGACAAAAGCAGAAAATCAGTGACTACTTTAACTTTTTTTGGTCCCGGATCGGGACCTAATGGGTGGTAGAATCTTGAACTCACTGGTTAATAAAAAGTGTGTATATCCAGACTTGCTTCAATGTTCAATGGTTTTTATTCAAATTTGTTGATCAGTGAAAAGGAAAAGCAAATACGATATTATAAACAGGATAAGGTCGGAGGACCATTAGTCAAAACATTCTACAACTTGAGAGAACACTGTAAAGGCTATACAAACCCATGTGCCGTGAGCGTGCGGGCTAACATGAAATATCATACTTTACACGACTGATGAAAGTTACTTATCTTTTAGTTACTTTTTTTTTCCTAGCAAATTGCGACTTTCTTATTTCCTACACAGAATTACATATCCTTTTTTAATTATCATAAAGTAGTTTAAATTTCAATCCGAATATCAATATGCAATACAGATTATCAGCTTTTTATAAAAGGAAATGTCATTGACAGATTTATCCTCTGGATTTGTATTAAAGCTGACGGGTTTCTTAATAGTCAAGAAAAAGGAAAAATAGAAAGAAGCATTTAAAAAAGTCAGGCCGAAAAATGGATAAATCCGAAAAAGTAATAATGGATTCATAAGTAAAAACAAAAAAAACGATCAAGAATTAGTATTTCAAAAAAATTAAAATACTGCTAGGCGCACATTAGGTGTTCGAACATTGTTTAGCGTGTAGGCTGATTAATCGTGTTCTATATGCATGTTACTTTTTCTATTTAATCTAAAGTGCTAAACGTTCAGCTTAAGAAGCTCTGTTATTACACGATCAACCAAAATATCAAACCGTGTGAAAGTCGTAAATAAATGATGTAACAGCCAATGAAGTTACACTTGGCGAGAAGTAGTGGCCAGCTCATTTATGTCCACTTTTCAAATTACTTTATTTATTTTTCAACTTTCAACTTTATTTATTTTTTTCCCCTTTCAACTTTCAACTTTATTTATTTATTTAAATATGAGAAAAATTAGCAAAAATGAGAAAAAAAAAATAGTAATAAACCCTTATGAGCTTTAAACCAAAAAGAGAGGACGATGCAATACCACCAGATTCTCTTCACAGTCCCAACCGAATTATGTATAATTTATAATTTCATACTAGGGAGTAGAGACAAAATATCAAGTTATTTCCTTTCATCCCGTCTTTCGGTACAGTTTTAGTTCCAAGCTGGAGACTTAAAAGCAAAACAGTTGCATTAGACGGCAATAATCAAGTTTAAACCCGTAACCTTGGAACATGCCGTGGGAAAAAGGAAAAGAGTAACTTTATAGTGGATAAAATCAAATGTACCGATAGACTCAAAAAACCCAAAAGATAAATTATAAAGGATATTTGACCTAAATCCAAAACTGGATAATGTGCAGAAGAAAAGTTAAAAAAAAAAAAAATAAAGAAAAACTTTGAAAAGACAAATGAATCTTGTTAACATCATGTTATTTCGTCGGAATATTTGCTTAGTTCAAACCTCTGGTTACGTGCGTAATCTATGTCTGCCATAAACAAAACGAAACACTAACGTAGACCCAATTCATAATAACTCTTGGATGTTTTGAATGGCTTCATGAACCCAAAAAGGAAGCTTATGATTATTGGAAATGTTATTGATAAGCCAACATAAAATCGTCAGATTCTTAAATCAAAATACAAAGACAACGTCTTTTCATATTCATATTAGCTAACAGAAAGAAGGAAAATAACGACGGTTTCATATTCCGGCAGAACGGAGAGCATACTCTTGAACCAATGAAGCAAACAACGACCGTCTTTCCAGCAAACGAACTGGACTATCATACTCTTTC
Source organism: Isatis tinctoria (assembly GCA_010577795.1). Classification (NCBI taxonomy): domain Eukaryota; kingdom Viridiplantae; phylum Streptophyta; class Magnoliopsida; order Brassicales; family Brassicaceae; genus Isatis; species Isatis tinctoria. Next base: position 33,058,527 of record CM021245.1, read on the forward strand.
GCTTTTCCTACAATTTTTCGCAATCATTTAAAAAATTCATTAATCTACCAAAAAACTAAACAACCTCGTAGTGTTCTGTTTTTGTTTTGCTCTTACCTGCGTCTATGACAAGAACGCGATCACAGTCCATAACCGTTGGAATCCTATGCGCAATGCTGATAATGGTACAAGACGAGAAATCCTCCCTGATGATCTTTTGGATCATAGCATCAGTCTGAGAATCAACGGACGCCGTTGCTTCATCCAAAAACAGAATCCGGCACCGTTTCAGCATGACCCTTCCCAAACAGAGTAACTGTCTCTGACCAACACTCCAATTCTCACCACTATCCGCCACTGCCACAGTTATATCCAATGTTAACTATGATCTCAAGCTAGATCTATCCATCGCTTTAAAACAAAAACAGCTTTAACTCACCGAGAGAATCGAGCTTCTCGGGCTTGGAAGCAACCACCTCCTTAAGTTGGCAACGCTCGAGACTCTGCAAACAAAAAGACAGAGCATTTCATACAGTGATGATGGATCAAGAACCGAGAAAAGGTTTGAAATTTTAAACCTCTGACCTTCCAGATTTCTTCATCAGAGTATTTCTCTGTTGGATCAATGTTACTCCTTACGGTTCCTTCGAAAAGAACAGGTTCTTGAGGAATGATACCGAATCTTGACCTAAGATCATGAAGTCCTAAAGTGCAGATATCGATTCCGTCGATGATTATCTTCCCACCAGATGGTTCCACAAGTCTGAACAAGACCTGAATCAAAGTCGATTTACCACTTCCTGTTCTTCCGACTACACCAACCTTCTCTCCTCCTTTGATGTCTATTGTAAGTCCCTTGAGCACTAGAGGTGTGTTTGGTCTATACCGTACCTTAACATCGTCCAGGCGTATGTTACCTTTGTAAGGCCAACTTGGAGGTGGACGGTTCTCTTTGATCTCCCAATTCGCTTCCGAAGGAATATCAGTGAACTGTTTGATTCTTTCAACAGAAACCATCTTGTTCTCAACGAAACAGCTCAGATATATTGCCCAAAACAGAACCGAGTTCAGCGATAGTCCGTAAGAAAGTGAAAGCCCGACATTCTCTGTATTCAACCGAAGAAAACAGAAAAAGAAATCATCAGAAGGAAAACAATGGTTTGCTTTTAAACACGCTTAGTTTTAATACCTGGTTTGATAATGTTGCTTGGTAATAAGACCATGAACAGAGCCGAGATGCAGAGTACCCAGCTCCCGATCAGCTCTAGACGAAACCCGAGCCATTCGTTTGAACCATTGTTGTGGAAGTCCATCCTGAGATTGGCATTGACTCGCTTCACATTCTCTTGCCTAAATATATGCTGTTTCTTGAAAGATCGGATCGTCATCACTCCGGCTATGCTCTCTGAGAAATGGTGGATTACTGGGGCCTTGGTGATGGAGTCGAGGCGAGTTAGTTCCCTAGATGATGCAATGTAATATCCCTGTTGGATCGAAAAACCAGTGAGATGTTTTGAACATAAAACATCAGAGAGGTATAGAAGAATCTAGCATCATAAACAAATTGATCATCTCTTTTGGCCACTTACCCGGTACCAAATGTTGAGCCATCCCAGGGGAACCACGAAGAAAACAGTTGGCCAAGAGTATTGACAGGTTACTATGAAGATGCTGAGAAGAGTAGTATACATTGCAGCCACTAGTCCTATCATGAAGGGGATGAAGATATCCACATTGGTCTGATCAGTAGATGCCTGCAAAACAACATATAACTGACACTGTCTTTAAACTGAAATCTCCCTCATCTTTTCTAGATTTCAAAATGGAGAAAGTTCTCTCACCCGACTGAGAATTCTTCCCGATGGCGTGGTGTCGAAAAACGACATTGGTGCGTGCACGAGACTGTTGAGAATCTGTTTGAAGAAGATCTGAGCAGTCTTGAGGCCTAAGTGAGTGATGTAAAACGCCCGGAGGCACACCAGAACAATGGATAGAGCAGCGATCATGAGGTAGACGCGGATAAAGACTGAAGGGTCGAATGAAACCTCGTTTTTGGCAGATGTTTCATAGGCAAGCCAATAATCGCTAGCCATTATAGAGCCTTGCCAAGCCACAGAGAAGAAGAGAACAAGTACCATTCCCCACCAGCCGTAAGCTTCGGTTGAGTAGAGTTTGTAAACTTGAAAACTCACTTGTCCGACTTCTCTTTCTTCGTCTTTGATCAGTCTTGATCCATCTTCTGGGATGTTGGACCCGAGAAATGACTTTATGTGTTCATCGTTTAGCTCACCTAAACGAGGAGACTCCATTGAAGTAGTTCTATGTATCTTTGGAGACTCCATTGAGGTAGTTCTATGTATTTTTGGAGATTTTGGTGTTTGAGGTTGACGGGAAGACTCTATTGAAATAGCTCTATGTGCTCTTGGTGATGCCATTGGCACGTTTGCTTCAGCGGCTGATGCCGAGCCAGCTTCAACTAGCTCCATTGATGTCTCGTGCGCCGCTACCAAAGCCCCAAAATCTAACCCTTTGCTCACTAATTCGTCGTATTTTCCTGATTGCACAATCATTCCATCTCGCATAACCTGTTGTAGAGTGGAACCACTCATTAACACAATTCTAAATCCTAAATCCAACAAAGTTTCAATCTGTTGTTCCATCAAACCGTACCAAGATGCAATCAACGTTGTGAAGGAAGTCTACTTGATGAGTTACAAGCAAGACAGTCTTTCCTTTCAATGCTCCTCTTACACAATTCTGCACAAACATCATCATCACAAAGAACAAGTATCAGCTTTAATTCTTTTGATTCAAACTGATTAATCAACAGAGAGATTAAATTCTTACCTTGAATATGTCTGAACCGGTATGAGCATCCACGGCGCTAAAGACATCATCGAGTAAATACACATCGGCTTCCTGATAAACCGCTCGCGCAAGCTGTATCCTCTGCTTCTGACCTCCACTAAGGTTGATTCCGCGTTCCCCGATCTCAGTCTGATCTCCAAACTCCATCATCTGCAAATCCTTGTCTAAAGAACAAACCTTGACAACTTCATTGTACTTGCTTGAATCCATAGGAAGACCAAACAAAATATTGTCTTGAACCGTTCCATTCTGAATCCACGATGTCTGCGCTACATAAGCTGTTGAGCCGCACACCCGAACCTTGCCTGAAATTTTGTGCATTTCGCCAAGAACCGAAGCTAGCAACGAAGATTTCCCTGCTCCAACAGTCCCAACAATCGCAGCGAGTTGTCCTTTCTTAACCTCAAAGTTTATGTTTTCAATTGCAGGCTCGTCATCGTCATCATCCCAGCTGAAGCTTCCATCTTTGATTTCCACGGCGACATTCCCATCATCACAACCTTGAATCCTCTCCACAGTCTCTCCGGACAGCTCTCTGCTCGTCATGTAAGCGTCGAGCCTTCCGAGAGAGATCATTGCCTGAGAAAGAGCGATCATAGACTGCGGAAACGTCCTGATCGGTTCTTGAAGTATCTTGAAGATGGTCGTTGTGGTGAAAACCGTGCCTGCGTCAAGCTTGACTCCCAAGAAAACGGCGGTTGTGAAAGTGAGCGCGGAGATCAACACCGGCGTGCTCCATAGCACGATGATGTTTCCGGAGATGGAGTAGAGAAACTTGGATAGCCAACCAAACTCCATTTCTCTAAACTTGAGAATCCTCTCGTTGAAATGACCTTCCCAAGCTTGAAACTTGATCACTCTCATGTAATTAAGCATCTCGTTCGTTGCTTTCATACGCGAATCACGGTTCATCATGAGGCTGAACTGAAACCTGTTGTTTCTTTTGGTTCCCATGAGAATGAATATGAAAATTCCGGATAAACCGATAACGGTGGTCACCACAGAAGGTCCGAGGGTACCGTAGAGAAGCACAAGAGCCACAGCTACTTGCAAAGGCATGAGCCAGATTGCGTGTAGCTGAAGCATCATATCAGAGAGCTGCTGTGCATCGACGGCCATGTAATTAACGATTTGCCCGACGCCGTGGTTCTGACGAGCCGAGCCGGTTAGCTTCAAACCTTTCTTGTAGAGAGCGGTAATGAGAGTGGATCTAATGAGCATCCCTAGCTTCTGGGAATTGAAGTTGAACTGGTGAGTGGATAAGACCTCGACGAATTTGGCGATCAGGAGGATGAGGACGAGGTAGTAACCCTGCCACGGCGAGGACCCGTTGCCGGAGGTGACATCGACGAAGCTTTGGATGAGAACCGGACCGACGTAGATGACGCTGAGGCGGAGCATGGCTAGAACCGCCGTGAGTGCGACTTCCTTCCAGAAACATCGGAGGAGAGTGGTACGGACCGGGTTTCTCGAGCTCTCTTGCGGTTTGGGCCATTTCGACTCGAAGAGAATCGCGAGCTTCTCTGCTCTGTGCTCTGGAGATAACGTCGGAACTTGCTCGAGAGTCAACGGAGATTGGTAGCCTTTTTTAAGTAACGGATTCATCCATACCCAGAAAGTTTTCGACAGAAACGATGCGGATGCGTATAGAGACACGTTCTCGGGTTTCTCCACTACGGCTTCGTCTTTTTTTGCCGGAATCGCGACGCTACTGGTAGTGATTACTACTCCGGTGGATCCTTTGACGGAGACGATAAGCAAGACGGCGGTTAAAAGGAAGCAGACGAAGGAAGCGACGTCGTCTGCTCTTAGACTCTCGGCGGATGGATCGTCGGAGATAATATGGAGAATCCCGGAGACTGCGGATAGAGTAGTGACGATGAAACTGGAAACCCAGTAGATTCGTAACGATAACGGATGATTCGAAGATGCGAATTTCTTCTGGTGGAGAACCAAAACGGCGATGACGGCGTAAGTAACGGCGTGGACGAGCCAAAACAGAGCGTCGACGAGCTTCAGTTTCGTTCGGGTGGTGAAGGCCAAAACGCAGAGCACGACGGAGCAAAACGACAGAAGAACAGTGGCTACGACTGTCGTTTTGAACAGTCCGGTTACTCTGGTTACGGTTCTTCTTGCGATAAGAGGTTTTCTGATGTCAGCTTCTGTAGAAGACGAAGAAGAAGAGCAGAGTTTGTGGAGAGCGAAGAAGGTGATGATGATGAGGAAGAAGAGATCGACGGCGGTGGAGAGAAGTCGCTGTGGACATGGAGATAGTAGAACGAATCTCAGCCATTGGATTGGAGCCGGAAGAGATGACGACGGTTCTATGACTGCCGACGAAGAACAGGAGAGATCGGAGACCCAGGAAGAAGAAGAAGAAAGCCACCGCATTTTCTCGGGAAATGAACTCCTCCAAGAAAATTCCCCTGAATTGATATGATCGGTTTGGTTTGTTAACTTACTATTACTATTTTGTGATCCAAAAAAAGAAAGAAAAAACTTATCATTATTATTTTATTACTTTGGAAAACATTCATTAAGCAAGGCTGCTCAGTTCTACTGATTCAATCTGCGTAGCCGACTAGAGGAAGAAGACAAATGTGGTACTAGTCAGTGACTAAAATAATAGGGTGTTTTTTTAAATATATATAGTAGGACACGTGTGAAGAGATGAGTTAGAAAATTTGAGTGGAATCAAACGAATAATTATATCTTGGACTTATATCTCTCTGTTGATTAATCAGTTTGAAGAGATGAGTTAGAAAATTAGCAGAGTGGAGTGTTGAGGCTTGAGGGAAAGTGGTAGTCACTTTCAAAGATTTATAGTGGAGCGATGGTCTCTCCCCGTTTTAGATTTCGTCCATGCGAGTCATGTGACGTTACTTTCATTCTTTCTTTTTATTATTATCAGCCATTTAGAAATCGACAATCCAATAATACATAGCATTAAGAGTACGAAATATCTTTTTCTGTGCAGAACTGCGCTTGCTATATTTTTTAAAACAGTGTACTTAACAAAATTTTGGGAGTTTAAAACAAACACAAACCTTTTGAGTTAAAAGATACACAAGACTCCATATAGGTAAATGTATCGCCCGCTCGAAGGCTACGGTCTAAAAAAAACGAGATAAGGTCGAGCGAATTCGCTCTATCAATGTAACCGTATAAAAATGGTATGTCATGCGTGACCTCGTCATAATAAATACATCTGTCGTGGACGAAAACGCCTTATCTTTGGATATACATGCTTTATGTACGCATGGAAACGCACATAGATATTCTCTTCAGCTCTATTGTCTTATCTTTCTGTTTGTAACATATTAAACCAAGAAGAAAATATTTAGGTTTAGGTTTTTTTTGTGTGGTTAATATATAGAACAATGCTCTTTAGTCACTCTACAGCAACAACACAATATCGAAAGAAGAGAACATGCTCGTTGATCTACTTGCAGAATAAAATTAATTAACTAAACAAACCTCGAACGGATTAACAACGTACTGTATAGAGATCTACAATATAATTTTACGTCTATACTACTGACGTCTTCGTAATCAACCTAAAAAATATATTATCACACTGACACAACAAATGTCTAAGGTCATGCATTATTGCTCCCATTTGCTTCACATTATTGCAGAATATTTTCACTTTTACATGCCTTTTTTCATCAAATATAAAGTTAGCATATGACATTAATCATTGTCATCGTTGCATCTTTTTGTTTATTCCTTTATGTTTTGATGTTTTACTCTGTTCTTATATGAATAAAATTAAACAAGACCGATAGCGAATACTTGCGCCGAATCAAAAGCTGTTGTAATTGATAAAACGCTTAGCTATTCTTTTATAAAAGGATACCGATTTCGAAAAATATCAACGCACCACGTTACCCGACACTGCATTTTGGTAGGTAGAACAGGACCGTTTTCCCGTCACGTGGTCTCTCCAATATCACAAAAAAAAAAAACCCCTAAAACATTATGTTTTAACCCGTTAAAGACTTATATATATATTATTTTATTTTTTTTGGTAAAAAAAAAAGACGTATGTTTTAACCCTATAAATTTAAGAGAATCTACGACAAAGAAAATTAATGAGAATTTGTCTTACTCTCATAGGAAATTATTCAGAAAAGATAGGCATTGGGCTCAAGCCCATCATTGAATAGCCACGCTTGATCATCAAGTCATGAACGAGTTGGATTTGATCGAGAAGTCGTGAACAAGTTGCATTGTTTGTACGTAATGGAGTAAAATATACACTTAACATTTTCACATAATTTACATTCATGGTAGATGTTTTTGGTTCTTGATTTAAGTTTTGATTCCAAATCCGAAGGGGAAGAGAGGGTCGTAATTCTCGTCGCCAACGTTCATCGGAAGCTGAACCACACTCTTCATCCACGTGCGAGGCAACGTCCCGGTGAAGGGATGATCGCCAAACAAGACATCAGCGACTCCTTGTCCTTCGGTTCCTGGAAGCCAAGCGACTGCAAGAGCGTCGGCGGTGTCAATGTACGGCTCGATCACGAGAGGACGTCCTGTGACAAGGACCACTAGACACTTCATGCCACTACCACACGTGTGGCTGATTGTGTCCGGGCCTGGTGCGGCTATGCTTAGCGTCCTGCTGTCTCCTTGTGACTCTGCGTAAGGAGCTTCACCTACGACCACAATTGTGTATGCTGCGTCGGCGTGAAGCTTCGATATATCTTGGTTTGGTTGCTCTACGTAGACAACTTCAGTGGTGGGATCCACTGATTTCATGATGGCTTCCAAGATTGTAGTTCCTATATATGTTTTGAAACAACACTTTAAAATGAATGTCCCTATATAGACTATCAAATCTCGAATATAATAGAAGACGACCCGCGAGACCAAGATATTATAATGCACGTGTGAACGGATTTTGGACATTTATTTTTATTACCTGTGGTTTTACCGGTAGGGAGATGTAGGGCTTTGTTACGGCCGATATTTTCTCCGGTTCCGTTGAATCCTTGCCATGTGAGAGTGAAACCACCACATTGCCAACCCATGTTGTTAGCGTGTGCGCCCGCAACAACAATCTTTTTCACCTTCTTCGGGAGCGGAACGACTTTATCGACGTTTGTCTTCCCGTTCTTTAGGAGCACCATTGATTTCCTCACCGCCTCTCTCGCCACTTCTCGATGCGCCTACAACGTTGTGTTCAAATTAAGTCTCACATTAGTTACGTATAATAAGACTAATTTATTACATGGCATATTTGTGGTAATTTATATTCTTGGGTTTTGTGAAATGGTGACTAATTTTTATCCTTTTTTTCACATTATCTAGATCATATATGGGCATATACTGGTTCCTTTTAACTCTTTAAGATGTTCAATTAAATATATATGTTTTAAAAAATTATGTATCTAATACAAAATCTTGACATGCATGGTCAAAAAGTACATTTGAATCTACCTCGGAACCAAACTCGGCGGCAAGAGTTTCCTCCGCCAATGGCATCTCAAAGAGACCGAGAGAGAATTTGACTCTCAAGACTCTTCGAACAGCATCGTCTATACGGCTCATAGGGATGTATCCACCGTTCACGAGCTTTGTCAATTCCTCCAAGAACTCTTTATACTCAAATGGAACCATAACCTACATTTTAAAATCCCTCAACTCAGAACCGAAACATATATAGCATATCAAGAAACCCGTTTATGGATTTTGGAAAGTGAAAAAAGAAAGAAAGATGAGAGCCAACCATGTCAATGCCGGCATTAATGGATGCTTCGATAGAGTAAGTGTAATTTGCTTTGGCTGGAGTTGTGATCCTATCGATTCCAAGCCAGTCAGAGATAACAAAGCCTTGGAATTTAAGTGTGTTCTTGAGGTAATCAGTGATCAGTGCACGGTTTGCGTGCATCTTAACACCGTTAAGACTAGAATAAGAAGCCATGATCGATGCGATTCCTTTCTTTACCGCTATCTCAAAAGGAGGCATATGAATCCCAAAGAGAGTAGCGTTATCAGCCATAGTGTTGTTCTCGTTGACTCCATCTATCGTTCCTCCATCCCCAACAAAATGTTTTGCGCAACCAGCCACATTAGTCCTGACCGTGTAGACACGCATTTTGACATTAGTTAACTAGCGATCAATATCATTAGATATTTTAGGTTCAAATCGAATTATCATAAATTCTTGGTTACTTTAAATCAGCGGCGTAAGGAGCATTTCCCTGTAGTCCATCCATGATACTTTCGGTCATCATATTCACAACTTTAGGATCTTCACTATAGCTCTCATAACACCTTCCCCATCTAGGATCTCTGCAAACCTGTTCCATCCAATTTCTTGATCCGAGTTAGAAGAATTCTATATATCTATTTTGGCGTGTGCCTACAGAACTTAATTTCAGCTTTGGTTAATTACCGCAACACAGGGCGCAAAAGCTTGCGCGATTCCTGTAGCCCTTACTTCACGCGCGGTTATAGCTCCAATCTTCTTAACAAGTTCAGTATCCCTACAACAACACGCATTCACAACCTATAAAACGCCACCTTTTGACCAGGCTATACAAATTTGTATATGTTACGTTTCAGCTAAAGCATATATACCTAGTGGCACCAAGACCGACGTTGTGGGGGAATATGGTGGCATTGATAAAAGTGCTGTGGCCATGAACTGCATCAATAGCGTAAAGTAAAGGGATTCCAAGCCTCGTCGAAAGACTCAGTTTCTGCATAGTGTTCGCTACGACCACCCGCTTTACTGGACTAGCCCCCGTATCGTACGGATTGCTCAAAACGCTTCCTATATATACTCGTGCACCAATTCCATCATGATTTATTCATGAGAACATTTTATTTGGAATAGATAACAAATACTTCTTGTTAGTACATACCGATCATGTACTTTGTGAAGATTTCTTGTCCCGTGGGAAAAAATGAGTAGTTGAATCGATCAACCTGACACATCTGACCAAGTTTCTCAGGTAATGTCATTCGTGTTAGCAAATCCTCTACTCTCTCTTCCACGGCCGCTTTTGGATCCTTGTACTTTATGTAACCTCTGGTGGCTGCGGTGGCGCCTCCATAATGCGCAGCGAACAATATCACAACCGCCGCTGACAAGAACAAGTTCTTGGCGCCGTATATTGTCGCCGCCATTGATGGAGACCCTCCCTGAACCAGAGAGGATTCAGTATATTAATTTTTTCTACAAGACTTTGTGATATTTCTAAATCCTGAAATGAGAGTAACCATGGACATATCAATTTATAGTAGCTTTTCTTTAAAACAGGCCGTTAATTAATCCCGACCAGTTAAATATTGGTTAGCGTTTACTATTTGTTGGCGCTCTAATTTTGTTCCGGACAGTTGTGTGAGCCTGATGTTAAAATGAATCCAAGCCGTCGATTTGTGTTTCTTTTTCAACGACTTGCCGTTTTTTGTTAACGAAAACAAAATACCTGTAACTTAGACTCAAAGGGCTTTAATTGACTAGGGCCCAATTAGGTGCTGGACAAAACTATCAGGGCCCAAACCAGATCTTAATGCTAATTATTAGGGCCCAACTAGTAGCAGACAAAGAAAGCGAATATTACCGCTAGTAGACTAGCTGATCCGCACCAAGTTTACGCGTCCAGACAGGCAGGCATGTTCTGTCTGACTTTCGACAAAATTTCAAATATTATTTCTATAATTATTTACTTCTTTAATCAGAACCTAAATCTTCATTTAATGCTTTTTTCTTCTTTTGAAGCTTTTTAACCTCTTCGTTGATCCTTCCCTTTACGAGGTAGAATTCCAAAACGCGTAAAAACATTTTTTGGGGTGTGATTACAAATTACAAACACCAGAAATTTCGTTAGACTATATTCTTGAATTTCCCTGGTTCTCTCTTAGATTTCGTTGTGTCTGAGTCGGACAAGATCTGTGTGTCGAAACCAGAAGAAGAAGAAGATGATAGAGAAATGCTTAGGAACGCATCGGCTTCGGAGATTACAGAGAGTCTGGCGTCAAGGAAAGGTGACGCTTCTCTGCCTCGTTCTCACCGTCGTCGTCCTACGTGGCACAATCGGAGCCGGTAAGTTTGGTACGCCGGAGCAAGACATCGAGGAGATCCGCGAGCATTTCTTCTACACGCGGAAACGCGCCGAGCCTCACCGCGTCCTCGTCGAGGTCTCCTCCAAAACGACCGAAGACGGAGATGGAAGTGGAAACAACTACGAGACCTTCGATGTGAACAAGATATTCGTCGACGAAGGAGATGAAGAGAAATCTGAAGACCGGAACAAACCGTATTCTCTGGGTCCCAAGATCTCGGATTGGGATGAGCAGAGGCTTGATTGGCTCAAACGAAACCCCAGTTTCCCAAACTTCGTTGCGCCAAACAAGCCTAGGGTTCTTCTTGTCACAGGTTCAGCTCCAAAGCCGTGCGAGAATCCTGTGGGAGACCATTACCTCTTGAAATCGATAAAGAACAAAATCGATTACTGTCGCATTCACGGAATCGAGATCTTCTACAACATGGCGTTGCTGGACGCAGAGATGGCTGGGTTCTGGGCAAAGCTTCCGTTGATTCGGAAATTACTCTTGTCTCATCCTGAGATCGAGTTCCTATGGTGGATGGACAGTGATGCCATGTTTACGGACATGGTGTTCGAGCTTCCATGGGAGAGGTACAAGGACTACAACCTCGTGATGCACGGCTGGAACGAGATGGTTTACGACCAGAAGAACTGGATTGGTCTCAACACTGGAAGTTTCTTGCTTAGGAACTCACAGTGGGCGCTCGATCTCCTCGACGCCTGGGCTCCGATGGGTCCGAAAGGGAAGGTCAGAGAAGAAGCGGGTAAAGTCTTGACCCGGGAGCTCAAAGACCGACCCGCTTTCGAAGCCGACGATCAGTCGGCGATGGTTTATCTCCTGGCGACGGAGAGGGAGAAATGGGGAGGCAGAGTGTATCTGGAGAGTGGTTATTACTTGCACGGTTATTGGGGGATTTTGGTGGACCGGTACGAGGAGATGATCGAGAATCATAAACCGGGTTTCGGTGACCATCGCTGGCCACTCGTCACGCATTTCGTCGGGTGTAAACCGTGCGGGAAATTCGGAGATTATCCCGTGGAAAGGTGTCTCCGGCAGATGGACAGAGCGTTTAATTTCGGTGACAACCAGATCCTCCAAATGTATGGGTTCACGCACAAGTCGCTAGGGAGCCGGCGCGTGAAACCAACGCGCAACCAGACGAACAGGCCGCTCGATGCCACGGACGAGTTTGGGCTGCTTCATCCGTCGTTTAAAGCTGCGAAGCTCACGACAACGACGACGTGAGGACTGTGGAAGAATATTGTTTCATTTTTTTTCTTACTTTAGGGACACGCATTACGTTTCATTCCTTTCTTCATTTGTTTGTAGTTTCCTTGATTAAGTTATACTGTAATCTTAATCTCCCATTGATGGTGGAGTCGTGTATGGAGGAGTGTTTAATGACTTTCCCTGATCATATGTTGATCTTTGTTAGACGTTCATCGATTATCTTTACAAATCAAAAAGAAATAAAAAATACCAAGGGCCAACCAAAAAAAAAAACACCCTGTTACCAAAATCTAAAACTAATCGAGAAAACCTAGTAAAAGAGAGATAATTTTACCGAGCAATATCTCAGGATTCATTTGTAAATATCAACTACATGACATGTCACATGTGTGACTCTAAACCTTCTTCATTCATATACATTACCATAATACCATCTCTTCTTCAGTCGGATAAAATAGAAACACGAGTTTGTTTATTTTCTTCAACAAAGAGTACTAAAAACAGGGCTAGTTAATCACCACACGGCCCACGCCATATACCCCTATATATCTTTAAGAGAATAATAGTACAATCTTAACCTGGTTTTCGTTTTCTAGTCTGTCAATAGAAGTATTTAATTGTCATCTGAACATGCACCACAATTACCATAGTACCCCTCATCAAGAAACATCCTCGCGATCCTCCCGTTGGCACCACATGGCCAAAATCCGCCGGGCCGGTGCTCATTGCCGGTTCCGTACATAACCCTGAGAATTTCTTGCGGTGTCCGGTCATAAGAGAGAGAGTATGGATCGGCGGAGAGGATGTTGCTGGTGGTGCGATTCTCGGCACCTAGCCACGGTGGCACGCACAAGCCTTCGTCTTTGATCCCGCACATATCGAGCTCGTTACGGAGGTTAGATATCTTGTTGGTCAACTCAGCCACCGTGACTCCGCCGTATTCCTCCACCGTCTCGTCCTGTCTCTCGTAAAGGTGTGTCCTTATCACTCCGTCTTGACCCGATTCCACTCCCAAAAGACTCGCCACAAGCTGATCATATATTAATATCTTAATCTTCATCAGTTACACATTAATATTAATTCGATCATACAAAGCAGTATAATATATCATATAGTATATATAACGTGTATATATGTGGTTATTAGTCATTTATACCCTTAAGTGTATATAATAACGTTAACTCATTTATCAGTCACATGTGTTTTTGAGTGTATGCCATTATTTTTGCACTAGCATACTTTTCATAAGTTAGTGTATTTTTATGCTTTGAAAACAAATATTCACAACCTGTATAGGTTTACTATATTGTACTTAATATCTAAATATGTACGATCACATTTTCAATGTTAGATATCTTCTTGTTTGATATATATCATAATTAATTACCCGTTTGATATTGAAGTAGACAAGGTAGGGGATGGCTCCGACATAACCATTGAGGCCAACATAAGGAATATAGTATGAAGCCAAAAGATAGTTGAGTGAGTTTGCATAAGGATCGAACCGCGGGTTTGATCTACGTCCAACCGCTCTGTCCATAAACATTGCGAAATTCTCTCTTGTCAAATTCAGCAGCGGACGCGGAATCCCTCCCGTTCTATCCGCAATCGCCCTTCAAAAAACAAAGTCATCTCTTAATTTTACTTTATATTATAACTAATAGTACTTATATCGATCAATATGATTCATGCATAACCATTATCTCAGATGACTTGAAAGAACTAATGATCGTACCTAAGATGACCGATTTCTTGATAAGCAAACTCCTCGATGATTCGATTAATTATAGGATCAAGATTAGCTTTTTTGGCCCCAATCGGGGTTGGTCCGCCTTTAGCAAGTGTTGCGTTAAACGCATCGAGTCCTTTCCCGGTAGACGCTTTCAAGAAGAATTCGGCTTCGGTGAACTCCAGGTTCATCGCGAAATGAACTAGATCTACATCGCTCGCTGATATATTCCCCGAGCAGCTAAGATTATCCAATCTAACCGGACTTGCATCTATTCCTGATAATGCAATAAGAAATACGAGAACGTGACAGAATTTAAACATATTTTTCCTTTTGTTTCTTTAATAATTATTATGTTACGCAAGAGCTTAGCTTTATACAGGCTTGTGATTTTATTTTCTTAATTCTAGTATTTATTTTTTAATTAATGTGGTTATAACTGTATTGTTGAAGACTGTATACGTAATTAAACACTACAAGTTTTTTTTTTGAAACACAAATACTACAAGCTAATAGGCTTATTTTGGTAACGGAATGTCGACGGGTTTGTCTATACCGTTAAATACTTTAATATTCTATCATTACGTGCATGGGATAATTAACATGATTTATCTGGCTCTGTGATGAGATTAATTATCTTATTAATCTGATAATTAATGACCACACGTTCATTAAGTACTTCTTTATTTTTGACGATCTAGTTCGTGGGGGTTGGTTTGTGAATTGCTTATTACTCTAAAAAAAAAAAGAGAAGATCGCAAAAGTTATTTTTTCATAGTCCACACTAGTACCTTGGAAATAACTTCGGATTAAAAGCTTATTGTCTTACTTCCAAGTTCCAACCGATAGTAGTTGGTGGCATGGAAGATAGGGTAAAAAAGAAAGAAAAGAGACGTGTGTAAATTGATATATTGTGACCAAATTAATGAGATATCGATAAATGAATGAGGCAAGATATATATTTGCACGAGATGAACCATCTGGCAAAGGAAATTATAACCACAGGTCAAGAAAATAAATTTCAAAGTGTGGTCATTTGTAACAACCAATCAACGTCTCCTTTCTTCTTCAAAAAAAAAAAACAAAAAAAACAATATACGTCTCTAACTAACTCAAAGCAATATTATAGAAAATTTTAACTAGGAAAATAATAGGGGTGGTTTGAGTACGTAGGTAACCAACCATGGAAAATTGAGTTTTGGTTGCTGAAAGTTGTTTTCTTATAAGAATGATATATACACCATTATTGATGGTAAACTATAATACGTATATGATTAACAGCTGTTGCTCATTTAATTTTGGTTGTCATATCATATTCATATACGTAATTAACTCTGAAGGAAATTTAAATATTGGTAGAAATAAGAGGTTACGTTTGTTCAGAAATACGCCAGCTATAACCGTGCTTCTAGAAAACATGTGTAATTTTACGTGTGTATTTTTCCTGTGTAATAAGAGTAATTGCATCAGTACGTAACTATGTAAATGTAAGCGATGTAGTTGCGTGGAAAAAAATAAGCTGGAAGTTGGAACTTTAGAAATGGAGCTCTCTAATCGATACAATACAATGCTTGTGGACTTTACTTACCATCAGCTTATATTAAATCCCCATTTGTTAACTCTCTTTTTTGGAACGTATCTGGTTTGTTTCTCAGTTTCTGCCTTTCTGGATTTTTGACTCATGTAAACCACTAACACTATTGAAAAACTGTTATTATATTAATTAGTTTAGAGGGAATGTATAAAGAGAGAAGGATTAAGCATCCAAAAAGCGCATCTGGTGTAGTGGTATCATAGTACCCTCCCACGGTACTGACCAGGGTTCGATTCCCTGGATGCGCACTTATTTTGTTTTTATTTTAGTCTTTCTTCACATGAAAAGATTTTTCCTCGGTTACACAAAGGAGAAATAAAATCTAAATCCTCACTGGACACTTTTTATTCGTTTAGAAGAAGGAGAAATAGAATTTGACGTAAGATTTTGTAGGCATGTGTAATGTGTTGTCTTTGTTGGGAATGGTCCAATAGCATGTAAATGCAGGTAGCTAATAAATTCTGGTGAAAAGATATTTTGTTTGCTAAAATGCTTTCATCATTGTCAATCACATCACACGGATGACGACGGAACACACTTCACCGAAAGAGATACTTTTTTTTTTTTTTTTTATTATTTTTTAAGCACTGACCAAAAGAGAAACTTCTTCAAGTCTTGTTCTTCAATACTTGACATTATAAATTTTTTCCGTATAATTTATTTTTGTCGGTATAAACGAGTGGAAAAAGGAATAGAAAAGATGGGTGAGTCACACGCTCACTCGGGACTTTCTTGAACGATCTAAAGAAAACGACTTAAACCTTCAATTATTTGTTTTCTCTCTCTCACTCAGAAGTCAGATCAAAGGAAGCAAAAAGAAAATGCAAACTTTCTCTCTGTTTTTCAATTTTCTGTTAATCGTTTTGGCAATAAGCTACAGCGATGCATTCACCAGAAACGATTTTCCAGAGGATTTCCTCTTCGGAGCCGCCACTTCCGCTTATCAGGTTCGACTCTGCTTCCGTTCGTATTTTGTTTTTGTTTTTGTTTGGTAGTGATGTTGGGAATTTGGGGGAGAAATAGTGGGAAGGAGCTGTTGATGAAGACGGAAGGACTCCAAGCATCTGGGATACTTTTTCCCACTCTAGTATGCTTTTTCTTTCTTACTTAATGTTTTTCTGTAGCTGATAGATTGTTGTTTAGCTGTTGATGAATTCGTTTGATTACGTTCATTGATCTTGACTTCAACAATTTGCAGACAACGGAGGAAATGGAGATATAGCCTGTGATGGGTATCACAAATACAAGGTTCTATTACTTCTTCTTCTTTTTTGCCTTGCTCTGTTTTCTACTTGTCGAAGAAGTTACGCTAAGTCTTTGGTTCTGTTTTCTCAAATCTAATTTCATTGTAACTATTTCAGGAAGATGTTAAGCTGATGGCTGAAATGGGCTTACAAGCATTCAGATTCTCCATCTCATGGACAAGGCTTATACCTAGTACTGCCTCTTCTGGTTTCTTAGACTTCCGATTTTGTTTCTCAACTCTTAAACCCTATTTTGTGTCTCTTGTTATTTCTCAGATGGAAGAGGATCCATTAACCAAAAAGGTTTATGGTTTTACAAGAACCTCATCAAAGAACTACGAACCCATGGTGATATTTTTTCCTTTAAACTTAATCGCAACTATTAAAACCAACTAATAGCTTCTAATAAAAGTACTACGAACAGGAATCGAACCACACGTTACACTTTACCACTATGATCTTCCTCAGACTCTTGAAGATGAGTACGGAGGATGGCTCAACCGCAAAATCATGTAAAAGAATATACATATTTTAAAAACTTCCGATCCAACAAAGTCTTATATTGTAGTATAGTTTTGAGATGAATTGAAGAAAGAATATTGTTGTTGCAGAGAAGACTTCACTGCTTATGCCGATGCATGCTTCAGAGAGTTCGGGGATGATGTGAAGCGATGGACTACAATCAATGAAGCCACAATATTTGCTATTGCTTCTTACAGCGAAGGATTCGCGCCGCCGGGACATTGTTCTCCTTCCCCATTCACTAATTGCTCTACCGGAAATTCTTCTACTGAACCATATCTTGCAGGCCATAACATGTTGTTAGCTCATGCCTCTGCGTCAAAACTGTATAAACTCAAGTATAAGGTACATAAAAATCTATTTTCCAATCTTAAAACCCTAAACTTCAAAAAAATTTATGAGTTGTGAACATAATATGATGGTGCAGAGTAAGCAGAGAGGATCCATTGGCCTTAGCATATTTGCTTTCGGGTTAACTCCTTATACAGACTCCAAGGACGATGAAATTGCAACTCAAAGAGCTAAAGATTTCCTCTTTGGCTGGTGAGGAAAAAACAGTTTTCTTTTTTGTTGTTGTTGTTGTTGTTTCAATAACTTTTGAGACAAAATCTGATGACTTTGAATTTGATAATCTCAGGATGTTGAAGCCTTTGGTATTTGGGGACTATCCGGATGAAATGAAGAGAATCTTGGGATCGAGGTTACCGGTTTTCTCAGAGGAAGAATCAGAGCAAGTTAAAGGTTCATCTGACTTTGTAGGAATTATCCACTACACGACACTCTATGTTAAAAACAGTAGTCACACACCTTCTCCTCTTCCCAGCATACAAGGGTTCTTTACAGACATGGGCGTCGAGACGATCTGTAAGATTACTTTATTTTATCGAAAAACCTTCTCAATTCTTTTATCTGATACTTCTTCTTCTTCTTTTGGACAGTCGCTGGTAATTCTTCATTCTTCGAGGTAATAAGACCTGCAATAAGCTATTGATCGATCTTCTTGAATCTACAAGTTTTCCTAATTTGATTGTCTTTCTTTTTTCTCAAGTGCGATGCTATTCCATGGGGTCTTGAAAGTGTCTTGGAGTATCTGAAACAGAGCTATAACAATCCTCCAGTCTACATTCTCGAAAATGGTCCACTTCATTATCTTTTGTCTTATTACTCTGTTTTTGTCTTCTTGAGAGCACGATTGTTCTTAAGATTCTCCAAAATTGCGCAAAAACAAAACAGGTAAACCGATGAAACATGGTTCGGTGCTACAAGACACACCAAGAATTGAATACATTCAATCTTACATTGGTGCTGTGCTCAACGCCATCAAGTAAGATTCTCCTCCTTCATCTGTTAGTCTTCATATATTATAACTGATTGCTTCTGGTTTAGTTTACTCTCTCATTTTGATTCCGCTGACTAGGAATGGATCGGACACAAGAGGCTACTTTGTGTGGTCGATGATTGATTTGTATGAGTTGTTGAGTGGATACATGTACAGCTATGGGATGTACCATGTGAATTTCAGCGATCCTGGTCTCAAAAGGTCTCCCAAGCTGTCTGCTTCGTGGTACACTGGTTTTCTCAATGGTACAATTGATGTTGATCCTCAAGCTATTACTCGGTTACAGAGCAACTTCTCTGGTTCCTCTTCATTTTAATCTACTTGTATATATAACTAAGGATTCTGGTTCAGTTTTGATCCAGATTTTTGGTTTGAGTTTGGATTCATGGAAGTTTTCTCACTCTATACCAACTAAACTAAGAATCTGAGGATGAGTTTTGTCAACATTAGAGGGACCAAAGAGGCACTAAGGAGAGGAATACAAAACTTTGAACAAGAGCTATTTGATCAGGCACTGCACAAAGAATATATAACTTGGAAAGAAAGGTTATTTTAATCAAAAAAATGAAGTAACACAAATGTAAAGTATGGAAGCACATCCAAGCTATAGTTTTACAAGTTGGAAAGAACGAGAGAGAATGGGTTTCAAAGATTTACTCACTCGAAAATAAGACCGCATGGGTATGGTCAGTCGATGGCTTTGACATTTTTGGCTCGGTCCAAGTACCAGTCCCCTACAGATTCTGCAACTCTCTGCCAAAAAGATAATCAATCATGAGCAGAGTTTAACAAATTTATTGCTACAATGAAATAGAAACTGTATGAACGATTTTTAAGAAGGGAAATCTTACTTTTCCGTTTAGCTTGGGAGAGTCTTGAGCAAAGCAAGTGTCCTGAAATTCAGACTGACAATGCGCGAGGCAAGAGTTTATGAAAAGACCGCTCTGAGCAGATGCTGAGAATAAATTTAGGGCAAGCACCTTTTGATTGGTGTGGATAAACTTGAACTAAAAGATTTCGCCTTAGATATCTAATTTGCATGCCTTCCATTGCCCCGTGGATCAGCAGATGAAGGAGCTAAGCTCTATCGGATCTGATAGAGAACGTTCATACGTTATTATTATTCAAGATTCAAACATTGTGGGCGAATGAAGTAATGAGCTAGTTGAAAGAACGAAACAAGATTATCACCTGCCGTGAGTCATATGCTGTGTTGAGGAGAAACATTGGGGTTTTGATGTTTGAAATTAAGTTCTGGGGAAAGAAGCACTAAGGAAATGTAGGAGACCACAAAGGATAAGGTCAAAAGGTGCTCTCAAGGCCTTTTCTACTGGTAGTGAAACAGATGTAGAATCCATATGGGACGTACAATTGCTGGAATATAGCGTCTGTAAATCAAAAGAGAGAAAAGTAAAGTTGTATGCACTTTATGCATGCCCATTTCAGAAGAAAAAAAAGTATCGAGTCTGAACTTACCTGCACTGTAACAACACCTTGGAACATATTCCAAAGTGAAATATAATTCTATAGAAAAGAATATTTGTCCTAACAGAAAAGCCAGAGACTTACGCGTTCAGAAACATTCCAGCATCACTTAGGTGCAGGATGGAAGCTAATCCTCCAGAAAGCAGAGCCTGTGATGAAGAATATACACTTGCAAGTGATTAGATAAGAAGATTAACAGAAGATAAAGCAGAGCAAAAGCACAATATCCTCTGGTAGATTGAGTGAAATGGAAAGACCTGGTCTGCTTTTTGCATGCCTAAAGATAGGAAATCTTCCATAGCCACTTGCCAGATTCGTCGTCCTAGCATACAAGTCGTTGGTCGAATATGAAACATGGTACACTCTTGTCTCTGACTAACCTTATCCCCAGCGAAAGACGCACCATCTCAGTAGCGCAACTTGATCCTGTTCCAATTAAACAAGTATGCAAAAGCCACCAACAAAATCGTCAATACGATAATATGTGCATTGAATAACCACATGACAGGACAAGACTCAATGGGACAAACCAAGATTCTCTTGACGTTTATTGCTCAATATCCCAGTGAAAGTTCAAAGCTTTTTCCATGAATTTAGAAGAAGCACGCCGAGTTGTTTTCCGAATCACACAGCTTGTTACACCATCCTCCACCCTACACCCCTCATTAAATTTGAATAACTGATTCTAACGACGCGATGGGAACTTGTAGGGGAAGACATGGGAAGCATTTCATCAATCTCCATTGCATCCAAAACTACCTTCTCTAGGCCATAGAATGGCAAAGTAGATTTCGCTCGATCCCAATGCAATAGAGAAAAAACCAGGAAATGGTTTATTACATGTTTTGACGTTACACTCTTGGTTCGATCCCTTGCATCTCCAATTTTGACTCAACTGGGGTAATGAAACAATCTTTTTGGCAGTAACTAGACCACTGAAAACATAAACTTTTTGCTTTGTCTTTTATTTTTCCTGTGGATTGAATCAACATTTGTTAATTTAAAGAAAGAAACTAAACGTTTTACATAAAACAAACCCGGAAGAAGAGAAGGCATATGCATAAAGAAATGTTTAACAAGGATTTCCCAATGAGTTGATGCCCAATGAGTTGATGAGTAACTCATACTGCTTGGGGTCATCAGATTGAAGACGTACGCACTCAGCCAATGCAGTAACCTCCGATGTATATTCTAGAAACCGAGACGCAAAGAGAAGCAGATGAAAATCAGAGATCCTCTTCGCGAATGGGAGGTTACTTGCACCATTCAAAAGGGTTTTCAAATCCCAAATTAGTGCTGGAGTTTTCCGGTTCTCTATCTGGAAGGCGCACGACAGCAATCCCTGTCAATTGAGTAATCCACACACAGACAAGAGGAATTGCAAAAGTGAATATATCAGTAGCATATTCATGTGAAGTACATGTTCTCCTAGTCTTGTAACAGAAAATACCAACTTTTATCATTACTTGATCTCCTAAGTCGAAAACTTGTTATGGATAAGCTAACGAACCTGATGATCGAGGATCTTGGTCTTGACGAGGAAGAAACCATTGTCCACTTGTTTGAGACGCTCGGCTCCAACAAGGACCTCTTTAGTCATCTTGGAGAGCTTGGGATCGTCGTCAGGGGTAATCTCCGTCTCGAGCCAGCCTTCCCAGAGCAACCTAACGCAGATATCACTCATCTGAAACGCCTCAAAATGAACATGGTCACCACCGTCCTCGTTGGTCTCAAGCTTGACAACGGCCGTGGCCCACTCCTTGAGGTCGCTCTTTCCTTGAAGCCGCGAGGCAAGCAACACGTCGGCGTTGGACAGAGTGTACTCCTTGGTCTGGTTGAATATGAAGCCAACTTTCCTCATTCCAAGGCCAAGAGCGATGGCATCGGCGCACCTCTCCTCGTAGAAGTCTTCATGGAGAATGAGACGATCATCCTCCAACACAAACTGTTGCGGCTCGTAGATGAAGTCAACCTTGACCTGACCATCGGAGACGGTCCCGTACATGAAGCCGCCGCGTTTGACGGGAGACTCCGTGACGTATCACCGAAAGGCATTGGCGCAGCCGCGGTCCAAGGAGACGGAACCGCAGTGGTACTTGTCCTGGCGAGAAACGCGCATCTGATCATCGACGGGGGCGGCAGGGGTGACGGCGGGACCACCACGCTCACCTTCGTACGCAAGGTACACTTGGGCGACGAGATTCGGAGGTTGGGGTCGGTCATGTCGCTCAAGGTGAGGATATCGGAGGGAGTCTTTGCGAAGAGAAGGTTTCGATTGGTCGATAAAGTCTGGCTCTGGACAGGGATCTGCAGCTGTTCCTCGATTAGGGTTTTCAGTTCCGAGACACTTATTTGAGTTCCATCTACCTTCACTTGCTCCACTTCATCTCTGCTTCTGATACTCAGCATCATCATCTTCCTTCCTTCCTTCGATTCAAACCACAATAATCAAAACTAAACAGAGATCTTACTCTTCGTAACTGTTTTTATCAAACATTTTTTTGTAACTTACTCTTCAAGATAGTCTATGAATCATAAAAAAAAATATCTGAACAGACTTTGACGGAATCATCTAATTATTTTACTCATTATGATTAAATTTGGTTAACAAACAAGTCATCTCCTACATAAGGCTCATGGCGGTTAGACGAACAAGTTATACAAATTGTTTTTTGTAACAAAATGATCAACAAATAAAGTTTTCTCAATGTTATGAATTGATGCTGAACCTAAAGCTATTACTCGGTTACAGAGCAACCTCTCGGGTTCCTCTTCGTTTTAATCTAGTTGTATATATAACTAAGGATCCTGGTTCAGTTTTGATCCTCATTTTTGGTTTTGAGTTTGGTAATTGAAGTTCATATCTTCTATGACAAAACTTGATGAATTGGCAAATGCTTTAATCAGTTTTCCATTTGAAATCGCATTGGATCTGGATGTAGCATGCCAGACCAAAATGGGCCACAGAGATCCTGGAAGAGTATAATACTAATAACAACTCTCCAAGACAATTACACAAGACAGCGACGTACAGACACAAACTTTTCGTAAATATATAACACTGGCTCAAAAAGAAAAAAGAAAGAAAAAAAAAAACACTTGCTCAAAATTTAACGTTTATCACGTGGTACATATACATGAAAATAGTTGAAATTGGCAAAATAACAAGAACTACACATCAGTATTCACCAAAAATTATGATTATTATATTTATATTCTTCTTTTTTTTTGTTTCTCTCTTCGTCAATTAGTAAGAAACTACAGTACACCTTTTACAATTGTGTCTGCAATTTGGTTGTCTTTCCGGTTTATATGCTCAAAAATATAACAAAATCAAAGTCGTTCAAAACCTTTTTAATGTCATTTACAAGCCTTTAAAGTTTCATCGAAGATGACTCTCTTGATTCCTCTTTGTCTTACTTGGTAGATGGCTTCAGTTAACGCTAGCGTTTCATCTATTTTTTTAATTCACATTAACAATCATAAAATCTGATTTTGATGAACATTTAATTAGTAAATTTATTCGCTTACACAAGGAGTAATTGATTTGAAACTTTGACTTTTGTAAGAGATTTTTTTATATGTGTTGCCTTTGTTGGGAATGGTCCACTGATTGCTGTATAGTGTCGTTTAGCTAGGTAATAGTAAAACCATACGAAACAATAAAATATCATAAATAAAAGATATAGAAAAGATCCGTCAGTTGCCACTTTCGAAACGACTAGAACGACCCTTGAATAATATACTATTTACTATATCTCGAAAACTCAAAACGATACGGAGGAAGAAAAAAAAAAATGAAAGCTTTCTCTCTGTTTTCCATTTCTGTGGTCATCGTTTTGGCAACGAGCCACAGCAATGCTTTCACCAGAAATGATTTTCCAGAGGATTTCCTCTTCGGAGCTGCCACTTCTGCTTACCAGGTTCGACTCTGCTTCTGTTCGTTTTAGTTTTTTTTTTTTTCGTTTGGTTGTGATGTTGAGAAATTGGGGGGGAAATAGTGGGAAGGAGCTGCTGATGAAGATGGAAGGACTCCTAGCGTTTGGGATACTTTCTCCCATTCTGGTAAGTTTCTTTTTTTTCTTCTTATAGATTATTCATTTATAATACTTTTTTATATAAATTGTAGTACAAAAAAAAAAAATTGATATTCATGTTTTGACCAAAAAAGAGTATGTCATAATCACATCATAGCTTACTTTGTGTTTCTATTTAATTGACATTTTAAAATCAAAGGTATTGAGTGTGCAGTTGCTTATCTGAGAACTCGTTTGATTATTTTTTTTCAGATAACAAAGGAAATGGAGATATAGCATGTGATGGGTATCACAAATACAAGGTTGTTTTCTCTTCTCTCTTCTTTGCCTTACTCTTTTTGTTGCTTTATTCTATAATTTTCTGGCTCTGTTTTCTTAGATTCTATTGTCATTGTTGTTTTCGCAGGAAGACGTTAAGCTGATGGCAGAAATGGGTTTAGAAGCATTCAGATTCTCTATCTCATGGTCAAGGCTTATACCTAGTAACGCCGCTTCTGGTTTCTTTTTTCTTTTTTTTACTAAAGCCTCTTCTGGTTTCTTAACAAGTTAAAAACCTTGATTCTGCGAGATTCTTAAACCCTTTTTGTGTCTGTTGCTGGTTTCTCAGATGGAAGAGGACCCATTAACCCAAAAGGTCTATGGTTTTACAAGAACCTCATCAAAGAACTACGAACTCATGGTGAGGTTTTTCAACTTAAAACTTAAATCGCATATATATATATAAGCTAATTTCATAGTTTTTAATATAAATTTTGTCAAATAGGAATCGAACCACACGTTACACTTTACCACTATGATCTCCCTCAGGCTCTTGAAGATGAGTACGGAGGATGGATCAACCGCAAAATCATGTAAAAGAAAAAAAAAAAAAAAAGATTCTGATCTAACCAAGTCTTATTATACGTTTTTATGATGACTTGATGAAACAAAGATTGTTGTTGCAGACAAGACTTCACTGCTTTTGCAGATGTATGCTTCAGAGAGTTTGGGGAGGATGTGAAGCTATGGACTACAGTCAACGAAGCCAACATATTCGCCATTGGCGCTTACAGCGAAGGATTTTTGCCGCCAGGACATTGTTCCATTAACAAATTCGTCAAGTGTTCCACTGGAGATTCTTCTACTGAACCATATCTTGCAGGCCATAACATATTGCTAGCTCATGCCTCTGTTTCAAAATTGTATAGACTCAAGTACAAGGTATACACATATATAATATACAAGATCTTAAGACCTTCAATCCTTATGAACATAATATGATGGTGCAGAGTAAGCAGAGAGGATCCGTAGGCCTTAGCATATATGCATATGGGTTATATCCTTATACAAACTCCAAGGACGATGAAATCGCAACTCAGAGAGCTAAAGATTTCTTCTTTGGCTGGTGAGGAAAAAAAAAGAGAGTTTTTGTTTTCTTGTTTCAGTAACTTATCTGAAGACTTTGAATTTGATAATCTCAGGATGTTGAAGCCTTTGGTATTTGGGAAGTATCCGGACGTAATGAAGAGAGTCTTGGGAACGAGGTTACCGGTTTTCACAGAGGAAGAGTGTGAGCATGTTAAAGGATCATCTGACTTCATAGGAATTATCCACTACACAACAGTCTATATCAGACACAGTAAACCCACACCTTCTATCCTTCCCAGCACCCAAGAGTTCTTCTCAGACATGGGCGTCGATACCATCTGTAAGCTTACTTTCTTTTCATCATCGATCAATCGATAAAAGTCTTGTCGACTCATTCAGCTGATGATTATTCTTCTTTTGGACAGTCATTGGGAATTCTTCATTTTTTGAGGTAATAAGACCTGCAAAAAGCTACTGAACGATCTTCTTGAATCTATGAACTTTCCTAATACGAGTTCTTCTCTTTTTTCTTTTTTCTTTTTTTATTAGTGGGATCCTCTTCCATGGGGTTTTGAAGGTGTCTTGGAGTATCTGAAACAGAGCTACAACAATCCTCCAATCTACATTATTGAAAATGGTCCACTTCATTTGCTTTTTGTTCAGTTTTGTCAGCTTGAAAACAAACTCTCTTCTTCTTAATATTCTTCCTATTGCCAACAGGTGTACCGACGAAACACGATTCGACGTTACAAGACACACCAAGAGTTGAATACATGCAATCTTACATTGGTGCTATGCTCAATGCCATCAAGTACGATTCTCCTTCGGTCGTCTATATATCTTTCGTATATATAATTGGTTTAGTTCCGGTTTACTCCTTGATTCTGACAAATCTTTTTGACTGTTTAGGAATGGATCGGACACGAGAGGTTACTTCTTGTGGTCATTGATTGACTTGTACGAGCTATTGGCTGGATACAGGAACAGCTATGGATTGTACTATGTGAATTTCAGTGATCCTGGTCTTAAGAGGTCTCCAAAGCTCTCTGCTTTTTGGTACTCTGGTTTTCTCAATGGTACGATCGATGTTGATCCTCAAGATTTTACTCAGCTGCAGAGCCGCTTCTCTGGTTCGTCGTCTTTGTGATGTAGTTACATATAACCAAGGATTCTGGTTCGGTGTTGATCGTGATTTGGTCTGAGTTCGTCTTTTCAATGACAAAACTCGGTGATTTAGCAAATGGTTTAATAAAACATGCATTTGAGACTTACAAGACTAAAAAGGGCCGCATGGTTTCGGGATAACAACACCCAAACACAACCAGACAAGTCTCAGAGGCACACTTTACACTATAAGATTCCCCTACATATATGTATAGATAACCTTTAATCTCCAATAAGCAAAAGCGCATCTGGTGTAGTGGTATCATAGTACCCTCCCACGGTACTGACCAGGGTTCGATTCCCTGGATGCGCAATTTTTTTCTCTATTTTCCTTTTTCACAATAAATGTTTTCTCTAAATTCTACTATGTTTAAGGAATGGATCGAACACTAGAGGGCTACACGGTGTGATCGAGGATTGTGCTGTGTACGAGTCATAAACCGGATATGTGCAGAGGTATGGTTTGGTTAAGGCCTTAAGGGTGTTTCTCATTATCGGATTGGATAAAAGTCATAAAACACTAACGATTTCATCATAAACCTCATACATAAGCAAAATAAACTCAGAAATCAAGGCTTTCAATGTTTTCTGTTTCACCAAATTTATTTGCAAAATGTAAACGCAAACATACATTAATTTCTCTTCTTTCTGTTTTGCGTTTACATGTACAAATAACTTTTGATTACGATAGTAAAACACTTAACAACTTTTTAGGACACTAGTAGATGCAAAAAAAACAAAAAAAAAAATTACCAAACGAAACACATATCAGAGAAAAATGAAAGACAGAGACGTAGAGAGAAGCTTCGGATCAGTTCGTTACCGGAGCAACGGTCAAACCAGGAGAGACTTTAAGGAAAGCCGGACGAGAACAGAGGTCTTCCCACCACGCCTTGACATTAGGACGGTCGTTGACCAAACCGGCGTGACTCGTCTTCATGAAGTAGTAAGTGTACGGAACGTGGTGGAGATCCGCGAGTGTGTAAGAATCTCCGGCCAAGTATTTTGTCTTCCCGAGTCTCTCTTCGTACACATCGAGCACTTTCTCTAGCTTCTCCAGATTCTCCTCCACGATGGCTGCATCAGGAGATTTCTCGCCTTGAAGCGGCACGACGATGAGCTGGTGGATGACGGCGGAGATCGCCGGGTTGAAATGGTGGGACTCCACTTCCGACCACAACTTCACAAGCGCTGCTTCTTTAGTGTCTTCGTGTCTCGTCAAATCCGTTCCTTTGTCTTTGTGTTTCTCTGATATATATGCCGTGATTGCCCTCGACTCTGGTTTTTGAAAAAAAGAAAATTAATATCATCATTGTCACAAAATCAAAATCATAAGTATGGTATATTGATACGAACCAAAAAGGGTAAGGTCGTCGTCTTGTAGAACTGGAACTTGGCCGAAGGGCTGCATCGAGGAGAAGAGATATGATTAGATACATAATACAAATAATAGATATGCCCATATATAACAGTAGCGTATTCATAAATAGGCGCGTACGTTCATGGAGAGGAAAGAAGGGAGCTTGTGGTGGCAAGCAAAGAGGTCGACGGGGACAAGCTCGAACTCAGTGTCCTTCTCGTGAAGGCAGAGAAGCACACGTGCCACGCACGCTGACATCTGATCTCCATATACCTTCATCACCATTTTTTGTTTTCAAACTCGGAAGACAGAGATAGAACTGTGATCTCATTTGCCTCTCTCTATATATAAGAGCAAATGCAGTAGTAAACTCCTTGGTTGGGGTTCATAAGATGAAAATAATAATATATATAATGAACCAAAAAACAAAAACAAAAAGAGCGAACATCGTTCTGACACGTGGCTTGAACCTGTCTTCTACAGGTTTGAAAATTAGACCCGATTACAAACAAAACACTGAGTTTTATTATTTTTTTATTCCATTCTGCCTATGAATCTGTGCATGAACCCTGCAAAATACACTGATGTACCTGCTCTAACATATGCTTCGTAAATAACCTAGCCAATATGAATGTGGTCCTCCTGTTTCTTGGACTTTTAACAATTACTATTATATAGAAATATGGAATCTAACAATTAGGTTACGCAAGTACTCGAATCTTTGCAGTTTTTTCAGAAGTTGGTCGTTGAAATTGATACTAGTTTGAAATAGGATTCCTTTTCCCCGTGCCTCGAAACTCGGGATTACGAAATTTAAGCTGCCATCGTTAGTATGCGTATGAAGATCCGTGAGCGAGCGTACACGTGACATTCACGTGGTCTCTCGTCCGTTGAATGAATAGTTCTTACACAACAGGAGAAGTGAAGAGCTGTGAATCCGTCTTGGTTAGCGATCAAAGGTTTTACAAATTATAAAGAACCATTCGTTATTATTATACACACAAACTATACATTAACACCATGGTTGCACCACATCTCACCACTTAAGTAGCAGAGATAGAGAGATAGAAGGAATTAAAGATAATAACAGATATGCATCTAGAAAACAGAAGGCGGTTTTAGACAGTTGTGATACTCGAGCTGAGACATTTCTCCGCCATTCACCGGATCAAACTGGCATCTGTAAAAGCTGTTCAAAACAACAAAGAAAATAATCCAGACTCCGGTCAAATCAGATATGCAGTACGCACATGACCAAATCATAACAGTTAAGTTCTTATATTACGAATTTCAAGATTTTCTGCTTACCTCCCGTCCATGCCAAGAATAACAACAGTGTTCTTCTGATGACCAAAGGCAACTATGTACTGAGTTCCTTCAACCAACCGGAACTGAGCCACCGACCACTCCGAGCTGAAATACTTTGGCAACACTCCTAATCGAGCAAAAACAGTTATGCTTCCTGAACAGAGAGGTGAAAATAACTATTTTGGGTTAAGGCCATCTATACCTTTGAATAACGACAGAGACGAGGAAGGGGAGGCAGGGCGAGTAACATCAGATGCAATTTGTGGTGCAATTCGGGGTGTGTCTTTCACTTGAGCGCCGGAGTTGACTTTGAGACCAAAGACATGGACAGTTCCCTTGTCACTTGAGACAGCCAACCACTGAGCATTTGAAGAGAAAGCCAGACTATATATCTCTGCTCTATCTGCACCCCTCCTAACCTGTACAGTCACATCATGTTGGCATTATTGAACCATGGACTCCAAACTCACAACGCATTATTACTATACGGATCAAAACTACAATCTGAGATTCCCTAAGAAAATAAGAATCGTAAGACTTCATAGGCTTGTATATGATGAGTAAATCCAACATCCTAACACAGATGACAAGATAAAATACTGGGAGTTTCTCCTATGGAACAACAGATGCAAATGAGCTTAATTCAGACACTCAAGCCAAATAGGTCTCTCTGGCAGCTTAAGGAACAAGATCATCTGCAAGAATAGTCTTCACATGTTTCGTAATGACAATTGCTCCTCCATCCATGACCTTAAAAAGTTTTAATGTGTTCAGTTCACCATGTTCACCTCAGCAAACAGAAGGTGCATCCTTTTCAATCAACATGTTTCACCCTCAAAAGCACCATCTAAAAATTTGGGATATGAGGTGCAAAAACGAAAGGAATCCACAAGCTAGATCGGATCGAGTGTAGACATCATCTTTCAAAAGCACCCATCAAATCCAACAACAGCAAGCAAATGAGCCCGAAACAGTCACTGAGGATGATATACGAAATGAAATTCTCTGCATCTCTCAGCTAATAATAACGAAATCAGATAATCAATATCCAGTCCTACTCTCTACTTTGCGTAGTTCATCCTAAAGATCAGAAACTACCAGTCAGGGACTAAGCCACCAAAGATGTGAGTAATAGAGATATTCCAAAAAGAGAGAGTCTTTTCGTTGATGTATAGTAGTAATACCTCTTGGCGCAAGGTGCCATCAACAGTGTTGAAGACCCGAATCAGAGTACCCTTGGAGCTGGCAGTGGCAAGCAAATGGCCATCCTGCGTGAGAGCGAAGCAAGCTATCCGCGAGTCGTGAGCCATGACGAATTTGGTCCGTTTAGAGGCGTAGTGCTCGATGCGAACTTGTCCTTTCTGCAAACCTGGGCATACTAACACCATGGAACCAGCGCCCTGAGAGACGGCGCAGAGTCCCTTGGGGTTCGCGATGGTCTCAATCTGATGCATCAGCTTCAGGTCCGCGAAGTTGTAGACGAAGATCTTCTGCTCGAGAACGACGATAATCCGATCCCTCCTGAGCCGGACCGATCGGACATCGGACCTGAAGGAGAGCTCACCGATACATCGGCTCTGGTGATCGTCCCAGATCATGACCTTGTTTGGGGGATACTGAGGATCAGGTCCACCGCCTACGAGGGCTAGTATATTGCATCTGAAGAGCATCTCCACGACGGCAACCCCACCACCGCGATCGAAATCCCGCCGGAAAATCTCGCGAAAGGGATCGCAATTGAGGATCCGGAAACCGCGGTCGGTGCCGACAGCGAAGCAAGCGTGGTCCTGGTTGAACGACAGGTAGAGCAGCGACGGAGGAGGCACCGCCGGTGAATTCGCCGCCGGGGGAGAAATAGGCGTTTGGATATTGACGTCACGTTTGGAATCCGGAGTCCGATCAGAATTCCGAGTAACCTCTTCGGAGTTGAGACTCATGGAGGAGAAGGAATCGAGAGACTCGGTGTCGTCTCCGCGATCGCGGTGGTGCGAGGCGAAAGTAGAGTCGGAATCTGAGGCAGACGGAGAATCGGGATTAGGGTTGGGGTTCGGCCAGGGAGAAGAGGGGGAGGAGGAGACGGTGGCCATGGAAGAAGGAATCTGAGGAATCTTTAAGGAGAGAATGAAGAAGAAGAAGAAGAAGAAGAAGAAGCGTGAAGAAGGAGGAATGAGACAATGACTTCGTGCTTTGCTTGTTGCCGTCGTATCTTTCAGGCGGCTACTCGCCTTCTTATAAAGCAAAAAAAAAAAAAAAAGTTTGGGATAAACTCACCAATATCATATTACGGGATAATTTATATAGCTGAAATTCAATTTTATTTTGCTTCAATCTTTTTTACAGTTCATAAATCTTATATATCTGAGAATAATAGTACTAACTAAGTTACAAGTGTAGTATTTAATTTTGTTCAAATTTGAATATATAATACCACTAACAAAGTCCCTTGTTCATGTCTTTATTGGACTTAGTTTTCTTAAGGATATACTGATATAGTATAGATAATGTCTAGTATTTGTTTTGTTGCCAAGATTTTTACTTGTTACATAAATCTCGCAATCCGTCATGTATATTGAAATGTAGCATATCTTTATCTAACGTCTTGGAAAGTAGTTTCTTTAGATTTTGATTTAATATGACCAATATTTTTAAGATTTTCCATGAGTAATAAAATTAACAACGCCGCAACAAAATTTTGTTTCTGTTTAAGAAAAATGACGCAACACTTTTATGTTTTCCTTCGCCTTCTTCATATAAGAAAACGCTTAAATGTTTGTCAACCAAAAGGGAGAATATCAAACAAAACTGAAGTTGGAGGACAAGATAAAATTAAAAGTTAAATGTCGACAAATCTCCTCATCCACGACTTGGCTCCGAGAAGTTGACCCGTTAAAATCTGTAAGGACTCATCGGTGGGTATAGTGCCGGTTGTGTCTGCGGCGGAGTCACCGTAGGATAGCCTTCAGGTGGACAAGATAAGCCAGGAAATATAGGTGGATACATTGTCGGTGGAGTTTCCGGTATGTAACTCATCTGATAGCCATGAGGTGGATACAAGCCGGGGAAACATGCCGGAGGCAGAATCTCCGGCTGAGCCAATGGCGGATAAACCGGTGACTGATGAGGAGGAACGTGACCGTAACTAAACGATCCGACGCTAGGAAGCAACTGACTCAACACAGGTCCGTTCGAAACAGGCCTGTACGTCGCTGCAGAAGGACGCACCGGCTCTTGAGCTATGTACCGTGAGCATCCACCACCGCTCGCAACAGCCACCGGAGCGGCAAAGGAATAAGTGAAACTGATATCGCCTCTTGGTTTTCCGTTAGGCTTCTTGATTTTGTATGTGACGTATCTTTGACCGGCCTTTTCGTTCCCGAGATGATCCAAGAGCTCTTTCACCGGAACGTGAACCTCGCCAATGTCTTTATCACCTCCTCCACGTTGCTCGCTCTTGATCTTGAAAGTGATCACAAGCCGGTTAGCCTCAGCTAAGGTTTGGTCGATGGGGAATTTCATTACCCCATCGATCCACCTGG
Organism: Isatis tinctoria; assembly: GCA_010577795.1. Taxonomy (NCBI): domain Eukaryota; kingdom Viridiplantae; phylum Streptophyta; class Magnoliopsida; order Brassicales; family Brassicaceae; genus Isatis; species Isatis tinctoria. The sequence continues at coordinate 33,091,336 of CM021245.1, forward strand.
GGCTTGTTCCACTGTCTCTAGCCACTTGTGTCCGCTGCTCACGGTGGTCGGAGCATTTGGGATCGCCGGATAGCTTCACGGCCACGAAAACATCCATCTTCGAGACTTTCTCAAGCCCTTTTGCTGACGTGACCGTTATTTCTAGAGATCTCGTCTCCATGTTGAAATTACTAAAAGGGATGATATGAAAAAGCTGGTTCCTCTCTAAACACATTACATATAGAAGTTGCAGAGACGACTTAAAGAAAGTCAACGGACCATTTCATTATTCCATCCACTAATCCGTATTTAATTTTCTATCGAATTTAGTATACCTGTAAGAGTAATTATTACCATGAAAGAAGTAGCCTGTGTTTGATGAACAGCCAAAGGCCATATTACAACTCAGTCAAAAGGTTAAAAAAGAGGAAGGAAAAAGAAAGACAGAACATTCATTGGAAAAGCAAACAGAAAGCAATCAAATGGATGGAGTTTGACACATAACATACAGAATCTTCCGGAACCTTTCCTTATTCATCTTGTAAAGATGCAAACTTGGAGGAAAAAATCTGGACTAGTGATGAGTATGAGTGGCATCGCCGGTTTCTTCGCCTTTCCTTGAAGCTGCTCTTAGTTTACGTTGTTCCTCTTTGTATATCCTGTTTCTTCGTTGGAACTAGAACAAACACACAAATGCCACCTCCCTTGTCAGTCACAAAGAATCTATACTGAAGATAAAAAAGGCTTTACATTCTCCCAAAGTTTCTCACATGAATATTTTGATTTCAGTCCTTAAAGAGCCAACTTTATAAGAGAAACATGTGCTTAGATTTTTCGGTTGTCCAGATTTTGACAAATGTGACGAAACAAACGGAGAAGAGAACAAAAATGAAGGGTAAGCCCCAGCTTCCTGATGGATGAAATCAAATCACAGGCAAGGGAAAGGGCTATACATATAAAAGCTACGATCTGTTGCATTTCATTATACTTGCGATTTCGTAGACTTGATTGCATTTGACCAAACCATGAAAATTTCTGGCAAAAAGGTAATGATGCCATACAGATTCAACTAATATAAGAGATAAACTGCATACGAATTTCAGCATCGCTTGAATTGATATAGGATTTCGGAATTACTCAGTGATCTAGGGTTTCGCCGATTAGCAGGGCGAATAATCAAATCAGTGGAACGGATCGAAGAAAGCAAGGCGCGAATCGGCGGTCTACAATTACAAGGAACGAAGGAACAAAGTGAAGGAGAAAGCTAAGAAGAAAGGCGTAGGGTACCTCTTTGGAATGGTGAAGACACTCGAGGTAGTCTTCACGAAGGAGAGTACAATCCTTGGGCTCTCTGCAATGAGACATACATTCGCTGAAATCCATCCAGAAATCGTAGCATCTCCCTTTGTTTCCCGTTATTCCCCACCCCGACGCCATTGATTCCGATTGCTGCACAAATCGACTTTCTCTCTTCTCTTCAACGATTCGCGTTTATAATATATCACCTTATTTTGGGCCCTTAGACTGTTGGGCTTTTAACATCTACACTCGATAGGCCCAGTCCATCTGCAAACATTTCTTACTCAACACTACATAGCTTTAGGTTGGTAAAAGAAAACAGAGATGGAGCCTCAAGACCTCGATTTAGCATCATTTCAACAAAATGTGCGTCTCAAACACAAAAGATGTTACATATTAGAGACCGATCAAAAGAAAGACGCAAGAGATCATCGTTTTTAGCTATGCTAGATAAGTATATAACTAACTCTATAAGTAGCGGAGTCTAATATTCTTGGTTTTACATTTACCATACACTTAATTATACATGAAAGATGACGTCTTGTGCTACTCAACACTCACCCAGCTTTTTAACCTTGATTTCTTCTATCCATCTAAACTCAAACCTCACAGTTAATCCGAGACTAGTAGGAGACACGACCTCTTTTACTGCTTCGCCATACGGTAAGCAACGAATCTATCATCCCTAAAGAGCATCTCCGCGTCTTCAGGAAGACTCATCTCTGGGTTCCATGGACGACAAACTACATGTTGGCCTTTTGGTATACTCATGTAGCCACTTCCCATTATGAGCTTCTTCTTGCTATCTTCTACACATGGTGGTGATGATTCGTCACCATCGTTTGTGGGGTTCTGAGGCATACCCGAAGAATCAGCACCAACAATGTTCATCTCCGTAGCATTGGTAACTGGTGCTGTAAGAGTAACATCGTTTGTAGGATGAGTAGCCACAGGCAAAGCAGCAACGTTTATGTCCTTAACACTATTGGCTGTTCCATTGAGTACATCTTCCAGTTCTGCAGACAATGAACACTGTAGATCATGAATTTTGAATGAACAACTCATGTATGACCATATCGCAGAAAAACTGACATTGGAACCAATTTCATGCACTTAAAGTAAGGTCAGATTTCTTATCCACAATTGCTTCCTATCTAACTCAGGAAATATGATATCCCTCTTGAGTGTAACATAGGTTTCAAAGATTGCAAACCTTCTTCGTGCACTTCAATCCACTTTGACGGGACATCAGGGGTCACCACCATCTTGGAAGGTTGGGAAGGGCTCACTTGTGGACTGCTCTTCACATTTGAATTTGCAGCTTCTTGTCTCTCACAGGGCAAAGAAGGCGATGGGGGATGGTTAGGGTTCCCTACACATAATTGAATATCTGATTCACTACAACCTGTTTCGATTGACTTTTAAACCTTGAAAATATGCATCGGTATTGCTAAGTAGAGTCACATTAAATGGAATAGAAACAACAACAACAAAAGTTGTTTCATACTTAAATAATTCTGAAATTGCTAAACCGCATCACCAATGATGGCTATAGCGTAACGAAATTCAAAAGCATGTCACAAGAACAATGGTAACCATAACAAGACACAATCCCCTATCATTTTTTGTCCCATGTCACGCACCAACAGTAAACTAACATAACTTGTTGATTTTGAAAGATATGACCATATTCTAGGGAGTAATTATAGTAAGAAAACGCAAAGTATGAAAATTTAAATACATACCACATTTGATACTCATGAATGCTACTTTGGCAGCATTCATTTCAGCCAACTTTTTGGTTTTTGCCTCTTCTCCTTTGTAAACCCTCCCTGCAAATTCAACAGTTGAAGTAAAGGTAGGTGCATGCGACGGACCAGATGTAGAAGTTGCATAAACTGGTAAAAGAGAATTTTCTTTTTGAGCAATTTCTTGTAACAGGTTCTTGTAAGCAACATCAACTCCCTGGATAACAAAAATAAATAAATAAAAGATTTAACTTTTAAATAACATCGAAAAGCACATTAATTATAATCTGAGAACTAACCTCTGGATTCAAGTGCGTCAATGAAGTCAATGCTAATTTTGCAGCGGCATGTTCAGCCGCTTTTAGTGTGGGAAAGAACTCCTGGCTCTGGAAAGTCTGTCCGCAAACTGTAACTTTACATCGAAATCGAGGAGAATGAGCAGGCCCTTGTCGCTCAGTGGCATAGACGGGTAGATCCATATTTTGTTTCAGTGCATATGACTGGAGTTGGCTCTTGTATACATGGTCCATTTCTATCTATCTACATTGGAGAAATGAACAAACTTGCAGATCAATGTTATGTAGAAAAACAATAAATTTTAGCATACATAATCACTCAATTGACGTTTGATCTGCAACATAGAAGCTAATATATTGGCCAAACCGTACACAGCTTATTTGTGAATGCTCACCTAAACATATGGATTATTGTTTGGTGTATACTTTTGATATTGCATGTACCACTAGAACTTGTAGAGCATGTACAAGGAATCACTCAGGGAGTCTACTATATGAACTAATAAGCCAATAAATTTTTCAAAATTTCATTAGCTAACATTGCAGATCTAAGGAATTAAGAAATACTCCTATATATCAAAATATTCTAATTTGGCAAAAGAAGAGACAACCTTCAGAATTGCTCGAATTGATAAATAGGATTTAGGAGTTATACCAACTCGTGATGTAGAAACCATCATCAGACAAATTTAAATGATAATAGGGTTTCGGACAGACGGATAAACATTATGAAACCAGTGAGACACATCATCAAGCAATGAAGGTGTGAATTGTCGACTACACAATTGAACAACACAAGAGCAAGTAGCAAAGAAAACCAATAAAAAAAAAATCGTACCTCTTTGCCAAAGAGTCTTTGGAATGAGAGAAGACAGACCGAAGAAATGAAGAATCCTGGGTGATCTCTGCAGTGAAGAATTTATGGTTTCTGGACTGGATGAAGTGGCCCAGTGAATATCCATTAGTAGCCCAATAAAGTGGGTTTTGGCCCAGTGAATCTTGGAACCTTCGAAGCTGGTCAGAAGGTTTCTCAGAAACCATTTCTACTCCTAATTTTGGTGAAGGAGACAGACGGCGGAGGAGACGGGCGCACGACCCATAGATTTAGAAGGAAGGAGGAGAAATGGTGTCCGGGGAAGCCTTGATCGCATACAGAGCTCTGCTCAGGGCTACGAGGAAATCATTCGCCGGAGATGCCGAGATGCTGAAGGCTTCGGCGTCCGAGATCCGTAAGAAATTCGAAGAGAACCGCCACGTGGTTTCCGACTCCGACATCCCTCGCCTTCTCGAAGAAGCCCGCGAGGCGACTCAATTCATTTCAACCATGATCGTTCAGGCCAAACTCAACGAACGCGGCGGATACGGTACTTTTACTCATTACACTCTTTTTATCTGCTCTCTTGCCGATTTATGTCTTTGCGCACTATCTGTTTGTTGAAATGCGCGACTGAAAAACTGATCTTTCCACGATTGAATTTTTATGTGTCTTAGAGGTGAAAGCAAGTCAGGAACACGCGGGAGCGACTTTGGAGCTTCCGACAGAGGAAATGCTTCGGAAAAAATCTGTATGAGTAAGTCTTAGTGACTGACCACATTGAGACTGTCTGAACTTAGATTTCGTCTCCCTTGCTCGTTTTGTTTTATCGGGAAAGGTGGAACCTTTTTTTGGGTTATTCTGTGTTTGTTCGCTCTTCATAGCCAAATCAACTCAGATTTCACATTAAGACTGTCTGGACTTCGATTTCGTCTCCCTTGCTCGTTTTGTTTTATCGGGAAAGGTAGAACCTTTTTTTTTGGTTATTCTGTGTTTCTTCGCTCTCCACAGCCAAATCAACTCAGAATTCATTAATAATAATGAGCTCTTTACATACAAATTTTAGATGAAATTCTTCCGTTTCGGATCTATGATTTTTCCAAGAATGACAGAACTTCACTTACATTCAGGCCTCGTATTCAATTCTATTGTTTGTTAGGCTGTAGAAACTCCCTTTCCACATATCTTGAATTATGATCTTGGAAGCCTTGTCTTGTCTTTAAACCAATTTCTTGCGTCGTGGTTATATATCTAGTGTTCCTGGTCGAGTCTGCGCTTGTGTGAGTCTGAAAAATAGTTGATGCGAGAAGGTTGAAGCCATGATCTTTTTACTTTAGTTTTCAAACACAGTGATATGGTATAACTCTTTTTCGATATGGGGTCCCAAAAGTATGGATCATTTTCCAAAGACATCCACCACACAATCCTCTTTGCCCCCCATTCATGAGTGTCCATATATAGTTTTGCTCAGAAGCCCTTTTATGTTCTTCATAGTTTAAGTTCAGAGTTATAGGTTTGTCTTTAGTTTCTTAGTTAAGTTCTTTTGTTGTGTGCAATGCTTAAATACTTGTGTGGAAGAGCAATTCTCTTTTGTTTCATAGGAATCATGTGAACATCCATAACCATATATATACTTAGTTCTCTCGAGTCACGTGAGTTTAATAGATTTTATATAACTGTATTCATAAATACTCACGCATTACCTGATTATGTATATCAAGACGTTACTCACGACGAGTCACGCACGTCCTGAAGAAAGTAGCTATGTCGTGAAAAAATAAATAAAAGAAGGGATTCGACGAGATATGGTCATGGGCCTCATGCCGATGACAAAGCCACAAAATATAGCTTTTTAATTATTATATTTTTTTCTTTCCAATCTACCCATACTGCAGTCTCATTCCGTACACAACTAGTTCATCTTCCATTTATAAACAATTGATGATGTGATGATTAGAAAAATGTACCTACGATGAAATAAAATTATAGTTTTCTTCTTGAAAATAAATTATGTTTGCTCGTGGTGAAAAAAATTGAAAATTGTGTAAATGAAAACAATTTTTAATATAGTGTTACAAAATAAACAGAGTAATTGTTGAATATTTCGTTTTGTTTGACAAAGACAAATTCTTTACCACTGAAAAATAGCGAAACCTTGATACTACAACTAGAGATCATGATGCTTTTACAAAAAATAAATAAATAAGTATATGAATACAATGAGCTGTGCTAGGTTAATAAGTTGTTTTCACAGGTGACATGAAATGTTCGTGAAAAAAAGTAACCTTCCAAAATTTTACCACTTCATTGTATAAACAGATGGGGGAAATCGTTTTCAGTCTTGGTTAAGTCCGCATGTTATATCAATGATTACCATTACCAAAAAAAAAAAAAAAAAAGGGTTGTAGTAGTTGTTGAATATGGTAAAAATAATGTAATCAAATTACGCCAATTAGTTATCTAAACCCACAAATGGCTATCACCAATACAACAAATTAACACATTGAACATAGCTTTTAAACGTTGTGATCATGACTCCGACAACTTTGAATGGACGGCCATACTTACTTAACTCTAGATTATTAACTTAACCATATGCCTAATTAATTTATACTTGTCTATATATACAGTCTATCCTCTCACTCTATTTTTCGTCGACACCCATTTTATATATATAAAGATATATTACGATTTTATTACAACCCATAAAAACTCCATGATGAGTTATTCGATCACATATTCACTTGTCTTCTTCCTCCTTTCACTCAACCCAACTTCATCATTACCGTCTAAACGCAGCAGCTACGTCCAAAACGCGTGTGGCGTTACACGCTACCAAGATCTCTGCGTTCGAACGCTATCCCCGTTTTCATCAGTCGCCAAGGACAGTCCCAGCAAATGGGCACGTGCCGGCGTTTCCGTGGCCATATCCGACAACAAAGACGTCCTTAGATACCTTCTCAAAACGCGGCGTTCAGCGTTTGGGAAACGCGAACGCGTGGCTTTGTCAGATTGTCGAGAGCTGCTCCAGGACTCTCTTGATAATCTCCACAAGTCCCTAGCCGTTCTCCGGACACTCAGAGCCAGCGAGTTTCAGCAGCAGATGAGTGATCTCGCCACGTGGCTTAGCACTGCCCTCACGGATAAGGACACGTGTCTTGATGGGTTTGAAAAGACGTCGACGAAGTCATCAACGGTCAGGATGATCCGGGGGAGAGTCACGAGGTCTATGTATTTGTCAAGCAATTCCCTCGCACTGCTTAACAAGCTAGCGGCTGATGGTTTGTAATCTCTTGAATAAATGAATTTTATAAAAAGCACTAACTTCCATGTATATGTATGATCAGTATTAAACTATTAATAAAAGGTGTTTTATGGTTCGAATGCTGTGATTATTGTGACAATATATAAATTATTATTATCCAAATAGGGGAACGGACGGGAATCCGGGATACCCAAATAGTAGTTCAAATATCTACAGATATTTAAAACATCTTCAAAATATCTCAAACTTTAACATGATCTCCTGAAATTAGTCTGATATGAAAGTTGACCTTTATCCAGATTAGTAATATGATTTAGGTATTTATAGCTATCATAAATTTCAAAATCGGAATATCTTATCGCTTGCACTTGGAATGAGTACTTTTCAATATTCTCGAAAATATCCATCCGTTCTACTTCTGCCTGTTCATTATTGGACCCAATCAATTATCCTACAGGCCGAAATATTGTCGGCCTAACGTCGTATTATATTGGGCCAGTACTATTAGTTCCCATTATAGCCGCCGTCCCCAAGCTCTCAAGGCTCAAGCCTCAAGCCACCAAACGAGCAACTAACCTGTCATAAAGTCAAACGTGAGAGGAAGAAGTCGGTGTCAGCTTTATGAACACTTTGAAATATTTTTACCATTTTAAATCGTTTTTGTTCTTTTGAAATGGTAAGTTACGATGCCGCCAAACCCCTTTGGGCACGTGGCATAAAAGCCAAATCGGCTGGTCTTGGCAATGGTTAAATGGATCATTCGACTCCGACCAGTTAACTCTAGGGAAATATCTAGGAAAAAAAGCTGTGTGTTCGATTCTCAAATGAAAAAACTCAACAACTTTTTTTTTTTCTTTTTTTTTTTTGGCCTTTCAAAATTTTATGGCTTGATTTTTAAAAATATATATATCCACCACCTAACGTACTTTAGTTTTTAATTGATACCATTTAATTTAAACGTTTGCTATTGTATTCATGCATACTTTTATTAATCGTCTAAACTGGACTCGTTTACAGAATCTTGTTGTTAGCTAGTCTTATTCCATTGGTCATTCAAATTCAGTTGTTATTTATAAGAAAACAAATTAAGAAATTGCATGATCTGAGAAAAATGAATTATGTTAGCCATCGCGAATCCAAAAAGTTGGCAAGAGAGTGAAGGAGGTGTGGGGTTAGATAATAATATAAACCGCCACGTTAGAATCACAAGTCAACGTAAACGCCAATGGCCCTCCCTTCTTTTAATTTTGTATTCACCACCGGATCCGAAGTTTTTATGTGAGTTTTTAGCTGTTTTATTTATATTATTTGACACCAAAGTATAACATCTAAATTCATAAAACATTCTTAGTTATATATAAGTCAGGGTTTCAGAAGTTTTCTAGTTTTGCTTCGTATGTGATACGAGTCGTCTTTGTTAACTATATACAAACTTAACTTGTGTGGCCAATTATAATGATTCTGACATAAATTAAATAAACTGATAGCCTCAACTAAGACCTAAATAAAACCCATTGTGCTGCAATCATTTAATTATCTATCTTCCCTTGTCATCCATACGAACGAAATATATACCAACTGTTCGTTCGTGTATTGATGTATACCATAAAATACTTAGGAACAAGACGAATGTACGAAGCTGTAAAGATGCTTGTATTAATATTATGTTTAATTGATTATTTCATACTCCATAGTTAACTCACGCGTTAGATCCAAAACAATATGTGTTGCAATTCGCAATAACGTTTTTGTTTTTTTGTCGGCTAGACGAAATTTGATACTAACAATGTTTTGTTAATTTGTCCTTCCCAACCACGTCGGGCGTATGAATCCAAATAAATTGCACTCTAAACGACTAACGAGGTTGTTTTCATCCAATACACACTTTTCCTATATTTCACTATCAACCCGCAAATGTTCATCCTATTAAGTATTAGTAGTTGATATTGTCCTATGGACCACTTCACATATATGATCAAAACATCCAAAGAAACATCTCTAAGTAGACATTCATTGACTCGTTAATCAAATAATGTTTTAACTATATAGTTAGGAACTTAGGATATACTTCTAATATTAGCAATCCGCAGCTTAGATCTTTATTCAATGGTTCGTTTCAACCAAACCGTTGACTTCTTAAACATCTTTTCCATACCACTTTTAGATGACTTAGCCAATTAATGGCACCGCAAGAAATGGTTACAGATTGGAGTTACTGAGATCTATAACAAATTTTAATTTGCCTTTGATCTTAATCTGATACTATCGATTTGGAGTTTTTTTTTAATCTGAGTTATCAATATGACCAAATAAAACAACAACAAGTCACATTTAAAACTCATAGACACTTTTTGTACAATAAATCACGTTTCCCGAACCATTACGGTCAAAAACGTTATGAATGTAATTATGTAAAAAACTGTTAGTTTGTTAGGACATGCTTTTGTTTACAATAATATTATGTTTTTTTTGTTTGTTCGTTTAGCAAATTACTAGTAATTCTAAATGTATTATGTGCTATGTTGATTGTGAATAATCTAAAGTAAAAAGGGAAAAAAGAAAAGGAACGTCGAAATCACTCAAAGCTCTTACCAATTTGGCTTTGAGTGCTAAGTTAGGGTTTGGCATTGACTTCGTTTACGTGACATTATCACACCTAACGAACCTATCACATCACATCACTGATTACATTTATTTTTATAAATTGAGTTTTAGAGTTATATTATGAACCATATTAATATAGTATATGTGTGTTTCTTGTTGCTGCAAATAATGGACTAAGTAATAATACTATCAATGCCCGATATTGAAGGAAAGTCCAAGAAAATTAAATAAATCGCCATCTTAATCGTTTACTAATCGAAAGGGCATTCCCGGAATTAGAGTGAATAATAAGGCTTGATCCGTAACGCCTTGGCTACTTAAATACACGAAAAAACCCGATTCGCTTTTCACTCTCGTTCAAGGTCGACTCAGTTCCCGGCGAGTTCGACTCGGAGATATTTTCCTAAGAAAAAACCAAAAGGTCCCCTGAAAATTTTATTGAATCGATTGATATCTGTCTGGAATCTAGATCTAGAAAGCACTCGGCAAGGAAGAAGGAAGCGAGATGGCGAGCGAGCTGATCAACCGGCGACACGAGGCGGACCAACCGGCCGCGGATGCGTACTACCCGAAACCTATAAAACCGTGGTTCATGGTGAGCCGGCCGATGCGTTACATGCTGCGTGAACAGAGGCTTCTCTTCGTCCTCGTCGGCATTGCAATCGCGACATTGGTATTCACAATCTTCCCTCGCTCCACCCAGTCCATGGCCTACTCGGATCCGTTTTCCGGTTACGGAATGAGGCCCGACGAGTCGTACGTGCCGGCGCTCCAGGCGCAGAGGAAACCGAGCGTGGAGTACCTGAACCGGATCGGAGCAACGGGCGGGAAAATCCCACTGGGGCTGAAACGCAAAGGCCTGAGAGTCGTGGTGACAGGTGGCGCGGGCTTCGTTGGGTCGCATCTGGTGGATCGGCTCATGGAAAGAGGAGACACCGTGATCGTCGTCGACAATTTCTTCACGGGACGGAAAGAGAACGTGATGCATCATTTCGGTAACCCTAACTTCGAACTCATCCGCCACGACGTCGTCGAGCCGATCCTCCTCGAGGTCGATCAGATCTATCATCTCGCTTGCCCTGCCTCCCCTGTCCACTACAAATTCAACCCCGTCAAGACTATCATATCCTTTCAATTTCCTTTCTTCTGATTTTCAATCTTTTTCGAGACATGTTTTTTTTGTTTCCTTTGACTCGAGTGAGAAGGGTGCACAAGACGAATGTGGTTGGAACGTTGAACATGCTTGGCTTGGCCAAGAGAGTCGGCGCCAGATTCCTCCTCACGAGCACCAGTGAGGTTTACGGTGATCCTCTCCAGCACCCTCAGGTCGAGACTTACTGGGGCAACGTTAATCCCATCGGTAATTACCTATTCCTTCTGTTTTGTTTCTTCTTTCATCCATCCATTGGTTGTGTCCTCCAATCGGAATCTGAAAGCCTATTCCACCGTAACGTGACACGACGACGTTTCCCGAGCTTCTCTGTCTTAGGTGGCTTTCCAAATTTTCTTTCTTTCCACCGTGTCGGAGAATGCGCACGTTAGAGTTGAAAAAACAGGTGTTTTATGGTGCGCCTCATGTGCTTTCCTTTCAGATCTGGTCCCCATCTCTGTACGGTCAAACCATTGAACCGTGAAAAACGGGTCTTTCTGATCGTGCGGCTCTGATACGTGTCTCTACCTTAGACGCACCCTCCACATTTACTGCTAGCCCAACATTCATTCAATTACCTGCTTTCAAATTCTAGAGCTTTTAATGACTTTTTTTTTTCCTTTTTTTTTTTGCTTTTACACAGTCATTTTACTGACACAGTAATTATTTACCGACAAGTGATTTGACTGCCTCCGATGGGTTTTCTTGGCCGTCGTAGCGCTTTTATTACTGTGATGTTCTTGACTTTTCTGAAACGTGGTGAATCATGTTTCTTGTCTTTTGATTGACGACTGATTGTGGCTGTGCTCGGAACAGGTGTTCGTAGTTGTTACGACGAAGGAAAGCGTACGGCAGAGACGCTGACCATGGACTATCACCGTGGAGCCAATGTTGAGGTTTGTTCTTATCTTGTTTTCATTTTGACTCCCTTTCTAGCCAATTTATGTTTCTGTCTAGTAATCGATGAGAAAGAAGAGATAGAGAGCGTTTCAATGACTAATTTTGTGTCTGCCATGTTGATTGTGTTCACAGGTCAGAATTGCTAGGATCTTCAACACCTACGGTCCAAGAATGTGTATCGACGATGGGCGTGTTGTTAGCAACTTCGTTGCGCAGGTTGGTTGATAATTTACCGACACAAACAGTTAATGATTTGAGAATGGGTTTTAGTGGATCATTAGAGTAATGATGGTTTGAATTGGTAATAATTGAACAGGCACTAAGGAAAGAACCGTTGACTGTTTATGGTGATGGGAAGCAGACACGAAGTTTCCAGTTTGTTTCTGATTTGGTAAGGCCCTCTGCTTTTTCTCCCGCAAAGAACGATTCAATATATTACTACAAATTGCCAGCACAATGCGAAAAAGGGGGGGAAAAAAGTAGTAGGTACTTTTATGTCAAATCACTTGTGTATATTCAAGCTTTTGAAGTATTAGGCCTTTAGGTTATTTTTCTATATAGTGGAAACTACTTTCTAGGGTGAGCAAAGAAAAGGGACTATTACTTGCGTATAGAATGTCTTCGTTTATTTTGTTTTTTTTTTTTTGGGCGTCGAAAGAGTTCTTTAGGGGGAGAGAGAGAGAGAAGATAAACAGGGGAAGTAAATTTGTGTCAAGTGAGCTCACATGTTATTGTAAGAGACTAGTGAGTGTGTTGTGAGATCTAACAACAAAGGCTTTAAAACGTGAGACCCAAATCTCTGAGAGATATAAAAACGGTCCCCACTTTTGCAATCTTTATAAAGATGGGGGGTATCAATAACATGTGACAAAGGACCAAATGGGGTCTAAACTTTATAGTCACTTTGTCCTGGTTAATTTTAAAGCTGTTAATTTTGTAGTACCGAGTCTGATTTTGTGTATGTGTGATGCATAAAGGTTGAAGGTTTGATGAGGTTGATGGAAGGAGAACATGTCGGGCCATTTAACCTCGGTAACCCTGGTGAATTTACCATGCTCGAGCTCGCTAAGGTCTCTTTCTATATACATTTATATATACCGTTTTTGATTTCTTTACATTAAACCCCAGATTCTGATATCTTTGATATGGTTGGGTTTCTGTTGCAGGTGGTTCAAGAGACGATTGATCCCAACGCAAACATAGAGTTCAGACCAAACACAGAAGATGACCCTCACAAGAGAAAGCCTGACATCACAAAGGCCAAAGAGCTTTTAGGTTGGGAACCAAAGGTCTCTCTTCGTCAAGGACTCCCTCTCATGGTCAAAGACTTCCGTCAACGCGTCTTTGGTGACCAGAAGGAAGGATCCTCCGTGGCTGCAACCACCACCAAAACAACCTCAGCTTGAGCAAACGCAGATGCAAGTAGCGGCCATTGCAGTTTTGGTTAATGGTTTATAACCAAAAATACAAGGCATTGCTTGCGGCTACAGTGTGGAGAGAGGAGAGCTTCGTTTCTTAAAATTTATTTTGTTTTTGTTTTTCTATTTTGATATTATATTCGTGTAACGTAGAGTAAGAGTTTGGTGCCTTTACTACTTATTCATGGACCTCACTACAGTTTAAGAAAAACTTGTCTTTTGCAATTACAAAGTTTAGTGGCATTTACAGTCCAAGATGTTTCCTCTGCTTTGTGCAACAATAAGAATTTGACGAGAAGCTGCGAAAATTATCATTTAAAAGGGCACTTACGAGTAAATCAGAATCTGGAAACGGGTTAAACCCATAAAAAGAAAGATCTCTCTTCACTTCTTTCGAAGTATAATCATCCCCACAAATGCGATCATATGAGCGACGACACCAATGAGAGACAATCTATACATAGAATCCATTCATTATGTCGTAACTACTCTTCATCATCGAGCTATCATGATAATTTCTACTTCCCGTAGATGAGCGGGTGTTCCTTCTTCCATGGGCATCTCAAAATAAACGAGGCAAAACAGCACTATATTTATAGAAAAATGTGAATTTCGGCTTGGCGAAGATATAGAACATGTAGTGATAGATAAACAATGGCTTGTAATAGTCTATTGTATCTTTGGCAAGGAAACAAGCCCAGAGCTACTCGTCCACGAAGGTCATTCCCTCCAGTAATGTAACTTGTCTAGTTTAACAAAAAAAAAAAAAAAAAACTCGTCTTTCGCAATTACAAAGTTTAGTGGCACTACTCAACGCTGCGTCTTAGTGATAAGAGATAAGACAGAAGACAAGTGAAAAAAATACAAGGCAACACTAGATTTTAAGACTCATGATCAAAGATGTATCACCGTTGATGCAACAATTAGGATTTGACGAGAAGAAGCGAGAATTATCATATGAAGGAGCAGCTACGAGCAGACATCTCAAACTCTGTCTCTCTCCCTCTCTCTTACTTGGGATTCCTGAGAACGATAATGACAGAGTCTCCACGGAGAAACATCTTGCTGATGAACCGATCTCTGTTGACGGGAAGAGCTTTCTTCTTTCCTTTTCCAGTTTTAGGGACCTATAGAACCCATGTAAGAAACGTCAAATTTTATATACCTGAGTGTAAAACCAACCACATAGAAGAAAAAAAAGTTATACCTCAGTCCACATTTCTCTGACATTTTCCAAAACCATGTTGCAGTGCCTGTCAAAAGCCCTTACACGGCCAAGGAGTTTCCTGTTGTTGCGGCAATTGATCAACACCTGAGTGTTGTTCTTAACACTCATCATCAGAACAGAGAGCGGTCCGGTGTTGAATTCCTCCTCTTCGGTCTTTCCCTGCTAATGAAGTACATAGAAAGCATGAAGGCAACATTCGAGGAACACTAAAAAGAGTATCAATCAACAATGCATTCGATTGCCAAAACTCTATAGATGACCAGCAAGAAGACAACGGTGTCTCTGCTCGCTAGCATAACCTCTACAAGACACAGAACCATATGTATGATTTCTCAACCAATTCCGAATAGAGAATCCGTGATAACTAGCTCAAGCCCTAAAAAGCAATACTGGAGCTATGATGGATGAGATATCACATGGCACAATAGCGAATTAGGGTTTTGTGTTTAGTAAGTCAGATCGAGAAATCAGTAGAAGAGTTTTCACTTACGTTGGTATCCTCTTCCATTGGCCTACTGCAAAGACGAAACAAAACCCGAGTGTTAGAAAGAGTACAAAAAATCTTGCTTGGGTAAGAAATACAAATTAGCAGACGAAGCGAAGAACCCTAGAGGAATACCTCATGTTGGCTTGAAGCGAACTCCTCTCAACTAAAAATTCTCCGAAGAAAAGGTTGGCACCTGCAAAGGATTAGAGTGGGAAAACGAGGAATTAAGAAACTATAAAGAGATTCTCTACAGAAAAGCAGATCGAAGAAATTAGGGTTTTTACCAGCTAAATCCCGCTTTCGGTATTCCAAATATCTCACAGGAAGAAGAATGAGGGAGAAAGGAGTAGCAGAGTACCATGGCGGCTAAAAGAGGCCTGTATTCAAGGCCCACTTTATTATTGGGTCTTAATAATATTACATAAATGAGACCGAAGCCCAAAGGTTAGTGGCACTAAGCTAAGATAGCCCATTAACTATTTATTATATCTATATGTATTGATTATTCATTTTGATTTTTACTTTAGATCTTTTTAGCAAATATATTTCTTTAGTATTCAATTCATATAGAAACACTCGTACATAACTTGTGTTACATTGTGCAGGTAGTTTATTGTCAAGACTTTTGCTGTAATTTAGTACTGATAAACAGATACTTTATACGCATGATTTTTTGACCCGAGGAATTTTTATAAAGTAGGTCCTAAGAAGGAGAACAAAAGGAACATAATGAAACAGATTATTCTCTGTTTAGTTTATTACATAGAAGATCGATGGACCAGACGGCGTCCACCACCGTTTAACCCACAGAGAAGACTAGCCTGTTGCCGTTTAGGCTTCACTTGATCGTCACAAGCGCCTTCAACGACCGTTTCAACATTTGCGGTGATCGGAGTGACAGTGAGAGAAGCGGAGTCGCCGGTACGAACATGAAGCCAATTAATGATGTCGGCAAAAACGAGGTCAACGTTGGCGTCAGGCTCACCAGAAGTCAACCCATGCCACATGCCTGGATAAAGTTTAATAGTTTTGTCACGTGTGCTTGCTTTCTCGAACAGAGCTTTGCTAATCTCTGGATCGGTCACTGTGTCTGCCTCACCGTGGAGAACAAAGAAGGGTAATGTGATCTCGTGGAGAGTATCTTCCAGGTTCATACTCGTTCTAAGCATCTCAAGTGCGGTTTTGAGTCTTGGTTTGTCTTGATATATCAGCTTGTTGTTTCTTATCTACATTTTGAGAACCAAGTTTTAGGACACTGGACATATATTTTGGTCTCAACTCAAGTAATTCGTTTTTGGTTCGATTTTACCTCTTCGCGCTTGACCGGATCTTTGAAGGCTGCATCGATAACATCTTTTGTGGGCACGATCTTCCATTTTGGTATAATCTCTTCCACTCTCGTTAGTAGATTAATCACTACTGGATGTGGTTTCACCTTCTCTGATATCTGCTCAAAGAAACACACACTAAACTAGGTAAAATGCTAACAAGTCTTGTTTATAATTAATGGGATTATTTGGTTCAAGAAGTAAGCAATGACTGTTGGGTTTTGATGATGAAGAATAGAAGAAACGTGACACCTTACACATTGGAGCGACGAGAATGGCACCGTTCCAGAAAGAAGGATCTTTCTTGTGAAGCAACAAAGAAACCGCACCTCCCATGGATTCGCCATACAAGAATCTGCCTTTTTCTTTATATTCTTCTTGCGCTTTTACGTACCCAAAAATCAAGTGTTAATAGTTAGCTTAGTAGATAAGAGATTGGTACCAGAGATGATGCAAGAATTAATAGGTTTTATTCAGGTACCAGAGATGGAGGTGTAATAGTCGTAGCAATCGTTTACTATGTTACCGAACTTCTTGATGTAACAACGAGCTCCTTTGGACCGACCATGACCTTCGTAGTCCATTCCAAATACGGCATATCCTGCTGAAGCCAGCCGTATCCCGCATTCTAGTTCAAACATGAACAACTATCACTGACCAACTTTTTCAAAAAAATATCAATGGGGAACAAAATAATCGAATTCATGTCTAACTATATTTTGTTTCTTCTTCATGTATATATCCATTATAAACTATAGTGATCAATGTGTGTCTTTATCCCAAACAGTAGATGGCGAGAATGCCTGCTCAGTGCTCACCCCTATTATGGCAGAGAGAAGCAATTTTGTAAATCAAAAAATTAATTTGACAGATTCAAGAAACATTACTTAGTTGTCAAAGACCACAATAAATGAAGGCCTGTCACGAGTTACTCGTTTGAAACATAACTAAATATTTAAATACGTGGGGACTCTATATATTCTCTCGAGATTACTTTACTTGCCAACAACTTATTACTTTTATAGTTAGGTACACGATCACGTTGATAATTATTGGAGACAATTAGAGACACCATGACCATACCTCCATGATCTCTCACAGTCTCACTAATTAATACTATGATTAACTTTTTTTACCATATTATACCTAGCTCCATAAAACTCGGGACTTCGATGAACTAGAGCAAAAGCAAAAGGAAAACGAATATTTTTGAAGATAAGGATAATGCTAACGTTTCCCCAAAATTAAGGGATAAAAAAACAAAAGATATAGTAAATGTGAAGATAGCCAAAGAAACACGTGGAGAATGTAACAAAAAGTAAATCATAGGGTACGAAGCAGAGACATAAGTGCAATATTTAGATATAGGCACACTTCTGCAACTAACAACAGCTTTTGTTGTATTATCTTTTAGTTATGCTTCATATGTATTGTAATCATCCACTTGATACGATATAAAAAAACAGTTATGTTTTGTCTTTGCTTTTACCTTTTCAACTAGATTATAACCCGAGCCGGCTCGGGTATTATATACTCATAATATAATCTATTTAAAATTTTTGTTCAAAAAAAAATCTACTTAAAAATAATTTTTTTTTAAAAAAAAACCAATATAGTTGTTTTGATAGTATAACATTTTAAATATATATATATTTACCCAAAATACACTAATTATTAACATATTACATATTCTTTATTTTCAAAAGGAAAAGGGTTCCGAATTTTAAATGACCTATATGAGATCCAGATCTGTAGGTTTGGAAATATTATTCGGGATCCGGATCCGTATCCGGGATCCGCTCCGTATCCAATCTTAATATACGGATATCCGGAGGGCGATAATAAAACTTAGGATTCCAATATCTGATTTTTTAAGTCCGGATATCCAGAGCCAGATCCGGATCCTTTAAATATACTATATTAATCTATTTTATTAATAAATTTTAAATATATTAAGAATTATACATAAAAACGAACTTAAAAATTATTTATATAATATTTTTTTTTTTTGCTAATAGTATATTATATTTTATTATTAATATTATTTTATATATTTTAATATATATTTTACGCATCCATCAGCAGATATCTTGATTTTTATGTGGATATCCAAAATCCGGAAGCCCCGGATCCGGATCCATATCCAGATATAAATACCTAAAAAATCCGGATATCTGGCTTCGCTCTAGTCTTTATAGCTAATGGGCTATTAATGGTCTACTAAAGTTTTAATTAGTTAAATAGTTACTGATGACATGGCTAAATAAAAATATTTCATTGGTTCAATTTTCTTTAGATTGCTCTCGGTGAGACACGTGGCAGAAATTTTTTTTGGTGTCTTCTCTATTAGTATACAGGGGATAGAATTGTTTCTAAATATCAAAACAAGGATCGGCTATTAGAGATCAGATCTGCAATGAACACACACATAAGGTCGATTCTACATACAACTGTAAATGGAAGTAAAATAATAATAAACCATGGATCACCACGAATAGCGCTGGTAATTAATTGCTGATATCTAAAATTAATTGCATGTCAGTGTAACAAACACGCAATAATTTCGGGTATAAAGATCATAATTTTTCTATAGACCAGTAACTTCGTATGATTCTAATTCAACAAAACAGTAGTAGTAGTATTTTTCTCAGCTTAAAAGAGAGAGGATAGTCAAATACGGTACCTCTCATGAAGCCACTGCACTCCATTCCGTAGCCTGCACATTGACCAAAATAAATATTTTTTTTTTATGAATCAAATTAAATAAATAAAAGCTCTAAGGGTAATTGATAAACTTTAGAAAATAATCGGAAAAAAAAAAGAAGAAGCTTTTGTTACCATGGCAGAGGAAGATCAGAGCTTTGGGAGAAGAAGATGGAACCCATCTGCAAGCGAACAACTCGACGCCTCTCGAGTTTCTTATGTATTCCTGTTTAGTAAACCAAAAACAGAACAACAGAAACTAATCTATCAAAGACGGAAAAAGTCTTTTATGTTTTCTGAAACAGAGAGATTATCGGAAAAAGTGATCAAGAGAGAGAGAGAGAGACCTCCTCGTAATCGAACTTTAACTTCATCATGATCTCGTTGTCCGATGCTTTTGAATATGCTTCGATTTATTGTGCCGGTAAGAGCAGAGAAAACGAATAGTTAACTGCGTTTGAGAGAGAGAGAAAAAAGAAGAAGAAGAGAGCGAGACGGAACAGTGAAGGCGGTTATCTATTTTGTAGAGATGAATAAGATTATATTCTTTCCTTTTTTTCTTTCTATTTTAAGTTCTTGTGTTCTTGTTTTGGGCTTTCATATGTATCTTGGGAGATATATGTTTGGACCTATATGTGGGTCTGTATAGATGGATGGATTTGTCACGTGTATAATATTATTGGAATTTTCTAACATATATCAGATGAAGAAAAGTATAACAAAAAGACTAGCCAAAAAAAAAAAAAAACTTTCAGAAGATGACGTCATGCTGGGCGTGTGGATCTGAAGACAATTTCATTTGGTACCACCAAATATCAATCAACCATTAGATCAGAAAGCCTTTCATTCACAAATATCCATTTCCAGTTTGTTTTATAAAAGTCCTATAATAACACTCTGGAAATGGATTCCAAATTCGACATGACATCAAGACTCTCAACAAATGCTCGATCATTGAATTCTCTCCGCTCTAAAGAAAAAGTAAGCTTAGAGCTGCAACGAAAAGTCATAGAACCCAAATTATAACTTCAGATTGGGAAACATGGTTTTAATATGGATCAGCAGATAAATAAGAAACTCGAAAGCCAAATGGATAACAAAACTGCATAAAATCCTCAAGTGTGTTGCAACAACGATAATAAGAGCATAAAAGTTCAAAATATTCCATGAAGTCGCTAAACAAAACCATGATCATCATTACGTTTCTTAAAACAAGAACCAAAACCGAGACGCTCTGCCTAATTCATTCTCTGGGCAGCCTCCTTAGCGAGAACCCTCTCCTTAGCTTTGGTCTTGGCTTGAGACTTGGATCCCATTATGCCTCCTCCCCACTTCTTCCTGTACTCGTCGTACTTGTCGTTGAAGTTGGCCTATTCACCACCAGAAAAGGAAAAATTCACGTTAAATATTCAGTTACGTTTTCCATGAGGATACATGTTTTTGTAGCTTTTAATCACTACTCTCCCAATGTCACAAACTCCAAGTTAAGTCAGTTTTTTTTTTCTTTTTACCTTGATAGCTTCAAGGATTTTGCTGAACTCGAGCTTGTCCTCGTTCTTCACGGTCGTCAAGCACAAGCAAGCAGCAGTCTTCTGGTGAACGACCTGGAAGTAGATAAGAGATATGAACATAAATCAGGGCTAGAGCGTGAAGAAAAGCCGAGAACACTGATAAGGAGGCGAGTTATAATACCGTTCCAAGACGAGATTTTCCTTTAACAATGCAGTAAGGCACTTCCATTTTCCTACACAGTGCAGGTAACCAGACGACAAGCTCGATCGGGTCAACATCGTGTGCAATGACCACAAGCTGTGCCTTGTTCTGCTCGATGAGGTAAGTCACGTGGTTGAGTCCATACTTGACGACAATGGGCTTCTTGGATTCAGAAGGCTTTCCCTCAGCCTCGGATTGAGCCTTCTTCAAAAGACGATCCTTCTTTGCGGCCTTGTCCTCTGGCCTATACTTCATAAGAACCTTGAAGAGGTTGGTTGCTGCAATTACGATTACAGTATTAGAGTTGTGCAACTACCTGATCGTTAAAGCAAAGGAGAGAAACATAACCAACAAGTATACCAAGGTTCTTGTCAAGAGTCTTGGTGAACTGGTTCAGAGCCGGCGGGACCTTCAACCTCTGCTTAAGGATACGCTTCTGTCTTTGAAGACGGATTTGTTTTGGCCATTTGATATAACGAGTCAAATCCTTCTTAGGGGGCAAAGCACCACCGATTCCAAATTGCTTTGGCCTTCTCTCAAACAATGGATTCGTAACTTTCTCCTAAAAAAAAAAAAACAGCACAGCTCGAATAAGATTATCCCGCACAGTAATTGCAACTCAGATGCTTTAAGGAGAAGTATTAGAGCATACCGGCTTCTTCTTGGTAGCCACTTTCACTCCCTTTTTGGGTGCCTACACGAATCACAAAATGTCAAAGAAACAGATCAGACAAACGGCGCAAACAAAGATTCAACACGATTACTACATCAGACC